>CM021109.1:81922945-82063244 GCA_007115665.2 Sequoiadendron giganteum
CGATTGGTCCGAGCCAGAGATCATGGACTTGGACACTCTTTCTATCCCGGTGATGACTTTTACCAGGACTTGGGTCGACAGACATGTATGCAGACTTAAGAGCAAGTCGATCACCCTTACTTATAGCTTGATGGGTGACCCAAGGCCATTATCGGTAAAAAGAGGGAAACAAATTGCTCAGACATCGAGGGCACAAGTGGAAGTGCCAACCCAACCGATACCGTTGAGGATAGAACAAGCATCACCCGTGCACTCACAAACTCAATCTTCGAGTTTAAGAGTGGTTTCATTATTTGCCGATCAAAGGGCAGGATTAGAGGAAGAGCAGGGACTTGGGGAGGTAGATCAGCCCAACGCCCGGGAATCAGCTAGTGTCAGTCTATCCAGGGGCGGCCAACATGAGGAGGAAGAGGAAACAATGGCCGACACCCATTTTCGGCAAATGTTGGACACGGCTTTGGAAGAAGAGGAAAACACAGAACAAGGGACCCAAGGGTTGGGAGATACCCAGATTATAGAGGAGGATGAGCCTGAGCAGACCAGTGCAAGAAGAGAGGAAGTGCACGAGATGGAGGCAACAGAAGAACAGCCCCTTGTTGTTTGTAATCCACAGCAGACAGTGCCTGATTGGCTTTCCGACAGAATGAGGAGAGAACTCGAGGATGACACGGATCCGGCCATTGAGATGGAGGAGTTCCTTAGAAGGATCAGTGCGCCACCAGAGAAGAAAAGGGCCCGAAAGTTTTCAAAGATCTCAACTGACGAGTCAGGCTCTCGCACGCTTCAGGTGGCTATTCCGAGGGAAGATTGTGATCGAACCGAGGAGAGGCCTGAAAATTACGTGATCACCACAGTAGAGTTGGGTCGTCCTACGAGAGCCCAAGTTATCGAGGAGTTCGATAACTCCTATCAGGCATTGAAGGATCAGTTGCTCCGCACGGAGGGGAAGTATAAGAAATTGAAGAAGGAGCACAAAACCTTGATAGGATACATGCAAAATCTAGCACGTCCAGGTGAACCAACAGACCCAGCAGTATAACGTCCATCGGAGCTTCCGAAGGAGTCAGTTGTTGCCTTAGAGGATTTGAAGAAAATGGAAACGGAGGCAGACAAGTGGGTTAGCCGTGTTCATACCGAGACAGGGAAATTCATGGAGGACCTTGCCGATGCTTATCGACGGGCCTCAAATATTTTGGCACGGATGGATATAGTAGATCAGGCCTGGGGTGATACTCGCATCTATCAAACGAAGACTGTACTTCGTTTGGGGGCTTTGATGCATGTACCTCTAGAAACCTTGGTGGATGGAGGTGTAATTCAGAAGGTGATAAATTAATGATTTCACGGTTGGTGCCTCCTCGGTGAGTCCGCGGTAGTGGATTTCCGGCCTTGATGAGAGGCGGTCGAAGGCTAAAAGTAGAAAGCAATGGGGCAACATCTTGAGGGAGTCCTCAATACGTGAAGCCATATTTGCTAGAAAGTTGGTCCCAGAGGAGATAACTGCTGATGGCTTGAAAAGTAGACTGCCTCCATTCTTCTCGGCTGCGAGGTCACTTGTCCTGGATGACTTTGAGAATGTCTCCACGTTCTCTAGTATAATTCAGCATACCCAGGACGCCTTGGTGACATGGAGAAAATCTTGCATCAGATACGGACAGACGGTAGCAGTCTTGGAGTTCCAGCTCAACCATATTCCACCGATCTCTACACAGGAGGTTGAAGCAGTATTGGCCCGGTTGATCGAGTTTGCTATCGGGGAGAAGGCCAGTGGGAACGCGCTGCTTGATGAGGATCTTCTTGATGATGGTAGTGGGCATTAATTGCTCATTATGATTCCTGCAGGGGAGTGGAGAATATTCTGTGCATTCATTGCCCACTCCTCTCTGTGACGGTTTTTAGGGCAGAAACCCTAATCAGGGCATACGTGGCTCGATCTGAGCCCTTCATTGTAATTTGATCTGAACCGTCCACTGAATTGGACTTATTATAAAAGGGGCATCCCCCCTCATTTGTAAATTATTAGAATAGAGATTAGAATTGGAATTGGATCAGAGCTAGAGAGTAGAAGGCATTTAGCTTAGAAGTTAGCTTTAGATTGAGGAGGGAAGAAAACTTTCCTTTGAAAGTTTTGTAAAAGGTTGTTGTGAACACTTTTCATAATATAAAGAGTTTCATTGCTTGGTGATTTCTTCTTTGTTATGAGTAGCTAGCAAGGCCATTTCGTCTTTCCAATTCAAGGTAGATAGAGTAAAGTAGATTTCTATTTCATGCAAGTAGTTGTTAATTGTGGAGTGTGGCGTTGTGATTTAAGCATATCTTCTTTCATCCATACCACTAGCGGGCTTACTGATGGTAAGTTCGCCTTGCGTGGTCAACTGGAGTATCAGCACTTAACTTCGATTATGGTTCATATGTTTGTATGCGTCGTATTGACGGTATGAACATGTTGCGTCATAGTTTGAACACTTTTCTCATCCTTTGAAGATTGCACCAACTTTGTCGGAGTTGTTCGAAAGGAGACAAAGCAAAGTTTGGTTTGATTGTTTAAGTCGATCCTCGTCCTCCACCTTTAGAAGTAGATTTGTAGAATCCCTATCCCTATCCCCTTTTAATTCTGCATTTTCCGAGTCAGTTTAGATACCAGAACAATATCGCCAAATCATTCATGTCCTAATTGCTTCACGGAGTTGAACAACTACGTAAGTCCCCTTGAAATAACCAGCAAAACACATCAACCAACTGAGTCTATTCGCGATAAAAGGAACCTTGGAGTCGAACACATGAACTTTCAAACAATCTTAGCATGTGGGACACTTTGATCAAGAGAGAATAGAGTGACCGTTGGACAACTTTATTCTGTGTTGGCGCTGTCATAAAAAGCACGTCAACACCACTCAACACAGAGCCTTGGCAAGGACAATCCTAGCCTCTAGATATACTTTGTACCTTGAGTTGGACATACTCTGTACACCCCTTCTCCAATATTCAAAGCCCACTACACCACCTTCTTCCTTGAGTGATATCCATGCCATTTCTAAGTCTCACATAAATGCTTTATATAACCTTTTAGGGGGTGGTTTTCAAAACATCACACCCTTTCACAAAGGTTATTTTTAATAACTATTTAATAAATACAATTATTCCTCCCTTTTAAAAAGGGTTTTTACAAATATTACATTATTATTTTTCCCTTTTAACTAAAGGTTCATAATAACCTTTATTTTTTAATCTCCCTTTTAATCATTAAGGATTATTTCATGGAAAAATAACTTCTTTTCAGTTCGGAGAGAAAAGTCCCATAACACAAATTGTGTTAATGATATCTCTAGTCTGTAGGAGGGATAAACCCTCTCTACTCTACTCTAGAGGATGTAGGTATAACTAGAGAAAGTGTTATAGAATTGAACATAACAGAAGAAGACCCCATTTGTCTCAGGAAAGTGAAGATACATTGAGCAAGTGCCTCTTTCTCAAATGATGATGTTGTGAATATACAACAAAACGGTTACTATATGATCCTAGATAATCTTTTCCTTACTGTGGTTAGTTGGGAAAGGGGGTTGGTGGGCAGAGTGCTTCCTTTTGATCCTACTAGGTAAAACTTAAAAGAAAAGGTAAACAACTAAGTTACCAGTTCGGGTTCGGGTATGAGGACCCGGTACGTGGGTACGTGAATTTTTTTTTTAGGAGTTTGGGTACGTGTGTATATATATATATGTATTATATATACAAAAAAATAAGAGAAATATACAAAATTGTAAAACTAAATCATTTCATAGTATGATACTTGATCATTGATCAATGCCAAATGCCAAAGATAAATATTAAATGCCAATTGATAGTTGAAAAATATTCAAATATGCCATATCAATGATATCAATTATGGAAATCATCACAATTACTGAATTACAAAATGTAGTTCATGAAAGTTGAAACATGATTCAATTTCAATGTTCATCAATCATCAAAAGGATTATCAAAAAAATCATCGTGACTTGGATTTTCAGTGGCTTCAACTTCAAGATCATCATCATTTGAACCCAAAGCGGTTCCACTTCCAGCACCATGTGGTATGTCATGATCATCATTATCATCCACATCATCCATAGTGGCTCTAGCAAGATCCTGAATGGTTGCATCCAAGTCAGCAGACTCAGGTGCTACATCCCAAAGCTTTGCTTGCCCCCTGCTTGTATTGAGGTTCCTTACGTGACAAAAAGACGCAAATTAGAATGAATATACACCAAGTCTTCAGCTCTTTTTGCAGCCAACCGGTTATGCTTCACTGAGTGGATAAAGGAGTATGTACTCCAATTCCATTCAGCAGCAGAAGAGCTTGCAACCTAGAGAGAAAACCAACAAAATAAAAAATAAAAAATGCAAGATAAATTCAAGAATGTTAAGTTTCTACAATACAAGTGGCAAAAAAAAAAAAACTTACTTGTGAGAGGATCTTGATTGCAAGAGGTTGGAGGTACATATAATCTTGACCATGGAGGTAACACCATGTAATAGCATCCATTTTGTATTGGTCTTTGACAACAGAAGGGGTAAGATTTTTTCCTGAGATAAACATTCCAAATTCTTTCATAACACCTATCTGCACTTCTGGATCAGTGAAGAGTCTATTAAATGCCCTCTTATACCCTCTAGCAACTTCAAGATCTCTATATGCCGGAATTCTCCCTGGGATAGAAAGTACTTCTGTGGTATAGTACCTTGGAGATAGGGCATATGCAAGGAGGTGCAATGGTGTTGTCATCTTGTTCCAAGGATGAAGAACGATTGATTCCACCCTTTTGTAAAGGGTGTCTTCAGGATCATTCTCTCTCTTTTGTATTTCAATATTTATTTTCTCCAACATCGTGTCCATGCTATCATAGACATCCCCCAAGCATGGTTCATCTGTATCAGCAAACCGAAGCATAGACATGATAGGTTCGGTGAACTCCAATACATAATTCACATGATCCCACCAATCGTCATCCAAGATCAATGCCTTGACCTTTTGGGCCTTTTTTGAATTTGATTGCTTCCATATACCCCATTGGTTGCTAATAACCATTTGACTCAATGCCTCTTTCACCTTCACAAGTCATCTCAGAACAATTGTGTGAGATGCAAATCGGGTCTCAGCAACCTAAGAACATGTTAATAGTAAGTTAATAACACATTTAAAATATGTAAATTACTAAATAAGTAAAAAAAATATTTTATTCAATTATGTAAAACATGACATAAATGAAACTAAATAAATTAAATTTACCTTCAAAAATTCCAATCTTGAAAAATTTTAAAAAATTGCTTGTGACATATGGTGGTTTGTCACAAACATTTGGATCTCCTTGGCCTCCTGGTATATTTCTTTCACCCACTCTATTTGGTTTCTAACTGTTGTCCTCAATTTTTGATATGCAAAAAATTTGGGTAACCTACCAAAAGTTTGATGTTTTTCTCTCTAAAGCACGTTTTACGAGGTGTTGAGGTTTGAAAACTTTAGATTTCAATCGATGGTTCCCTTGGACATCTTTTCAGCAACTCTTCTTTCCGTTTTTGTAAATTTCTGAGTCATTTTTCTTGTGTTTTTTGTCAATTTCGGGTTTTTAAGTCAACACTACAAATGTAGGAACTTTTTAGTCATAAAGCAAAATTGGTAAAGTCCCAAAAAAGTCCGATTTTGCTTTAAGTGAAATTGCTAAAATCCCAAAAAGGTTTGATTGCCTTTGTTAAGTCAAGTGAAATTGCTAAAAGCTCAAAAAGGTCCCATTTTTTGGCTTTTCGTCAAAAATAAAATTGCAAAACCTCCCAAAAGCCCGATTCATGAAGCAAAATTGCTAAATAACTCAAAAATTCCGATTTTGGTCTTTAGTGAAAAAATATAAGTTGCTAAATGCTCTCAAAAACCCGATTTTGGTTATTTTGTGTTATTTTCACTTCTTGTTGAGCTTAAAATGTCCGATTGGAGAAGTTTGCCTCAGTTTTGAAGAGGAGTTTGTGTTCAAGTTTGATTGTTTACCTTCTTTGGAGGAAATTTCATAAATTCTTCACCTTAAATCGCAGTTTCTCAGCTTGAATATTAATGTTCTCATTTTTGCTGAAGATTATGCAAGTTATATAGGGTTTTCATCTCCATTTTTTGCTTTCAGCTTCATTTTTCAGGTATGGCTTTATTTTCTTTTTCTTTTGTTGTTTTCCTGTCGTTAGCAAATCACGTAATACTTTTAGTGAAGGCGTTTTTCATTCATTGTGTTGTGCAAAGTCTTTTCAAAAGCATTTTGATTCTTTTTTCTAAAAACGTCTCTTCATAGTAAAATCATGGTTGCATAATCTGTCAAATGATGAAAGATATAAGGAAAACGTCTTTGTGTTTTGTCATTTTAAAACGCGTTTTGCTGAGTAAAGACTTCAAATTTTTCACAATCTATGAAGAAGCTTCTAAAAACATGTTTCTTCACAGCAAAATTGCGATTTTGTTTGGCATCTTCCTTTTATGGATTTGTGTCTTTTAAAATGTCTTTTAATGGAGGTTTTCAGAAAAAAAAATGTTTTTTTGGCCATTTTCTTCATGCTCAAAATTATCAAAAAGTCTTGTTGCCTGAAAATATGATTGTAAAAGGAGGTATTTCAATGAAAAACATGTGTATGAAATTGTGGTTTCTCTAAGAAGCATTATCTCAAGAGCTGCATATGAAATTTATGAGATCCTCGCTTCCAGAAAACGCGTGTTTACTAGAAAACGTCTTTTGCTGAGTAATATCATATACATTGCATCTGAAAATGTCATTGTCACAAAACCCAGTTTTGCTAAGCATCTTTCCTTTGGGTGAAAACACGTTTTTCATCTTTTCCTTGCCATTTTCTCACTTCTTCATTCTCCATTTTCCATCCTCATTTTCCTTCACCAAATTCATTCCATCCACCACACTTATCTCCATTTTAATCCTCATTGTCATTTTTGCAAAAATAAGGCTTTGGCTTGATTTCAAGTTTTTATCACCCAATAGCAAGTCGGGATTTTTCTTAAAGATTGCAAGTTTGAGGTTGCAAATTGAAATTTGCAATGACTTCTTATTTTTCCGACCTTTAACTTGAAAATTGCAAAATGCTCAAAAAATCTCGACTGCGCTTTAAAAATTGCAGCAGACTCTCAAAAACCCAAAATGCTTCCAAATGCCTTAAAGTTGGAATTTCAAGACTTGACTGCAAAGTTCAAGTTAGGAGATTTTTGACTTGCTGCCCTCAAAAGACAAAATGTTGCTTTCATTCTCAATCAACCCACCAAGATCTGAATTGGTTTTTAACCTTCATTCTCCACCATCATTCAAAAAGTAGTTTCATTACCCTAGGGTTTGGGTCTTGTTGTTAATGGATACCATGTCTTCACATGTTGATGTTGATGATGTTCTAACCTTATGGCGATTTCACCGCAGCCTTGCAAATTCCTGCTCAATGACAGACTAACCAGCTTCTCCAACAAACAAGAAAATGAAGTACAAATATGATAAGTATCAAAATGAGATTTTTCCATCTCACGTGGTTTCAAACATAGATTAAATCAAGGACACAGAGATTGGGCATGTTGATATGTCCGAGTTTCTTAAGAGGGCTGAGAAATCAACTTCTCACGATATGCAGTTGTTGTTGAGAAGTCATATTCACCTGGTGTCTACTTTTCCTGTTGCTACCTTTGAGCCAAAATTTGTTCTTGCATGTGCATCCCACTTTGACAGTGAATCCAGAACCATCAAGGATGATGACGGCAACGTGTTTGTCAGACTTGATCCTGAAACCATCAATAGAATCTTCAGAGTTCCTGATGCACCTACATATTCAAACATCACAATGAAGAGTGCTCATAATCAGTACGAACATAAAAAGAATGATTGTATCAAGCATATCAATTACAAGTGGCTTCTCAAATCACGACCTTGTGTGACCCGGATACCCAAATTGTATCGGTCTAATTTTAAGGAAGAAATTAATGATATGATCACCCTCTTGAGCAGAATAGTGGGATTGAAAGTTTCCGATATGTTTGAAAGCTGGATGTATAAATTCATAGTGGTTATCAGAAAAGCATAGTACCCAATTTTCTGGGGTGAAAAAATCAGCGACAATTTGTGTGAACAACTTGCACAGGTTCCCACCACACTCACCTTCTACATGAATTCATATCTGGTTTATATAGCAACTTCATTGAGGTAGTTTCCAGGCCTTTCTACCAAAGGTGATAGATCATTGGTTCCTGTATGGGAGTATTATGATCAACTGACTTTACGGCAAAGTCGGGTGCATTATAGAACGGTTCAAGATGCCTTCTTTGGTCATCTCATGTGTTTATTTGACAAAGCATTGGAGAACAACAGGGTATTCGAGGCTGCTTGGAGGAAAGTGAATGAGTATGGTTGTCTTTTTCTTCAATTCACTACCTTCACTTACATGAGAGTTGGTTGTTTTGAAGACCAACCTTCTATGCTTCCAAGGTATTCGACAGATAAAAAAATCATTTTGATGGATCTGGGAAGGCAGCTGATGACAGTACATGCACGACAAGCTACACAACACAAGCTCCTACAGAAGGGTGAAAGACAAAATTAAAAGAGCCTTCACTCATGTACACCGCATTGAAGACATTTGGGCAGACCTCCGAACAGAAAAAGATATCTATAGAATGGATTACCGCAAGCTCACGGTGGAGCAAGTTGTTGATCTCAATCTGACCTTAGTTCCAGAAGGAGTAATTGATGATAGTCAGATTCTAGATCCTGAATATGAATAACAAGAGGTTGCTAATGCCCCTATTCCTGCAATACAGTGGTCTCAAAAGGAATCTACCTCTATTTTTGATAGGTTTCAGTCGGTCTTGGCAAATACTAACACTTGGCTCAAGAGCATAGGTGTTAAGACTATAAAACTCATAATCGGAGCTGAGTATGATTCAGCTGGGCCTAAAGAATTGTAATCAGAGGTTAGAGACAAGTCAAAAGAAGGAGCTTCCTCTTCAGGTACCAGGATTAAGTTGAGGGTTAGCCGGGCTGTGGAAAAATCGTTGGAGAAGGAAACACTAAAGGGGAAAGAAGTTAAGGAAACGCAGGTTCAAGTTTAGGATCAACAAGAAGAAGAGGTTCTTGAAACCTCTACTATTCTAAGTGAAATGTCTCCTCACGTTGAAGCTCCAATACCTATTTCTACAATATCTCCTATGTCTCCCATTGACAGTGATGTTGATTCTTTCTCTACAGTATTTGTTTCTTCCATCCCACTTCCAAAAGCTATTCATCATTCCTCAGCTACATCAATAATGAATACGCCTGTGAGAAGCTTGCATGACAATTTGGAGAATGTATTTGATACAAATCCAATCCTTCCAGTGATGTCAGAAATAACTCTCCCAGAGATGGATACATCAGCAGCAAGCTTTGATTGTTTCATGGCTGATCGTAGTCGCAATTTGTCTTCTGAGCAAACCATTGTTGCTATACAAACTGAGGCACCTCCTAGAACTATAGTTGTAACACAAACTGAGTCCATTTCTACATAGAGTGTAGTTGTTGTTTCAGATGTGAGAACCTTGGATCTTCCTCCATGGTTAAATTTAGTTGCTTTGAAGAGGAAGAAACAAGCAATCTCTCCTGATGTGTTTGATTTTCAGAAATTGAAGAAATCCAAACCAAGGGTTGCAAAGAAAGCAAAGACAGTTTCACAGGTGTTTGTTGATAGCAATAAGATGAAATATGCTAAGATAGCAGAACCTCTCATAGACAAACCACATGAAGAGATGCAGGTGTCTGATTACAGATTCACTAGGGTGGAATTAGGCAAGAAGACTCATGCAAACATGATGCAAGAGTTCAGTGACAATTTTGGCACAAAGCTACAATGAACTTCTAGCCAAGAAGGAGAAGCTAAAAGAAGAAAATGAACAACTAGTTTTAGTTATTCAAAGGATTACTAGATCATCAGAAACGATTGATTCACTATCTTCGTTTGCTCCTAAGGAATTGGTCAGGCAATTAGAAAGAATTGCGCAAAAAGCTAAAGCAGTTGATTCCTCGACAGCTCAATTAATTGACCAAGGAATACCAGTGGTCGAAAAGGCATTGAAGAATTTGAGCACTATTAAAGCAACAGGATTCAAAATGAATCTGTTGACGGGTGTTTTATGACCGCACCAACACAGAATAAAGTGTCCAACGGATACTCTATCCTCTCTTGATCAAAGTGTCCCGCATGCTAAGATTGCGTGAAAGATCATGCGTTCAACAACAAGGTTCCTTATGCAAGGGGATAGCCTCAGTTGGCTCGATGTGATTTGCTGGTTATTTCAGGGGGACTTACATGAGTTGCTCATTCAAAAGAAAAAGATTCTCAAATTTCGGGAGATTTGTCAATGAAGCTCGAGTTCTTAAACTAACTGGATAATGTTGAATGTAAAAGGATGCAAAGATTAGAGATGCTACTATCTACTCCTAAAGGTGGGACACGAGGATCAATTTCAGCAAGCTTCGAACCAGATTCTACTTTGCCTCCCTTCGGACAACTTCTACAAAACCGGTGCAATCTTCAAAGGATGGAAAGGATATTCAAACTATGACACGATATGCACATACCATCACAACGATGCATATGGACATACGAGTCACAATCGAAGTTAAGTGCAAAATAATCCAGTTGACCACACAGGGCGAACTCATCGTCAGCGAGCCCGCTAGTGGTATGGATGAATGAAACTTGCTCAAAATAAACGACGCATTCCACAGCTAACACCTACTTGCATGAAATGAAGTCTATTTTACTTTAAACTACTTGAATCGGAAAGACGAAAAAGCCTTGCTAGCTACTCACAATAAAAGATAGAACCACCAAGCAATGATAAACCTTTGTATTATGAGAGTTTTCCACAACAACTTCTTACAAAACTTTCAAAGGGAAAGCTTTCTTTCCTTTTCAAACTAAGCTAACTTCTATGCTCTACTCTCTATCTAGTCTAACTTCTATCTTCTATACTCTCTGATCTCTTAATCTAATTCTAATCTATTACAAACGAGGGGGAATGCCCCCTTTTATAGTTGGCCCAGTCCAACGGACGACTTAGATTCAATTACAAAGAAGGGCTCAAGTCGAGCCACATATGCCCTAATTAGGGTTTTTGCCCTAAAAACCGCCATAGAGAGGAGTGGGGCAATGAATGCATAGAAGATTCTCCACTCCTTTGCAAAAACCACTATGAGCAATTAATGCCCACTATCCTCTAGAAGATTCTTGTCCAAGAAAACGTGTTCCCACTATTCTGCCTACCAATTCTGTTGCGTTAGGAGGAGGTGAGCATACAACAACACTCAGTTCAACCATCCTTGCAAAAAAAATTCTCCATCAAGCCCTCTTGTTGCCTTAATTCTTGGACGCACTTCTTCCTCGTAACTTTCATATTTCTCTAGCCCACTGCCTCTTCTGCATCACGTTCTTAATGTCTTAGACAAATCTTCACCGCCGTTTCCTTTTCCAAAGCTATAACATTGTCTAGCTTCATCAAGTCCTCATGCCTTGGCTTCGACGTTCATCCTGCAAAACACAAAGAAGAGCATCAAAACACTTGTAACATAACTTCACCTCACTTACCTGATTTCCATGTTCTGACTGATTGATCTCCAGATGTGATAGAGTTCATCATTTCCAGCAAAATTTCATAACTTTTCAACAACTGGGTGCATGGTGTTCATTTCATGAGGTCTTCTTCAAAGGCACATCCACCACCTTGTGCCTAGAGTTTGTGCCTTAGAAAATATTTCACTTTGAGGATGCACTTGAATGCTTGATGTTCGAGCTTCATTTCATCTTCAAATTCTTCATACCTTAGACAAATTTCACCTCTTCCTTGTGAGTGTATTTGACCCCTTGTTGCTTTATTTTCCCTTTCCTTAGACAATTTTGTCTTCTTTATAAATTTCATCCATTGTAATCTAGGTGCTCACTTTGACATCACCCGCCGAGGCATTTCTTTGAAAAAACATTTCTTTTTATTTGCCTTAGAAAATTTATTTCGCCTAGGAAACTCATCAATAGGTGCCAGGCAAAATCTCTGTCGAAACAACACGAGCAAGGTGTGGAAAAGATTTAAATCATCTCCCAGTGGGAAATGTCCAATACCCAGAAGAAATTTCCCTTCAGAACTCATCGTTTTCATGTGTATCCAGACGAAGAGGTAAGTTTAATTTTTATTATTTTTTGAAAATAATAAAAATTGCTAAGGTTTACCATTTTAATTCTAGGCGCACTTCACCTCTGTAGTCTTCACTTCTCAAATCCTGGCATTTTCCTTTGACTTCTTGAAGAAATCCCCTCCTATTTACGAGAACAATTCACCTTGCCTTTGGAAATTTTAACATCACCCCCTAGGCGTACTTCACACTTTCACCCTTGAAAATGCCTTAGAGGAATTTAAATTCTTTGACTTTACCCATGAGGGGCGCATTTTCATGTATCAACTTCCACTTTAGCTCCCTAGGCATTTCCATGCCTTAACAATTTTCCTTGGGCGCATTCCACCTTATGTGCTTCCATTTTCAATCTTGGGTGCATTTCATGTGTGGTGAGGGAAATTCCCACGCCTTAGAATATTTATCCTTCATCTTCTCCTTAGGCGTAATTTCCAACTTCACCTTGTAATGCCTTAGACATTTTTAGATTTAATCAACTTACCTTGGGCGCACTTCACATGCGTCACTTCCATTCAAGGGCGCATTTAGGAAGGCTTTGGAAATTTCTCCACCTTCATTTGATTGTTGGGCGCATTTTACCCCCCTCTAGCATTACTTTTAATGCCTTAGGTAAATTTTGAACACCTTCACTAAGCTTTACACCTTGGGCGCATATGAAGGCTTGAGCTTTCATACTTTAGAAATTTCATCAAACATCCTCTTGCTTTAATGCCTTAGAAATATTCAGCCACCTTGCCTTAGGGCGCATTTAGAGGTGTGAGGAGGAAATTTCACACTTAGAAACTTTTCTTGCCTCCTCCATGCTTGCTTGGGCACATTTGAGCTCTTCTCCTGCCAGTTTTCATCTTAGGAATTTTCAAACGCCCCAGCCACCTCTTCCATTCTATTTTCAGTAAATTTGGAGAAGTGTGCCTTTCCATGCCTTTTCACCCGTTCTGAAACTGGAGCTGGCGTGATTATGTCTCTTATGACCTTGCTACCTTGTTTATACCTATTGTCCACGCTGGTATGCTATTTTTAGCCACCCTGCTATTTTTAGCAAAACCTAAAATTGATTGACCTTTGCAGCTCTGTTTGACCTGAAATTTGTTCCACATGATCTTGATGCTTTACGTGACCTGTTCACCCCTACCTCTGGCACATACCTGCTATTTATAGCCGTGAAGTGACTTACTAAAAATAGTAAGTATTCCGATTGTTCTCAAATTTTTCCAGTAGGCAACCTGAAAGATGTTGATTATGATGGTGTACTTCGTTTTGACAACTTCTGTGTTTCACCCCCTATTTTTAGGCATAACGGTGGAAACCCCAATCTAACTTGCATGTGCCCTGAACGGTCTCCGTTTGACTTGATTTTTGTTGTATGCTGCTTTGCTCGTGAAACTGAAGTGCTGGGGAGCTGCTGGAGTGAACCTGCTATTTATAGTAACTGTCTGAAAAAGTGATCAATCCATTGTCGGATGAGTTTGCAAGTCACACTACCCAAGGGATCTCATAAAACCCAGAAAACTAGTCTGCATGCGTGCACTGGCTAAAAATAGTAAGTTTCTGAAATGTGATCAACTCTCCTTGCATATCATGTCGTTGTGAAGCTCTTGAAAAACCCTTAAGGAAAATCTTGACATGCATTGAAAAACTCTGCATGCAAACCTTAAAAATAGCCTCTGAAGGCTGAACTGTTGAAAGTCCTCATCTCGGTTTGCATGTTATATCATCGAGAAGGTTTTGAAAAACCCAAAAAGATTCTCCAGACATGCATTGAAGAATCGTACCTGTGCACCCTGAAAATGGCTCTTGAAGCCTGAACTGCTAAAAATAGCAAGTTGTCAGAATCTGCTCAAATTTTGCATGCAGGCAATCTGAAGCGTTGTGATAGCAATTCCAAGCTCATATGTCGCTTTGCCAACTCAATTTGACCTCAAACAGGGTTGCAAAATGAAAACCCTTAATTTCACCGACTTAGCTCAAAATTTCAAATACAGAGACATCCCCGAAAGGACAAAAGACCAGAGATAGAGAAAACCAAAGCCAAAAGACCAGAAAGGAGCAAAAATTAGGGGCGTCCCCATTTGGAATGGGGTGATGTGCGAAAAGGTCACAACAGAATCAAACTCTGGAAGCCTTTCAGCAAAGCCTACATTCTATTGAGAAAGATCTAAGAATCTGGCATGAGATGGATCAAGTGAAGCTGGAAATTCTTTGCAGCCATTCGGTGATTTCAAAAAGGGAAAAGTATATAGAGTTTGAGGAACTTATGACAAACAAGTCATTAGTTATTCAAGATCTTATCAAAGATGTCCAGGCTACGCTTGAGATGAGTGCTGAAGTTGAGAAGGACATACTTTCAAACTTTGAGAAAATCCCTTCCAAAGTTGTAAGTCATGAAGGGGAATTGCTTGCAGCAAGTGATATTGTTTCTCAAATTACTGCAAATCTTCACCAGGAGCTAGATTCGTATCAGTTCTCTATGGATACAATCCATAAGTTTGTCAATCACTGGATGATCTTCGACAAGATGCAAGTTGCTTTTGAAGAACATAGAGAGGCAACAGTGAGATACTATGATGTTATCCTAAAGACTGTTGTCGTTGCTAGGAACACGCTTGGTCCCGATCCTGATGAGTTGCAGGGAATTATCAGCAAGTTTCTATCTTTCAAAGCTGGGAACGGGACGGAGTGAAGAATATTATGTTGTTTTATGTATTTTACTTTCGACAAAATATATGTAAAAACAAGTTTTGCAATTGCAAGTGTTCTTTTCTTGCAATTTTGGAAAATGTAATTACATGTAAATCCTTACAAGACAAATCACAATTTGGATTGTAATTTTGAATAAGTCAATTGCAGTTAGTTAGCGGTTGAGAGATTTTCTCAAGTTTGTTGAGATCCTCCCACCTTTTTCTCAAGGCCTCTCTCCTATAAATACTTGAGGGGGTCTATTGTAATCTTATCTTTTTAGCAAACAAGAAATTTCTACAGAATTTTGTACTCATAAAGACTTTGAGCTTTATAGTTATAAGTTGTGATTTTTCAAGTAATATCAAAGAGTTGGAATTTCAAACTTTGTGTTGAAGCCCTACTTTGCATCCTTTGTGTTCTTATGTCATTTTGGAGCATTACTTTGTGACTACTTGGAGATTGTGGAATATTGTTGAAGAGAGTTTCAATTGAAATATCTGTAGACTTTGTGCTGTAAATGTTAAATGTTGAATTTGTAGTTAGTATTTAGAAATTGAGAAGAATTGCAAGACTTTGTGCTCGTGGTAGTTTGTAGAACCCTTGAGCTCTATCCACTGTGTCGTTTGATGTGTTTTATTTTTTGTTTAATATTCTGATTTTTTTGTGTTTTCAAGGGGTTTTGACAAAGCAAAAACAATAATTGAAAACTAATCTATCTGAACTAAAATTCAAATTGATTGCAATATTGATCAAAGTCATTTATTCCCATATGACTGCTAATGTTTTGAAACACAGCATATTGCTGATAAAAAAATACATAAAAAGCATTTGTACGAAATGATTAAAACCTGATTGTTTGTCTCCAGAATGCAACCACGCTGCTGATTGCTGATTGTTGATGAAGCTGCAATTTTACTGTTCACGCACTGTTCACTATTCACAGCTGCAACTTTTTCTCCCTTGTTCTGTAAATAGAAGAATACTGAAAACGTACTGTTGGAGCACAATTAGAACCTCTGTATGAGATTCTCTTTGAAGTATCAAATTCACCAGGTATTTCACTGGCTCAAATGATGAACACATAGAAGAACTACGTTCTTCAATGGCCAATACTGAAAACCCTTGTCCAGAGCTCAAAGCAAGAAGCAATAATCAATAGCAATTACAATGGATGCCGAGAATGAGCTCTTAAGTCTCTTTTTATTCTTTCCTTAGGAGAGCTCAAACACCTTCCTGGCCAATGTGGGATAAAAGATTTATTCCCACATTAAATTATTCACTTAACGCACTTTACTATATTAAAGTGACTTTATTATTATAAAGTTACTTTATAACTTTATAATAATATTAAAATATTAAATAAATCACTTAAGTCACTTAAATTTTAATATCTCTTGATTTACTTGTCTGATTGCTAAGCCGTCTGAGCCAGGAGTCGAGAGACTAAATCCACATGTGACTAAACTAGATTCTAAAAATAGCAGGGTGCTCCCATGACTTACTAAAAATAGTAAGTCTAGCCAAAAGATGTCCGATTGACCCCGAACGAAAGCCAAGCAAAGAAACTCCGCTAACCGAGGCTGAGCCATGCCTCACAAGACCCCCTAATCTCCTCATTAGCCTACGGAGGTCGCATAATAGGCTAACTCTACACTGCAAAGAGATGTCAACTAGAAGGGGACATGACAGTCCGCCCCTCTTGAAATTGCTTGTCCTCAAGCAATCTCAACTCCGGATGCTGCAAAATCTCCTCGCTCTCCCACGTAGCATCCTCTATAGGTAAATCTCTCCACTTCACCAGATATTCCCTGATAGTCCTCCTGCGAAGCTGTCTTTCCCTGTACTCCAGAATAGACTCAGGCACTAAAATCAATTTTCCCTCATCATCTAAGGGAGGTAATACTGTTGAAGGTACCACACGATGTCCTAACGCCTTCTTGAGGCGTGATACATGAAAAACATTGTGGACCTTACTATCAGCTGGGAGCTCTAGCTCGTAAGCCACCTCTCCAATACGCCTGGTAATCCGGAAAGGACCATAATATCGTGGCTTGAGCTTCTCTGATCCACTCTTCCTGAGAGTAGACTGTCGGTAGGGCTGTAGCATGAGGTATACCATGTCTCCCACCTCAAAAGATCTCTCTGTCCTCCTCTGATCCGCATACTGCTTCTGCTGATTCTGTGCCTTAGCTATGTTCTCCTTAAGAGCCTTTACAATGTCCTGGCTCTCCTGTAATAAGTCCCCTGCACTGGGCACCCTACTGTCGCTCAGAAGCAAATCAAGAAAGCTAGGCGCCTCATAACCATACAACGCCATGAAAGGGGACATCTGGATGGTCATGTGATATGTGGTATTGTAACAATACTCACACAAATGTATCCATCGGACCCATGCCTTTTGCTGCCCTGCAACATAATTCCTGAGGTAACCTTCCACCCATTTGTTCACAATCTCCGTCTGACCATCGGTCTGCGGGTGGTAACTGGTGCTCGGGGTAAGCTCGGTCCCACAAAGTCTGAACACCTCCTGCCAGAAGTGACTCAAGAACCGACTATCCCTGTCGCTGACTATACTCCGTGGCAAACCATGTAATCTAAAAACATCACGGAAGAAAATCTCTGCTACCTGTGTAGCTGTGTGAGTGGTGGTGATCGGGAAGAAGTGAGCATATTTCGTCAACCGATCCACAACTACATAAATACAGTCACGTCCTTGGGCTTTCGGCAAGCCCGTAATAAAATCCATCGACAGGCATTCCCACTTCCTATCAGGAATCGGAAGGGGCTGCAATAATCCTGCCGGAAATGTGTTCTCCTGTTTGTTCTGCTGACAAACAGGGCACTCACGCACATACTGAAGAACATCAGCCTTAAGGCCTTTCCATGTAAACCGCTCTCGTACCTGTCTGTATGTTTTAAAGTAACCCGGATGTCCTGCTGTAGGTACGTCATGGAAAGCTCGCATAATGGTGTTCTTCATCTCAGAACCTGGGACCAAGAAAATCCTGTTCTTGTAAATGATCAACTCATTTACAAGTGTGTACCTGGTGTCTACTATGGATCCCTCAACAATACCTGATGCCCAAGTGTCCCTGGCATACTCTGCCACAATCAAATGCCTCCAATCCTCTGTAATGTGCACCATAGAACTCAGATGAGGCCGGCGAGAAAGAGCGTCAGCAACAACATTCTGTGTTCCCTTGACATAGGTAATGTCAAAGTCATATGCCTGTAACTTGCTCACCCACTTTTGCTGGCGGTCATTCAAATCCCGCTGTCCAAGGAAATGTCTCAAGCTATTGTGATCAGTTTTAATGCAAAACTTGCTGCCTACTAGGTATTGCCTGAATTTGGCCAAGGCATGCATTATGGCCAGCATTTCCTTATCATATATGCTGAAAATCCTCTCTGGTCCTCTGAGTTTCCTGCTCTCATAAGCTATCGGGTGCTTGTCCTGCATTAGCACCGCTCCTATGCCCTCACCAGAAGCATCACACTGAAGCTCAAATGGCTTCGTAAAATCAGGTAAAGCCAGTACCGGACATGTAGTCATAAGCTCCTTGAACCTCATAAAACACTCCTGTGCCTCAGGAGTCCAAATGAATGCACCTTTCCTCAACAAATTCGTCATAGGTGCTGCATGGCGAGAATAACCACTGACAAATCTGCGGTAGAAACCACACAACCCAAGGAATCCTCGCAGCTGTGTAAGGTTCTCAGGAGTAGGCCAATCTATGATAGCACGGATCTTCTCAGGATCCATCCGCACTCCCTCTGCACTGATGATGTGGCCTAAATATAATAACTCAGTCATTCCTAAGTCACACTTGGATTCCTTGGCATACAAGGACTCCCTATCCAAAATGCTGAGTACAGTCTCTAAGTGAGCTAAGTGCTCCTGCCATGTCCTGCTATAAATCAATATATCATCGAAGAAGACGAGTACATATCTCCTCAACTGAGAGTGGAAGACCCTGTTCATGGTGGACTGGAAGGTAGCTGGAGCATTGGTTAGCCCAAATGGCATAACCACAAACTCGAAGTGCCCACAATGACAACGAAAGGCGGTCTTCTCAATATCCTGCTCACGGACTCTGATCTGATGATAGCCCGATCTCAAATCTATCTTCGTAAAATAACAGGCTCCATGGAGCTCATCAATAAGCTCATCTATACGGGGTATGGGGTACCTGTTCTTAATTGTTCTCTTATTCAATACCCTGTAATCAATGCACATACGTAGGGTACCATCTTTCTTCTTCACTAGAACAATTGAAGAAGCAAATGGTGACTTACTCGGCCGAATGTGACCCATAGCAAGCAGCTCCTTGATTGTCTTCTCTATCTCATCCTTAAGCCGCTTCGGGTGCCGGTAAGGAGTAATCATGACGGGCTTAGCGCCCTCCTCAAGCTCTATGATGTGCTCTATCCCTCTATCTGGAGGTCTCCCTGGTGGAATGTCACTAAAAACCTTATCATACTTAACCCGCAACTGCTGGATGTCAGGATGATACTCGGTCTTATGCTGTCCCCCCTGTGTAGGCATCAAGGTACACTCTGCTGCCCACTCAATCTGGTCATGACGAATGAGTCTCTCCATCCGTCGGAAGGAAATAGTCTTAACACTACTGTCTCTAATGGCCTTCAATATGTGAGTTTTTCCTTCCACCTCGAACCGAATCTCCATGTCTTTAAGGCGAAGTGTAACCTCCTCAAGAGAATGGAGCCACTTCATGCCCAAGACTATATCAAGATCACCCATGTTAACCACATAATAATCAGCCTTGAATTCATAATTATTCAAGCGCAAAGGGAGATCCTTAATCATGCGGTCACACTTGAGAGTGTAACCATCAGCCACCTTAACCCGAAGACCCTCAAACTCTTCGGTCATTATCCCACGCTTCTCCACAAATCTGGCATCAATGAAATTGTGGGTGGCACCTGTATCCAGAAGGGTAATAACCTTTTGACCAGCCAAGACTCCGCGGAGTCTAAAAGATCCCTCTGCTGAATGCTAGACAGCCGTGCCTCCTGGAACTGAAACTCTGTCTCACCCTTAGGCTCTGAAGCCTCTGCCTCTGCCTCTGACTCCTCAGGACTCTCCTGCTGTTCGGAATTTTCAGAATCCGAACCCTCATAGTAAGCCCACATAACCCTGTTGGCCTTTCCTTTTGGCCTCAAAGGACAATCGTGATTTATGTCATAGGGACCCTTGCAGTAGAAGCATAACTTCTTCCTGCGTAAATCGTTAAGAGTTTCTCGGTCTAAGGGTGCTGCTGATTTACCCTTAGAGTCACTCTTAAAATCAGATTTTTTCCTTGTTCCTATTGAATCCCTTGCTGTCCTTAAAAGAAGAAGAACTCCTAGAATTGAACTTGCTAGATGGGGCTGCAAGTTCCATGCTACGTGCCTTCCTCATAGCTTCCTGTAGTGAGGGAGGATCAAAAGCCTTAATCCAACCCTTCAGCGGTTCCGATAAGCCCTCAGTGAATAGGACTATTAATCTCCTCTCTGAGATATTTGGCACCATAACTGCCAATCGCTGAAATTCACTGATGAAAAGATCCAAGCTTCCTGTTTGTTTCAGCTGAGCTAAGTCTCGAAAGTAAACTTCTGGATCCTTCTTATCAAACCTCTCCACGAGCCTATCCACAAAATCCTGATAAGCTGTCACCTGATTATGTTGGAGAGTGATCATCCCATGAGACCACCAATCGTGTGCTACTCCCTCCAAGTGCAAGGTGGCATATTTAATAGCTTCAACCTCTGTCATAGGTCTCAATGCTAGGAAAGTATCAAGCTTATGAATCCAAGCTTGAGCAGTCATCTTGCCACTACCATCGAAAGAAGGCAAAGTAAGCTTGCTCGTAGCTCGCTGAAGTTCACTGTTTTGATTCCTGGGCCTTCTATCTTGTCTAACTAAACGATAGTGTTCTCTCCTCTGATTCACAAACCTATCAAAAGTCATCCTCTCACGCACCTGTGGAGTTAGTAATTCCCATTCATCATTCGCAGCCATAAGGACATCTGCGAACGCCTCCTCACCTGCTTCTTCTACTGGGGCTACCTCTGGCTCATCTCTAACAAAGGTAGGACGAGTTGGCCTATCTGCTGTCCAAGAACGAGTCCTCTGGCCTCCAAGTGAACCCGCTGCACTCCTGTTATCCCCTTGATCTGGATTTCGTCTATCCTGTGGATTAATACGTTCAACCAAGGTAGTAAGTGCCTGTATAGCTTGAGCCATCTGCTGCTGTCCTGTAGCCATTGTTCTGAGGAACTCTCTAGTTTCTTGTTCCTCATCTCTGTTCCCTCTAGGTGGACTGCCTGCAAACCTGTCACCCATTTCAACTGCTGGTACCTCTGTAAATGGATTGTCTTCTCTCCAATCCCTTTCCTGTTCAGCTCTTCTGCGGGTGTAATACCTGTGAGGTCCAATTTCCTGTGGCTGCATATGAAACCCAAATCCCTCAGGCTGGCAGGAAACCGCTCTGATACCACTGTAAGAACCCTTCGCAGGCTCTATCCGCTGTGCCGTTTGATGTGTTTTATTTTTTGTTTAATATTCTGATTTTTTTGTGTTTTCAAGGGGTTTTGACAAAGCAAAAACAATAATTGAAAACTAATCTATCTGAACTAAAATTCAAATTGATTGCAATATTGATCAAAGTCATTTATTCCCATATGACTGCTAATGTTTTGAAACACAGCGTATTGCTGATAAAAAAATACATAAAAAGCATTTGTACGAAATGATTAAAACCTGATTGTTTGTCTCCAGAATGCAACCACGCTGCTGATTGCTGATTGTTGATGAAGCTGCAATTTTACTGTTCACGCGCACTATTCACTGGCTGCAACTTTTTCTCCCTTGTTCTGTAAATAGAAGAATACTGAAAACGTACTGTTGGAGCACAATTAGAACCTCTGTATGAGATTCTCTTTGAAGTATCAAATTCACCAGGTATTTCACTGGCTCAAATGATGAACACATAGAAGAACTACGTTCTTCAATGGCCAATACTGAAAACCCTTGTCCAGAGCTCAGAGCAAGAAGCAATAATCAATAACAATAACAATGGATGCCGAGAATGAGCTCTTAAGTCTCTTTTTATTCTTTCCTTAGGAGAGCTCAAACACCTTCCTGGCCAATGTGGGATAAAAGATTTATTCCCACATTAAATTATTCACTTAACGCACTTTACTATATTAAAGTGACTTTATTATTATAAAGTTACTTTATAACTTTATAATAATATTAAAATATTAAATAAATCACTTAAGTCACTTAAATTTTAATATCTCTTGATTTACTTGTCTGATTGCTAAGCCGTCTGAGCCAGGAGTCGAGAGACTAAATCCACATGTGACTAAACTGAGATTCTAAAAATAGCAGGGTGCTCCCATGACTTACTAAAAATAGTAAGTCTAGCCAAAAGATGTCCGATTGACCCCGAACGAAAGCCAAGCAAAGAAACTCCGCTAATCGAGGTTGAGCCATGCCTCACAAGACCCCCTAATCTCCTCATTAGCCTACGGAGGTCGCATAATAGGCTAACTCTACACTGCAAAGAGATGTCAACTAGAAGGGAACATGACAATATCACATTAACATTTAGGAGCTCTTGGGGAAACATGACAAGGTGTTTGGGGAGATACCTCTAGGGAGGCCACCAGACAGAGGATTTGAGCATACCATTGAGTTGGAGGAGGGGGCCAAACCAATCATCACGACCCCCTACCATCATCCTAAGAAATTTAAGGATGAGATTGAGAAAGCAATCAAGGAATTGCTAGACATGGGGCATATACGACCAAGCTCTAGTCCATTTGCTTCTTCTGTGGTCCTGGTGAAGGATGGAACGATGAGGATGTGCATCGACTATAGAGCTCTCAATAAGAAGACTATTAAGAACAGGTACCCAATACCCAAGATTGATGAGCTATTGGATGAGCTACATGGTGCAATATACTTTTCCAAAATAGATATTCGCTTAGGGTACCATCAAATCAGACTTAGAGAGCAAGATATACACAAGACAACCTTTCGATGTCACTATGGGCATTATGAGTTCTTGGTCATGCCATTTAGGTTGACGAACGTGTTATGACCTTTTCACACATCACTCCATTCAAAATGGGTACCCCCTAATTTTTGCTTCATTCTGGTCTTTTGGCTTTGGTTTTGGGTTGTTTTGTGGCTCTCTCTCTTTGTTCCTTGTGATCTTTCCGAGGATGCACCTATCTTTGGGCCTAAGTTGAAATTTTGTCTAAGTCTGTGAAATTAGGGTTTTCATTCTTCAGGCTGGTTTGAGGTTAAACTGATTGAGCAAATTGAAATTTGAGCTTGGCCTTGCATTCAGGAGGCTTTAGGCAGGTTCCCATTAAACTTTCACGAAATTCAGACAACTTACTATTTTTAGTAAGTACTCAATTTGGGATCTTTTCCTCAACATTTTGGAAGTTTGACTACTTCACCACGTTTAGAATACTTCAAGGTGCTTGCACACAAAATTTGAGTAAATTCTAACAACTTTATATTTTTAACAGTTCTGGCTTTGGGAGCAATTTTTAGGGTTTGCATGTATGATTTTTCAATGCGTATCAACATGGTCTTTCTAGGTTTTTTGAGAGCTTCGCAATGATATAACATGCAAGTCAAAATGATGACTTTCTATTTTTAACAGATACCAGCATGCAAACGTGTTTTCTGGGTTTTTTTGGGTTTTTTGAGATATCTTGGCCAATACGAAATGCAACCAAGTTCGACAATTAGTTGATCACTTTTTCAGGCACTTACTATTTTTAGCAAGTTCACTCCAACAGTCCCAGATCTTCAGTTTCAGGAGTAGAGCAATTCAAAACAAAAACGGAGTTGAACGGATGTCAATTCAGGTATATGCAAGTGAAATTAGGGTTTTCAACTTTGGTGCCTAAAATGGGGGGGTAAAACTCGAGAAAAATGAAAAACTAATGTATCCCACTGTGATCAACATCTTTCAGGGAGTCCACTGGTAAAATTTGAGCGTAATCTACATACTTACTATTTATAGTAAGTCACTTCCAGAAAAGAGCTAAAAATAGCAGGTGAGCACGAAAGGCAAGTGTGAACAGGTCACATAGGTCATGAGGATCACGTTGGGAAAATATCAAGACAGGAGAAGTTGCAGAAGTTTGAGAATCAAGAAGTTACTAAAAATAGAAAGTGAGGGCGAGTAGGTTGAAAATAAGCTAAGTGTTCAGATACGCCAAGGTGGGAGACAGGAAAGCACAAACTTGTCTAAGACATGAGCTTTTAGAGCTCTGGAGTGGAAATGCGCCCATGATGAACAAGGAGGTTTGAGAATTTTCTAAGTCACAAGAATGGAAGTAGGACCCCTCATGTGTGCCCAAGGCAAAATGAAGAGGAGGATGTCAAGAAAATGCCCAAGGCATGTAAAATAAAAACTCAAGGGGTAAAATGCGCCCAAGGTGTAAGGATGATTTGAAATTTTTGCTAAGGCATAAAGAAATGGCAACTCACACCCTCAAATGCGCCCTCACGGTAGCTAAAGGTGCGAAAAAGTTACTAAGTCAAAAATAAAAGCATACCCATCAAAATGTGCCCAAGTTGAGAAGAGGTGCAAGAAATTTTTTTCTTAAGGCATGAGAGATGGCAGTACACCCTCCAATATGCGCCCATCATGGAGAAGATGAGTTGAAAATATTCCAAGGCATTGAGAGATGGAAGCTTGACCCTCTAAATGCGCCCTTAAGAGACATAGAAGACTTAAGAATTTTCTAAGTCTAGAAAATAAAAGCATACCCATCAAAATGCGCCCAAGTTGAGAAGAGAGGGCGAGATGAAAGAAATTTTCTAAGGTAATGAAGAATGGAAGCTTGACCCCTCAAATGCACCATCATGAAGAAGAAGATGAGAATTTTTCTCTAAGGCACTGGGAATGTGAAGCAGACCCCTTCAAATGCACCCAAGATGGGAAAGGTTAAAATAAACATTAGTGGAAAATATTTTCAAGGGTGATAAATTAAGTGAACCCCTTCATGTGCGCCCACGAATAATAGAGTTGAGAAATATTTTCTAAGGGGGTCTTAAATATTTTCTAAGGGGGTCTTGAATAGTTTCTAAGGAGGAAATAAATTTTGAAAATATCGAGCCTTGGCTTATGACTTTAAAATGGACGCCTGGCTTACAATTGATAAAATCTTTTAGAAGATATGAAATATTTTTTTTTAAAAACAGAGAAATAAAATAAAATGCACCTAAGTCTTTTGAGATAAATTTTTCAAGGCACATGATTGAATATTTTCTAAGGTGTGATTTTTGCTTACATGGTGAAGTACGCCTATGCCTGAAAGATGATTTTTTTTGAAATAATAATGGGGTGAAATTTTCAAAAATATAATAACAATTGTTGCAAATTGCCAAAAGAGGGAAAATTTTGAATTTCTGTAGAGTAGTGGAGAAGATATTAAACAAGTCTCTGCTAAAATAAGCCTCCTTCTAGAAGTCGAAATATTCTTAGACTAAGTTATAAAAGCTATGAAAGTTTTCATTTCTCCTCACCAGCTGCAAGTGCGAGTTTGAGACTCTGTGGGTGAGAAGACAATCAAAATTGGGAGAAGTTGTTGAAAGAGTAAGAAAGTTTCTAAGTATCGGAAGAGATATTGATATTGCTGAGAAGTGTTGAGGTTTGATGTCAGAATTTTAGTGTTGGAGTTCTTCATTTTCAAAGTTCGTTCCATGTTTTGGGCATCATGAGGTTAATAATTTTTTTAAGTTAAGTTTCTAATAAACGTCTTTTATTTCTGCAGGATGGCTGAAGTAAATAGAGGAGCGACTGCAAGAGCAAACAAGGCTGCAAATGCCGAGTCCAGCAAAGCCAGTGTATCCAGACAGGCAATAATCAAGAAGTTGAGCAAGCCATTTCTTCCGGAGTCAAAATTTACTTCGAAGTTGGGAGAGCTGAGCGACACAAATCTTGGCTCGTTCAATCTGGGAGCACTCAGAAGTCGAATGCTTGGGATAGGTGACTATCCTCCATCAGTCACAGCACAGAACATTGTGAAGAGTGGTCTTTATGCAGCTGCTGGTTTTCAACCAGCCATTTGATGTCCAGAGTTGATTATGGAGTGCGCCAATTGCAGTTAATGTTCCCCTTTTGACAGTGATCCTGTTATTAGCTCATCAGTCTATTCCGGATTCCTGTAGGCTTGTTGAGATGTTTCAAAGGATTCCATTCATGGAGGTTTTTGTGGTTCTTTCTCATTATTTACTATTTATAGTAAATACTTCTTCTGGCAGTAAGCAGTTATCAGCATTAAGCCTTGGCCATTAAAATATTAATGAAATGCTTCATTACTTGAGCAATTAATTCTAATTTGCAGTTGACCCCCTTGGCCTAAGGAATGAACTTAAGTTGTTTTGAAAAAGGGGTCTTGAGGGTGGCGCCACATAAAGAAGTCCAAAGGTTTTATTTTAATTAAAATCCTCTTTCTCAAGTGGGGGCGTATTTTTGAAGTATGACTCTTCCTTTGGAAATTTGAAGAGTCTTGTCTTTTGGCGTACCTCTTGGGGAGACTTGAACAGTTTCCTTTGTCCTTTAAAAGTGAGGTTTGTTTTCAATATTGATCATCCACTATTATGCTAAAGTTATGCTGTCAAAATGCTTTGTCATTTTCTACTTCGAGGAATGCTGACCTCCTAGTTCTCATTCAATTTCGTGTTTGTAAGACAACACCTAGTTGAATCATTGCTGCTTCTCATTCAGACTAGCAGATTGTGCCTCAAGGTGAATTATTAATGTGTTTTTCCAATTTTACAGTTGCTGTTTGCATACAGCTGAAAGTAGTTTTTGCTCATATCTGATTGTACGAATTTTATATCATTCTGGGCATTTGCTAATAAAGTTTCCAAGGTCCAGGCGACCATTCCCAAGCAGTTTCAGATTTTAATTTAAAGTGTGCATTTTTATATTACAAAATCGCCCCTCTCAAGGGCCGTACCATTTGTCCTTGCATTGGGAAGTGTGCCACAAATAATTGCAGGTGTTTGGAGCTGGTTTTGGTGTCTCAACAGGGGCGCCTATCTCTCAAGTGAACAAGGCTTCGATCTCACGCCTATCGGAGGTACCTTGAATGAGTTGTGAGCAATTTTCATATTTTCTGTAGTTGCTGATATACATTTCCAGAATTACAGTTTGCTGATCAGAATTAAACAATTGTTGTTCTTCTATCATTTCTCCCTCTTCTCTCGTTCTATTATGACATGGAGATAATGTATAAGCATGGTGCTTGAATCATGGTGAAATTGACATTGTAAATTGCAGCTCTTAATTCATTTTGTAAGCTGATACAGTAGTACTGTTTCAGTCATTTATTGCTGCTTGTTATTTAATTTCACACTAAGCACCCCTGGATGGTTTACCGCCAGTGAGGATGAAATATTGTAACCTCTTTCATACCCACTTCAAGTGGAGAATTCCCACGTTCTAGTGGATGCCTGCCGCAGCAGAGGAAGTCTTAATGTTGTAATTTGTCCCCTCACCGTTTGGTGGTAGCGTGGAAGTCTTTGGCTGGTTATCCGCCTTATTGTTATTTCAATTCCGCAGTAGTACTCCACCATATGTTAGCACCTCGCCTGCAAAGGATCTTGAGTGCACATTCTTGGTGTTGAGTTTAATATTTCTCTTTCAAGTACATTCTTGTATCTTTGTTTCAGTAGATCCTAGGGATCCTCTGACCATATGCTCGCCCCTCCTCCTTAAGTGGTTTTAGGGCGCCATTCTTGGTTAGAGTTCTTATTTGCATCGTTTTGGTTTAAGCTAACCTTAACGGGTGCATTGGCTATATTGTAAATGTTACTAAAAACAAAGAAAAAATTGAGAGAGAATATTTCAGACCAATGAGAACAATTGTTTCACCTGATGGCAAGTTGTTTGCCAATCTCATGCTTGAAGCCATTGGGGAGGCGTTTGGAATTCTTGCTTCTGAAGGGATGATTTACAGAACAAGAGAAATGGCTGAAAATATGTATGCTTCTTCTTTTGAGAGATGTGTAGGATTAATAAATTCAGTTTGGATGCAGAAGCCCAGGCCTACTCGCACCAAGTTGCCCAAACAGATAATTTCAAATGATGTAAAGAAAAAATATTGTGACTTGATTATGATGCTCAGCAGGGTGAATGGAAGTCCCCAATCCTATATGTTCAATCCTTGGATGTTTTATTTCATCAGCATCGTACTAGAAGGCAAAGATCGTGTAGATTGGGGAAGGATGATAAGTGATAATATACACGAACAGTTTAGAAATTTGAGAAGAACAAAGACCTTTTATATGAGTTCATATGTGATTTAGATGTTGTCTTGAATGACAAAATACAGGGAAATATCCTATAAGGAGCCAATTGGGTGTGGTAGTGAGGAGTTCAAGATTCATGAGGCTTGCCCGCATTTGCACCTGGACAACACCTCTCACTACAAAAGAGTTAATGACGCCTTCACTATGTACATAACTAGCTCTCTTTAGCGGAGAACTCATCAGAGAATATCAAAGGAGGCTCAGGAGCTGATTGAGAGATATGGATGTTGGTTTATCCAATTTCCAAAATTCTCATACATAAGGCTGCAAGGGTTCGCATCATATGCTTTCAGATTGCCAAGATACCCCAGGAACAGAATAGTGATGCTAGAGATATCTAGGCAACTCATTGCCTATGACAAAATTCAAAAAAGGAAGAAGAAAGGAGGACTAGACTTCCCTATCATCATGGGAAATTCAGATGAAGTTTTTCCCACCTTGCAAGCAGCCAAGGAAGCCAGGGATGAGTTGCAATTCTTCCACCTCTCGTACCACACTAGCAGGCAAGATTTTGACCCCGACAGGAATATCAGAATGGTGCTGACAGAGGAATTTAGACATAAAGCACATATCGAGGATTTATGGGCTAATGCGACTGATGATGCTGAGATTAGGAGAAGGATGTTTTCTAGGGTAGCTTTGAACATGATTAGAGAGTTCGAGATTATTCTAGTCCCAAACCAAGTAGATGAGGACGTGAATGTTATGCAGTTTTATTATGAGACAGTGAGAAATAGAACAGACCCTCTTCCTAATTGGTCGGAGCCAGAGATTACAAATTTGAATACACTATGCATACCATTGTTGACATTTACAAGAAATTGGGTGGAAAGTTATGTAAACAGGCTTAAGAGCAAGTCAATTCCTCTCACTTACAACTTGATGGGTGACCAGAGGCCGCTAACAATCAGAAAGAAGAAGCAAGTCTCCCAAGTCCTAGAACCATGGAGGGAGGAATGGGTTTAGCAGATTCCTCAGAGAGTTGAGGAAACATCATCCACGCCATCACGGGCTCGCTCTCCAAGTGTATAGGAGGTCTCATTATTTGCAGATCAAAGAAATAGATTGAATGAAGAGCAAGAGTTACTGGAAGCAAATCAGCCACCTCGTAGGGAGGCAGTTTGTCAAAGTGTCAATGTGCCAAAAAGAGACAACCAACAAGAGGGAGAAGAGGAAACAATCATGGATACTCTCTTCCAACTGAAAGTTGAGGCAGCTTGAGAGGATGAGACTATTGCAGGATAGGAGGCTCAAGTTTCAAGAGAAGGCACCCAACAAATAGAAATTGGTGAGTTTCATCAAAATGTTAATAAAGAAGAAGTGCATGAAGAAGAAGCAAGAGAAGAACAACCACTTGTTGTTGGTGACCCGCAGCAGGCAATGCCGGATTGGCTAAGAGATAGAATGAGAAGAGATCCTATTGAGGAGACTGACCCTACAATTGAGATGGAAGAATTCCTTAGTAGAATCAGTGCACCACCAAAGAAGAAGAAGGCCAAAAAATTCTCAAAAATTTCTACGAATGAGGATGGTTCTCACACACTACATGTGGCCGTTCCCAAGATTGAGTGTGATCGGGATGATGCTGTTCCGGAAAATTATATGGTCACCACTTTGGAGTTAGGCCGCCCTATAGGGGCTTAGATGATTGAGGAGTGTGATAGCTCCTATCAAGCACTCAAGGACAGGTTGCTCCAAACCGAAGGGAAGTACAAATGATTGAAGAAGGAGCATATGGCATTGGTTGGTTACGTGCAACACTTAGCCCGTCCATGTGGGCAGGAGAACCCGATAGTTGAACTTCCAACAGAACTCCCGAGAGAATCGGTTAGTGGTTTGGAGGACTTGAGGAAGATGGCCCAGGAAGTAGATAAGTGGGTTGGCAATGTTCACACTGAGACAGAGAAATTTATGATGGATCTTGCTCATTCTTATGGGTTGGCAATGTTCACACTGAGACAAAGAAATTTATGATGGATCTCGCTCATTCTTATCGACAGGCCTCTGACATTCTGGCGCGCATGGACACCATTGATCAAGCCTGGAGCGAGACACATATCTATCAGACTAAGACTATTCTTCATCTAGAAGCTTTGATGCACGTTCCCTTGCAAATTTTGGTGGAGGGAGGCGTGATACAGGAGGGTGACAGATATGACTTCACCAGTTGGTATTCTTCAGTGGTCACGAGGCAAGGTTTCTTCAATGCAGCACAAGCGGATTCAGCTAGAGTCAGGAAGGCTATGGGGAATATTCTGGATGGAGTCCTGAACACGCTTGAGGCTATATTTGCTAGGAGATTGACTCCAGAGGAGTTGACTGCCAATGGTTTGAGTAGGTTGGAACCTTTCTTCTCAGGTGTGAGATCGTTTGTTTAGGATGATTTTGAAAATATTTCAGCTTTCTCCAACATTATTCAGAACACCCAGGATGCCTTAGTCACTTGGAGAAAATCTTGTACTCGACACGGGAAGACAGTCATAGTGCTTGAATTTCAGCTCAACAATATTCCACCTATTTCGGTTCAGGAGGTTGAGGCAGTGTTAGCCCGATTCGTCGAATTCGTGGTCAAGGAGAAGGAGAATGGAAATGCTTTATTGGATGATGACCTTCTAGAGGATGATGGTGGGCATTAATTGCTCATCATGGTTTCGGGAGAGAGTGGAGGATCCTTTGCTCATTTATTACCCACTCCTCTTTGTGGCGGTTTTTAGGGAAGAATCTTGATCAGGGCATATGTGGCCCAATCTGAGCCCTTCATTATAATTCAATCTGAGCCATCCATTGGGTTTGGCCATCTATAAAAGGGGCATTCCCCTTCATTTGTACATCATAATGAGGATTATTAGAAGATAGGAATAGAGAGAGACAGATAGCATAGATTAATAGCATAGCTTAGATTGAAGAGGAAGGAAAGTTTTCAACTTGAATGCTTTGTAAGAGATTGTTGTGAACATTCCTATAATAAGAAGACCTATCATTGCTTGTGGTTTCATCTTTTATTGTGGGTAGCTAGCAAGATTTCTTTGTCTTTCCAATTCACGTAGAATCTTAAAGTAGAGCTTAGAGTAAAGTAGATATTAATTCATGCACGTAGATAGTTGTGGAATGTGGTGGTCAAATTGAGTGAGCTTGATTAATCCATACGACTAGCAAACTCATTGATGGTGGGTTAGCCTTGTGTGGTCAACTGGAATATTATGTACTTAACTTCGATTATGATTTATATGTTGGTATGCGTCGTTGTCATGGTATCTTCATGTTGAGTTGTGATCTGAATATCTCAAGTTACTCCTTTGAAGATTGCACCGGTTCTGTGGAAGCTGTCCAAAGTGAGGCAAAGCAGAGCTTGGTTTAAGTTTGAAGAGTTGATCCCCATGTCCCGCGTTTAGAGTAGACCATAGCATTTCTAGCCCCTGCATCCATTTAAATTCAGCATTTTTCGGTTAGTATAGGAAACTTGAGCTTCATTGGTAAATCTTCCGAATCTTGAAAGTCCTTTTCTCCTGAATGAACAATTGCATAAGTCCCCTTGAAATACCAGCAAATCACATCGAGCCAACTGAGTCTACGTCCACTACATGAAGGAACCTTGGAGTTGAATGCATGATCTTTTGCAATCTTAGCATGCAATATATTTTAATCAAGAGAGGATAGAGTGACTATTGGAAACTTTATTCTGTGTTGGTGTGGTCACAAAACACCCGTCAACAGAATTGGTGCTAGGAGGAGGGCTGAACGAGAAATCTTTGCTCCACCACTTTTGTATCATCCATATGCTTGCCTCCTCTTAATGCAACAGAATTGGCGCTAGGAGGGCTATTGAAGTAGAAAAAGGTCTTATCATAAAGAATTTTATTGGAGAAAAGTATCATGAATTAAGATGGTGCTACCACATAAAGATATATTCCCAGTATTGCAGCCAAATTTGGGATTCAACGACGATCAGGAAGATATTCTTTTAGGATTGAACAATCTCGCGTGGAAATCAAAGAGGAGTGTAGCTGAGTATATGCGGGTGACCTTTGTGTTAGAGGAGGAAGAAGAAAAGGCTATTCAGATTCAAGTTGCTATTGAGAGAGATTTGCTTAATCAGAGACAGCCACTCTCTCCCGCACGACGCCAATAAAAGGAGCAGCTACATCTTGGAGTGTATTAGCTCATTCTCGCCAAACAAGTTTAGAAGAATCTTGAGGTCTACACCCAGTTCATCCAAGGATTTTGTGGAGTTAGAGCCACCTACTAGCGCAAGGTAGAAGAAGAAAGAAGTTCAATCGAGTGAAGAAGTACCAAGCAGAGAAGAAATTTCAAATTTATTCAGAACTCCACCCAGCGTTTCAAGGTTTGCTCGATCGGGATCAGTTCAAGCTACCATACCGGTGGTTATTCAACAACAACAACCAGTCCAAGCTATTGTATATTAGCGGCGACGACCGGTCCAAGCAATGGCTCAATCGGCTCCTAATGGTGCTACCTGGTTGGTTACCAACCCGTCTCCACTAGAATTCAATGATTACAACGACATGCCGAAGAATCCAGAGAATTTTTGTACTAATGTTAATGATGTAAAGCGTGCTGCTGAGAACCACATTAAGATGTTTGAAGATCATCTACGCAATAGACAGATTGCATATGGGGATGTGGCTTGCCGACTATTTTTATATTCTTTGGGAGAGGAAGCTCATTACTGGTTCATTCACCTATTGGTTGGATCAATAAGGTCATGGGAGCAAATGAAAAGCGCATTCATTGGAAAATTTGGCATACCTATTACTCCCGTGGAGCTTTATTGTCAATTCGTAGAAGTGAGAAGGCAGGACAAGGAGACCATTCACACTTTCAACAATAGATTTCAGAAGGCTCTCACAAGGCTAATCCCTATGTTATTGTTGATGCCAGGGAAAATTACTACGCAGCCTTGGATCCTTTGATTTCGATGTTTGTGAGGCAAGCTCACCCCGCTCTGGCTAATATGAACCTAGCCTATGCTAAAGCTGTTGAAGTAAGTCAAAACATGGGGCAGAACGTAACTGGTCCTGCACTATATGCTGGCCTAACTATGGTGAACAATCAAATGCAAACACTCGGCTCAGCATGGAACCAACAAGCTCCCGCGGTAAATGCAATTCCTTAGCCAACTTATCCAGTATCAACACCATCAAATCAGTTAGTTCTCCATCCCAGGACACCTTTATCCTAGGCACAAGCAACGCAGCCTGTTTATCTCCAAAACATAGTGCCACCAGCAAAAACCCAAGAGGAGAAAGATGAAATGAAAGAATTGACAGAAAAAGTGAAAAGGCTGTCATCTGAGGTGACTTACCTCAGAAATCAAAACAATCAGATTCAAGCCATGTAGCGAAACTATCAAGCACATCAAGGTGCCAATCGAGGATATTTAAATAATCCTCCAAATCATCAAGAAACCCATCAAGGATACAATCATGAAAATAGTCATGGGTATAGAAACAATAATCATGGATTTTAGAAGAGATCCAGGAATACGAGGCCTAATAATGGAGGTGTCCCTTCACCGCTGGACAATCCGCCACCTCCTGAGAACAATCCTACAGATAGAGTCTACTTGGCTGAGGCCGCTTTGTCAGGATGGTGTAGGCTACATAACACCAATCAGCACTCCGAGCTTCAGTGTCATGAATTCCAAGTTGCGGTTGAGATTTTTAAGAGAAGCGAAAAATACAGAGGCCACAGAGAATCCTCCAGTTATGAGATATGAGTTGGTCCCGGCACCCAGATATGATTGGGCGTTGATCTTAGAAGATTTCAATTTCCCACCTGAATTTCAAAGTTACACACCCCCACCAGTTAATCAGAAGTTTCCGCCAGCTTCAGCAAATGGTCCTGTGGGGATGTCGGAGTTTCAAATGCCTTCGAAAGCTCATGCCACATATGCATCACTAGAAGAGCCTCTTAGCAGAGATGGTTATAGTTTTCCGCCTCTCAACAATAGTGTCCTAGTAGAAGGAATAAGAGAGGTACAAGCTCTTCAGTCAACTGGAAATGGAGCTCCTAGAGTTTATCAGAGGAACTATCCACAGCATGAACCTTTGACTACATCAATGCCTCCAAATAATTTTACAACTCCCCCACATCCAAATGCGAGTAATGCTCCAAGTTTACCATGAGATTCTCCAGAGTACAGACAACAAAATGCAACGACAAGTAGAAGTGGACAACAGGCTACTCAACAGCCTGTTTACCAGGCTAAACGTGGACAAAAAGGAAATTTTCCTAGAGAAAGATGTAAAGAGGCTTGGCTCCTACGTGTTAGAAGAATTCAAGAAGATAAAGGTTAGTCTTCTCCTCTATGAGTTGATGAAGATTCCAGAGATTGGGGACACTGTTTTGGGAATGTGGAATGAAACTCCTATCATGAGAAATACTTCCCAAGAAGGACCCAATGCACCTAGAAATCCTCCTGTTGTCACACAGTCTCATCCCGCACAAAACACGAATGTGGTACAAGATGTGCCCCAGACACCCTTTAACACTTGGGAAGCGCAACAACGATCTCAAAATTTTGAAGGTATGGTGCTAGATTCTTCAAACACTTTTGGAAAGACCGATGTAGAGAGGAGTACCCAGCCTGATGCTACCGCGAAACAGAATTCAAAAGGTGTTGCTCAAGACAATCAAGTTCAGTTGAACAAAACCGATGAGAAAAAGAACAATTTGGCAGATGAAAGAAGAAAGCTACTAGTGTTTTATCAGGGGAAGGATGAACCAACTCCATTCTTGGTTTCTATCAGAATTTTGGGAAAGTTATTACATAACTGTTTGATCGACTCCGGTGCATCAAGTAATGTCATGCCTTTGAAGGTATGTGAGAGGTTGGGTTTAATCTCGCTCCACACCAACAAGAAGGTGACTCAACTCGATAAGATTGAAGTTCCAATTATGGGAGAATTGAATAATATTCATATGCAGCTGGCAACCGATCCCATAATTCAGAGTTGTATTGACATATCAATGGTGGATATGCCAGATGGTTACGGCATGTTGCTGAGCAGAGATTGGTCTAGAAAGCTGAATGGATACATTTCAACTGACTTCTCTCACATGTGGTTACCTTGGAGAGGAATTCCAAATCAGATAAAAGTTGAAAGCACACCACGACTTAGGCTAATGATCACATAATATGGAAGATAATGAGGTTTTGTTTATGGAAACTAATTTGGGCTCATATAGGCCCTTCAAGCAAGAAGTCCTCATGTTATAGAGTTCGAACAAAGAAAGACTTTTAGAGGATGCATCTTCCTCCACTGAGGTGTTGGTTGAAGATGACTCAAGTGAAAATGAAGGAATGTTCGAGAATTTCAGAAATTTTGTGTTAGAGAACGTAAAACGAGAGATGGAACTGGGAAAGGATGCCTCCATCAAAAATTTGTTACTGCCCCATTGGTGTAGAATTCACGAGGCTTTCCATTCAGAGATTACATGTGCTATGTGCAAGATCGTTGTAAAACAAGTTTCAAAAATGGTTCCACAAGTCTCTTTGGAAGGACGTGAAGAAGTTGATAAAAGAGAAGGCTCTTCCGTGGAGAAATTGGTAAAGGATGAGAAAATCAAGCCAACAGTTCGAGAGGGCACACATATCCAACCTTCCAGTACTCACATGGAGAATCAAGTATGGACTTTAAGATTTGATGGATCAAAATCTAAGAAGGGAAATGGAGCTGGATTTGAGCTTATTAGCCCAGCCGGAGAAGCATATTTAGGGGCTTACAGACTCCAGTTCTCCTATACCAACAATGTCACTGAATATGAATCATTGATTCATGGATTGATCCTCGCAATAGAGAAAGGAGCCAAAATTGTACATGCCTATGGAGACTCGGATATAGTGGTCCGCCAAGTAAGGAAGCAGTATGCTTGTCATGATAAGAGATTGGGCCGTTACTGTAACAGAGTCTGGGACCTGATTGAGAGCTTCGATGCATTCAACATCAAGCAGGTTTACCAGTCCAAAAATCCAGTTGCCAACTCTCTCGCACAAGCAGCTAGTTCGTTGGAGCCCTTGACCATGGAGGGTTTGAAGAAGTGTACTGTAGAATTGATCTCTACCCCCTCAATCCTTGACAATATAAAGAATTTTCAAGTGTTTGATGATGACAAGCAGATTCTAGATTTCCTGATGTGCACGGGTGTGTTCGAGGCACAAATCATAGATGAAGAAGAAACCCAAGAAGCAGAATTTGATGCCGAAGGGATCTTGAATTTAAAGACAAATGTTATTCCCAAAGGTTTGGTTGAATTAGAGAGGCTCTTTGATCCCAACAGGTTGAGTAAAAATCAGAGCACTCAGGGAAATGAATGCGAGGCCATCAACTTGGGGACCGTTGGGCAAACGAAGAATGTTTTTGTTGGTAAGGTTTGTACACCGGAAGAGAAACAAGATATCTTACAGGCAATGAGAGAATTCTCGGATGTAATAGCCTGGGGTTATGAAGATTTGAAAACATATGATACTTCCTAAATTACGCACACGATCCCATTAAAGCTAGGAAGTAAACCATTTAGACAGAGGCAGAAGCCCGTAAACCCACTACTGGAACCATTGATTCATCAAGAGGTCAGAAAGCTCCTTTCAGCTAGAATTATCTTTCCGGTAAGGCACTCGACATGGGTCGCCAATCTAGTCCCATTTTGAAAGAAGAATGGTGAAATAAGGTTGTGCGTTGATTTTCACAATTTGAACAGAGCGTCCGAAAAGGATAATTATCCCTTGCCCTCGCTGGATGAAGTATTGCAGATTGTTAATGGCTCCCAAATGATGTCCTTCCTAGATGGCTACTCTAGATACAACCATGTGATGGTAGAGGAGGCAAACAGACTGAAGACAACCTTCACCACCAAGTGGGGAACTTTTGCATACAGAAGAATCCCTTTTGGCTTGATCAACGCCGGAGCCACATTTCAGCAGGTTATGGACATTGCTTTCCAGGATTTAGTTGGAAAATGTATAATTATATATATGGATGATTTGACTATGTTTTCTAAAAGAAGAAAAGATCACATTGAAGATCTGAGAAAGATTTTTCAAAGATGTAGAAGGTTTGGCATTTCTCTCAATTTGAAGAAATGCATATTCGGTGTTACTGAAGGAATATTATTGGGACATGTTATTTCAGAAAAGGGAATATCAATTGATCCGGACCGTATTGAAGCAATTTCAAAGATTGGTTTACCAGGAAGTTAGAAAGAGTTGAGATCATTCTTTGGCAAAATCTATTTTGTGAGAAAGTTTATAACCGGGTTTGCGGAAATTGTAAGACCATTGAATGAAATGTTGAAGAAAAATGCGAAGGTCGATTGGACTCCTCAAGCCAAAAAAGCATTTGATGAGATTAAACAGGCAATAGTGGATGCCCTAGTGTTAGTCAGCCTGGACTATTCCAAGCCATTCTATTTATACTCTTTTGCTTCGGAACATACTTGTGCGGCGGTGTTGACCCAGAGGACAGAAGAAAAGGATGAGCACTCAATAGTTTTCATGAGTGCACCATTGAAGGACGCAAAATTGAGGTATCCAAGTGTGGAGAAGCAAGCTTATGCTTTGGTAAAGGCAATTAAGAAATTCAGGAACTACATCTTGAGAAGCAAAGTCTATGTTATAATTTCGGACGCCACAGTTAAGACGCTATTAATGCAGAACAAACCGGGAGAAAGAAGAGGCAAGTGGGTCACCACTTTGCAAGAATATGATATGGAGATACAGCCTATGAAGTTGGTCTGAGGGCAAGCCCTGGCGCAAACAATTGCAATGACTGGACCAGGACTTGTTCAACAAACATATGTATTGGAAGAAGTTTCTCCAGGAGAATGGTATGATGACACCATTTATTATTTGTTGAATCATAGATGCCCTACTCATTTGAATCCAGTGCAATGAAGAGCCCTAAAAATGAAGAGCTAGAGGTTTATGCTTCAAGGGTCGGTGCTTTATAGAAGAAATCATGAAGGAATTTATTTGAGATGTGTAGGCAGAGAAGAAGCCAAGCAACTTATGGAGCATTTTCATGAGAGATTTGGAATAGGACACGAAGGTGATTTGGCCACGGCTCATTAGATTTCAAGAGCTAGATATTATTGGCCTACACTCTTTAAAGATGCTTACGAACATGTGAAGGCTTGTCATATTTGTCAAACAACTGCAGATAGAGGGAAGAATCCGGCTATGCCTTTGCAGCCAGTGATTGAAGTCAGGCCATTTGCTAAATGGGGATTAGATTTTATGGGGATGATCAATCCACCTTCCTCGGTGCAACGCAAATACATATTGACAGCAACAGATTATTGCACGAGGTGGACAAAGGCTCAAGCTCTTAAGCTTTGCACGACGAATGTGGTGATTAAGTTCATTGAAGAGAATATTGTTACAAGATTTGGATGCCCCCATGCTTTGGTTTGCGACAATGGTCCATCTTTTTCATCTTTGAAGTTTTCTAATTGGGCATTTGAATATGGGATCACGTTAAAATTCTCTTCCAACTATTATCCGCAGGGGAATGGACTTGCAGAGTCTACAAATAAGAATTTATTGAATGCTAACAAGAAGCTGCTAGATAAGAACCCCAAGGATTGGCATACACAGTTGAGATTTGCTTTGTGGGAAGACAGGACTAGAACAATGAATTCTTTGGGAACATCCCCTTATCATTTGGTCTATGGACAAGACCCCTTCTTCCCAGTTCAGTTGAGGATCCCAACTCTTCAATTTATTCAAGAATATCTTGAAGGAGAAGACCGAATTCAAACCAGGTTTTCCCAGTTGATGCATTTGGAAGAGAAGAGAGATGAAGCATTGGAGAATTTGGGTAAGCATCAAGGAGTTGTGAAGAGATGGTTCGACAAGCAGGCTAAGGTCAAGTCCTTCAGGATTTTTGACTTGGTCTTATGTCGGGACAAGGCCCATGAAAGGAAAGGTGATCATGACAAGTTCGACAAGCTGTGGTTGGGCCCTTATCAAATTTCTGAGATCCTGGGAGATAATGCATTCAAGATGAGGACACTGACAGGAGAGGATATCCCATCGCCAATCAATGGGCGATTCCTCAAGCATTATTTCCAAGCATAGGTTCCTTCCTGGGACCTACTTTGTATATAGTTAGATTAGGTTGCTTTTCCTGTTTTCCGTTTTGGTTTTGGTTTGTTGCCCTTCGGGTTTTTGGTTTGGTGTTTCTTCCCCTGAGTTGTCTGCTCAGGTGGTTTTGGTTTGGGTTTGGAATGGGAAAAGATTGTGGTATCCCCGTGCGAAGGGGGTGATGATGTTTTCCTTACACAATTTGGTTTACTACCATCGGGCTTTGTGGATTCGTGAAAGTTTTGAAAGCCAAGGTTGTTTTCCTCTTGTCATCATCCAGTTTTGTAGTAAGCTCGACTCGGGAGGTTAATCAATTATTGTGTCTTAACACGTGAGTCCGAGATCATAGTGCCCTACCAGTTCAATGACTACTCTGAATCATTTTGATTTCTTGGGAAAGGTTATGGCAAGTGAAAATTTTACGTCTTGCTTCAGCACCACTACAATTCTCAAACCCATTGGTAGCTTCACTGCTTACCAGCCAATAGTGGAATTGACGAAAAATCAATATGAAAGAAAAGAAAAGACAAAATATGCTAAATGGAAATACTTGAAAAGGAACAATGAAAGAAATATTATACCTTGAATATTGGTTTTGGGAACATGCAGGTAACTCCACTGGGGCTATGGATGCTTGACCCTAGTGGAGCAATATTCGTGAGAATCGTAGCGACAACCTCGTCGGGGCTATGGACGTCTGACTGGCAGCGAGGCAATGTCTAGGATGCTTTTGAAGTTAAGATACTTATATAGCTTGCCATAGTCAATTTCGGCGGTCAAGATGGTTTAGAGATGGAATGAATGCATGCGCCCATAGGATCTTGGATGAAGGTGTTTGGATCCAATATCGGATTCTTCTCCCCTTTTGAGTAAGTTTCCTTTCCATATGATGGTTTGAGAAGAGAATTAGCGAAATTGTTTTTCAACACTTTCCCATGGAGTCGAAAAATGTTGTCACCTTTTCACACATCACCCCATTCAAAATGGGTACCCCCTAATTTTTGCTTCATTCTGGTCTTTTGGCTTTGGTTTTGGGTTGTTTTGTGGCTCTCTCTCTTTGTTCCTTGTGATCTTTCCGGGGATGCACCTATCTTTGGGCCTAAGTTGAAATTTTGGTTGTCTGTGAAATTAGGGTTTTCATTCTTTAGGCTTGTTTGAGGTTAAACTGATTGAGAAAATTGAAATCTGGGCTTGCCCCTGCATTCAAGAGGCTTCATGCAGGTTCCCATTAAAATTTCACAGAATTCTGACAACTTACTACTTTTAGTAAGTACTTAATTTGGGATCTTTTCCTCAGGATTTTGGAAGTCTGACTGCTTCACCACGTTTAGAACACTTCAAGGTGCTTGCACGCAAAATTTGAGAAAATTCTAACAATTTTCTATTTTTAGTAGTTCTGGCTTCGGAAGCAGTTTTTAGGGTTTGCATGTATGATTTTTCAATGCATGTCAGGATAGTCTTTTTGGGTTTTTCAAGAGCTTCGCAATGATATAACATGCAAGTCAAAATGATGACTTTCTATTTTTAACAGATATCAGCATGCAGACGAGTTTTTTGGGTTTTTTGAGATATCTTGGGAAATACGAAAAGCAACCAAGTTCGGCAGTCAGTTGATCACTTTTTCAGGCACTTACTATTTTAAGCAGTTTCACTCCAGCAGTCCCAGATCTTCAGTTTCAGGAGTAGAGCAATTCAAAACAGAAACGGAGTTGAACGGATTTCAATTGAGGCACATGCAAGTGAAATTAGGGTTTTCAACTTTGGTGCCTAAAATGGGGGGGTAAAACTCGAGTAAAATGAAAAACTAATGTATCCCACTGTGGTCAACATCTTTCAAGGAGTCCACTGGTAAAATTTGAGTGTAATCTGCATACTTACTATTTATAGTAAGTCACTTCCAGAACATAGCTAAAAATAGCAGGTGAACACGAAAGGCAAGTGTGAACAGGTCACCTAGGTCATGAGGATCGCGTCGGGAAAATATCAAGATAGGAGGAGTTGCAGAAGTTTCAGAATCAAGAAGTTACTAAAAATAGAAAGTGAGGGTGAGCAGGTTGAAAATAAGCTAAGTGTTCAGATACGCCAAGGTAGGAGACAGGAAAGCACAAACTTGTCTAAGACATGAGCTTTTAGAGCTCTGGAGTGGAAATGCGCCCATGATGAACAAGGAGGTTTGAGAATTTTCTAAGTCACGAGAATGGAAGTAGGACCCCTCATGTGCGCCCAAGGCAAAATGAAGAGGAGGATGTCAAGAAAACGCCCAAGGCATGTAAAATGAAAACTCAAGGGGTAAAATGCGCCCAAGGTGTAAGGATGATTTGAAATTTTTGCTAAGGCATAAAGAAATGGCAACTCGCACCCTCAAATACGCCCTCAAGATAGCTAAAGGTGAGAAAAAGTTACTAAGTCAAAAATAAAAGCATACCCATCAAAATGCGCCCCAAGTTGAGAAGAGGTGCAAGAAATTTTTTTCTTAAGGCATGAGAGATGGCAATACACCCTCCAATATGCGCCCATCATGGAGAAGATGAGTTGAAAATATTCCAAGGTGTTGAGAGATGGAAGCTTGACCCTCTAAATGCGCCCTCAAGAGAGATAGAAGACTTAAGAATTTTCTAAGTCAAGAAAATAAAAGCATACCCATCAAAATGCGCCCAAGTTGAGAAGAGAGGGCAAGATGAAAGAAATTTTCTGAGTTAATGAAGAATGGAAGCTTGACCCCTCAAATGCACCATCATGAAGAAGAAGATGAGAAATTTTCTCGAAGGCACTGGGAATGTGAAGCAGACCCCTTCAAATGCACCCAAGATGGGAAAGGTTAAAATAAACATTAGTTGAAAATATTTTCAAGGGTGATAAATTAAGTGAACCCCTTCATGTGCGCCCATGAATAATAGAGTTGAGAAATATTTTCTAAGGGGGTCTTAAATATTTTCTAAGGGGGTCCTGAATATTTTCTAAGGAGGAAATAAATTTTGAAAATATCGAGCCTTGGCTTATGACTTTAAAATGGATGCCTGGCTTACAATTCATAAAATCTTCCAAAGGATATGAAATATTTTTTGTAAAAAACAGAGAAATAAAATAAAATGCACCTAAGTCTTTTGAGATATATTTTTCAAGGCACATGATTGAATATTTTCTAAGGTGTGATTTTTGCTTACATAGTGAAGTACGTCTATGCCTGAAAGATGATTTTTTTTGAAATAATAATGGGGTGAAATTTTCAAAAATATAATAACAATTGTTGCAAATTGCCAAAGGACGGAAAATTTTGAATTTCTGTAGAGTAGTGGAGAAGATATTAAATGAGTCTCTACTAAAATAAGCCTCCTTCTAGAAGTCAAAATATTCTCAGACTAAGTTATAAAAGTTGTGAAAGTTTTCATTTCTCCTCACCAGCTGCAAGTGCAAGTTTGAGACTCTGTGGGTGAGAAGACAATCGAAATTGGGAGAAGTTGCTGAAAGAGCAAGAAAGTTTCTAAGTATCGGAAGAGATATTGATATTGCTGAGAAGTGTTGAGGTTTGATGTCAGAATTTTAGTGTTGGAGTTCTTCATTTTCAAAGTCCGCTCCATGTTTTGGGCATCACGAGGTTAATAAATTTTTTAAGTTAAGTTTCTAATAAACGTCTTTTATTTCTGCAGGATGGCTGAAGTAAATAGAGGAGCGACTACAAGAGCAAACAAGGCTGCAAATGCTGAGTCCAGCAAAGCCAGTGTATCCAGACAGGCAATAATCAAGAAGTTGAGCAAGCCATTTCTTCCGGAGTCAAAATTTACTTTGAAGTCGGGAGAGCTGAGTGACACAAATCTTGGCTCGTTCAATCTGGGAGCACTCAGAAGTCGAATGCTTGGGATAGGTGACTATCCTCCGTCAGTCACAGCGCAAAACATTGTGAAGAGTGGTCTTTATGCAATTGCTGGTTTTCAGCCAGCCATTTGATGTCCAGAGTTGATTATGGAGTGCGCCAATTGCTACAGACCAGGGCAGAGAACAATTGTTTCACTTGATGGCAAGTTGTTTGCCAATCTCACGCCTGAAGCCATTGGGGAGGCGTTTGGAATTCTTGCTTCTGAAGGGATGATTTACAGAACAAGAGAAAGGGCTGAAAAGATGTATGCTTCTTCTTTTGAGAGATGTGTAGGATTGATAAATTCATTTTGGATGCAGAAGCCCAGGCCTACTCGCACCAAGTTGCCCAAACAAATAACTTCAAATGATGTAAAGCAAGAATATTGTGACTTGATTATGATGCTCAGCAGGGTGAATGGAAGTCCCCGATCCTATATCTTCGAGCCTTGGATGTTCTATTTCATCAGCATTGTACTAGAAGGCAAAGATCGTGTAGACTGGGCAAGGATGATAAGTGATAATATACACGAACAGTTTAGAAATTTGAGAAGAACAAAGACCTTTTATATGAGTTCATATGTGATTTAGATGCTGGCTCAAATGACAAAATACAGGGGAATATCCTATAAGGAGCCAATTGGGTTTGGTAGTGAGGAGTTCAAGATTCATTAGGCTTGCCCGCAGTTGCACCTAGAGAACACCTCTCACTACAAAAGAGTTAATGACGCCTTCACTATGTACATAACTAAAACTCTTCAGCAGAGAACTCATCAGAGAATATCAAAGGAGGCTCAGGAGTTGATTGAGAGATATGGATGTTGGTTTATCGAATTTCCTAAATTCTCATATAGAAGGCTGCAGGGGTTCGCATCATATCCTTTCAGATTGCCAAGATACCCCACGAACAAAATAGTGATGCTAGAGATATCTAGGCAACTCATTGCCTATGACAAAATTCAAAAAAGGAAGAAGAAAGGAGGACTAGACTTCCCTATCATCATGGGAAATTTAGATGAAGTTTGTCCCACCTTGCAAGCAGCCAAGGAAGCCAAAGATGAGTTACAATTCTTCCACCTCTCGTACCACACTAGCAGGCAAGATTTTGACCCCTACAGGAATATCAAAATGGTGCTGACTAAGGAATTTAGACATAAAGCACATATCGAGGATTTCTAGGCTAATGCGACTAATGATGCTAAGATTAGGAGAAGGATGTTTTCTAGGGTACCTTTGAACATGATTAGAGAGTGCGAGATTATTCCAGTCCTAGACCAAGTAGATGAGGACGTGAATGTTATGCAGTCTTATTATGAGACAGTGAGAAATACAACAGTCCCTCTTCCTAATTGGTCAAAGCCAGAGATTACAGATTTGGATACACTATGCATACCAATGTTGACATTTACAAGAAATTGGGTGGAAAGGCATGTAAACAAGCTTAAGAGCAAGTCAATTCCTCTCACTTACAACTTGATGGGTGACCAGAGGCCGCCAACAGTCAGAAAGAAGAAGCAGGTCTCTCAAGCCCCAGAACCACGAAGGGAGGAACGGATTCAGCAGATGCCTCATAGAGTTGAGGAAACATCATCCACGCCATCACGAGCTCACGCTCCAAGTGTACAGGATGTCTTATTATTTGCAAATCAAAGAAATAGATTGAATGAAGAACAAGAGTTACTGGAAGCAAATCAGCCACACCGTAGGGAGTCACTTTGTCAAAGTGTCAATGTGCCTAAAAGAGACAACCAACAAGAGGGAGAAGAGGAAACAACCACGGATACTCGCAATAATGATGCTTGCAACAATTATTGAGCCTTATAAGTAATGACGATCTTAATATAAAAGGGAATAGATGAATATTTATTTATATATGTTTTTATCCTCTGATCAATCAAATGTAAGATTGAAGGAAAGTGATTAAGGAATAAAGAGTCATGGGAAGACAGCGAATTAGATTTCAATCCAGGATTATTTCATTATAGAAACACCTTCCTTTTGAAAAGAAGAACCTTAAACCTAATCAACAATTGAAATTTAGGGCAAACTAGGTAAGGGACATTACATACAATGTGATGGATTTAATGTACTCTTTAATGTTAGAAAAATCAGGTTAATAGATTAATTCTTGTTAGTTTAGTTAATGGGACTCTAGTAGCATAGTCATGGAACCTTAGAGGACTTATTGTAGATTACATGTTAACTTATGTTCTGCAATCCTAGTATGTTGCACTTAAAAAAAAAAAAAATGTTTCGTTTTTAAGTGTTGTAGTGTGTTGTCCTCTAGGGTTCTATGGTGAGGCGTTACACTAGGACATGAAATAGGCATTTTGATAATTGATTAAATTTGTTGGGCAGTGTAATTGAGTGTGCATAGATAGTTGACGTAGTCTTCCACGCTGATGTCAAAGACGAGTCGAGGATATGTATTACGGAAATTGTCGCGCAAATTGTAGGCAGGCAGAAAAAAGCAGCAAATTCAAGCCAGGTTCTCTTCGGTTCGTCAAGGCCAAACCCACAATCTGTGGGCCAGACTTTGTCTGAACCCAGGCTGGATTGGACCCAAACCTCGAATCCAGGCCGGACAAAACGAGGACCTACACCTGCAGACCATCAAACCAATAAATTAATATAAATCTCTATTGTCATGTATTTGCTCTTGTCAATGAAGTACAATGAAATTCCTGGCATAAATATTTGTAAGACTTTTCTTGTTATTTCAACTTGGGAATAATTCAGAACAACGAGACAACCATCCATTTGACAAAATGCTTGCGTTGTCAAACGTGGGCAAATAAAAAAAAAATCATCATTCCGGTTAGGGAATCTTACAAGTATTGGCTTAGGAAGAGTTTTCTTATAATAATTAAGTCAATAGGAGTGTGGGGAAATGTCCTTTTATTATTATCTGTGTATAGCCCTAGAGGTGTTGATGAGTTGAGAGGTAGTGTAGATTTAAATAGGAAAAGTGATATGGCTGAAGATTTTTCCGAATAGCTTTATGAGTTACATAAGGAGGTAAAGGAGAATTTGCTGAAGAGTGCCATGAAATACAAAGAGCATGTTGATATGTATAAAAAGTGAACAAGAGTTTCAGGTAGGTGATTTGGTTTTGGTACATTTGAGAAAAGAAGGTTCCCACAGGGAACATATAATAAGTTATAATGGAAAAAGATAGGTCCATGTAGAGTGTTGAGAACATTTTCATCCAATGCATATGAAACTAAACTTCTAGCAAATATAGATATATCTCCCATTTTTAATTTTTCTGATTTGTATAAGTATAATGAAGGGGAGATGAGGATACAAGGGGATACACACTCAAATTTGCAGGATGCATAAGGATGGATACATTAGTTGCTTGAGAATAAATTTGAAGAGATAGACAAACTGATTGATTCCCAAGTGGCTAAAAGAACAAGGGGAAAATAGTATATGGATTACTTGGTCCATTGGAAGAATGGAGTGGTAGATGAAGCCTCTTGGATGACTGCTGCAAAATTGGTTAAGTATGGAATTACTATTCCAGACTTGCCAAAATGTTCGTAAGTTGAAAACTCATGGAACATTCCACTTATTCAACATGTCTAATGCAGGAGCATCCAAGTTCGTGAGCAATCCTATATCAACCAAAGATTTTCTTGTTTTGTTTTTAGTTTTTCCTTATTTTGTTGTGTTGCAGATGGTTTTGGTGATTTGTTTCAAGAGGAAGATATAGGTTGAATTTTGGTTAAGTCAAAACTTCATCTTGAAGAGGAGACAAAAAGGTATCTCCAGTTCAACTCTGGAGGAAATTGGATGGAAATTAATGAGGTTATGGACGGTCAAAGCTTTAGTCCTACTTAGGAACTCATTGGAGCTTTGAGGTGTTCCAAGAACCTTGGGAACCTTCGATAGTTCCTATTCCTATTGGAATCACCAACAAGTCTTTGACCCTTAGTTTCTTTGTGGAGTTTTTAATGAATTTAGTTGGTTCCTGGTGGAGTAGGAACCTCCAACAAAGTGCTTAGTTCATGGTTCCTAATGGGATTTAAACCTTCAAAAGGCATAGTTGGATAAGTATTTCAGAAGTTCCTAGTGGAGTAGAAACCTTCGACAAGTGGTCAGTTCTTGGTTCCTAATGGGCTCGGAACCCTCGATAAAAGTTAAAATTGTCCAACATTCCAGAAGTTCCTAGAGGAGCAGGAACCTCCAACAAGGTGGTCAGTTCTTGATTCCTAAAGATGTCGGGAACCTCAACAAAAGGCAAGTTATCAAACACTTTAGATAGTTCCCAAAGGGGTAGAAATCTCTAACAAAGGTGGTCGGTTCCTTGGTTCCCATTGGGGTGGGAACCCCTACAAGGAAGAAACATAGATGAAGATCAAATAAATTGTCGACACGTGGCCGATTTTGATTGCAACATTTGAGTTGTTGGTGTGACAGTTGAAATTCCTCTTCTCAACAGTTGAACTTCCTCCCATAGCAAGTATGAGAGGTTGGGAATTGATGTATTTGGGGAGAATTTTGGGGAAAGAAGATTGGAATAGAGAAATAAGATCATAACTTGTAACAAAGACATTTTTTAACTTTTGTAATGAATGTTGCTGAATGATAATAAGAATTTGAATTTGTTGTTGTGCAATATTTTTTTAGTTGATTGTTGTGTTGGTTGTGTGATTGGGCTGCTGATAAGGTTCCCTAACCACAACTACATGACCTATGGATCTTCCCACCTTATTGTTCCCAAAATATTCATTATATGACTTTGAGAGACCGATTTTCCTATACTTTCTTTTTCTAAGCTAGAAGCTTCTAGAGACTCTAGAGCTGCCTTTACACTATCTTGATTCTTTTGCATTGAGAAAGTAAATTTAGAGAGATCTTTTCTTTTCCCTTGTATCCCTAGGATTTGGGTTTTTATGGTATCTACTTGCTCAAGTTTAAGAGTTGTTCCAGACCCCCTTTGAAATTATAGTCCTTACGCATTTCTACATTATTTAAACCTTTATTTAGATGAGATTGAGTATTTTTAACTACATCCTCATTACTAGGATTAATTGATAAATCCCACCACCTTCTTGTTACTTGGAACCTCAAGATTCTTACTTGCAATTTGTTTCCTCTTTGGAAAGATGAAACCTTCATCATCCTTTTTTCTCTTCAACCTTCTTTTTATCAATATGAAAATTTCTTTAAATAGTGGGTCATTCTTGAATGATATGACCATATTGATGGCAACCTCTACATTTGAAGGGATATTTTCATAATCTAGGGCTTGAGACCATTTGAAATCTCTAGCATGTTGGTTATTACTCTTTGGAAGGGGAGATTGAGATCTGATTCAACACAAATTCTGACATAGAGAGATTGATCACAGCTATGGTAAGGTCTTGAGAGATTGTTAGCGTTTTAATTTTGTTGGTACTAAAAATTGCTACCCCTAAAAGAAAATCTAATATTAGGTTATTCTTGTCACATCAATGTCAACTATGTTATCTTTCCCATAAAAAATGTTTAAATCCTTAGGTGTTCATTTTCCTTGGTCAACTAGCAATGTATGTAGGTTGCTTGTCATGAAAATTCTCAAGCTATTCCTAAAGTAGGCTCCAACACTGACAAAGGAAAGAATAGGTGAAGTTCAAAGAATGTGATGGGAAATACTAGGCATAGCAAGAAGGATTGAGGCTAAAGCAAATCTTCTCTAGCACAATGAGACAAAATCACATATGAGGATCACTTCCAAGCATAAATTCCACTTCAAAGGGTCCAATATTTAAGATAAGTAGTCTTAGTGTATGCTAGAGATCAAACTTTCTATTTTTAGAAAAAAGTTGTTTTTGTTTTTTTCTTTATTTGCCATGTCTTCAAATTGAGGAGATAAGCATGAAAATCAAAACCTTCTATTTCTAGAAAGTTATTTTTTGTTTTTTTTTCTTTTTCGGCAAAAAATGGTGAACGATAGAGGTAGAAGGTTATTAGAGTAGTTCAAGCTTCGTCATGTCAAAATGGAATTCAAAAAGATGCAAGGCAATGAGATATGAAATTTTTATTAACATTAGTGTTTGAAAATGAAAAAATGGAATAAATTTGAAAGAAATTCAAATTTGTGAGTTAATCATTCACAACTTGATATTGATGGAGAAAACCTCCACAAGTTCCACTTTTTGGCATCAAGTGGAGAAAGAACCAATGAGCTCCAACTTTGCCAGTTTTCACAACATGGTATTGATGGAAGAAACCTCCACAAGTTCCACTTGTTTCCATCAAGTGGAAAAAGTTCCACCGATTGCCAACTTTACCAATTTTCATTTCTTGATTTTATTGTCATAATTAAGTTCCACTTGGCATCAAGTGGAGAAAGTTCCATCTATCACCAACTTTGACAATTTTCATAACATGGCATTAATGAACCAAAACCTCTACCAAAAAGAAAATGTGCACCTAAACTCAATCAAGCACCAAAATAGCAAGTTTTTCTTTCCAAAACAAAATGGGAAACAAAGCAGAAGCAGTGCTCAAATCAGTATGGGGGGCCAAGTGAAACATGGGCATCGAATAAAGCCAAATAAAGGAGAAAAAATGGTGACTTTGAGTCCACCATTCAAAGTGATGCCCAAGATGAAGCATATCAATATTTCATTATGTTTCAGAGGAGATGGGGATCTGTTAAAACAAATTAAAGACAAAATTAGAAGATCAAAGCCTTTCAAGATGAGAAGAAAAAATGGAAAGAAAGTAACATTTTATATTATTGGTAGAGGATGAGGATAGAATTTCTTTGAAAGCAAATATTTTTTTATTTTTGAAACTTCAAGTTGCAGCTAAAGGCTATAAATGTGTTATAAACTAATGCATTGATAAATCTTGCTTTCATACTACTATTTGGAAATTACGTATGGAATAAGGATTGTTCTGAAAAAATATCCTTTTATATTGAATCACTTCTGAATTTCCATTACAACCTTGAATTACATAAAAAAATTGAAATAGGAGCAACTATTTTATAGAATTTACAAATGCCTAAAAATAATTGAAATAAAGCGACTAAATTAACTGCTCTTCGCATAATTTTACATAATAAGCAATAAAGCTAAAAAACTAGGCATCTAAAATCAAATGATCAACCTCCTAAAATTAGCTGCTATTATATGAAAAAAACATCTCCTAAAAACTGGAAACAACTTCACAATTTTTAAATAAAATCCTATAAAATATTTTCTTAAAAATAGTTGTGCCCAAATTTCCTTTGACCTTAGCAGCATAGGACTTCATTAGCAACTATTTTTTATCTTTGTTATCAACGGATAATTTCAGCAGTAGTGGTTACTTCATTAACATACTTAAATTTGCCAGCATTACTTGTCCAACATCATTCTGCTGATTTGGCATCACAAACTCATGGAATAGTTTGAGATGTCAGACTCAAGCCTACTTCACTACTTCCTTTGAAGTTAAGGGACCCAATCTGCAATTAGGATAGGTATTTATTAGCCTAAATATGCCTTAGATGGTTTCATATGTTTTACTACAAGCCATACTCTACTCCCTTTTAATTTCAAATAAAATTGTCTATCAAGTGTTCTACACCATTTTTTGATGCTACTCCCTACAAACAGTTGGTAAGTAACCTTCTTTATTTGACTCTTAATCGTCTTGACTTGTCTTTTGCTGTTGGAATCACTCTTGCTTCATGCAGAATTTGCCTGATGCTCATCAAAACATCAAATGCATACTTGGTACATCCAAGGTAAAATTCATTTCAACATTGAGTATACATCAAAGGCTCCATGATGTTGGTCGGATATGCAGACTTCGATAGGGGAACTGATATTGATGATTTCAACTTCATCGGGTACATGTATCATGTTTGGATTTGGTCCTATTACATAGCCCAACAAGAAGCAACATGCCAAGACGTCCCACCAAACTTCCATTTTATAAGTGTAAACTAGTAAGTTCTACCCTTGTAGAGTACTGCTTTTAGGGGCAGTCCAATGATTTTCTTTTACCTAAACCCTCACTGGAGAATGATTGAAAGGAAAACGTTTATTAAAGTTAAATGTTTTTATTCTATTGAAAGTAGAACTTAAAAGGAAATTTTCAAATTACTTTAGCCTTTACTCTAAACTAAAAAAATTCCAATCTTCTTGTTCTTTGATTTTTCTATCCTAATGTAAAAAATGAGCCAAAAAAGAATAGGTATAAATAATGCCCTTTGGTAACCACTTTTTGAAATATTCGGGAAACAACATGACAAATGTGGTGGATTAGAATTACTTAGAATTAATCATGAGTTCTTGGAGTTTAAGGCTACTATGATTAGAATATCTTATCCAAATGATTGTGGAGCTTAAGCATCTTATCCTTATTTGTTGTAGTATTCTCTTTGTTGCTAGTTTATAACACTTTATATCTTGCCCCCCGAAGATTGTAATTATGACCATTAAGCAAGGTGATGAATGGAGTGTAAGTCATACTTCAATGCTTTCGATGAAAAATAAGAAGCCTCCACATTCTAAAAACTCCATCAATGTTGCAGAGTTTAAATAGGCCTTCTTGTGCTTCAACAGCGAGCAAAAATGGAGAACAAATGCCCAATTTAAGGCTTTTGCAAGGTCAAATATAGGAAGTCTCTTTTCCAATAAAAATAATTTGAATTTGAGTAAAAAAATGAAAAAATAAAGTGCATTTGCATATACCACACGGTGCCACTTGATTCACTAGATTCTTCTCCATAAAAATTGTCATTTGTTCCCTTAGGATTTGATGTTTCATTGTTGATTGTGATGAATTCTACTTGGACTGTAATGGGGCATGCATAAGTATAAAAGTTGGTTTTATTATCTAGGCAAATAGACACTTCCATGTGTAGACCATATAGAGTCTAGAGAACTCAATTGATATAGCTGACTTTAATAATCACTAAACTAACTACATGCATCACTAAAAAATTGTCATATTCGATACCATGCAACAAGGTGGGTTTACCTACCAATAAATTGGCGCCCACTTTTAGAGTAGGTAGGAGTTGAAGGGAAGTCCTCCACTCTCCAAGACATGTGGCAATGCCAATTGAGTTGCTTGCAAAATTTGCTCATAAGTGAAGGATTGGCAATATTATTAAACATCTTTGCAAAAGTAGAGCACGTTTTTCTTATCAAGACCTCCTTGAGCACTCCCTACTCCTTCCCCAAGATTGCCCTTTGGTTTCCATTTCACCAATTACATTATTGAAAATTTGAAACCTTTACTATCAAATCTTGTCGTGCAACATGGTGGCTTATATGGCTTCTCTCCATTTCCAGTTTTAAAATTTTTGTTGTCAAGACACTTTTTAGGGCCTAAACAAAGTAAATTTTTAAGTGAAAAAATTGATTGTTGCTAACCTTTTGCAAGGAATTAAAATAGGTGGCTACTTCTAGAAAAAAATGGCATATGATTGAGATATCAAGTTTCTGGAAATTCCTAAATTTGAGTGAAACAAATAGTTGAGACCAGGTAGTCCCACCAAAATTCCATCTTACAAGTGTCTAGAGCCAATACCTAACTCTAGGCTGAATTTGATGTGAAGAAAAGGCAGATTTTGTCCAAAACTCATATCCTAGCTTGACAAAGAGCTCAATTACATAACAAAGAGGTAAAATACCACAAGCACAACTTCTTGTTATCCCCCAACCTCCTTGTGCCTTGCTTAGACAAAAACGTCAGGGATTTCCTCCATGCTCTGATCCCATGCCGTAAACTATGAAATGATAAACAAGCTCCACTATCCCATAAATAACACAAGAGACACCAAGATTAACAAATGCATGAGATGAAGTGCAAAAATACGCTTTCCTTGAAGAGTTGTTGGCACTTGATCTTCTCTTTGGGTTAGAGTAACCATATCATGAGTTGAGATGCCTTTGAGGTTAATCCAATGATGGAAATAAGTCATCTAAGAGACCTAGTAGGTATATGCCCAAGACTTTGTTTGATGTTGCTAGTATTCTATTCTTGAATTCAGGCCTTCTTTAGAATAATGAAACTGTCAAGTCCACTTGTCCTTGTGACATCCATAGCGAGCCATGTCTAATTTTTTCATATATACACTAGCAAAGATAAAGATGCTCTAATCATGAACTGATAATCTAAAACTTGTATCATAAAAATGTGAAATCTCTATTTTTAACTCAAGATGGCATGTTTGGACATGGATGGATGTGTTATCTTGAGAAAAATTAGGACATCTGGACAAGTTAGGGTTGAACGACAATTTAGTTGAACCAATAGTTGAACTACATAAATGATAAATGCTGACAAATGAATTGAGCTACATCTTGAGCTTGAATCTCTCACACATCCGTTCTAGATTGCCAACATGTGACATATAGTATGCCTCTTTAGCTAGAAGTTGATATGTTGAAACATTCAATTTTAAGAGGAGTAAGGATGACAATCTCTTCTTTTCCTTGACTAAAAGTTAGTTTTCTAATAAAGGGATGCCCTTTCCTTCTCCAGCCTCTTCCAATTTCAACCTGCCAAGAGAAGGAGCATTCATCCCTTCTCTAACTGCCTCATTTTCATCCTCCACTTATTGGTTCTTGTATCAGAGAAGGGAGGGTTGCCCTTCACCCAAAAGGGATGACTATTCCTCTCCACTCTTCCTTCGCTTAGGCCCTCTCAATGCCCAAAATTTAAAATACATTGGGAATAATGGATGATCATCCCCTCTTCCGTCTTCATTTTTTATGGTGCAGATGATAGCATGGTTGCTCCTTATCTGCCTATTTTCACTTCCTATATGCTTTATAACTGCACGCTATAGTGTAAATGCATTTTACAGGGCTCAATCCAAAGTAGTATCTGTATTTTTGAAACACATTAAGAGTTAAAATGGACAAATGAAATCATCTTCATTATAAAAACCTGCAACATATATGCAATTGTAGTTACATTGTATATTAAATTTTTAAATACTTGTTAAATGTTCATTTGTCTTATCTTGGAACAAAACACGGTGTAATCATGCAGCAATGTGTGTGTGTGTGTGTGTGTGTGTGTGTGTGTGTTGAGAAGCACTTTATTTCTCACAAGGTCTTGGTGGAATCGAAGAAGCTTGAAAATTCTAATGAGAAAAAAATGACAAATAGAATCCTTATTAGAAAATTGTCTGTAACACAATTACAATATCTTTCAAATACTTTCTGCACTACTAGTAAGATAATTTAATGAGATGATATTTCATTTGTTTTGTTGGCAGTGGTCATCGATTGTTGGAATATTTGATGACAAAATGGAATTTGCAATGTGTGAAGCTTTTAGATTCACATGAGTTTCTGCCTTCGTGGAAGTCATCTATGATATCTGCCTCAATTGAATTAGTAGAAATCAAGGTAAAACAGTAACATATGGGACCACGAAGAATTTTATCTTAAATTTATATGATGACAAGCAACGACATCCATTGAAATCTTTGAATGTGTTAGTCAGCTTTTAGTTTTAGTTTGTCTCTGGTGAACTGCACTGATGGTTTTGATGTTCTAAGTCAAGTTTTACTTTAATAATCATGGGTCGAAGATATGTTAAATTTGTTGATCGTCTTGAGTACAAATTTGCTTTGAGAGAACAATGTCTGTGACAAGGAATTATAATGGTCTTATTCAATCTCCTAGGCAAGGATTTCCAGCAATTAGAAAAATATACTGCAATTGCATTTGCTTTTGACTAGTTTTTCTTGTAAAGTGCAAAGAAGCAAAGACACGTTTCCTTAGCACATCTTTGGCAATCCTCTATCTAAAGCCATATCTCTGATATTTAGTAACTACTTGAATATTAGCAAATTTACTGGATATCGTTTTCTCAGAAATATTTGGTCTCACTTGCGTTACTAGTTCATCTTGGATTGTAGCTTACAACAAGAGTTGAAAATCATCAAAAATGTCAAAAGCAATGAAAACTGTAAAAAGTTCCTGCAAACAGCCTAAACCTAGACTTGAGCCACCAAGCATTGAAGAAATTAAGTTGAGTTAAAAGATTTAATTTTTGAAAAAAAAGGTTATTATAAAAGAAAAAGATTTACTGAAATGTAAATTTCAATTTCAAAAAAGAGGTAGAATTGTGGAGTACAATTAGAATGTTAATTGTACTGCAGTATAAAGTTGTTTTAGTTTAATTGCTTAATTCTTGTGTCCTTATAGTTGGAAGCTATTTTAATTGCTTGATTCTTGTGTCTAAATAGTTGGAAGATATTTTTTGAATTTTAATTTTGATTTACCTAATTAAAAGATAATTTTGATTGGTTAGTGTATGCAACTTTTTCTAGTTTTTTAATTACTTAAAATGGGAAATGACTGTTATTTTTTACTTGGAATAAACTAACTACCTAATTAAACTTAAGAAAGAATGATTTTGATTAAATAAGGTAGGAAAAAGGTCCCACACCTAGAGAGTTACAAAAACAACTTAAAATCAAAGTTCAACAAAATAACAAGGTGCACCAACACTATGTTAGGAGCAAAAAATTAAACATGCAGAAACAACACCTAGTGGTCTTCAAGTTGTGGAGGCTTATTAGAGTGTTCCACTTATTGGCAAGCTGGTTCATTTTCTCATTCCACACGTCTAGGTCTTTCTCCTTGTCCTTCTTAGCCACTCTTTTTTTTTTCAACTTCTTCTTAGCTTTGTCTTTTCTCTTCTAACTTTCATTTCCTTGTGTAAGATGATAATAGAAGTAGTGGAACACTCTTATCATTTTTGGTTTCCTCTCTTATTTTGAGGGTTGGTTAGAGCACCTAGCTAGAACCATGGTGAAAATCTTTGTATCCTTAAGGGCATTTTGTTGTGAACCTTCATCTATTTTTGTGGTGCTTTGTTTCCCCTCTTGGCTTAGGGCTTGGTTAGAGTATTTGACTAGAGCCATGTTGCTAGATGATGTCAAATTGATGAGGTAAGAAAATTCTTGTTTTCCATTTTGGTTTGAGCATGGAAATTGTGGAGCATTTGTGGAAAGGTTCATAGCTTTGTTAGTTGAGATTTGATACCCATAAGTGTTGGATGAATTTTTCCTTTTAATTCTATTGAGTCTAACTAGTTTGATCTACCCATGGTAGTGTAGTTTTAGCGTCTTGCGACTCCTAAAATTTAGTCCATTATGATTATTCTTTATAAAATAACCAATTTCAATCTAGTTAAAAGATTGTGGGACAATTAATTTATTGGATTAGCAATAGATTGTTGTAACAAACATGTATTATTTACATAAATATAAGATATGGTTTAGTTAAATTTCACTTTGTACTCTAAACATTGTTGAAGGAACTTAATCTTTAATGCATTAATAAATAGTTTTTCTTATATTGAATAAATGTAAAAACTAATAGTTACATTTTACAACAGTCCTCTTCTCTTACTTTAGTCTACTAAATCAGCCAACAAAAATAAATTATCTGGTAATGAAAGTCATTCCTTTCTTGAAAGTTAGATATTATAATATAAGAGTTTGAGATTTATTAGTATCTCCATAAAGGGGAGAGCTTGTTATTACCATATTGAATTAGTAACTCTTCCTTTCTATGTGTACTCAATCACGTGGATTTAAATATTGGCAAACTACCAATATTTATGTAAAGGGGTTCATAAAACTAAAAATATTTGGAAGGGGATTGAGGAAGGTTTATATAAATTAATATAGACATATTTCATATTATAAAAATAGTGAACATGTAGAAATTGTTGAAAATATAAATAACTTGATAATTTAATTATATAATGTTATTATATTGTAATATTAAAATTCAATATACATTGTATTATATATGCAAACATATAAATAGATTCCCTTTAAATGTAACTCATGTATATACATATTTTATGTTTGTGTATTTATATGTATATGTATATGTATATGCATATGCATATGCATATACATAATATGTATGTATGTATCTACATATGTATCGATACTTGGGTTGCATAAAAAACACTCCTACATAGAGCATCAAGGATAACTTTAGTGGTGAATCTTCACCAATTGGCGAATTCCAAGAATCGGGCAAATCGAAATTGGCAAATTTTAGGTATCCAACAAGGTGTTCAAATCGCCCGAGTTTCATGAGCTATAGGTCCAATGCATGTCCATTCGCCAACGGATTTTTTTTACGAGGCATGTTTAGGCAATAAATTCGCCATAACAGACTACGCGTTTCTAATGGATCAATAAATATTTTTGCCTGGAATCTCCGGGAGCATGTCATAAAACACCAACATATTCGCCAATACTATTAAGACAACATTATATGAGGACCCATTTCATCAATTAAAATTTACAAATAGGTACTTGTGAAGACCCATTCGCCAATTAAAATTTATAAATAGTTGCTTATGAGGACCTATTTCGCCTTGAAAAGTACAAGGTATCGTTGTATAAGCACGTGGGATTCGCCAAATTTTTAACATACCATTTAAAAATCTCGCAAAATTCACCAAATATGGATTGATATAAATACAATTGAAACTGTTATTTGTTCGTAGATATTTTGTTCGGTTATAAGGTTCTACTTCTCGATTCAGAAGTAAGCGAAACCCGAAAACGTAGACTCAAAGGTGAGTGATCATTTATTTATACTATTATTACTTATTAGTTATAATTATAAGATTTCTTTATCAATTTTCAATTCTTGCTTCGGTCTTAAACATGATTTTGAGTAGGGAATGGGATCTATATTCTCTATCAGTTTGTCTTTAAACAAGAAGACATTTTTGTCCAGTTTTTATTCGAAGTGAGATATCAATATGTCAAGCAACAACTACAAGGGTAAGACTCCTGAGGGTAATGAAGAGACTGGGAGGCCATCAAAACGCCCAAAACGTGGAGGTACCATACAGTCTTACTTTGGAATTAGCAAAGCTTCTAATCCATTAGATCAAGGTGGAGTTACACCATCAACTCTTCCACCAAATATTATTGAAGATGGAAATGACAATACCTCACCGCCACAGGAAGGTCAAGGTGAGATTGTCATTGTGTTAAATCAAAATGTATCAAATGAGGATGGCAATACTACAAAAGATGTTCCAAGGGATACCCTGGATAGCCAAAATGAGATAATTGACTTGGATGAGGATGATGTTGGTAGCAAGAAAAGAAAAGGCAAAACAAAATTGAGGCACGAGTGGGAAATGACAAGGAATTTTCAAATTGGTTGGTTGTTGAAGTACCCATTCCTTGAAGCAGTGGGGGTATCAAACAAAAATGATATTGAAAGGGCAACAAAGGTCAAATGTAAGATTTGTAGTTGGAAATGTGGAAGAGACAAGACAACGCAGCTAAAGCTTGACACTATAGAAAAGCATATCGGCAAAGTTTACGAAAAACAAATCATAGACGGAAAGGAACAATTAGTCGTACGATGGAAATCAAAGGAAGAATGTCTTCATGTTAAGTATGTCGCAGATTATGGAGAGCATAACCATAGAATGTCGAAGATTAAAAAATGTGAAGGTACACTTGAGGCTCATTTTGGAAAAACCATGGCAGCAGCAAATCTGTCAAAAACTATTCAAATGAGTGTTGTTTTTCATATTTTGTCCAGGGGGCATCCTATGACAGACTACCCAAACTATTTTGATTTATTATCTTATTTGAGTGTTCCCCACTTTCCCTTCTCACATTGGTCAGTAAATGCTGGATGGGAATGGGTGAACTGTCTTGCTGTAGTGGAAAAGCAAGATTTAAAGGAGAAATTAAAAGAGTCAAATTTCATTGCATTATTTTTAGATGAAGTTACTGTGGTAGATAATACTTCTTGGGTTTGTATGCATTTGTATATTGTAGAACAACATGTTCGCCAAACTCATCTTCTTTGTGTTCGTAAAATGAAGGACGATTCAACATCACAAAATCTATTTGAACTAGTTAAGAAATCTTTGAATGAAATTGTAGGTATGGATGAATTGACAATTGCCAAAAAGTTGGTGTGTGTAGGAGTTGATGGAGCTATAGTGATGCAAGGTCAAAGGAGTGGTCTTTGCACAAAGTTACAAACTACTTGTGCACCATACATGCTTGGCATTCACTGCATGACCCACATAATGAATTCAGCATTCAAAATTGTAAGCAAGTTTCCTACAGTATCAAAAGTTGAAAATCTAGTTCACGAGATCCACACATGCTTCTACCGAAGTCCCAAACGTTTCCTTGAATTTCAACATTTTGTTGAGGGAATAACACCTGGAAACAAGCTTCTCAAGGATGTTGATACTAGATGGATTTCCCTGCATGGACCAGCGTAATGAGTTCTTTTAGAATATCAATCCTTGATTGGAGTGATGTACAAGCATCGCAACACAGTAGACAAAGCTCCTGACCTCTTACATAGGTTAAGCGATATAGAGACACTCTTGACTTTAGCTAGTCTTCTCCCCATGCTGGATGAGATGAACAATCTTGTGAAGAAAGCCCAAGATAGAACTATGTATATTTATGAATATGCCAATCTATGTAAACTTACATGCTTGGCCCTCGATCATCTATATCTAGATCTAACACAAGAAGACACAAATTATTTGATGTGGCAAAAAATTACTAATTTGAATAATCTTGATAATTATTTACAATGTAATGCAAGCGAGCACTTATGTATTTGTGTACGTGGATATGAGATACCAATGTACCATTGTAAGACAGCCAAGCGCTCTAGAAAAGAAGTACCTATTAACGAGGAAGATTTTAACAACATTGTTAAATCTGTTAGTGATAATTTGAAGGAAATTGCAAAATCTCTTTCCTCAGAGATTCATGAAAGATTCCCTCGACATGAAATACTTGAAGCCATGGGTATTGTGTATCCTCAATTTTGGGTAAACCGAGATAACCCAAAATATTTTCATGATCAAGTAAAAATCCTGATCAAACAGTTTTCAGAAAAGGTAACATACAATGAACAAATAATAGAAGGAATTTTAAATGAAAATAAGCTTAGAAAGCAATTTCGGAGTTTTGCAACAACTATGAGGGAGCAGTATAAATCCATGGGCAAGGAGAAGGCCTTTGAACCGGGATCAATAAAAAAGGTTTGGACAAGCTTAGGTCAGAGTGAAATATTGTGTGGTTCGATGTCAGAATATTTCAAACTTGTTGATTTATTTCAAACAATGATATTGGGGTCGGTGGAGGATGAGAGAGTTTTCAGTACATTGGGGTTTTTGAAATCAAAGTTAAGAAACAAACTGGACAAGAATTTGAAAAATTGCTTGAGGATGAAAGGAACTGCATATAATGTCAAAAAATTTCATTTTGAAAGGGCACTCGCAATTTGGAGGTCCACATGTGAAAGAAGAGGGACTGGGTTGTGCAACACAGACTCTCCAATTCCAACAACCGTCGGTACTGGTGGTAGTGGCAATGGCAGTGGCAGTGGGACTGAGCCTGGGACAGATGACAATGATATTGAAATTGACACAAATCAAACAATGAATGTTGAATTTGAGACATAGGTTGAAGAAAGTGCAGAGCAGTCTCAGAATCAAGATGACTCTTTTACTTTATCTGAAGATGAGCATCGATTTGAGGACCCTGACTCCGTTTGGGAAATGGAAGATAATTAGCAGGTTTTAGGTATTTTTACTGCACTTTATGAATCAATTTCCATTATTCCAAAGTCCAAACTATAGTTGATGTCTGATGATATTTTATATTGTATTCAATGAACATTGAAATTGTGAATCATTGCACTTCATGATATCTTATTTTATATTGCACTCAAGCATTGCATGAATCATATTCCAAACTGTAGTTGATGGTTTTTTATATTGTATTCAAATAAATTGTGAATCATTGCACTTCAAGTTCAGGATATTTTATTTTATATTGCACTCCAAGTCTCCATGATATTTTATATTATATTGCACTTCACGAATCATAATACATATGCCAAAGTCAAACTGTAGTTGATGATATTTTATAAATTATATAAAATTCAATACCATCGGCCTATGCTTCATTGGCGGAACCCCCATCACATTCCCGTCGATGGCCCGATGAAAATAGCTCACAACCTAGTATCGATGTAACAATACTCTATCGGGCTGACTTCTAAGGTGCTCTCCCGATATATCGATAGAGTCGTCAACAAAAGTAACCATCAATTATAATTTATGACCATGGGCATGAATTATCTTATTTTATCAATAATCACAAAAATGTACTACACTTTGATTTTATGAACAATGCAAATTGTAGAAATTTGTGTGACAAGATCCATATTATAGCTTACATTCACATTGCATCCATAAATATTAAATAAATTTGAAATTCAGTAGTGACGTAGTCCTCCCCCCATTCCTAACAAAATTCAATACCATCGGCCTAACAATGCTTCATCGGCGGAACCCCCATCACAATCCCGCCGATGGCCTGATAAAAATAGCTCACAACCTAGTATCGATGTAACAATACTCTATCGGGCTGAATCCTAAGGTGCTCTCTCGATATACTGATAGAGTCATCAACAAAAGTAACCATTAATTATAATTTATGACCATGGGCATGAATTATCTTATTTTATCAATAATCACAAAAATATACCACACTTTGATTTTATGAACAATGCAAATTGTAGAAATTCGTGCGACAAGATCCATATTATAGCCTACATTCACATTGCATCCTTAAATATTAAACAAATTTGAAATTGTGTAGTGATGTAGTGACGTAGTCCTTCCCCCATTCCTAACAAAATTCAATGCCATCGTCCTAACAATGCTTCATCGGCGGAACCCCCATCACAATCTCGCCGATGGCCCGATAAAAATAGCTCACAACCTAGTATCGATGTAACAATACTCTATCGGGCTGACTCCTAACTCCTAAGGTGCTCTCTCGATATACCGATAGAGTCAAGTTGTCAACAAAAGTAACCATGAATTATAACCATGGCCCATGGGCATGAATTATAACCATGGCCCATGGGCATGAATTATCAAATGCATAAAGTATATCGGGGGAACTATGGTGCATCGGAGAAACATTATCTGGCGTCCCACCGATAGAACAAAGGATAGGTGTCCATCGGTGGAGAGGGTGGCTATCGGTGAAAGACTGATGTGACATCCCGGGGCATCATGCAATCATGCTGCGGTGCATTTATGAACCAGAATTGAAGTGAATTATATCACAAGTTGATCGCATAGTTGTTACAAAATCCTGAAAGATTTCGCTTAGGGTAGAAGTAGAAAGGAAGAAACTTGGAGTTCTGACGCAGCAAAGACCAGTGGACTGTGGAGGCAACTCGACGAGACTCACGTAAGTATTTCACTTTCAGACCCAGCTAAGAAGCTATTTTACTTAAAAGCTTAAGATTTAAATAATGGAAGAGAGTACAGACAAACCCAAAGCTAAAAAACAGAAAACCGAAAAGCCTAAGAGACTCCTAAATGAAGACCTGATAGATCAATGTCCTGGGTCAAGGCTGAGACCCAAGAGGAGTGCTCAAATGAATCCTTCCATGGATTGATTATGGGACAAACAAAAGGGCTTAGGGGATATTTGGACACCGCAACGAGGGTACAACCTCTTCATGTACCATTATAGAAAACAATTTAGGTTTCAACCAGTTTGCAATCCATGGAGGTTGAACCTAGGAAGACTTGTGGTGCCCAATGTGTTTGTGAACGCAGAGCTAATTAAAGCTCTTGCTACCAGATATGACCCCAAGAAAAGAACTATTCAGTCACATGGCGGGGGTGACATGCTTGTTATTTCTAGGGATCTCATTTCTAATGTATTTCAGTTAGAGTGTTCACTGAATTTATCATTCACGATCAAAGATCTCTTGATAGCGTATCGCCACATGGATACCAGCTATAAGAGATATATGCAAAGGACGAAGGAGGCCAACTCAGGAGGTTCTCTAACAGTGAAAACCCTCCTTTCCATGAAGATTTGTTCGAAGAGTATTTCTGATACACCTATTATTCAGCTGGTTAGGATTTGGGAGTAGAGGTTTTGCCTCTCATGTCGATTGCCCCAAAGGTCTTAGCTGCAGACATATAGAACAAGGATGCCAAGCCATTTGATTATGCTAGCTACTTGGCCAACGCCCTACATCGAGGGCTTGAAAAGATTAAAAATAATAGTGATAATATTAATTTTGAACACTATTCTTTGCTTATGCATTTGCTATTGTACGAGGGACAAGTCAGAGGGGTCTGGAGTGAATAATTAAGGATAAAAGATACAGATGAAAATGGAGATTTTAAACCTGTACAAATGTGGACTTCATTGTGGGACAACCGATTTGGTAGGTTTCATTACCTTTATTTTGAAGATTTTTTTGTAAAACTATTGATGAAGTTGTTGGAGTATCCGTGCAATTATAACCTATCCCGAGAAGTACAAAGATTTCTAAGACCAAAGGAAAATGATCAGAGAAATAAAGTGAATCATAACTGGGGAGACTGGTATGCTTTCCCTAATTGTACAGTGATAAGGGTTTATGGGTTCGAAGGGGCTCCAAACTTGATGCCACGAGTAGTTCTTGACCGAATTGTTTTTTTAGAAATTGTGAGGCAATTGGCAAAATCTGATTCCAAACACCTCAAAGGACATAGCAAACTATCAATTATGCCCAGCACCTTATGTTTTGGAGACCTTACAGTGGTTGCCAATGAAGGATATGGAGAAATTGATGGTAAATTAGCAAAGTAAAACCTACCTCTAGGTGATGTAAGGAAACAATTTGATGCAGAAGGGTTTATTCACAAGGTGAGATTATCGTAGGGGCTATCAGGGTATGAACATTTGTTCTCAATCGAAGATGTCATAAGAAACCATGATGAGGCTTCCACCAAGAAAAGAATGGCCGCCTATAACACGATTATGCTTGTAGAGGAATGGAAGAGGAAAAATGTCCCATCTTATTCAAAAGAATTTGGTGAGATACAGGATCCTTTAACAAGAATTGAGCAACTCATCGCTCATGTCAATGAACTGGTAAAGGATGTTCCCCCAGTTTTTTTTGATGCACCTCATGCAACCTATTCAGGAGTACAAGCTGAAGACATAGAGCCCTTGGATTACATACCTTCACAGCTTACTCTTGAGGTTTGTTTTTCTGTAGATACTGATATAAGTGAAGAAGAGCAAGGTGATGAAGAGGGTGAGCAGGTCAAACAAATCAGTGCTCCTGTGATTGCACAGTACGAGCCCCCTCAAGAGCAGAATATTGTAAGATTTGAGGCATCAAATGAACTATCTGATGATGTGAGGGTCAAGGCTGGACAACAGTTTATTTATGATTGTGATTTTGTTAAATCTTCTGAATTTAAATCATTTGTTTATGAATATAAAGGTAGAAAAATGAGACAACAGATACAGGATTTCACTCCTGAACATGAGGCAACCGCTCTGGAGGAATTGAAAAGGGAGGTAGAAAAGGAAATGGAGTCCATCACTCCTGAAAGAGGTAGGGAATTGCTTCAAGAAGCTGGAGTGTTGCTCCTGCCAGAGTGGGATATTAGCTCTTCAATCAAGTATTTGACAACTTCAGAAAAAGAGGGGATACGACAATGAACTTAACAAAAGAAGCAAGTGACAAAATGTATTCAGGATCTGGGTACAACCCAGACAAAGCCACCTTGCTTATTTGGTCACTATATCCCCATGATAAAATACCTACTATAATTAGTAATCCAAACCAAGTGTTTGGTCATCTCTTGGTTCAACGAGTAGTGGATACCAACCCTATGGAGATAGCAAAATTGAACATAAATGTGGCAAAATTTACCAAAGCACAAATCGAAAAACTGATTAAGGAAAATGAAAAATTGAAGGAGCTAGCAAATCAGAGAGAAAAAACATCTTCCTCCTTCACATCAGATTTGTACTCCCCATGGCTTGAAAAAGATAAGAGAGTGCTTGATGCATTAGCTGATGCAGCCTACTAGAAGAATTGCCATCTAAAATCCCAGGGGAAATGCAAAGAATTGGAGAAAGAAGTGAAAACCATCAAATATAACATTGTATCTGAAATGATAAAAGAAAGGTTCAATAAAATGATGAAATGTGCTATTGAATATTGGGAAGCATTCAAACAAACACGCATTCCATTGGTGGAGAATGAACGATTGCAGCCTAAAATGATGGAGAAAAAAAAGGAGCTCATAGATAAGAAAGCCATGAAAGGACAAATATTGCTGACATATAACAAGTTGGTAGAATCACATAATGGATATCATAACAGGCTTAGGGAATATTTCAACTGCTTTGATTCAGTCCCACTCTCGACACTTCATTTTGGCATTGGAAATCCGCGAGAATATGATGATTGTAAGGAAGAGCTTGTTGGGCTTCTAATTGTTGTGTTGCAAGAAATAAATGACGAGGTTATGGTTTTACAAAACACTCATAAGCAACTCGAAAAAATAATGTCTATGGAATATGATATGAAAGAGACGATCTCTAACGTGGACACCTATGCTAAACAGGAGTACATCCATCACCTCTCTACAGTCAATCTGTTTATTAGCCAAACTATAGATGTGTCAGAATCAGATCCAATGGGACAACCATCAAATTCAGAGGAAGAACGCCAGCCGATAGCATGATGAACGCCCTATCATGGAGTAGAAGCCTTGAACATATCTTAGGTGGTCGGTGGTCATGGGCTTTTGCTTGGAGATTAACGGATCGATGCATTCACCTGCGACATTGTTTTATTTATAATTTGAGTTATGTTTAGTTGTCAAACGTCATGACTTTTTGCAAGGGGTTTGTAGCTTGTTGCCTCTCATATATAAGAGAGATCAAGACCCCAATAGGAGATCAAGGGACCATCACATCATTTATAATTAGACTTTAGAGTAGAAAATAGTAAGAAGATAGATAATAGATTGCACCAATTCGCCCATCCATCTCATATCATAAACTATTTTTATAATGCCTATCATTTGAACTTTGAAGATCAATACAATGGAGAAGATTACACATATTTACTGATTAAATTTCGAGTGTTCAACTATTGTGGATTCATATGCTTATAAGTTATTAACTTATTTGGCTGTCTCCAAAGTGGTTGTTTATGTTATTCAAATTGAGTGTGTGGAAGTACATTTAATTTGTTAGTGCATTGAATTTGAATTTTTCAGGAATAGGGGTTGTGACCATGTGGTTTTAGATTTATTTATGGACATGATCATTGATCAAGTAGTAATGTGGGCCACAAAATGGATCTTGTCACACAAATATCTGCAATTTTTGCTAATCATAAAATCAAATGTAGTGTATTTTTGCAGTATGTGGGATGTGGGTGAGGTGTAAATTGGTGAATACTGATCAGGATTTTTAGTCAAAACATAACAGAAGCTAACAGTTCAATATCCATAACTTAGAAGCTCTACTAAGAAGTAAATATAATGAGCTAACAGTTCGACATCCATAACTTTGAAGCTCTACCAAGAAGTAAATATAATGAGCTAACAGTTCAACATCCATAACTTTGAAGCTCTACCAAGAAGTAAATATAATGAGCTAACAGTTCATCACTAGTTCAAGTGATAAAATAAATAATACAGAATCCAGATAATTGAACATCATCACATTACTGAAGTCTGAATTTGAGCTTTTTAATTGAATTTCACATGAAGGAGTACTATTGGCATTTGCAATACAAAGTCTTGCCAATGCCCAAAGATAAGTTTGCACAGAGCTGAGTTGGAACTTCGAAACTCATATTATCAAAGATTGAAAATAATAAATCAAGTCACTGTATCAACTTTTCTAGCAACTTCCACTCTTCAGGTGGTGGAATTGCCATTTGCTCTAACTGATGTTGTTTGACTTGAAGTTTTGTTAACATTTCATGATTGTAATTGGAAATGGAACCTGTTTTGAATTCTTCAGTCAATTTTGCATTCAAGGTTATCAGTGTTCTGATGGAATCCAAATAGTTCACATCTGGGTTCTAAGGAAACTGGTCCAAGTCAATCTTCCTTGCACCTTCCATCTTTCTGAAACCATCTTTTCCAATCAATCGCTCATTTGTGTCAAAAGCCTCTGGAAAACCAAGCTCTGTGAAGTTCCTTACCTTTTCATCCACCACCTTCATCTTGTCTGCAACCAAATGCAAATATTCCTTTGTTCCACACATTCTCGAACACTTTTCAATGATAGATGACAACTTTATTGAGGTTTCAATCCGATTAGTAATCCCTTTTGATTTCAGATCATTGTCACTGGCTTTGTAGACTGTTTGTAGAACTTGATTTGCAGATTTCTCTAATTTCGACACCTTTTTGTTGTCCACTAAATATCTGTTGAGCTTCTTATAATGTTGTCTAATAGCATCAATCAATTCAAACATGTCACATAAATGATCAAACCTCTGCATTATTTCATCCCAGATCTTTTGTTTCATATGTCTCACTGTATCTCTACAAAATGCAGATAACTTATTTTGAGAAGACTTAATTTCTTCTTTTGCTTCCGTCAGCTCTATCTCCAATCTTTCATTTGTTTTTCTCTGTTTCTCCAATTTTTGTTCCCACTGTGCATTTTCATTCGCAATGCTTAGTCTTATTTTTTCTGAAGTGGATTTGTCCTCATCATATTTCTTGTTTCTCTCATCTAGCCTTCGCTTCAAGTCATTCACTTCTCTCTCATTTGATTTATCCTCTTTGCTTGTTGATGTAGAGGCAAATTTTATTATTCTTTTTTCTAATTCATTGCTCTTGTTATCTGTTGCTTTCCTCTTTGCTTTCACACTTGCTAGGTCTACCTGTAACTTTTCTATTTGGGTCTGCAACCTTTTCTTCTCTCTATCTTGCTTTAGCAATGATGTGTACACCAATTCATTGTTCTTCTTTGATACATTAATTTTGTCAGTATTTTTCAGGCCAGAAAAATCCAATTGAAAATTGGTTACCTGGTATTCAGATCGATCCATCTGATTTGTTGGTTTGTTTTGAACTGTGGGAACAACAATTGTGTACTCCATGATTTCTTTATTTGTGTCAAATGTGGGTAATACCATGGTTGTTGCAGGCTCTGAAGTTATAGCAGACGCACTCTCTATCAATTGCTTCTTTTATTTTTTATTCAAGTCTGATTTCTTTTTAAAATCTTCAATGAAATCATAACCTGAGGAGGCAAGAACAATGGAATGCTTGAATGGCGAAGGAATATGAGTACTTGCACTTGCTAATGATGTCACACCCACACTAACTGGAATTGGGGGAGTGTCTGGAAATAACTCCTTTGTGGTACTAGTGGATCCACTGATAGTGTGACTTGGACCTGTCAAAATCCTTTGCCTCTTTTGATTGCCTTGATCACCTGGTGTTTCTGTGGTATCTTTTATTGTTTTCCTCTTAGTATTGTGTGTAATTTGTCATTGTAGCACATGTTGACCACTACTAGTACTACTTCCCATACCATCGCCACCAATGGCACTCCCAGTTGCACTAAGTTGTCCACCAAGGGCATGTCCTAGTTGTGATTGTATCTGACCATGAGGATGAGGATTAGAAGATCTAACAAATTGAGTTTGACTTGTATGCCCTTGGTCTACTTTTTCACCTCCATGCCCAAGGCCAGATTTATCACCTGTTTTTCTATGCTCAACACCTGGTATTGTCCAAGGGCCTTGTCCTTTGGACCCCAAAGGACCACCTTTATAACCAATTTTTTCAAGTATGGTTGCTCCTCAAGTATATGTTGAAGCATATTCTTCTTTTGCAGCCTCACTTAAACTAGGTTTGCAATTGGCATGGCTTTGTTCTTCTTCTTCCCTATCAATATCATCATTAGATTCATCATCAAATTCATCACTTCCTTTGCTTCCACGTTGATCAGGATACTCTATATTCCACAATTTGCTAAACTCTTTATCTTCTTCGTTAGCTCCATACTTTGCAAGAGCTCTTGGATCACCTAGGTCCTTCCTCATAGACCAAAAGGCAGTAATTTTTTATCGTGACCAATTTTTATCTATAACTTCCTTCTCTAGAGAACCTGGAATTTTTACTCTACTAGATGGTTTATCACTTTTTTCATAAAAATTGTTGTATGTCCTGATTTTCTTTCGATGCAATGCCATAATTTTTGCTAACAATTGTTAAAAAAAAATACCATTCTCAGCAACACTTTTTTCCATTGCTATTTTGACCTCATCCCAAGAATCCTTATTTCTCAAGTTTTCAAGCAAGGGTTTACTTTGATGTTGAATTCTATTTGCAGCATTCCTATTGGCCACAATCATTGATTTAATGATGTCACATGGATCATACTGCCAGTGACAGATAGCATCAAAGTAAAAAAAAATCAACAGATTATGTGCCACACTAAATGCTTTTATCTCAAATGTGAACCCTCCACATGAAAAAGGAAAGAAGGAAATAAGGTCTTCTTTTGTTGACTGAGAAAGTGTAGTTCATCAGCACTCTGCACCTGCCTTACATATTCCAATGCAAAAACCCTTTCTGTCACATGTATTGGAAGTTTCTATGGTTGTACTCCCGATCCATAAAATCTTAGCACAGTATATTCTTCCATTAAGTACCAATCAACCAATTGTATTTCTTTTCCTAGTTGCATGCAGTTTCTACATGACATAGACAATCTAGGCATTGGAGTATTTGTAATTACTTGATGCAATGGAGCCAAAAATTAGTCTACAAAATGACTATAGTTCCTTCGAGAATCATGCATCCTTATCTTAGTGGTCCATTCATATACTAGAGCCATTTTATTTTCCTCTGCATTACTATAGGGCTGAATCTGAAGCTTGTTGGTCTGAAACATTCCTCTAAATTTGAATAGAAAAAGATAGCACAAGTAGGTTGTGAACCTAAATGTCTTCGTGGAACCTGCTTTAATCATTAAAAATTGTTTATGCATGGATTCTACAATGTGTTGAGTATAATTATATTTGACATGTTCATCAGCATAATGGATATTATATACCATTTCAAGGAGGCTTGCACCCACTTCCAAATTGCTATCTAGACCGAGGCAAAATGCTAGCATGGAAATAGTATCCTGAAACCATGGTTTAAAATTATCCAAATTATAAGGAGGCTTATGATCACCTTTCAATTTGTTTATATCCTTAACTATTTTATTTAAGAAATCATTTTTCAGCCTTTCTTCCACTGCTTCATAATCACTAGCAAGTTTTTCTAGGTCAACGTGGTGGTTTCCAAATTCTTCGGTTGTAAACCCCAACACTTGTCCAAGTTCTACTGCATTAATGGATAATAATTCTTCTTGGTTATCTTTATTAACAATTGCTCTTTTCTTATCATCATAATTTTCAGCACAGACCATGATAAATTCTGGGCAAGGGAAAACTTCATGTAACATCATGCGCCCTAATCCAGTTACCCACGGTACATTGATACTATCAACTTTGGTGTGCTTTGTAGCCTTATTCTGAGATGAAAATCTAAGTTCTGAAGTATGCCTACCATAGATTTCAGGATCATAAATATCATGGTACCCATCGGTGAAACCTGGGGTTTTAAGCAATTCTGCATAATGTATTTTTTTATAGGACATTGCTCTAGTGGTACTGGTGGTAGACATGCTTATACAAATGTGAAGTTGTGAAATTTGAATTCCCTAATAAGTAATACCTATTAGTCCTCCTTAATTTTAATGAATTATTGAGTCTCTAAAGTTTAAACCCAAACTTCAAACTTTGACAAAATAAGATTTTAAGAAATGTCAAACGATGAAACGTAGCCGCAGGAATTCTTTCACTTACCCAGATTCTGAGTCTCGACTCTTGAAAACTGGAATGGCGTTGTTGGAAGTGGAACTGTGGAATCCAAAACAAGGTGGTGCACTACAATGAGCAATCTGAAGATTGAAGACTTTAAAAATCACTGTACAATTTCAAAGTGCAAAGTGTTTTAAATATTTTTTTTCTCGTAATTGGAACGTTAAAGTGAATGAAATGTCTTAGGAATTAGGTCTACAAGACTACAAGTTGAAAATTCTTAACCGTTGATCTTTCTAAATCTAACAATTATAGGGTGATTTTGGAGGTTTAAGTTGGGAAGCCCATCGCTCTGTGCATTTCATTACGGAATGCAACTACAACCATACATCAAATGTTCATCCAATGGTTGAAACTTGAGTAATTTATGATATTAACTTTAAAGTTTAAAAATAAACATTAATCACTTGACAGTTGACACTTAGGAGTACAAAGTGCTTTAAATGCTTTGTTTCTCGAAATTGGAACATTAAAGTGAATGACACGTCTTAGGTCTACAAGTTGCAAATTCTTAACCGTTGATCTTTCTAAATCTAACAGTTATAGGGTGATTCTAGAGGTTTAAGTTGAGAAGCCCATCGCTCTGTGCATGTCATTACGGAATGCAACTACAACCATACATCAAATGTTTATCCAACGGTCAAAACTTGAGTAATCTATGATATTAACTTTAAAAATAAACATTAATCATTTGACAGTTGACAACAGGCCTGGAATTTGATGGTCTATTTTAGAGTTAGACCGTATATCACAGCTATAAAATTTATTAGACTGTATAGTTTGACTTGCTATATTTTTATTAAACCGTAAAAAAATATTATATAGTATTTTAATTTATAATATATATCATTTTATAATTTTTATTATAAAAAGAAAATAGAATATAACTTTTTTGAACATTTTTAATATGAATTTAGAAACTTTTGACATTTTTATAATAGCTATCATTTTTAATATTAATATAAGTGATTTATAATATTATTATAAAAATATATATTAATTTAGAATCTTTTCAAAATAAAACATAATTATTTTTAATTTTTAGAATATATTTAACAAGATTTATTTTTAATATGATTTTAGAAACTTTTGTTAATTGTTAATTATAAGAGTAGATTTTTATATTTATCACTAATAATTATCATTGTTTTCTAATTTTTCAAGATATTGCATTTATAAAAGATTTTATATAAAAATTCATAAATTAAACAATTTTTTTGATAGGCATTTAAATGACCAAACCGTCATAAAAATTTCATATGACAGGTAGCCGGTAGGAGTGACTGTCAAATTCCAGGACTGGTTGACAGTGACACTTAACAGTACAAAGTGCTTTAAATGCTTTGTTTGATTGTTTCTCAAAATTGGAACATTAAAGTGAATGACACGTCTTAGGTCTACAAGTTGTAAATTCTTAATCTTAACCGTTGATTTTTCTAAATCTAACGGTTATAGGGTGATTCTGGAGGTTTAAGTTGTGAAGCCCATCGCTCTGTGCATTTCATTATGGAATGCAACTACAACCATACGTCAAATGTTCATCCAACGGTTGAAACTTGAGTAATTTATGATATTAACTTTAAAGTTTAAAAATAAACATCAATCACTTGACAGTTGACTCTTAGCAGTACAAAGTGTTTTAAATGTTTTGTTTCTCAAAATTGGAACATTAAAGTGAATGACACATCTTAGGTCTACAAGTTGCAAATTCTTAATCTTAACCGTTGATCTTTCTAAATCTAACGGTTATAGGGTGATTCCAGAGGTTTAAGTTGGGAAGCCCATCGCTCTGTTCATTTCATTACAGAATGTAACTACAACCATACATCAAATGTTCATCCAACGGTTGAAACTTGAGTAATTTATGATATTAACTTTAAAAAATTAACATGATACATGTGTTTTAAAGTCAATACCATAGGCATTAGCCTAACAATGCTTTATCGGTGGAGCCCCCATCACAGCCCCGTCGATGGCCCGAAGGCAAAGACTCATAACTCATAAGGTGCGCTCCCCGATATACTGATAGAGTCGACAAAAGTAAGCACATCATTGTAACACATAAACATCAGTGGAACGAATGATTGCGTTCCCTCGATGGCCCGATATAACCATGAATTATCAAGTGCATATTACATAAAGTATATTACTTAATTTCTCAAAAGAAAAAAATTGATTTGAATATATTAAATTATTAATAGACATTGAAATTTTGAACTTAGAAAACAACTCTTTACTCTTAAGCATAAATGAATAACGAAGATTCAAGGAATCAAGAATAATAGTTCAGAGCTCCTCATCCTGGTTCAAAACCCGTCTGAGAAGTCAGGTTAACCAAATCAACTTCTTTCCAATTCCACCCATTCTGAACTTGAAGGAAATTCGTCTTTTACTAATTACTCTGTAACTACATAATTGTAGGGAGGAGAATTTATAGTATCCCCAATACTGCATCATCTTCTTCATGAATCCTTATTAACCCTAGAAAATAAAAACCCTCATGGCACTATCTACTATTCACTGAATCACTATCCCTATTTATGGGCCACCAGTGTCGCTACCAGCCTGTATAATTAAAAAAATTAATTTGATTGATGTCTGGCTACATGCCAACTTGAACTGTACCTCAAGCTAACAAGCTGTCAAAATCACTCAAAGTTCAAACGATATCAAATCATTACAAATATTGTTTCATTAAAGTTATGAGTTGTCCAAGAAATTGCTTCGGATGTTCATATCACATATGGCATTAATCGCCACCACTGCCTGCACTCAGTACGACAACCACACTTCAAAAAGAATGAGAATTTCAATTAAATGAAATGTACAATGTCGAGGCATTGAAAAGACAGAATGAGTGATGAGCGATGAGCCTTGATCTCGCCACATGTCCGCATCTAACGGTTATAGTGTTATTTCGGAAGTTTCAAATCGCAAGTGTAGTGCTTCAGAGATTTACTTCCGGAATGCAACTACAATCGTCCATTGAACAATCATCGAACGACCCCTATGATTTTTCGTTGGAATATATGTTTATTTTGCCACTAGATTTTTTTACTATTTTGAGATTCTTTTTAATTCGCCAATGAAAATATATTTTTTGCTTTGAAAAGAGGTTTTAATCACCAATGGAAAAAAAATTATGGTTTGAAAAATGGTTTTAATCGCCAATCAAAAATATTTTATTCGATTAAAAAAAATTGCAATTCACCAAGATTTTCCACGAACTTCCAGGGATTATAAAAGATTCGCCAACTGGGATTTTTTTTCCCGTAAAACGAAAAAAATCGCTAATAAAATTAATATTTTTCATCGGGAAGTATACCGGATTTGCCAGGATTTTACACCTGCGTCAAGGGGGGGGTTTCTTAAAGTTTTCCCTATAGAGCATGCTCGATTCCAAGAGAAATTTAGTTATTCCATCCCTGACCCCTACACAAGGAGCCCCATCAATCTCCTTAGCCATTCCTAAATCCTTAGAATCAAGGTACACATATATGGGTTTGAGATTCCTTCTCAAGATATTAGATGAAACTACATATCATCTTAGTTTTAGTCTCTTTTTACATTATTTGACGTTGCTTCACTCTAAGAGCCATCTCCTTGTAGTCTTGGCACTTCCTTTTTCCTCCCTTGTTGGAATATGAAGCCATAATTGAAAAATGATAGGAAATTCAAGATTGTGTTTTCCTACAAAAATGCCCACTACTCATAAGTGAGATGCTTTGAGAGTGCTTAAATAATAATTACAAATGCATGGGATACTTTAACGACAATTAATGTCTCCACTGCCACTACACCTAGGCTTTTTCTCCTGATGTCTCATGATTTCTATATCAAACACACCTTGATGCTCATGAATGTCATTAGCCAACCCATTTTTTCCTTGACTAAAATTTAATAGTCTAATTTAAGGGATACCCATTCTTTCTTTGGCCTCTTCATATTTCAATTGGCTAGGAGAAGGGACATTCATCCCTTCTCCAACTCTTATCATTTCAATCCTCCTAGATAATTATATTTTGTTGAGGGAGGATTTCCCCTCTTTGTCACCCAAAAGGGATGACAATACCTTCTTAATTAAATATGGCCAACACCCATGAAATTTAATTTTATTATTTGACCAACTATTTAACATGTCTATATGATATGTGAAGTGGGGTTACCACTTGAATTGAAATAGAGAGATCCAAACTCATTAACCATTTGAGCCCTGATTCAATAAATTGAGCTTGTGTTTTGATTGTCCTCATTTGTCAATTATATTGTTTCCTAATCTATTGTATCAGCATTGCCAATAAATCAATTATTAGCCTTCGCTTGACATTGTGTTTGTTTTTTATAAGCTAGGTTCAATGTAGCAATGATGGTGGAATACAAGAAAATTAGCTTGCTATTTGGGATGTACTATTATAGTTGTGTCAATCTTTTAAAATTTTGGATTAATTTTTTTAGTTCAACACCTCATATTGTAATCAACACATTTACAAGAAATGTGTAAGATAATCTAATAGTTGAAAAAGACAATATCATATTGTAATCAAATTGTATTGTTTTGTAAAGCCATAATGTTTCATTGAATGTTTTAAATTTAAAGCAAATAAATTGCATAGCTTTCAAGGATGCTAGTAAGAAGCACCTATTTATAAAGACATGGCACTAAGAAGACCATAATTCTATTGTATGTATATTATGATCCTCCCACTAGTACATATAGTTGTAGAAATAATTTCTCAATGATTTGTGATAGGTACAATTTATTGTTGTGTCAAGATTAGCTCTTTAATGTTGAGATTTTGGCAAGGTTCTTATTAGATTGTAATTTGGAAAAACCATAGTAGATATGGATCATTAGGCTAGTTTTTTGAGGTATGAAGATGAGCTCAAAATAATTAAGAAACTAATGAACCACATAACTTAATGAACATAATAACTTAATATCTTAAATATTTAATAAATGCTATATAAAGGAATTAGGAAAATAAATAATTCTTGTGTTTAAGCTAACTTGATTTATAGTACTAGTGAGTTCTATTTTGGATATGTGATAATTATGTCATTGATTTAGGCTCTATCGACAATTAAGGTGGATAGAGTTTTTATCTATGGCTGGGTTTACTTTTGATGGACTCAAACATATAAGACTTGAAAAACTATTATCATACTTGTAAATAAAGTAATAATTACATGTTAGTTGAATTCAAAGTTGTGTTATGCTATGGGATTTAATTTATCCAAATGAGATGTAAAATTGATAGTAAGGATAACCTATCTAAACTATATAGCTTATCATAACACAATTTGTAAGTGTTAAACAAAAGTGGGTTTAGATTATGGCATTTTATTACATTGGTATTAGAGTGAAGGTTCTAAGGTTAGAGAACATAACTCACAACAACATAGTTGTTATTTTGTAGCGTGGGGTGAGAAATTGGGAAAAACACCACAAGGACCATGATGGAAACTATGATTATTTTTGTAAAAAGTTTGAGTGAATCTTGACACCCATATACTAATACATGATATTGATCATTTTCAAAAGGCTGAAGGCAAGAGAAAACTATAGGATAACCCTTAAGTTACCTCAATTAAATTGTTAATGATGAGATATTTTCTTCCTTGATGCAGACATAAGAACACCAAAAGAACCATTGAAATTGTGACTATTAATAATTAGTTGGGAGATGCCTAACATCCATATACTAATACACAATAATGAAACATTAAATGAATCTACAAAGAAGCTTTGTTTTCAAAAGGTCAAAGGCAAGAAAAAACTTATAAGAGAAACCTTAGTTAGGTTGTCTTCATAAAACTCAATGATAATAGATTTTTCTCATTGATGTTGACATAATCTTGCTCCCTTTGATGAGATTCTTAAGCTATGTTGTAAAGTATACTTTGCTCCTATTATAAATCAAATGATTTAGAGGAAGAAGAATCTAAGGTCTTTGAATAATACTATGAGAACAAGCTAGAATATGAATAAAATATGTCTTTTGTTGTAGGTTTTGATGTCCTTCATGCAAATACTATGAATTAAAATATATTTATTTGTTTTCTCTTAAGCCATTAGATGTCTAGGTGAGGTAGATGATCGAATTGTAATGTCCCTTTTTAAAACATTCCTAAATCCTATAATGTTTTTGTATTTTTCTAATTTATGCAAAATTGTATTAAATAAGAAATAGCTAACAATAGCTATTGAGCTTCATTAATTATCAAATATCATGGAGGATTTTCATCCTCCAATATGAACTAGAAATCATAAAGGTTATTCTCTTCCAAAAAAATTGTACACTAAGGGTTGGATGAGAAGATGAACACAAATACTCAAACTTTGGAAAAAAAACTTGATTGCAATGAGAAAAATAGATTACTCCTTTGATAAATTTTACATCCTTTTATAAATTCCTTTTGGGCATCTTAATTTAAATTTCCTTTTTTCCCCTTAAAGTCCCTCCAAAAAGTGTTTGGATACTTTTAAAATTAAATATTTCTTGAGGTCTTATGATGTGTGATTTAGACAAACACTTTATTAACATAATAATATTTAAGTTGTCCTTATAAAATAAAGTTATTGGGCGCAACTAGAAATATTCATTTTAAGTTATTTCCTCAAATTTGAAAAAGGAACATTACATACTGCCCTTCCCAAATTGCTTGTCCTCAAACAATGCAAACCCAATAGCTTTGACTCCTTTCAAATGATAATCTCTATTAGACTGAGTTCCCAATCATCCTTGGGAGTTTTTATGCCCATTTTCTCCATTTGTTTGACTATGGGATGACTTCATTTTCCTTATGTGATGCAACATCCTCAAATTGGTTTGCTTGTTGATCACAATCTCTTGCAAAATATTTTGCAAACTCCTTAGATCTATCCAACCCAATTATTTGTTTTGTTTCTAAAAATTCAAGCTTACTCAGTGGCTCCTTTATGTGAAAAATGAGCTCATTACCATGCTTTCATTACACTAATTTGATACAACTAGGATTTGAATTTTGCATGAAAAGGTACTTCTACAAAAAATTTTATCAAACTTCTTTTATTAAGTTTAGTCTCACCTAAAGATTGTGGCATTGACATTGAACAAAGGGAAATAAGAAAAACAACTTCTACCTTATCTTTCAATATGTTATGAACTAGGGCCATAATCATGTTAGCCTAATATAAGCTACAAATATTTATACTTCTTTGTTCTACTACAAGTGGAAGCATTTTATAACAAATCTCCACATGAGTAATAAGAAAAGCATCATAACCTTTTGAATCATTTGTATAGAAGAGATATTTATTAAAGTTTGTATCATGCATAGGATTTATCTCTGCAACTTTTATCATTTTTATAGTGCAATCTATAATTATCAACAATCCTAAAATGTAGAGATGTGGCAACTACTAATTGGTAGTTATGCGAACATCTCAAAATTCTACAAAAAGTTATTGTGCAACAATTCATAAGCTTTCACATGGAATTCATCTAATCTATCTTTTACTTTGAAGAATTCATTATTTTCTATCAACGTATTTCACAAAAAAAATAAAATCTATTTCAATCAGCCATTGACTAAAAGTATAATTGTGATTTTTGATAAATACATAACTATACCTTCACTTGTCCTTTGTTGCAAACTTCTTCTTGTTGCTAAAATTTGACTTTCACAGGTTATAATTCCAATGTTTGTAACTACTACATAAATTATTGTTTACAAACTACATATTGTTCTAAAAATTTCTTAGGCTTGTTTTGCCTCTAATTTTTTTTGAGTTAGAAAAATGTTTCTTCTCTGTTCCTCAAGTTTATTGTTTCTAATTCTAAAATTTATTGGAAATCTTCAATCTTTCATATTGTCCTTCTACTGTGCTCCTCCTTGCTTGAGAAACATAGATTACCTTTGCTCCAATTTCTAACTCCTCATAGCAATGTGCATCTTTGATTTTTTCAACATATTATTCTTGTATTTTACTCTCCTTTATCATTATTTGAAACTAATCTTGATTGTAACAAAATTATTATTGCTAGTTTTATCCTTGGACCTTTGGAACTTTATTATATTCTCCATGGAGTGTAAAAGTTGCATAGCTTTCGCATTGCCCAATAATGTATTTACTTTCTATAATGTTTTGATATGTTCTAGTAATAATAAAATCATCCTGATTTATTACACACATATCTATTGTGAATTAATATGGGATACGATACATTTTCTAGCATGTTTCTAGATTCCCATATTTGGTCGTACCCCTTGTATGTGCAATGTTGTAATGAATGTACTCTACTTTCTTTGTAACCAAAGAATCACCTAGGTTCCCATTGGTGTAACTCTCAAATTCAATAGATTCTCCTCTATGCATCTTGGAGTAGCTATCATGCATATAACTTGATTCCAAATTTGTGACATGTTGATTTCCTTTATATGGTTATGCTCCTAGGGGAAATACAAAACTTATTTGGGAAACATTGAATATCAAAATAATGTTTATCATGCTTACCACAAAATTAAAAAGGTGTAGATTCCTTCTAACATCAAGCATCTTGTTGTCTTGGCAACTTGTTTCTCCCAAAAAGTTCTCTTAACTATGTCTACTCTCATTATTCTAGGCACTATAACTTTTCCTTCAATTATAAATTTTATCTATAGGGATTGTCTAATGAACTATAGCCATTGAACTTTCATAATCTTGTTAGCATTCACATCACATATTTTGATACCCCTACAACCACTTTTAGAAACTCCTACCTTGTTTTCCCCTTTTCTTGCTTTCATCCTCATCTTTTCCAAGCACTCTAATAATGAACAACGCCCACGAACCTTAGAGAGAAGGGTTGAAGGAGGGCCAAGTGCCTTGTCATGAAAGAAACCCCATACCTAGTACCCCCCATCTACTATTTTCTTCAATCCTCCTCAACACCTCATATTTTCATCATCTTTGTGGCCACTTGAATGCAATTTTTTGATTCACTTAAATCCAACATAACAACTACAAACAAAGGCCATGTCTATGTTAACATGATGTGTGTGAGTAATCACCATGAAAGTATCACCTAAGACCTATATCACTATATGTAGAGAAACAAAATAATTGGATTTAAACACCTTCTTTTAACACAACTTAGATATCTCCTCTTTGAAGGGCATTTGTCTTAATTTTGCAATGAGATAAACAATGAAATCCATTTTTCCTAAAATTGTAGCCAATGTATTCTTTCCATTTTAATCTTACCTTGCAAAAATTTAGAGGTAAGTCTTATCATTTTTTTGTAGTTCAATTGTGTACCTTTGCAAGGACTTCCATGAGTGAAAGACCAAGTGACTCATGCAAATTGCACTACAATTTATTGATTCATCATGCTAATGGAAGGAGTATCAGTAAAAATATTTCTCCGCACATTTTTCTCCTCATTGTCTAGTAAATATCCAACCATATTGGTTTCCACATTAGCTAGCTTTTTAGCCCCTTTGTCTCATAATATATGCTCTTTACTTGAAATGCTTCAAAAAAATTCATCAACTCTCAACAATAGTAAATGATGTTTAATTTCCAATTTGGGCATTTGTTATTTTTGAAGGCATTGATGGTTTAGTGAATCAATATCTATAATTATTTGTTTCAAACTAAGTTTGATTCCCATTTGGATACCTAAGAATACAACTTGCAATTCAACTTCATTATTTGTTCCTTTTGGAAGTTTTTTGTCTTTGCACTAATCATTGTGCTATCATGATTCCTAATTATGCAATATGCTCTTGAAAAACTAGGGTTTCCTCAGGACAACCCATTAAAATTTAATTTGAACCACCCTACTTCTAGTGGATCTCATCTTGTTTCCTTTATTTACTTTCTCATTGGATAAACCCAAGACTTCCTATGAAGTGGGGATGGTGATAAAAATATTATAAATACATAGTAAGAAGCAATAAATTTATGTCATTACCATCTTTCTCATATCTTGAATTGTAATCACAAGAATAGTCAAAGTGTTTATCCTCTTTGATTTAAAATTTTATGAGGGATTTAAATCAACACAACCATCCTTGTGACTCAAAATTTTAGAATTAAAATTAACTAAAATATATTCTATCCAAATTTAGGCTCATCCACATGACCAATCTCATATGGTAATGAATCATTCACTAGAATATTGATAGGTGCTTCTTGGACTGTATTTTTTTTCATTTTTCATTCACAAGTAATCCTTCTTCCTTCTTGACTTCATTAAAGAAAATATTTTGTGGGCATATGATCTTAGAAGTCAATAACATATTTTGTCTATTAAGTATTCTCTACCTTCAGCTTGCATGGAAATTTCATTTATAGCCTATTGGACTTTTTTTTCCATTATCTCTTCTTTTCTCAAGAATATTATCTTTGGGTCCTACTCATTAACAATTTCCTTTAGTATTGAGTTTTATTTCTTCTTCAACTCTTTGCTTCTTTCTCTTCTACTCTTCTTGAATATCTCTAAGTAATCCTCAAAGGCAACCTGTGATTTAAATTTATCAAGCGATCTTTGATACTTGTCAAAGTTGTTGGTAGCCTCAATTTTGTACTTAATTGTCCTATATTTTCATCCATGTCTCATGATATTTTCAATATTGTTCTATTATTTTATCCATTTTCTCCACAACACTAAAATGATCTATAAGAAGCACTATACATTCTTCTCTCTAATTTTTTTGTCATGATTCATAAGCTACCAAGATCACAACTCTGATACTAGTATAATGTTCCTTCTATAAATATTCATAAACCTTACAATATTTATACTTTTCTGATATATGCAAAGTTATAATAAATAAGAAATATTAGAAAGTAGCTATTGAACTACATTAATTATTAAATATGATGTAAAACTCATAAATTTTGATGTAAGGTGTTGCATAAAACCTTTTCATTTTATATTCAACTGAATCCCCAAATTACAGTAATAATAACTATTAGCAATAAATACCATAATGGTTGGAAAACTAATGGCGAATAGTCTCCTAAAGGAGGATTTGACAAAGAAAGACTTACATGTGATTTTTTCTTTCAACAAGGAAGTGAAGCACAAACTGGTCTATGATGCTATAGACTATGCAAAATTGAGGAGTAAAACACTCAAGGAAGGTATGGATCTCTCCCAGGAATGATTTTACAAGAACATTCAACCTTTTCTCATTTTTTTTTCTCAAATGAGGGCCTCTTGTCTCTTGAGGAATTGGACAGGTTAACCAAGATTTCCACAAGATTGATTACTATTTATGCTCACAAAACCATATGATGGGAACTTGTAACAACTATATGTATTTGGTTTTCTAGTCAATATAATGAGAGCTACCCCCTTGGTAGCAATTTGTCTAAAAAAATTAAAAATAAATAAATGCCATAAAAATATTGAAAACCCTAAACATCAAACATTATTATTATTGCAACAATCTATAAATACTCATAGATATTGATGTAAGGTACACCAATTATCTTAACATACATTACCAACATCACCCAAAATGTTATTATCATAGATACTAAAATAAATACTTATCACAATGATCAAGTATTGTAGTAGCATTATAGTGAAACTATAGCAAATTGAAGCTAAAAATAAATTATGAATTTTAGCACAAATATGATCCTTGGATGGAAACACCTCAAATGGACACAATGGTATTCGTCCTCCAATCCAAACTAGAAACCAAGAGGGTTTTCATTCTCCAATTTTCTTACACCAATGTTTTTCGTCCTCAAGTGAGAACATGGACACGAGTACTCAAAATTCAAAAAAGGACTTGATTGAAATGGAAAAAATGAATAATTTCTTTGATCAATTTACCCACCTTTTATAAATTCCTTTTAGACTGCTTAATTTGAATTTTATTTTCACACTCCTAAAATCCCCTCCAAAAAGTGTTTAAGAACACTTTTTAATTTAAATATTATATGAGTCCTTATGATGTCACATTTAAATAGACAATTTATTAAAATAATAATATTTAACTTGTCAGGTTATAAAATAAATTTATTGGCCCAACTTAAAATATTATTAAATTATTTCTTCAATTAAATTCATTTGAAATAGGGGCATGCCACAAATACCAAGAGGGGAGCCATTAAAATAAAAAAATCCTAAAGGGAGGAGACCCCGGTAATAACTCAACTTTAACAAGTGTTGTGTGCTAAGATATGGAGACATTGTGACCATACTATTGTTCAAGAATAGGAGATTGAGGAACTAAAGTGGATTTGAAAGCAAGACCAAAACTCCAAGATGATCACATCTCAAAACATGTAAGTTATCTAGAATTTCTTAAGGACCAGAGGGATATATGGCATATCAATTAGGTCCGCCTAATTGAATGTGAACACACCCAAAATTCAAAGCAACTTGTCAGCCCAATTCAAAAATATTTTTTACGCACAAAATAAAACGTATGATCCACAAATTAGGTTGGCCTGAACCTAATAAGGAACACTTTAAACATTCATAAGACAAGAAATTCTTAACCCTGTCGGCCAAAAGAATGCTAAACTTTTATCATTTAGATATCTCAGTCGGATCAACCAAAATTTTTGAAAGCTCATTCATAGCTACAACTAATACTCCTGAGCAACGTATAAAAAACTCATAGAATTATCTTTTACTAAGAGAATTTTCGGATCAGAATACCAGATCGGTGTAGATACATAGTTTACTTAGCCAATTACCAACCAATGTTGGCATCAATGACAACAAGCCAAGTCACCTTCTTCATTCTTCTAACACCCATCCCCTTAGGATTGACACCTTAGGAAAAAGGTGAATTCTTTGAATAGTGACTTTAATAAAATATATCTAATGAAATTTGATGGCACAAAAGGTGGGGGTGTCATAAAAGCCTCACTCATTGGTATGAACACATATTTTGGATTTTTGGACCCTAATATTGACACCAAATATAAGATTGTCATTTATTAGCTAGAGGGCAAGAAAAATCTCTAGTGGGACCATGTGAAAGAGATCAAAATGATATGTTTTGGCCTATATTTATTGGGACATATTTGAGGAGTTTAGAAAATAATACCCATTGGATTAGCACCATGATCAAAAGATGATAAAATCTCACTCACGTACCAAAGTACATTGACAATTATGAAATAAAAAACCAAATGTATGGGCTTTCTTTTGTATTCCCATTATATGAAAGCTAATAAATAATGGAAACTCATTGTTCTATAATTGGGTTAGATGATAATTTAGTTGATGCCATCAAAATGGTAATACTTAGAAACTTAGTGCAAGTCATGAGAGAAATTGTGGTTAAAAAATAAAAAAGAGAATGACAAGATAGTGGAAGAAAAGTGATGTAGAACCATCTTAGGTGACAAGTAGTCTTGCATCACCCAAAAGCAATTTTTCTCGCTTCCTTTCTTTTGTGTTTTTAAAATTTTTGAAGTTCTACTAAGATATTAATTTTGTGGTTCTAGTAGTATTTTACATCTATCCTAATATATAGATCATATGATAGTAATAAGGCTTTTGGAAGATACTTTTTTTCATGCAAATAACAAATTTTGATCATATGGTAGTAATAAGGCTTTTGGAAGAGCCTTTTTTGCCATGGAAATAAAAAGTATTGAAGAAAAATTATCACCTATGTGGTAAAAATTGAATGTCGATTTGTTCACCTAAAGGTACGCACCATCTAGTGATTCTACCTTCTAATAATCTTCAAAATGTGATGGTGTGGGACTTTGAAAGTTCAAAGTTTCTTTTTACCCTTATTATCTTCTTATTTCTCCTTTTCATAATGTGTAGAAGGATGGGACAATTGGAAAGCATTATTAAAGGATCTAATTCATCCTTGACCTTTCTAGGGCCAACATTATATTGATAATGGGTAATTATAGTATGGAATTGACCAACAAAAGAGTTAATTAGCCTTGGAATTGAGAAAATCTAGTTGTGAATCATAAATTATTTATTAGAGGCTATCCCTTTTCATTAGGATTGTCTAATGTGGTTAGTGAATAGAAATATATAAATACAAATAAAGTGGTAATCATAATATAACATCTCTAATTGAAGATCTTTATTTCAAGAAAGTATATATTTTAAGCAGACTTATGTGGATTTGGTAGTTGGTTTATATAATCAATTATTGTTATAAGGATTTTAGGCCTAATTATGTATTGAATTCTTAAGGTTCAATATCTCATGGTAATGCCACATGACTTGATTTATGTGTCTATATTTATATATTATCTTATTTTTTTTTGTGTCTATTAATGCTCTTTCTAAGTGTTTTTATTCTGTGGGTAGATTGGTGTGGTCGACTTCATTAATTTAATAGCCCTTAATTGGATTCTTAGACCTTTTCCAAGATTATATGGTATTGAAGTCAACATCATTATTATAAGAGTGATCTATGAGTGGAGAGTGAAGATGGAAGAATTGATTATGAGACAATCTATATATTATGTGAAAGAGAAACAACAATATGGGTGATATGCACTTGAGGTTAACCTAGTGTTCTCAAACTATAAAGGATTATAGATTGTAATTGTATTTGTAGGTTTGTGTGACCTTTTATCAACATGTTTACTAGAAGATTACACAATAGTGGAAGAGTTAGTGTTATGAGTATGGAGAGTGTAATATTTGGTTGAACAACCAACCTAATATGCAAATGAATGAAGGAAATCAAAGCTAGAAATTCAAAAAATAAGATAGAATAAATTTAAGTCTATTCAATGAGATTTTAAAGTATACAATAAAAAATGATATATATGATGTTACAAAATACCTTTCTTATATGGGAAAGGTGAGAGATAGGATTAGATAATATCATGGCAAGTGTCTTAATCCTATGACATGACACAACTATTATTAAATGGGCTAGGACACAAGAAGTAAATGACAAAAGATAAGATAAGATCTAATGGAAATTATGACTTTTAGAAATATTCCTAGGACCCAAGTAAACTTAAAATATGAACTTGTGTGAAAAAGAACTAACTAGAAACAAGTTAGATAATGTTCCTTGTTCACACTACAAAGAGGGAAACTAGATAGATAAAACCATTTTTCACACCAACACCCCCACTTAACTACAACTTAGTGAGAAGTAGACACATGCAAGAATGAAAATATGGGTCTCAACTACTAGGCCTGATGAGGTACCCATGTACAAAAACAATCTCTCACAAATAAAGAAAAATAAAAAACCTAGTGTGACAAAACTCATCCCCAAAAGAGAGAAAATACAAAAAAAAATTCTCTAAAAAATAAGAAGGAAAAAACCCCATGTGATAAAAAAAATCCCCCATAAGAGATAATGAAGAGAGAAGGTCAGTCGAACCCCCTTGAATGTTCAATCTCTTGCACTAATGATGGATGCTCAACATGGAACACTAAAGATGTTACAATATTGTCGAATGACATTCCTCCCTTAGGAATAAATAAATCCAATGATGCATGCAGGATACCTTCCCATTCTTGTAAGGAATATGAGGGAAGAAGGATATAAGTCTTTGTAATTTTCTCAAGTGTCACAATGCCAGGAGTCTGATTCTTAATTGAAGAAGGTGATCATGTAGAACAATGTGAAAATTAATGAGGAGCACAGACCAAGATGATGACAAGTCCTCCAAATGTTGCTTCAAAATACTATATTATGACAAATATCGATATAACAAATTAGGTACCATTGAAAAAGATGCCAAAATGAATGGTGATTGAGTTGAGACTATCAACTCATGAGTATTTGCATAATCTGCCACTATGGGAACATATGGATGTAGAAAAGGAACAAGAGGATCTAAATGTACCCTCAAAACATTTGAAGAATGTGATGCAAATTCCTATGAGATGTCATCAAAGAGGAGATGAATATCCTCAATATTGTCATCAACAACATCCTATATGTGGGATTCAAAAAACAAATATTGTGTCTTGTAAGCAATCATCCTAGCGATCAATAAGAGATGAAAAATCCCATGATGTAGTGTCCACACAACAAGTTTGAGCATGAACAACTATAGAATCTTCAAGTGTTGAAAGTGAACATCCATCAACCTCTTGATGTTGACTCAAACATTTAGGAGGATAAGCCTCTATAGGAGTCACAAAAGTTGAAGAATCAATTGTTGTCTCTAGAAGAGAAGGAGAAGATTTGATAGCCCTTTTATGTTCAATAATTTCTCAATAATTTATCACTTCTAATGTATCTTCATCATATGGGATATTATCACAATCTTATAAGGGAACTAAAAAATCAAAGAAAAAATCATTTGGGAATGGAGGATCAACTAGATCTCCATACATCCCAAATTTTAATCCAAGTAGAAAGAGGAGTATCAAAATATGATTGGATAGTCAACGTGTTGGTGTCTACACTAAGGCACACTTTTACAACAATATGACAAGTCTTGAGATACCACTCTCTACTCTCCCAATCATTTGATAGTTGAGAAACATTCTCATAAAAGTAGGGAAAGAGGTTAAACCATTTTAAATTTTTCATCATACCATCTCACCAAGTCTTATAGTTATGTTTTTCAAATAAATAATTGAAGGATGATCTGATATACCCATAATATTCTCATCAAAGCATACTATTACATAAAAATAAAATGTAGAACTACAAACACACCCCAGAATCACTCAATCATAAAACCCTCCATAAGAAAATATGATTTTACACTTTATATTTAGTGTGATTACAATTTCCACTTGCAAGAAAATTTTGAGTGGTATTTGATTTCAATGCATTATAAATCCTTAAAATGAGCTTATTTTACTAGGGTAAAATTATAAAGTTGTGTCACACTTTTGGCCAACTTATCAACACAAGTTAATTTAAGTATTTCTAACTAAAAATCAATTTTGGTCAAACATATGATCTATTAAGATTCATTTGAGCTAAGTTAGGTATGTCCACAACTTTTTCAATTAAAATTGTTGGCTATATGCAACATCACTTTAAGGCCAATTTACAAAAAAAAATATATTTAAATTTTTTGATGTTTCAACAACTCTTACTCATGTAAATGACATTTTTTAAACTATAAATACCCTTTTTATATCTATAAACTTGTAGTTTAAAATAAAATAAAATTATAGTTTAATTATTATTTATATTTTGTATTTTATTTTTTTACTAAAAGTAGGTTATCAATGTTGAACACTTTCAAAGACTAAGAGGGGGATGAATCAGTCTTATCTAAACTTAATCTCTTCTAGAACTTAGCTCTTTTAGCACAAGAAAACCTTTTGTTCCAGATCAAGAAACCTTTAAGTAGAATAGTAACAAAGAATGATATAGCAGTTTGAATCCTTACCACTTCTTGAACAATGAATGATATAGAAATTCTACTTCTAACTAGATCAACAATAATGAGAAATAGAGAACTCACACATGCACAAGGAGAACACCAGTTTTACGTGTTAAACCCAATGAGGGAAAAATCACGGTGAGAGTTAACTCATAATATAAGGCTCACTACCAAAAGGACTTGCAAGAAGGCTCACTACCTTATTGAAAGATACAGAGGAATTATTAAATTGAAGGTAGGTCATGACTTTAGGAGAAAGATACAAGGACCTAATGAGATTCACTATCTCAAAGCATGATACAATATGATTTAGAGAGAATTGAAATGATTTCCAACAACACTCTATTGGTTGAGGCATTATAGCTCAATTGATCTTTCATTTCACACACTTTAGCACTATCACTATTGGATATTCAATAAAATTTGTACACAAACTTCTTCACACTTGTACACTTCTCCTTGTTGCATATAAAATGATCTTGCATTTTATCCACTACAACACTTCAAAACTTCAATTAGGTCATCCAAGAGAAGGATAAAAAATGAAATCAATTGGTTGACCACCAAGACATAATGCAACCCTATCTAGAAGTTAGAGATGAACAAAAACACTCTTAGCGCTTCTTTCAATGTGATCCAAAACCATTTACACATAGGTTCACATCAACCCAAGTCAACATGAAGGAAACTTGTGGATGAAACGATGAAGCACATAACCAGTCGGCCCATAAACATATTTCTTGTTGAATTAAGATGATTTGGTCCCAAGTAGGATAGGTCAAGACCCAAAAATATCACAAAACATATTTCATTTTCTAATGTAACCCCCCAAGCACATGTCACAAGAAAAGGAACAAGCCTTGTTGGTCAAGTATCCACAAATAACCTAAAAATCCAACTCAAGACACAATCTGGCACCAAAGCGGTCAATTAGCAACATGCAGATCACATGGGGATGTTCCTTGAACATCCAAAAACACTTCCATACACTCCTTTCATACTATCAAGCCATCAACATCCATCATAGATCAAACATGTACACAAATAATTCATTTAGGAAGTACCAAATACATAGTTAGATGATGTAGCATTAGTATAACAACTTGAGGACCAATCCAACACATGAGATTAGAATTGAGACACTACACAAACGTTGAGGGAATATTCACCAAGTTGCATGAGAAGAGACATCAATGCGAAGGACCAATCTAGACAACCAACAACACTACCAACCTTCAAAAATTCACAAAGATCTCAAGAACACAAGTGACCTAAAAAGATATGAGTGAAAAATCCACATAACACCGATATTGAATACCAAACCGCAAGACCAAAGTATCAATAGTGTAGGAATGTAGAGCATTCTATTGGATAGACTTAACTACATCTTCCTAAACCAAAAACAATTAAGCAACTTGCAAAGGCCAGAACATCCTTTCAGCAACACATACTTCATCAAGAACATCAGGATAGAGAATAAGACATAATGTAGACCTTTAGCAACATCTCTCCACTATCACTCATGCTTCTAATCCTTATCTTAATGCTTCTAACCTCATCTGAATGCAATCAAATTTGTTGATAGTAATAATGCATTATATGAACTTCAAAAACTCTTCTTTGATAAGGCGTGGTTCATCCAACCATGAACTTCAAGAATTCTTCTTTGATAAGGCATGCCATCCAACCATGAACTTTGGAAATTATTCTTTGATAAGGCATGACATCCAACCATGAACTTTGGAAATTATTCTTTGATAAGGCATGACATCCAACCATGAACTTCATCACCAATGTTAGCCCAAACTGAATATAAAATTGACTAAAAACATAATTATCAAGTGTTGACATCAATGATAACCAACAATCAGTGTTGACATCAATGAAAATAGCTACCAAAAATATCCTTAGTGTTGACATCCATGACAACAACTGCCAACAATTTCCCCCTTTAGCATTTATGGCAACACACATTGCTCACTCTCCCCTTTTGACATCAAGGACAAAGGGCCATATATGTATGTATAAATAACATATGTTATGTCTTCAGAGACAAAGGGAAAAGGGATATTTTATCAAAACATCAACACATACTCCCCCTTTGACCAACAAAACAACTTATTTAACCAATAACAATTGCACAACATTTTCAAGACTCCCACTTTCTACCATCTCCCCCTTTCTACCATCTCCCCTTGAGAGGTAGCACTCATCAATCTAGGAGAAAAGGATATGACATGATTTTTTTCCCCTGGTTAGATGCACCATTTGTGCATCTAATTAGAACAAGGAGGGGCAATAACCCCTAACTTCTGTTGTATATACTCAAAAGTATCTTTTGAAAGTGCCTTAGTGAAAATATCTACAATTTGGTCCTTGATAGACACATACTCCATTTTGACTTCATGTTATGCAACCTTCTCTCTCATAAATGGTACTAGATTGAGATGTGTTTAGTTCTTGAGTGCATTACCAGATTCTTGGAAATTTTAATTGTACTTGTATTGTCACATAGTATAGGAACAGGTTCATCATAAACCACCTTCACATCCTTCAAAGTATGCTCCATCCAAAGCACCTGAGTACAAAATGATGTTGCAACAATATATTTTACTTCTATTATGGAAATACATTGAAACATGCTTTTTACTAAACCATGAGACCAATCTATCTCCCAAAAATAATGAACTTCCACTAGTTCTCCTTTGGTCATCAACACAACCTGCCCAATCGACATCAATATAGGCACTCAAAGAGAAATTCTAATCTTTTTGTACCATAGGCCATAATTCGAAGTTCCCTTCAAGTATCTAAAAAATTATTTACAATTTTCTCATGATATTTCATATGATTGGCTTGAAATATAGCAACCAAACATCAATCTTTGAAACATACTTGAGACATGAAAATATGTTCATAACTGAACTTGTATATACACCAATCGGCATAAGTACTAAACATATTTTTTTAGAGAAGATAGTCGTCTAGAACCATCTTCCTTTTAAAACTATACTTACAGACTCCCATAGAATAGTGGAATATATCCATAAGACTGTATGGACAAGATATTATTTCCTGAGGAATGTCGAACATTTCAGCAAGCCTTCATCTTCACTTCACTCTACTAGAGCCTGGGAAGAAACGTTGCCACTTGAATCTTTTACTTCAAAAGGTGTAAATACTTGAGACTTTGGATATAACACCTTCACATATTGACCAACTTATATTCTAGTCTGCAAGAAAAAAACCTTTCCTATAGAGAGAAGTAGGCCATGACTTTGCGAAATTGTGAATGTCTTGGAAGACTTCTTTACCTTTATGAAACTTATCTTTATGTGCAGGTACACAAAATTGGAATGATACCAATTAGGAAAAGTGTACCAATCTCCACACATATTTTATTGGAATAATAAGGAGTTTTTCATTGATTCATTTTTGGCAACATGAGCACAAGGGATCAATGCATTAAACATTACAGTGTTGTCATTGATGTCAACATTGTATTTCGGTATGAAGACCATTGTGCAGATTAGTTTGTATAGCTTGAGAATGTTTAAGGATGATTATCAAGTGCAATTTTGCAAGAAGGTTTGATCTAGTGAAGATAGTTGATATGGAAATTGACTAAGTGTCAATATAGGTAATTATGTGTATAGGACATTCGATTATTGGGTCTGCATTGATCCACTGTGTAAGATTTTGCTTCGCGCTTTTGATATAATTTTTTTGGTTGTTAGAGAAACTTATATCCAGAGTTTCATATTGTTTTGGCTTCTGGTGAAGAAGTTATGAGTGACAAAAGTTTATTCTCGCAATAACAGAGGTTTCTAGTTCGGTGTACATAATTTGTGAATCCACACTTCTCTGCGGATTGGAATTTGGCCTTACAGATTTGTGGGAATTTTGATAGGTGTCAATGGCACCTATATTCCAAGTGGCATAGAGTTTGGAGGTTTGTGTGTCTGTTTGTGGTTTTACAATTCATAAATTTTGATATTAGGTCATTGTTGGTGTTGACCTAATAATTTTTGTATATTGCAAAGTTTGAATAAGTATTGATTCATTATGTGGGAGCTATTATATGTCCCAACTGGCCTATTTGAACTTGTTATAAGTTTTGTATCTTCGCACTAAGCATGCATTAGTGGATATTGAGCTGACAATTATATTTTATATAATACATCTAATTAGGATGACCTAATTGATGTTGTAAGTGTTTGTGGGTAAAGCAAATATATATGTAAGATCCTTTTCGATATTTTGAGATGTATGTATGTATGATGAATATTAGTTGATGCAATCTATGTGAGTATAAGGTGAATGCAGAGTAGAGAAGAGTTATAATGCAAATCAGTATGAAGTGTGTAGAGTCTATATTTTGAGCTTCAATGGAACTTTAATTCATGCATATGTTAGATGCAATTGTAACAATTCGACCCTTGATTGTGTGCCACCACTCTCTTCTATATTTTCTTCTTTCAATGGATAGTGAGTCCACCTATAGTGGGAAATTTTATAATATCTTATAACTAGTTATAATATATTGTGAGTTAATCCTCACTGTGGTTTTTCCCATTTTGGGTTGTCCACGTAGAAATTTGGTGTTCATGTGTTATATGATGTTGTTGGTTGTCTTCATGCTTTCATTCATTATTGCAAATTAAAAATGCAATGAGGATTGAATGTTTGAACATTTAAGTGGTTTAAAAGAATGTTGATTGACCCCATCTCAGTATTTTGAGTCTTCAACAATTGGTATTAGATTTTGGTTCCTTGGAAGGAGCTTATCCACATGGGGAAGATCTTGGAGGTGGAACACATGGGTGCTATTAGAATATTTCATACTCTTCCGGAAGAGATACCTATTGTTGGATTTATAGAAGAAGAGTGCATGGTTGACATGAATAGAGAAATTAGAATAGCCCTTGAAGATTTGGAAAGAACTAAAGGTGAAAACATAGATTTGAAGGAAAATGTCAAAGAAGCAGATGAATGTATTATAAATTTGAGAGAGAAAATAAAGAAGTTCAGAGAAAGACATAATGAGGTCAATGAGTAGCTGAAGCAAGAAAATGAGACAATTACTAGTTTGAAATGCAAGTTCAAGAAGTAAAAATAGTTGAATAATGTTTGAATGCAAAGATGAAAAGAAAATTTGAGGAATGCTCAAAACTTGAAGAAAAAGGTGTGACCTTAAGATCAGATCTTGAGAAAGAAAAGAGTCATGAAGACAAACTCAAGATGAGCTCTACAAGCTTGATGAAATGATTAAAAATAATAGAGGATCTAAAGAAAAAGGTGGATTAGGGTTTGAGATAGGAGAAATCTCCAAGAAAAATTAAACTCCAAATTAGGTTGAGAAGAAGATCTAGGACAAGATAAATGGAAAATAGGTCTATAATCAAATAAAAAGGCCATCAATTAGACAACCAAATGGAGAAAGGTACCCATATTTTAATGGTTTTTGTTATTGTTGCAATAAATTTGGACATAAGGCTATGGAATGTCGGAGCAGGATAAATTAGAATGTTACATCATTTTTTGGTTAGTGCTTTACATGCAATAAATTTGGACATAAGGTTAGTGAATGTAGGAGTTAAATGATGAATGATTATAATGGTATGAGGTTTCAATCCTTTAATGGCTATTGTTATGCATGCAATGGATTTAGGCATAAAGCTAATCAATGTAGATCTAGAATGAATGGGAGCTCGCCTTTTCAAAAGAATGCCATTTATTATAATTGTAGTAGACTTGGACATATCTCTAAGTTTTGTAGAAGCAAGAATGTAAAGAAGGATAATCTGGTAAAGAAGAATGATCTGGTGAAAAAGGTTGATCCGGTAGAAATAAAGAAAGAGATGGAAAGGATTTGGAAAATGAAGAAAGAGACAGAGGTTAAGGCCGAGTCTGTACCAACATCCAATGCAAATGTTTCCTCTAGAAACTAAGTTAACAGCTTTGGCTCAAGGGGAGCTCTAATGGAAAAAATTTCATCCCCTCCAAGAGAAATGGTGTTGATGCTTCAACATGTGGATATGAGGTGTGGGTCAATAAGCTTGACCTATTGGAGAAAGAACTGGTGGAAAATATTGAGTTACAGAAATTTGCTGAGCATTTGAAGTTGGTTGTGCATGTAGTTAGAGCTTGACAAGTTTATCAACATAAGAATTTATTGCAAATTAGGTCATGGCAAAAGGTTTATAAGTGATTTCACCTAATAAAAAATCATTTTCAACGAGTATCAAGGAGTGAAGAGCAGGCGAAGAGCAAAGCAGTGTGATTGAAGCATTTGAGATCTAGTATGAGAAAAACCCTAGCCGGAAGTGATTTGAAAGGTATTTATAGTTTCAATTTTCCCTAGTTTTTCAGAACATATTTTGAGTCAATTGAAATGGCTACTCCAAGAGTCGTTGAGGTCTCAGAATAACCTCAACCAAAATTTTAAGAAACAACCTGATAAATCTATGGAGGTCAACTTAGATGACACATTCTCGAGAGTCTTGTATGGTGTCTTACACATTGAAGAAATAATGATTGAAATTCATGGGAAATTGGAAGAGTATGACCACTCAAAGATGGGTGATGTGTGGGTGAAAGAACTCACCGGTGACGATTTTGGACTAAAACCTGAATATCAAAATTTGGTAACCAAGAAACTTGATGTATGGCAAGGGTTTCTGAACTTTTACACTTGATTATGCTTGGGTGAGAATTGCACTAATCCGTATTCATGAAAAATTTGTGTGAATAGATATGCCCGACATGATTACCAAAGGGGTAATTAGGGAAGTTTTAGGATTGTGCTCAACTAGACATGTTCTAGTGCTTAAGTCAATGAAGAATGATGTTGTAATATATATTATCGATGTGAAGTATGATAGGAGAGCCTTGAACATCAAGGACATTAGAAATCCTACGTTGAAGTATGTTGTGATGATGATTGGATATAAAATCTACTTCTCTAATAGACAAAACTCTATTTTGGCCAACGCAATCAACACAACATATAAAATGGTGGAGAATGGTGCAGATTTTGACTTATGCTAACTACTGAGAGCACAATTAATGGAAAATTTGCAAAAGAAAAAGGATTCCAAATATCCTTTCAAATATGGGACATTGATCCTATGTTTATTTTTTTACTTCTTAAGAGAACTACCTTGTAGAAAGAGTGTTGTATGGTTAAAAGGAATACCAGTAGCACACCGCATCAAAAACTTATGAGAGGAATTGGTGATATAGAGGCACAGGATGAAGCCCTTTGGGGTTTCTTCAAAATATTTTAGAAAAACATGTTGGAAAGGGAAAGGATTCCTCAAAATATGGTGGAAAAATACAAGAATGATATCATCTTCATGGTCTCCAAGGATGAATGCATCATACAAGATGTTGAGCCTAGAGCAATATGGATCCTAGAAATGGGATATGAAATCACTGAAGAGGATATTGTGGGAACTACAAACTACATGTTGAGCCAACTGAGAGACACCTCTTAAGAGAGGTATGGAACCTATGAGGATAATTCCATGTAAGTTCACATGTACCAAAGATAAAGGACCATAACAAAGACAATTGATAAGATGACTACATAATTTGTAGAAGTAATGGGGCTTGCTAAGAAGCAAGTTGAGAAAGAAAAGGCTATGTTTGGCTCACTGAAAGGATCATCAAGTGCCATGAGATCAAGTAGGATAGCTACCACTCCTTTGGTTTCCTCCAAGTCCTCTAGGACTAATCCTACCTTAGGGGAGAAAATAAAAGATCCTGTAAGAACTTCGATAAAAGAGAAGACCTCTCTAGTTGAACAATAAAAGAGGCCTAAAAAGGAAAAGGTTGCTCTGATAGCACAAAAAATTGGCCCTACAAGTAGGGTGAAGACAAAGGACACAAGGGAAAAATATGTGGGAGTGAATGTTGAAAATGAGGAAGAAGAAGGGGAAGGACCACAATTGGTCTGGAAAAGAAAGCTTGAAGCTTCATAAGGAGAAGCAAGTACAAAGAAACCAAAGTTTGATATTGTTGAAATTGGCAGTGAGGCAGAGGTCAAGAAAGAGAAGGAAGGATATAGAGTGCAAATGAGAGAAAAGGAAGTAGAGTTTGATAAAGAGAAAATGACACCGAAAGATAAGAAAAAGAAGAAGAAGAAGGCTCTGGTTAGTACTCGCAATCCCATAAGATTAGATGTTTTGTTTAATGAGATTGTGGAGAATGAAATGCTAGAAGAGATTGTTGCATTGAACACTGATGTTGATGAGGTGGACAAAGCCATTATTATAGAAGTAATTTTCAAATACATTGTTGTTTTTGAAGTTAATATGTAGAATATTGAGAAGCAAATACTGGAAGAATTAAATAATGCATTATTGGCCAAAAGGTAAGAGGCTATTGAGGAAGAAGAAAAGTTAAAATATTTTTCTTTAGAAAAGATCAGTGCACCTCTCTTCGAAGAAAATAAAGCCACATTGGCTAAATTGTACATTAAGGAGTTTAGAACAAAGAAAAGGGTGACTACCCTCATGAGCGAGGATAAAAATGATCTTGAAAGGCTCTAGAAAGAGACATTAGAGAAGGTTGCAAAGTTATCTTAGATATTAGGGATGACTTAAAAAAGAATAGAAGAAATGCATGTTGATATGCCAGCTTCAGATGTGAACATAGAAGAAGAAGCACAACATGATGATGATCAACATGAGCATGAAATTCAAGAAGGTAATGTGAAAGGTAATGTTCTTTTGGAAATGGAAGAAATTGTAGAATAAAATGTTGCAGGAGAGGAGAATGTTGAAGAAGAAGAAGCTACTAGAGAAGACATGGAAAAAGAAAATACTTCAAAGGAGGATAATACTACAGATCATCAAACACCTCCTCCAACATCTAAGACAAAGGTTGAGAACACTCAAGGGAAACCAGAGTCAATCATTCCTCAAGATAACAAAGAACAATCTACTAGTGAAGATGTGCCCGGAAGGAGTAATGAGCAAAGGTTCGAGGAGAAGAAGAGTTAGGATGCATCTAGTGATGTAGAAGAGAATAAGGATGCAAAGACACCAATTAACATTGGTGATAAGAAAAGGGTAAGAAAAAGGATTTGAAGGAGAAGGTTGTAGAGGAGAATGTAAAGACTACTAGTGAATCCTTTGATACCTCTAGAGATTCCTTAAGGAATTTGTTAAGCATGCAGTTATAGTTCCATCTTGTAGTGTCCACCCAATTATTGCAACTTCCAACACAACATGGGTATGTGGGCATGGACAAGATTTATCCTCTTCACAAGCTTCAATTGGGTGATTTTTTCCACACATCTTCCCAAAAATAAATCATTGAGACACATCAAAAGAGTAGAGAAATGATTGATGAGGTAGTAAAGGTTTTGCAGGAGACCATACCCAGTGTTACCATTAACAAATCCTTATCCAGTATGGACAATTAACAATTTTTGACTTTATTCATTTCATGAGTATGCTAGTGGGTTGAAAGGGAAGTTGGACAAAGAATTAGAGAAAAAGATAAATGATAGGAGATTAATGGATGTAATGGAGAAGTGTGCTAGCACACAACAAATTTTAAGAAAATCTTAAAGGTGTGCAAGCTTGTGTGGCAGAAGCCAAAGTTTTATTTTACTTTTTTATGAAGTGGCTAGGGTCTACAAAAAGCATAAAAGATGAGATGGAATCAATTGATTCCTTAATTGAAAAAGATTCCAGTACGTATGATCTGACACGAGATCTAGGATGAAGCACAAGGCCAGTAATTGAAAATCTGCATGAGCAGTTCTTCTAGCTGCAAGTTCAGAAGGAAAATATCATAAGATGGTTCAATCATCTCATGGATCTGATGGAATCCAAGTTCATACCCATTTCTAGTGCCCCATTGAGTGTTGCAAAAGCTTCAAAGCTAAATCCAATACCTAGCACTTCAGATGATGGTGAGGAACTCTTAATGGAATTTGAAACCCAAAGTAGAATGCTTGGCCTAGCCAAGAAGAGTTGGGAGGAAGGAAAGAAAGAGTGGCAAGCGCACCTTGAAAATCTTCAAGAGTCAAATACCTCCTCAAGGTGAGTGCATTTTTTTTTTCATTTTTTTTCAGTTATTTTTTCAGACTTCTGTGTACATATGTAGATGAGCTATAAGGCAATATTCTAGTACAAATTTTTATTGGATTGCACCCTTAGGGGGATTCAATTAAGTTTTCATCTTGTATTTATGTACATATCAATCATGTGAAGTTCTGATATATGAGAAGAAATTATGTTTCATGCTCTTTTCCCTTGATGTCAAAGGGGGAGAATAATTTTGGGAGATAGTTGAGGCATGTTTTCATCAATGACAAAGGGGGAGATTGTTGGAATAATAATGAGTTTGTCATTGATTCATTTGTTGGAAACATGAGCATGAGGGATAAGTGCATTACATTACAGTGTTGTCATTGATGTCAACATTGTATTCTAGTATAAATACCATTGTGAAGATCAGTTTGTATAGCTTGAGCATGTTTAAGGATGATTTCAAGTGCAATTTTGCAAGAAAGTTTGATCTGGTGAAGACAATTGATATGGAAATTGACTAAGTGTCAATATAGGTAATTCTATGTACAAGACATCCAATTATTGGGTCCAAATTGGTGTGTTGTGTAAGATCTTGCTCTACGCTTTTGATATAATTTTCTTGATTGTTAGAGAAGCTTATATCCAGAGTTTCATATTGTTTTGGCTTCTGGTGAAGAAGCTATGAGTGATATAAGTTTAGTTTGGCAATAGCAAAGGTTTCAAGTTCGATGTACGTGTTTTGTTGAATCCACACTTCTCTATGGATTGGAATCTGGATTTGTAGATTTTTGGGAATGTTGACAAGTTTCAGTGGTTCCTATATTCCTAGTGGCATAGAGTTTGGAGGTCTATGTGTCTATTTGTGGTTGTACAGTTGGAAAGTTTTGATATTAGGTCATTATTGGTGTCGACCTAATAAGTTTTATATATTTTAAAGTTTGAATAAGTATTGAATCATTATGTGGGAGATATTATAGGTCCATGCCAACCTATTTGGGCTTGTTAAAGTTTTGGATATTGGCACTAAGCATGCAACAATGGATATTGAGTCAACAAGTTATATTTTGTATAATACATCTAATTAGGCTAACCTAATTGGTGTTGTAAGTGTTTATGGGTAAAGAAGACATATATGTAAGATCCTTTTTGATATTTTGAGATGTATGTATGTATGATGAATAGTAGCTGATGTGAGTTTTGTGAGTATAAAGCGAATGCAAAGTAGAGAAGAGTGTTAATGCAGTTCAGTATGAAGTGTGCAAAGTCTATATTTTGAGCTTCAAAGGAAATGTAATTCATCCATATGTTAGATGCAACTCTAACAGTTCAAATCTTGGTTGTGTTCCACTACTCTCTTCTATCTTTTCTTCTTTCAATGGGTAGTGAGTCCATCTACAGTGAGAAATTATGTAATATCTTATAACTAGTTATAATATATTGTGAGCTAATCCTCACTGTGGATTTTATAATTTTGGGTTTTCCATGTAAAAATATAGTGTTCATGTGTTATGTGATGTTGTTGGTTGTCTTCATGCTTTCATTCATTACTAAAAATTAAAAATTCTATGAGGATTGAATGTTTAAATATTTTAGTGGTTTAAATGAATATTGATTCACCCCCCTCTCAGTATTTCGATTGTTCAACATTTTTTACTTCCATAAAAAACTTCAACAAATGTACATTTATGCACAACAAATCTGCACAACAACTATTCTAATGCTAAGGATTTTAGCACCCTTTCCGTTTTAGGGGCTAAAATATTCTAAAAGTGAAATCTCCCCCTGAAATAATGCACTATCTCAATTTTCCTTGGAATCTTGTGCAAAGTACTCAAGAGTGGAATCATCCTTCTTCTCATGATCTTCCAATTAATTTCCCTTCTTTTTTTGATAGAGTGTCTCATCCTTTTTCTAATTCTAAATAGGTGGCTTCACAAAACCACTCTTGCAATTTTTTTCCTTATGTCCCATATTATTGCATTTTTAGCACACAAGTTTATTCCTCTTCACCTTAGATTTTCACTCATCAACCTTGTGACCATAGTTGTTGCAAGCATTACAATCTCCATGAAATAGGACAATATTGTTTCTTTGAGGAATAAATGATCTTCTTCCCATATTATCATTTCTTCTTTGTCTAATTCTACAATCAATAGCCTTATGCCCAAATTTATTGCAAGAAAAATAGTAACCTTGAAAGGATTGATTGAACCTAGTAGGAGCATGTTGTCTTATAGATGGAGGACTTCTAGACCCTTTTTGCTTTCGGATAGAATTGGATCCACCTTCTTTTTTGCAATTTTGAATAGTCTTTGGAGCTATTATTCTTTGGATATTCAGTGTATCCTTTCTCCTCCTTTGTCTTAGGATTATCACTTGATTTGGAGCTATCAAGATCAGACTTTTTCTTTTTGAAAATTTGTTCTTTTATCTTCTCTAACTTATGTTTCAGAGTGACAATATCCTCTTCAAGTTTTAAGCATTCAAGAACCTTGTTATTGAGCTTATCACTCAATCAATCTTCAATCCTCTTGCCTTCTTCAACTTTTACATTTAAATAAGAGATCATACATTATAGCTTTTTTAATTTGATTGTGCCTTCTTCTACAATTGATACAATTCATAATACCAAAATTTGCTACAATATTTTTTCAAACACTTTGTGGGTTCTTGGATCTATTAAGGTTTCTTGCATGTGTCCTTATCAGTGTCATTTAAAAAAAAAAAGTTATGATTTTTACACTTTTTTTTGCATTTATTATAGTGCTCTTTCCGCTTTTAATCTTGCAAGCATTTTTCCCCCTATAAATAGCCTCAACCTTTCTTCCCTCCAAATTTGTTGCTACTAGAGTTGAAGGTTTGACAATGAAAAACAATGGCACCCCCATCTAAGCATCCCCAAACTTTTGTTCTGAAAGTATTTCACAAGGTATATCTTTTGTTACACCACCTAATATTGTGATGCATGTTTTAGAGTTGATAATACATTTCATTGGCTATAATACTTTACTTTGGTTGGATATTTTGTGGGTAGGTTCTCCCATAAAAGAATGTTAAAATATTGGGTTGGCAAGGCTTGAACCCCACATCAAATTCACCTTGTCACTATGCAAAACCTAACCAAAGGATTTTTTCTTTTATTTTTCATTGAAGCTAGTTATTTTGAGGCAATGCTTAGTCATGGACATGAGATTTTGTTATCTCAGATGATAAGTCCTTTAAAGTCCCCATTTGGGTTGAATTCCTAGAGCTACCCTTTCTTTTCTAGAATTTCCTAAGCATGAAAGCCTCCTCTATAGGCTTCATTTTTTGTGTTGAACTAGAGAGGTTTTATTTTTCCCATCCTAGTGGTGGGTCTATGTCAAGGTGGACTCATATATGGACCTTTGAGGGCACTAAATTGATATCTAGGTTGATTAAACCAAATATTTGCAATATGTTCATTATATCGACGTTTCAAATATAAGCTATCAATATCAATCATCAAAAAATAAGATTAAGGTATGCCCATTAGCTTCTCCAAACCTAAAGCCCATTGCTCAACACTCTTTCAACGCAGCACATCTATAGAAAAAAGAAGGTTGGTCTATTGTTGTTAGGCACAAGGTCAAGAAATTTTCTCAAAATAAGTCTTACCCTATGCCTCTTATCTCAAGGATTTAGGTTGCACAACATCTTCCAAAATCTCCAAACTCAAGTAGGGTTATACCCTTCCTCTAGGGGAGAATCTAGTGAGGCAAAAGCAGCTTGTTCCCCACTTTGGTGTTAGCCCCGACTCTATTGAATCTCATTAATGTCGATCTTACTTCACCTCCTCTTGGTAGGTAGAGGAGGTCTTACAATCCACCAAGGAAATTAGAGGATGAATAATTTCCAACCAAGTGTCAACATGTTCCTCTTCACTTTCAAATTGGAAGCTTTGAAGCCTAAGAAGCAACATTAGAGAATATTTGTTTTTATTTTTTTGAGTTGGATGCTAGGAAGATACCTCTTGACACCTGCTTATAAATTCTATTTCTTAAAATGTCAAGGGCCTAATGGACCCCTCATAGAAGTAATCTATTCATGATGTTCATATACAATTCACATGTTTAGACATTCTCTATTTTCAATAGGTTAGAATTTTGAGTTTTCTACTTTATGTTTCTTGGTTCATGTGATTTGGCCTTCCAACCACGTACTATGTAGTCAACATGAAGCAATATGTAGTGAAATTGTTATCCTTTTGTCCCCTATATGACATTGACATTTAGTTGATCAAGGATGTGACTCCACTAATTAAGGTCTCTAGGTCCTCTTAACATTAATAATCATTCCTTTGGGATTATTACTATTTATGCCTTTAATAATGTTGTTTGTAGATCTTCCATCTAAGGATTAAATAATTAGGTATATGAGATAGTAAATTAATTATATTCACTCTATCAAAACAGACCATTGATAGGGCTTACAACTGTCTACACCATCGACTATAGCCACCTTACACCGCTTACAACCACTCCTCATTAATTCACAATTAGTTCTCTACCAAATGCTACGTCATGTAGCCTATAATGTGTTATCTATATTTTTGTATAAATTAAATATGAATGCATATAGTTGTGTGCTCAGTTTGACAACCAATCCTCTTTGTTTCTTTCTCTATTTAGTTTTCAATATGTAAATGGATTAATTAAGATCTAGTTAATTAATTAATAATGATTAAGCAATTAATCAAATATTGTGGATATTAGGGGAATTTAAATTGGATTCAATTAATTAATTGATGCAGAGGAAGGATTAGCTAACTCAAAACAGACCCAAGAGGTAGATTAGGGCTTGGTTCAAAACTCAACTCCATTGTTGCTCCTAGATTCAACTTCATGGCTACTAACAAAAGGCTTCATAAATTGACTTGGTTCAAAAACTTGAGGCAGTATACATGCATGAAAAACTTGTCATGGGTCTTACAACCTTGAATCACAAACAAAATGAGATGAGAAACAAACCACCATCAAAGGAACTACAACTTTTGCAACGTTCAACTTAGGAAAGATGGTTCCAATATAAAAAAAGAAACCCTTAAAGAAAATTCAAACCTAAATGCAAATTTGGGAGACCTTTCATCAAAATATTAGACATGTTTCCAATGAGCTTTCCAATGCATAGATGCAATCTAGACACCTACATGCTTGTGCAACAAGATTTCCTTAACTGTCTTGGTACAATTAAAATAAGACTCAAAACCAATCATTCAAGGCGCTCAAAACTCTTGATAGAGGTCTACACATACTCCTAAAACACTAATCAACACTCACCACTTCCAAACTCTAAGAAATAATGCATGGGTTTTAGCTAACAAGGACAAAATGAGGTTTTTACATTGTTTTTCATGCTTAACTTGAAATGGACTGGTGAATATTCCTTCCAAACACGAGCATATTAGGATCTCCCACCTTGAAAATATTGAAGAACAAGAAAAAAATAAAATTTGGGTGAGTTTTTAGCATTTTTTAACAATGGAATAAAAAAATATCACATTTTGAAGGCCCACAGGTTACCCTGGCTAGGGTTTTGACATATTTTTAAAAAAATGGCTCTAACTTTCTTATAACTCAATGAAATAAAGTGCTACAAAAACAAAAACAAAGTAGATTCATATTACTAGACACTCCAATTGATTTCAAACCAAGATTTGGACTATACAGGATGTACCAAAGGACATAAAATGCATCTAATGTTGGAAATTAGGAAAAAGCTTGAACCAATTTTAGTAAAAATTCAATAACTTCTTTCAAACTTAATGAAATTCAATGAAACCAAAAGAAAAATATAGTAGATTCACAACACTAAATAATGAAAGTGATTTGAGGCCTATACAAAAGCTGTACAGTCTGTACAATAGGACATGAATTGCTGCAATGCTGAAAAATCATTGTAGAAGCCTGCTTAGATTCAACAAAATTGCAAAAATCACTTCAACAATCCTTCCTTCGACCTTTTATTCCTTATGTACATGTATATTACATCCTTTTTCAATTAATTCCCATGTTCCTACCCTTGCATGCAATTGAAATCTACTTTTTTGACAACTTGCTAAAGTTGCCATTCAACATTTTTAGCAACTTTTACAATTTAGCAATTTTACAACTTTTCCCACCAATGACCAAACCCACTACAAAAATGAATTTAATACAATATAAAATGGTCATAAATGACCTTATGAACCACTAAATCCCATTATTGACCCAAAATTACAAAAATACAAAAATAAGCCAAAAATGGAGCTCTTAGGTCACTGCACCATTAATGTTGCATTAGTTAATCAACATGGTGAATTAAGGATGACATGATGAAATTAATAAGTTGAAAAGATGAGTAGTCAATGAGATGACAATAGGATAATGAAAAAAATGTTGAACAACAAAATGAGAATGTCTAATGATGGTGAAATTATTTGACAATTAATAAGAATAAATTGAATATAACATTAGGGTGGAAAAATCTAGGTGTCTATAATTAGGACCATACTCTCCAAACTAGTAGGATTATGTGGCTCACCATGTGTCACATACTCTTAAACCTATGTAGAATCATTCTTAGCTTGTGAAACATCTTCCTCAAGTTGTGTAGTAGCCTCATAAGCATGTACACCTCCAAGAGAATAATCCCAAATTGTGTACATTTTCGACGACATAGAAATTTGGTTAGAGATAAGCAAGAATCCTTTGACATTTGTATGGATGACAGATCTGCTTATGTACAAAAGGCAAGTCAAAAGAAAGCAAATATAATTCATCATGTTTATAAAATGGGTTTTCTGAAACTGCTTTAAAAAGATTCAAAAGTAGTGTTTGGTGCAAGAAAGGTTGATCAACCATTTATGCTTAGGGTTACCAAGACAAATCCGTTGCATAAAGGATCTCAAAACCCTACAATTTGACATGAAGTGGAAAAACAACGGTCCAATCAATATACTACTCCAAGCCATCGGGTTCCCTTCAATCCAAATGATTGCCATTATGTTTCACTTAGGGAAAATAACAAGGACCATAAGAAGGGCTCGGGTTAGGGTAAAAATGTCAAAGGAAAGCAGGTGGATAGCGAAAACAAAGATATTCAAGAGAAAAATGGAGATGAAAAGAACAAAAATAGTCAAAAGGAGGAGGGGCAAGTAAAAGGTCAAGGGGATCAAGGAAATGACTCAACCCTTTTGCATCAATAGAGGAAGAAGAAAAATGTTGCAAAAAGAAAACCAAAAAAGGCATCTCAATGCAAGAAGAAGGAAAAATTGCAATGGAGGCAAAAGATTTCCCCAAGCAAACTTTGAAGCAATGGCACTAGTTCAAGAGAAAAAGCTAGGGAGTGATAAAATGTCACTTTTAGATCAAAAGGGCATTGTGAAGATTACCCTGCCGAAAAATCTATTGCAACCTCAAGTTCAAGATCTGCATGACAGAGCTTTAATCTATAAGTTTTGGAATCTTACGTTTGAGCTAAATGCTTTACAGGGTTTTCTATTTCATGATGGGTAGGGGTTTCAATGATTTTTTATCTTAATAAAGAAAAGGGTGTCTTTATTGTGCTTTTTCATGATAAATACAATAGAGACTTTATTTACAAAGTTAAGTCTTGGGTATTTGAGAGATATGGAATTTATATGCAACCCTGGTCTCCAACTTTTAAGCTAGATGGTTTAGCCATTAGTTTTATACCTATTTGGATATAGTTGCAGGCTTTAGCACTTGAATATAGAGAACTACAACTAATAGAAATAATGGCTAATCAAATAGGGATTTTTCTTAAACATGACAAGTCTTTATTTAATAATCTGTCAAAGTCGATAAGGGTCTATGTAATGTTAGATGCCACAAATATAGTGCCTTCTCAAATAAAAATAACACCACAATATGGCTTGTGGACACAACATTTTATAGTAGAAACACTAGAAAATACTTGCACAAAGTTTCATTTCCTGGAGCATTGTAGTAGTATTTGTATAGAAATAGAGGAATGTAACATGTTAGAAAAGCAGGAGAGGGTATGTTAACAAAATAAATCACCTAAGGTAGTCTCTTGGAAAATTAAGGTATCCTCCTCGTTACATATTAGAGCAGTGAGGCAAGAACAATCAAAGTTGTATACAAAAGACAACATCTCTAAGGTATAGGGAATGATAGTTTTGGGAGTAAACAAGGTTTCTTCATGTTTCCAAATTTCTCTAACACAAAATCAATTTATTCTCTTGAAAAAGAGCATGGGACCGATTCTGCATTTGTATAACTCGTCTCTTCCACAAATTTCACAACAACATATGAATGATATTATCAAAAAATTGATGTTTGGGGAAGGAATTCAATCTTCTAACAAAACTTCATTCATTGTTGAAGAAGGGGAACCCCAAAATGAAGGTTCAAAGTGTCTAGTTCCCATAAAATTTGATTAGGAGTTGGAATCATTAGCTCAAGAGTAGCTTTTTTCAATTGGTTCAAACCTATATGATGAGTTAGCAGATGAAATATCAAAGGAGGATGAAATTGTGCAGTTAAGTGTAGGTTCAAGATCAAAATTTACTTGACAAAATGCTTTGTAAATTGGGGACAAGATGGATGAGTTGGAGCATGAACCATATTTTATGGCAGGTAAGGTTGATTATGTTAGAACCCTGGGGAGAAGAGGGAGAAAGACCAAGATGGTATGAAGGAAGAGCCATTGGTAATGGATCAAGGTCCCACAATTGGCACCATGGTGGAATAGGTAAATAAAGAGGATGATCAATTGGCTGAGTTTGATTATTCTCAAACTTGTCTCTCTCACAATCTCCAGCAAGCCAACAAGTCTTAAAGAAATCCCCGAGTAAGAGAGGCAAAAATTCCAATGCAGAGAAATTGAATGAAGAGATAGCAACATGGATTAAAAAAATCTTGATGGCAACATTGTTATGTATGTGACCAAGTGTAGAGGAGAGCCTTTTGCTCTCCTTGATTGCAATGAAGATAATTTAATGGAATGTCAGGGGCATTAATGCCTATGACAAACAAGCTTGATTCAAGCATCAGTTAGATGTTTGTGGAGCAGACATAATTTTGCTTCAGGAGAAAAAAAACTTCAAAAACCACTTATGAAGCAACAATTCAAAAATGGAAAAAGTGGAATTCAACACATTCACCAGCCCAAGGTGCCTTTGGGGGTCTGGTAGTTTTATGGAACTCCAAGGTCATTAATGTAGTTTCAATAAAAAAATGATAACAATTGGCAGTTATTGGAGGTGATAAACTTTGAATTGAAGCTTTGGGTATTAAATATTTATCGCCTAACATCCATGATATACAAGAAAAGATTATGGGATGAGATTACTCAAATCTTAGTTGGAATAGGTGATGCAAAATTTGTGTTGGCAGGTGAATTCAATGTGGTAGCCTCATTGGATGAGAAGAAATGAGAGGTTTTCCCTCCATAAAGAGTAATTGATGACTTAGGTCCTTCATTATGAGTAACACATTGAAAGATATTATACTTGCAAAAGGTTTGTATACTTGGACAAATCATAGGCAAAATTTCTTACAAATTGCAAAATGTTTGGATAGGTTTCTTGTTACTCCAAACTAGTTTATTAGGGATCATGTGTTATCTTCGAATATTTTAACTTTTCTTGGATCTGATCACTATGCCATTTCCATGGATATTCCAAGGACTGGTTCGGGATTAAACGACATTCATCTTAAAAATTTGAAAAGATGTGGTTGAGACATCCACATTTTTTACCATTATTGCATCAACGGTGGGCAAGAACACCTTATTAGAGGTGTACAAAAATGTATAAGTTCTGTAGAAATATACAATTTGTAAAACAATAGATCAAAATATGGAATATATAGGTTTAAAAAAATATTTTCTAGCAAAAGGAAGAGGTTTTTAAGGAATTATCTGAAATACATGAAAAAATCATAAAGAATGGTTTGGATGCTTCAAATTTTGATAAGAAAAAAAAGCTACAAGCAGAATGGGAAGAGTTAAGTGCACATGAGAAAATTTATTGGAGGTAAAAGTCCAGAGAGTTATGGTTGAAGGATGGAGACCATAATACTAAATATTTCCACTCATCCACCTAGATCAAAATGGATGCTAACATATTTTTTTCTATTAAAAGTGCAGTGGAATGGAGATTGCTCACAAAGGAAACTGATATTCAAGAGGAAGGAGTAAAATTCTTTTCTGGTCTACTCTTTGCACCTCAAAACAAGACTCCACAAAGTTTGAAGGATGAGGAGGAACTATTAGATGTGATCCAAAAGATTGTTGATGATGAAATTAATAAGGGTTTATTAAATCCATTTACACTAGAAGAACGAAAGAATGTAGTATTCCCATTGCCACCAAATAAAGCACCAGGGCCAGATGGTTTCACAACCATATTTTTCCAAAAATCTTGGGAAGTAGTGGGTTTTGATCTTCTTTTGGTTGTAGAAGAGTCAAGAAGAAGGGGTACAATGCTGAAATAGTTCAATGTAACAAATATTGTTATCTTTCTAAAATTTAAGGATCTCAAATTTTTTGCAAATTTTAGACCAATCTCACTTTGCAATACAGTTTATAAGATATTTACAAAAAGCAATTTATCTCAGGTTGTAGCCCTTCATTTCATCTATTATTTCCCAAGAGCAGGGAGGATTTGTGCCAAGGAGGGAAACCGTTGAAGGGGCAATAGTTACTCATGAAGTATTGCATTCAATTAACATGAACCATTTACTAGCTTTCATCGTCAAATTGGACATGATGAAAGCATATGATAAAGGGCTAGAATTTTTTGATGAAAGTACTCTCAAAATTTGGATTTGACAAAAAGTGGTGTAAATGGATTCATTCTTGTTTGTCAGGGGATAAATTTTTAGTTATTACTAATGGATCTCCTTTTGGATTCTTCAGTGCAACACAAGGGGTAAGGAAAGAAGATCCATTTTTTCCATTTCTCTTTATAATCATGGAAGGAGCTTTAAGTAGAGCAATTCAACAAAGACATTGTCAGGGATTGTGGAATGGGATAGAGATTCCTCACACAAGCCTTTCAGTAACTCACTCCCTCTTTGTTGATGACACAATTCTATTGAAATCTTCTATGGTAGAAGCTTCTCAAATAAAAGAGGTCTTAAAAAAATATGCATCAACATATGGGAAAAAAATTAATGCAACAAAATCTAAGATTTATGTTTTCAATATAAAGCCAACAATAAAGAGGAAAATTGTGAAGTTATTGGGGTTTCAGTTAGCTAAGCTTCCTTGTACATATCTAGGAATTCATTTTTTTGTAGGAGATAATAATATTTCATACTGGGGAAAAGTCATTGATAGATTAAAGTCAAGGATATTGGTGTGGAAGGCTAGGTGGTTGTCATTAGCAGGACACATCATGTTGATTAAGACAGTCCTAACAACCATTCCAAATTACTTCTTGGCAGTTCTTAAAGCTCCAAAATCATTTGTGCTAAAAATTGAATTTTTTTTTAGAAATTTCCTTTGGAAAGGAAACGTGAATAATCAGAAAAAGGTACCATTGATCTCTTTGCAAAACATATCGGTGGACAAGATGAAAGGAGGAGTAGTTATCCAAGATCTCTCGAACAAAAAATTAGCTTTTGGTGCAAAGTTGGTATGGAAAATGTATCATAAGCCATATTCAAAATGGTGAAAGTTAATGCATGAGAAGTATTTAGAATGTGAAAATCCAACAAGAATCTTTACAATCCAAACCCACCAGAAGGGTCAACCATGTCGAATTTTTTAATCTCTTGTAGAAAAATCATAAACTCATACTTACTATGGGAAGTCCATAATGGGGAAAAGGTGAAATTTTTGTTGGATTCATGGAATGGCTTCCCTCCACTTTAGAATATTTAGGAACTGCAAGCTACAAGGGATATTTTAGTTGCTGTATGGAGGGAAAAGCTAAAAGATTATGTTGGAGAAGTAGATAGGTTAACAGGAAAGGTATCTTGGAAAGATTTTTCACGCACCGTAATTCTGACCACACATCAAGTTCTCATTCAAAACTTGTTAAAGGATAGAGTGGTTCTCTTTTTAGCCAAGCCAGAGAGGGTTATATGGGTCTCGACAAAAAAATGGAAGTTATTCTGTAAAGCAAGGGTACAAAGCTTTACTTAACAATGTTGATCATTTACTATCTCAAAGAGCATACTTGTTTTGTTGGAATGATAGAGTGCTCCCCAAATCAGGAACATTTGCATGGTTAGTTTTGAAGGGAAGGGTGTTGACAAGTGAGAGGTTAATAAAATTGGGGATGGTGGATCCTTTTAATTGTGTCTTATGTAATGAAGTATTAGAAGATATTGATCATTTGTTATTAAGTTACCCTTATGCACAAAGTTGTTGGGAATTCATCAAACATAAGCTAAATGTGTATCTTCCACTACCACAAACTATTTGGGAATTATTTCAAAGTTGCCCAGTCTTATATAAGACATCTTTATTTGCCAGTATTTGGAGAGTAATTCCTACAATAGTTGTTTATTCCATTTGGTGGGAGAGGAATAAGCACATTTTCAGGGAAGAAGTTTCTTCAATCAGCTGTACTATTGTAAAAATTGAGAAAAAAGTGTTAGAATCTGTCAATGTGTATGTTCAAGAACACAAGAATGTTAATTCAATGTTCACACATTGGGATAGTAGCATTTTGCAGAATTGGAAGTGCATAATCTTTCCTTTTAAGGGTAGCCTACACAAGTTCATAAACAAAAATTTGGATAGGAGTCTGATTAAATGGAAACCACCACCTCAAGATTTTCATAAGTTGAATTTTGATGGGGCTTCAAGAGGGAATTCAAGAATCTTAGGGGCAGGAGTTTGTATTCGAGATTCATTTGGGATAGTTGTAGTAGCTAAGTCCTTTCACCTCCCTCAGGGTGCAAACAATACAACAGAAGCTCAAGCAATGTTGTTGGGGCTACAACTTTCTATCAATCTTGGCTTTCCAAAATTACATATAGAAGGGGATTCTCTGATTATTATAAATTCATGCAAGGAAAGGAGGAGTCATAGTTGGAATCTGAATTGTATTCTACATAAGGTGTGACTTTTGTTAGATAAGTTGCAGTCATATCGCATTACTCATACATATCGCAAGGGTAATAAGGTGGCAAATTGTATTGAAAACTTGGGTTGTGATAATCAGGTGGTCTCAATTTCAAATAATACAAGCAATTTAAGAACACATCCTCATTTAAATGAGCTAGTTGAGTAGGATAGAATTGCAACACAATTAAATATGGGAGCCTAATTGTTAGAATTCAAAATTAGGGGAAGCAGATTAATAAATATGGGCACCCAATTACATTCCTTTGGTCCTTAATTTGAAATTTCACATGGTGAACTTAACGGCAATATTGTTAATTAAGTTGAACAAGTGGTTGTAAGGGAGGAAAATTGAAGCACACTTTTTCCAACACATTCTAAGGAAGGTACAGAGGTCTATTTAGCGCACACATGGTAAAGTTTACATTAAATCTTGCACATACCAAATTAATGCAGGGATCAGTGAAATGATTGTTTGGTAGGAGACATGCTTCGTAAAGATTTACTAATGCTTGACAAAGATTTAAAATGCCAATTTTAAGTATGGTGTCAAGATATAATCTACAAAGCTTGTATATTTTAACCTTTGCTTTTGTTCAGGTTTATCTAACATCGTGATGCAGGGTGTACAAGCCTTAATGTGCAATGATGGTGGAGTTAAATGCTTAATCGTGCGATGGACCTGTTTCATGCTAATTTTTCCATCTTTCCATGGGTGATAAACATACAGGATAGTCATACCTAAGCACACCTTGCATCATCAATTGACCAAGTTTGTGGTTGGAGTGATTTAAACATTCCCCATGTAATCGCTTTCATTTTTCAAGGCTACATTATTGGGTTGTATCTATATTTCCTGAAGGTTCTTCAAGTGTGGAAGGTGAAACCTGTGTGTGTATCTAGGATTGTAGTAGATGTAAGAGATCTATCATGGATTACTATCCATGAAACTATATATTTTTCTTGCCAGTGCAGGAATGAGAGGAGCCCTTCTCAGACAGAATTGGGGATGATCAATTAAGCATGGTCTTCAAGGTGCATTGCTATCAATTTTGCAAAAGCGTAAAGCAGGTAATAGGGGATGAGATTCTCTACCCCCAAGCAAGGAGATTTTTTCTCCCTCTTAAATGATATTTTTTTCTCTCAAACATATTTGATTTAGCGCAATCTCTTCCAATGCTCAAGGTGATTGTCAGTAAAGTGGTTAAGGATGGTTATTTGGAAAGCAATGTTGTGAAAAAAGTTGTGCAGGGGTACGTTGGGGGACATTTCCCTCAACACTTTCTGTTACACAGACATGTGTATACTTCTGTGTATGATGCAGAGTTCGAGGTATTTACAACAGTCTCTTGATAGGCACGCTATGGAATTGGCTGAAGAACTAATAGAAATGATAATGACAAGGGTGAGAATGATACTGGCTTTGCTTTCACATGAGCATAATGAATCTGTTCATCCAATTGCGGCCTCTCAAGACCCCACAATTGTTGTGTGTCAAGCTTCACAAGAGGTGGCCTCTCATGACCCCATGGGTGCTATGCATCAAGCTTCTCAAGAGGTGCTGGAAAAGGACATTGCGAGTGGCACTCATTTTCAGAATCATGGAGCCATCCTCAAATTGAATGTAGCCCCATTTCAACATGGCGGGTTTGAAGACTTAAAAGAATATCAAGATGAAAACGAAGTGCAGGTTGCTCAGATGGAGGAGTAATGTTGAAGCTTCAAACCAGTTTTTTGAATCTGCTTGTTTTGAATTCTTAGTTTGGATATAGTATAGAAAGGGTCCCAGTATGGGATGCTATTATGATCTGTAAAGTCGCAGCTGGGTGATAGAATTGCATATAGGCAATGTATTCAGTCAGTAATTTTGGGGGTTTAAATTGGTTATCATCTTACTGTCTAGCTGATAAATAGGAGATGCAAACTCTTGTAATTGTTACTCTTTCATATATTAATATATATACAGGCATAATGCTTTTTCTTAAAAAACAATATATATATATATATATATATATATATATATAAATATTGATAATTTAAATAATAAAATAAATATTAAATTAATATAATCAATATATAAATATAACAATACTAGAATAAGAGACATGTAATATATATAGAAGACATAAAACAATATTATAATTATTGAATATAACATTGTGAATATTAATAATGACAAATGTGATTATAATGAATATGTAGGGGCACATAATAGCTTAATATAAAGTATAGTATAGGAACATCACAATATCATATGAATACATGATTTATTTAGATGTTAGCGGCTTATTAAGCTCCGAGGGTTATACTTATTACTGGATGAAATATGAATATATAATACTCGGGGAAGGTTGAATCTTTGCGAATAGAATCCATAATATTTTAAATTATATCACTGCCTATTATCTCTTATCTAAGCATCCCCTTGTATAGTGCAATACATGAATATATCGACTATGCCATTATCGCCACTTGGATAATGTTGGAAGGTCGAAAAGGAGTTCCAAAGGAAAATTTGAGAAAAGACATGCCTTCTCAAAAGGGTGTGAATGGAGGGACACATCAACTGCCAAACAAAGGTATTAAAGGTTGGACATGGTCATGCAAGAGGCGTCAAATAGATTGGGGATTTAATATAGCCTTAAGATAGACCTCGGGCACTCCGAGGAATCGTCCAAACCTCTACTATCAGGCTACAATTCAATGTTAATGAATTAAAGGCTCAATCAGATACAAGGCACCCCTTTGAGGATACATGCCTTTCCACAACAAATCGCTTAAAGCTAGAGTATTATCACACTCAAACAAGTAGGTTGAATCACTCCTAAGGGGAAAAAGGTCACCAATTTAGGTTGTAGATTCAATAAGGTCAGACACCCAACCCTCATAAATTCACATGATTTAAAGGATAATGATAGTAGAAGTAGGCAATAAGAGTTGTAGACTACATATACATCAGAACTTATAGAAGATGTTTATTCACCATTGTCATATCTTCAATTAGCAAAATTAAATATAAGTGTAACAAGCGAGTGAATTAATATTAAAAATTGCTCTTAGAATATACCATTCAAAAATCATTGGTCTTAAGCCCTTTGAAGATCTTGATTTAGAAGGTTAAAGGAAAAGGTGATCATAATTTTATAAAGGGGACATTACAAGTTGTATCATAGCATAATCCTACCATCATGTGGAAGAAAGTTAAAACTAGGGATCCATTGAAGATTAGATATCTAAATTTCAAAGGCTATTAGTAATGGGCATTTCCCAAGCAAAAAGGAAAGGAGCACTTTCATGGAAGGAAGAACACAAGGAACCACACCACGACCAAGAGGAATGAAGGAGGAAGGACTTTGTCGTGATTGAGGAAATGTACGGAAACCAAGGCACCATTGCAGTCAAAAGACCTTACAAGGATATTGGAAAGGGAGAAAATAATGAAGTCCTCTTCTAGATACACCACCTGGGTGGGGACAAGATGAGCCCACTTAGGCCAAGGGGGTACTTGCCTCTGGGGTATCTGAGGGTACTGCCTTTGGGTCTAGATGAGTTGAGTCATTAGGACAATGAGGTCTTCTTCTAGATACACCACATAGGAGGGGACAAGATGAGCCCACTTGGACCAAGGGGGTACTTGCCTATGGGGTATTTGAGGGTAATACCTTTGGGTTTAGAGGAGTTGAGCCACCAGGACAATGAGGTCCTCTTCTAGATACTCCACCCAGGAGGGGACAAGTTGAGCCCACATGGGCCAAGGGGGTACTTGCCTCTAGGTATCTGAGGGTACTACCCTTGGGTCTAGAGGAGTTGAGCCACCATGTGTTCTATAATGGAGGTCATTGTGATCTATAATGTAGGTCATTAGGACCTATAATGGAGGTCATTGCAACCTATAATGGAGGTCATTACGATCTATAATGGAGGTCATTGCAACCTATAATGGAGGACATTGTCCTATAATGGAGGTCATTGTGACCTATAATGGAGGTCATCACGACCTATAATGGAGGACATTGTGTCCTATAATGGAGGTCATCACGACCTATAATAGAGGACATTACGTCCTATAATGGAGAAACTTTTTTATAATGGGGGACCAATCATAACCAAAGAGGCTAAATCATAAGAGAAAGGGCAAGAGTTGGCATGATGGATCCCACGCTCCCCATCAAGTCATGCTTCCCATACTCTCTTATGGTTGAAACCTCCAAGGATATTATAATGCTTCTTGATTGAACAAATGGTTGACCATGAGGTTACTAACATTTAATAATCTACTACTTACTATTATTGGGGTGGATGATTATGAACAACTAACCAATATGATTATGGTAAAATGGTTCTAATATGTGTGCAAGCCTTTAGTTTGGACCTCAATCCGAAGGGAGGTGTTTTCTAACCCCTTGCTTATTTGATGAAGGATATAAACTTAGGGCATTCCCAATTGAGAAACTAAGATATTTGATCACCCAAATTTTAAGTTGCTTGAGGACAAGCAAATTTAGGAGGGGAGGATTGTCATGTCCCCAAAGTGTAACATCAAAATACAAAGTATTGGAAAACTAAATCAGTATAAAAAATATAAATATAAAGGGATGCAATTTAAAATATCATTATAATTATAATTATCACTGATAATATTATAATTATAATTATTCTATATAATATTATAAATATTAAAATATAAATATTGACAATTTAAATAATAAAATAAATATTAAAGATATATATTAAATTAATATAATCAATATATAAATATAATAATACTAGAATAAGAGACATGTAATATATAAGAAAACATAAAACAATATTATAATTATGGAATATAACATTGTGAATATTAACAAGTGTCGCATAGTGACTAGTACTTGCCTTTATAGTATTTTAAATTTAATAAAAATAATTTATGCAAGTTTTGTTAATGTGAATAAAATTAAATATTAATTTTGTTAATTATATTAGCATAATATTTAAAAATGTCACATTAATTTATTTTTTATTAAAATTATATAAATAATTAATCATTATAATGTAAATTATATGATAACACATGCCTATATTCTAACTTAATAGAAAAGATAGTTACATGTATTTATATTAATATTAATAATTATTAATTAATTTTAATTATATTATATAAAAATCCACTATATATTAAAATTTTAAATATTATAAAGATATTATAAATATTAAAAAAAATAAAAAATCAAATGATAATATAATATAATTTAAAAAAGTAATAATTATATAATATAAAATTCATCTAATAATGATCTTATATAATAATAATAATATGTATAATACACTACAAATTTATTATATTATATTAAATAATATTTATTGATTATATAATATAAATTTAAAAATTAATTTTTTAAATTATTTAATATTAAATAAAAAGAAATGATTATATAGTATAAGTATATGAATAAATTAAATAATAATTATTTAAACATAAAATTTATATAATAATTTTGTAAAATAAAAATATGTATGTTATAATTTATAATAATAATATGAAATATAATAGGGTTGGGGCCCTAGCTCGGTTGGCTAAATCTTTCCTGTTGTAGGAGGTTGGTCACAAGGTCTAGTCTCCCCCACCCCCATGGTATCGGAGGGCATGGCGGTCACATTAAAAAGTTTACCAGATAATAATAGTAGTAGTAGTAGTAGTAGTAGTAGTAGTAGTAGTAGTATCAGAGGGCGTGGCGGTCACATTAAAAAGTTTAAGCCACGAGGCTATGGAAGAAGGGCTTATCCCTTTCATTCGATGGCGTAGGAGGACTGATAAGGAGGCCTACAAGTTGGACGTGCTGGTGGCGTGGGAGAATTTGAAGTACATGCTCAAACGCCAGGAGGACAACAATCTCTTGCTCATTCCTGAGGAAACAACGGTCGGCGAGACGTCGAGGAAGGAAGCACGTAAATGCTAGGTGAATTGGGTGTGAAGTCTCTCTTTTTTGAACAAGAATTGAAGGAGTTTTTTCCTTTTTTGTGAACAACTCGGAGTCGTGTTGTGGAAGTAGACATGGTGGAACTAGAAGGCAAGGCAATTAAGAGTCGACGACAACACAAGGTGAACAAGAGGAAGTCGAAGGAAGGATGAAGCTGGTATGCATAAACGTGGGGAATTACGGCTGGGGCTTAAATTTGGTGTAGGCAACATAATAGTAAGCTGCTTTTAAAATTTAGATTTTTTGTTGGTTGAAGATGCCTGTAATCAACTCCTATAATAGCTAGCTAAGTAAATCTAGAGAGGGAGTGGTTTTTTGTAATGCATTTTGATGTAACTGAAGGTGCCACATAGGGTTGGGCCTATGTAACTATTGTAATACAGATGTAATACTTTTACTTTTACTAATTAAATAAATAACCTTTTATCAATCAAAAAGAAATAAATAATTAATAGTAATAATAAATAGTTAATAATAATAATAGTAATAATAATAATACTAATAATAATAATAATAATAGTAATAATAATACTAGTAATAATAGTAATAATAATACTAGTAATAATAATAATAGTAATAATAGTAGTAGCAGTAGCAGCAGCAGTAGTAGTAGCAGTAGCAGTAGCAGTAACAGTAGCAGTAGTAGTAGCAGTAGTAGCAGTAGCAGCAGGAGCAGTAGCAGTAGCAGTGGCAGCAACAGTAGAAATAGCAGCAACAACAGCAGTAGTAGCAGCAACAGTAGCAGCAACAACAGTAGCAGTAGCAGTAGCGGCAGTAGCAGTAGCAACAGCAGCAGTAGTAGTAGCAGTAGCAGTAGCGCCAGCAGTAACAGAAGCAGTAGCAGCAGCAGTAGCAGCAGCAGTAGCAGCAGCAGTAGCAGTAGCAGCAGCAGTAGCGGCAATAGCAGTAGCAGTAGCAGTAGTAGCAGTAGCTGTAGTACCTTAGTAGTAGCAGTAGCAGTAGCAGCAGTAGCAGTAGCAGTAGCAGTAGCAATAGCAGTAGTAACAATAGCAGTAGTAGTAGCAGCAGTAGTAGTAGTAGTATGCATTGAAAATTATGTACAACATATCAAAGGTTTGATAAATTCTAGTTATGGAAGAATTACACGTATAGAGATTCTCAAACAGACCGACTTGATTTCGGTAAATATATATATATTGCATTTTTCAACTTGTTTATGGAAAAGCAGGGCCAAGAAAAAAAGGGTAAAGAAAAACAGGGTCAAGAAAAAAATGGCCAAGAAAAAAAGGGTAAAGAAAAACAAGGTCAAGAAAAATAGAGTGAAGAAAAAGATGAAGAAGAAGAAATTAAGCAATTAAGAAAGGTAGTGGTAGTGGGTATTCAGTAAAAATAAAATATTTCAATTAAATTGTTGAAAAACTAATCTATCAAATTACGGAAAAATTGAATGTTCTTAATAAATTTAATAGTTAAAAAAATCATATTGTCTTCCTTTGATAAGGAAATCATATTGTCCCTAGTTTTGTCGGCCAGGAAAGAGGGAACATATTTTTGGACGTCATTAGACATTTAAGAGGTGAAAAATACTTAATGAAAAAAAGATTAAGTGGCCTGACAGTTTTTTGGCCGGTGGGTTCGTACATAAGCAAATGTTTCATTCATTTTATGTTATACTTACTCTTTCTAAAAAAAATAGGTAAAATAATAGTTTAATTTTCTAAAAAAGAAGTAAAATAATAATTTAATTTTCTAGGTAAAATAATAGTTTATTTCATTTTTCTCAAAATCGTCAAAATATACAAAACAATTTAGTCAATCGTATTCGTAAAAAAATATTTTTTCTAATTTATAAAGTTAAATATTTTACAAGTTAACTTTGCAAAATTGAATTTTATTTTTTAATTAAAAAAATTATTATTTTTGATTGGTTGAAAGCCAGCTTATTAATAACTAATTAAGTAAGAAAAACAAAACTCATTGCAATAGTATTGCCTAAGGGCAAGTACTAATAATGACAAATGTGATTATAATGAATATGCAGGGGCACATAATATTTTAATATAAAGTATAGTACAGGGACATCACAATATTATATGAATACATGATTTATTTAGATGTTAGCAACTTATTAAGCTCCTAGGGTTATACTATTATTACTGGATACAATATGAATACATAATACTCAACGGAGGTTGAATATTTGCGAATAGAATCCAAAGTATTTTAAATTATATCACTGCCTATTATCTCCTATCACCGGAATCCCCTTAAATAGCGCAATACATGAATATATCGTCTTTTCCATTATCACCACCTGGATAATGTTGGAACATTGAAAAGGAGTTCTAAAGTTAAATACGGGAAAATACATGCCTCCTCAAAAGGGTGCAAATGGAGGGACACATCAACTACCAAACAAAGGTATTAAAGGTTGGACATGGTCAAGCAAGAGACATCAAACAAAGTGGGGATTTAATACAACCTTAAGATAGAACTCAAACACTCCCAAGAACTGTCCAAACCCTCTACTATCAGGCTACAATTCAATGTTAATGAACTAAAGGCCCAATCAGATACAAGGCACCCCTTTGAGGATACATGCATTTCCACAACAAATCGCTTAAAGCTAGAGTATTATCACACTCAAACAAGTAGGTTGAATCACTCCTAAGGGGCAGTAGGTCACTGGTTTAGGTTGTAGATTCAATAAGGTCTTGGACACCCAACCCTCATAAATTCACATGATTTAAAGGATAATGATAGCAGAGGTAGCCAATAAGAGTTGTAGACTACATATGCATCAAAACTTATAGAATGTTTATTCACCATTGGCATATCTTCAATTAGCAACATTTAAATATAAGTCTAACAATCAAGTGAATTAGTATTAAAAGTTGCTCTTAGAATATACCATTCAAAAATTATTGGTCTTAAAGCCCATTGAAGATATTGATTCAGAAGGTTAAAGGCAAAGGTGATCATAATTTTATAAAGGGGGCATTTCAGATAATAACAATCTATTCACCACCTATCACAATTTAATATGTTCCTTATCTTTTGGTGATCTCACTAGTAGAAAGTAAATCTCTTCATAATAAGTGGGAGGGTTGATTCTTTTGGTTTTGTAAAGAGGGCACATATTTTGTCTTTTCTCATGTCTTTTCATTTGACATATTCATAAGACATCTTTTGGCATAAAATTTGTGGCATTGATGTCCATGAGAATACCATGTGTTAAATTGTCCTAGATTGTAGAGTCTACAAATATTTTTGTAAATGAACCATGCCTAGGGTTTTTTGTTATAGGATTTTAACTAATTTTTCTTGATGCAATCTTTATTTTCATGGATGACCCTTAATAAATTCTCTTGTTAATTTGGAGGGTTTTGTGGAAACCTTGGAGGGCTTTGTGGGCAATTTTTTCATTTACAAACTTTGGCTTTATTCTCAAAGTATATGTTTCCTTTTAGTGGAGATGAGTGTGAAGGCTATGAGAAGTATGAGACCAAGGCTATGAGCATGACTATACTCAAATCACTCCACCTAGTTATTATTTGTTGATTTGAAGTGGAGAAATACTCATGACCTTTGGGGGTATTTAAGGATCAAATCTAATTGATTTGGATATAAAGAATCTTAAACATGTAAAAAAACACATCTTACACACCTTAATGATCATTAAAATATTTTCATGCAATATTAGCATTCGACTGCACACTACATGACAACTTGTCTTTGATGTTGGTACTGTAAAGCTTATAATTAATATCTTAAGAGTTTGAAAAATTGAAGAAATATTTCCAATGACTTGCAAAATCTTTATCCACACAAACACTTTTTTATGTAGGTTCCATAAATCCAAACAATAGTTTTCAAACTTAAAATAAAAAATTATATATTCACAATTACAAATTTGATTTCATAATTAGATGGTCCAATTCCATAATACAAAAAATGAGTCATTATTAAATAATTATTTGATTTATTTTAATACATTCATTGACTTGCAAATCAATTAACTTCAAATAAAGAACTAAATATATCATAAGTTCTATACATTTATTTTAGAGAGTTTCTTATGCTTACTATTTATCAATATTAATAAATTAAGTTGCACTAAAATATATTTATTTAAATTTTTTATGATTTTATTATTTGATATTATAAGTAATTTAGCATTAATAATATTTGATAAACTTATTAATTTATCTTTCAAAAGTATGGTTAGTTTGGCCTATTTCTATTAAGATTTTATCTTCAGAGTTATGTTCATTTATGAAGTAAAATCGTTGTCATCTAAAACACATTATATATATATGAAAACTTAAAATGTGAATATCAATAGGTATTTTCAATAGTTTGGAAGACCTTTCTTTTTAGTATTGAAATAAAGTAGAATACAATGAATGAAGCAATGATAAGATTGCAAACAATAAACTCAATAAATTTGAAAGATACAAATAGCACCAAATGAATATCCATAACACAAACATGAATTTTTAATCCTTAAAAATAAATACAAAAAGAAGGTAAAAATAAAACTTCTTAGTAGATTTATAAGATACAAATGTCACCAAATGAATATCCATAACATAAAATATCTTAAAAGACTAAACACGAGTTTTTAATCTTTAAATAAAAATGCACAAAGAAGGTAAAAACCAACCTTTTATAGTAGCTTATTTAGCAAGGCCCTTGCTTATAACTAAGGTTGTAGGTCCACATCAACATGTTTTTTTGTTGAGGGGTCCAAAAAGACCCCCATCCCCCATCCAAATTGCCCTTTCTCCACTCCACTCCCAAAAATATGGACCAACAATTAATCATTAATTAAGTTATAATAGTTATGTATTAAGTCATGTTTTGTTTGTTGGAATGTGTTATCATTAATGTCAACTCAAGATTGGTTTTCATTGATGTCAAGTGTGTGTGTTGAAGTTTGTTTAATACTATGGACTTATTTGATGTGCAAAGATATTTGTTGATACATTCAACAATGTAGTATATGGATGAATAGTGATCAACCTAGTGTCTAAGAATGATGCAGAGGTAGGTACACATGTCCTAATATGTTTATAACATATTTACATTGATACCTTTCCAATTTAGTGTACCACACAATGAGATAAATTGCATGATATTTGCTAAGGCATTCACACTGTATACTCTAAGAAATGTTTGGCACATATGATGAGATAACCAATAAGAAAATCAAGAAGGAAGAAGAAAATGCGGAGAAGATGTCAAATGTGGGGAAGATGATGCCTAAGTTGAAAAAGGATTTTGAAACTCCAGAGGGTTCTATGAAAGGATCACAAGCTCCTAGAAGGACAAGTAGATCTGCCTCTATCTTTGCTACAACTTCTGGACTAGCTTAGACATCTCCTAGCAAAAGAAGGGTTGCTACTGTAGCACCAATGCAAACTAAGATTGTTGAAGGGAAGAAGCCTATACCTAAGCAACGTGAAAAAAGGGAAAAGAACAATCTTGTGAATGTGGATGATGATGAAGAGGATGTGGAAGAAGAAGTAATTTTATTTTTTTTTTGAAAAGAAAGAAAATAATAAGACATGGAAAAGAAGAAAGAAAAGGAGATTGATGAGGAGAAGACTAATAAAAATCCTTTGTTCAAACATGAACCTCTAGATTATGGTGCAATATTTAATGGGATTGTCAAATATGGTCCATTGAATGATACAATGGAGTTGCATTTGGATGTCCATCTGAAGGACAAGAAGAAAATTTAAAATGTTGTCATTGAATATATGTTGAAGAAGAACATTATCTTTAGTATATTATATATACAAAGCTTTGGATAGAATTGTTGAGGCTTTAATAAAAGGAAGAGAAGATTCCATCAAGGTTGATGAAGAGCTAAAATTGTAAGCAATTGACAAAGTTGGGATTCCTATTTCTTAGGAAGAAAAAGAGACATGATTGTCTGAAGATAAGCCAAGGAGCTTCAAACTAAAAGAAGAATAGATTTTTTGATGAGAATGGATGAAGATGTCAAGAGGAAGATTCAGAGTGAGACTAAAGAAGCTACATAGAAAATAATCAATGAATTGCAAAGTGAAGTTGGTGTTGATTCACAAATTCATGATACTAATGTTTAAATAAATGCACAAGTGCTTCTAGATGAACAAGAAACTGAAAATATGCCTCCTTTGGAAGATACAAATTAGAAATACATATCTGGTTAGCAAGAAGTCCAAAGACTCTTTGGATTTCAAGAAGGAGGTGGTGTCTTTGGTGTGCATAAAATACAAGTCTCTAGTATAGAGATGGAAAAAGAAGACAGTAAAGAAGAGGAAAAGGAGAAGGAGAATGTTGAGCAAAAGAAAGAAGAAGATAATCTCAAGAAATTTTAGGATGCTATAGTGGAGAAAGTTGAGAAGAAAAATGCTTCCATGGATGGAGGTTAGGGTTCTTCATCATCATATTCTTTTAAAGATATTTTGAATTTGCAAATGTAGTTTCAATTTGTGGTGACACCTCAGCTTCTGCAAATTCCTACTCATAAGGGACAAGTTGAATTGTCAAAAATTTCTCCCCTCCATAAGTTACAACTTGGTGATATTCTACATGCTTCTGCAAGGAAGGAGATTCTTCAAGAACATGTGAATCTAAGATTGGATTAATTGATGATGATGTGAAGATTATTCAAGAAGGTTTACCATAGGTAAACATATATTCTTCCTTTCCTGTGAAACATAAATTAAAGCTTTTGATGGATTCTTTTAAGGACCATTCTTCACACATTGAGTAGAAGGTAGAGAAAGAGGCCTTGAGGAAGATAATTGATAACAGAATGGCTAAATCATTTGGCAGGTGTGCTAGTGCACAATAAACTACAAGAAAACATAAATATGTTTAAGGATTGTGTTGATGAAGTCACTGCACTTTATCAATTTTGTTTGAAATGGCCTATTTCTACCAAGAACATCAAAGAACAGATTGACTCCATTGAGTCACATATCACACAAATGGTCATGATTTGTGGTCAATCAAAGGATAAGGATGGATCAAACAAAGATCAAATAAAAAATCTTCATGTGCAATTGTCATTGCTTTAGGATCAAAGAGAACAAATTAAGGAACTGTTTGGTCAGTTGAGGGAAGTAGTCAACTTGATCCTTATCAACATCAACATCAAGACTTGGTTCATTATTTGGGTTGCTTGTTGAAGTAGAAAGAATTGATCAGAAAATGAAGGCTCTAAGAAGTGTGAATGAGTTTGAGGACTTATACATACAATTTGAATGTCAAAGTCATATTTTCACCTCAACAAAAGCAAATTGGGTTGCAACTCTAGTGCACTTTAAGGTATGAAATTGCAAAGGTGTAGATAAGACAAATTTTTGTATAGTTTTGCAAAGGATTGCAGTATCTTTTTGGGTTTTTGTTGAAAATATTTTGTACATAACATTAGTTTTGGGGTATCTTCATCTCAGGGGGGATTTTTGTAAGAAAAAATACAATAATGGGGAGTTCATGTACAATTTTTTGAGTTGTTATAAGTAGAAGATTTTATGCCCTTTTCCCTTGATGTCAAAGGGCGAGAGAAGACTTGTAGATAAATGAGTGTTGCCATCAATGCCAAAGGGGGAGGTTGTTGGTAATATGTGTTGTCATTGATGTCAACTCAAGATTGGTTATTGTTCATGCCAAGTGTGTCTGTTGAAGTTTGTATACTACTCCAAAGTTAGTTGATGTGTAGAGATATCTGTTGATACAGTCAACAAGGTAGTATATGGATGAATAGTGATCAACTCGACGTCTAAGAATGATGCAGAGGTAGGTACACATGTCTTGATATATTTACAACATGTTTATATTGATACCTTTCCAATTTGGTGCGCCACACAATGAGATAATTTGCAAAAGATTTTCTCAGGCACTCACAATGTATACTCTAAGACAAAGTCATGGTATTTTGGTCTGCATCTCTCTACATAGTAATCTTTTTTCTTATGGTTCAAAAGATAATTTGGTCAAGATGTGAAGGTGTTATATCCAATAGTTCAAGTCATTACACCTTCTAAAATGAAAGCTATAAGTGATAGAGTTTTGGTTTGTGCTTTGGCAGAGTAAAGTATTGATGAATGCATGTTAGAATGCTCTGTCACTACAACAAAATAGGAAATTAGCGCCTAAAATAGTGCCATATTTTAGTTGGCGCAAAACTCGGTGCAAACTAGTATGTTCACTTTGGCACCAGATTTAGCGTTGGATTTAGTGTCGGATTTAGCGCGTGACTTTTGTTGCTTCCAGTTTGGCTTCCAATTTTTCTTTTGGTTTTGCTTCTTGTGTTGCTTCCATGTTTGCTTCCAGTTTTGTTTCCGATTTTGCTTCTATGTTTTTCTTCCAATTTTGCTTCGAGTTTTGCTTCCAGGTTTGCTTCCAATTTTGCTTCTAATTTTGCTTCTAGTTTTGCTTCCAATTTTACTTCCAATTTTGCTTCCAATTTTTCTTCCGATATAACATCGCTTCTTGCATCTAGCTTTGCTTCCATTTTTGCATATTTTGTTGCTTCTAATATGGCTTCTATTATTGCATCTTTTGTTGCTTCTAAAATTGCTTCCATTATTACTTCTTTTTTTGCTACCTGAATTGCTTCTATTTTTGCTTCCTAGATAACGCCAAGTTTTGCTTCCAAGATTGCTTCTAGTTTGCTTCTAGTTTGGCTTCAAATGTTGCTTCCTTTTTGCTTCTAAAAATGCTTCTTGTTTTGCTTCCATTTATTAATTTAATATTTTTTTTCAGTTTAATTAGTTAAATATATCATACCTCTTAAATAAATCATATGATTAAATAAAAAGATAATTATTATAACATGATCATCATTTATAATTAAAAAAAGTGATTCAAATATCTATATAAGTAGATCAAAACAAGTGATTAAAACAAGTGAGTCAAATATGCCACTAGATTAATAACATGTCAAAATGATACGTGTCCAACAATCGACATTACTTAAAATGATACATGTACAAATGATATAAGTAAAAATGATAAATTATATAGCTCAAAATAATACAAGTCAAAATGATACATGTCCAAATGATAAAATTCAAAATGATACAACTCAATAATATGGTACTGCAAGCCGTGAAAATGATACATATTATAGTAACCATGAAAAGAGGCATCATAATGATATATCAACAATGATCCATGATGCATTCTATATGATCATGAATGTCACTGGTTACTACCAGCAACTGCCTCATCATCACCATCGTCATCATCATCACCATTGTCATCATCGTCGTCATCATCGTCATCATCATCGGCCTTAGTGTCTTTTGTATCTATGTCATCATCATCCTCTGCCATGTGATCTATACCATAACCAACATATTCTGGATCTATATCATGAGGATCATCTTGATCTTTTGGAAGACCCATTTTCTACAAAAAAATCATTTAAAATGAAAAGTTATTATTTATTTCATGCAATAAATTATTTTTCTATTATATATCTAGTATTATGACATGTAAAACGAAACCATAATCATATTACATCATATCAAAGTGCACATACCATAATAAAATTTCAAAAAAATTATAGCTAATATGTCATTCCAATGATGTAAAACATGCAACAATTCTAATAAACGTTAGTAAAATATGCCAGCATTTGGTGGAAGAGGAAGAAAGATGACTGGAACTCTGGAGGCCCACCATAATGGATTTCAATATTCAACCATGAGAGCAGAAGAGAGAGCTAATATCATGTATCAAAATAATAAGCATGCATTCTTCGAGCCAGTGGAGAAGGAGATGATTAATTTGCTTCATTTTCATTTGCATAACCATATCATGGTGTGAACCAAGAAGACCAAGGATGTACAGTTTTATGTGGAGGTAATGGATGTGGTCCAAACTTTAGGAGGGGCAAGAAGGTCAATGTATGATCCTGATGAAATTGAGGAAGGACAACAAGAGAGGGACAAGAAAAATAAAATCAATGCAGAGTTTCAAGGATTTGTCAAGCGAGTAACAAAGCTATGGGAGAAGCCTCATCTAAAATATTTTGAGCTAGAGTTTTATATACCATTTAGAGAGCTTGGTTTTCATGGAGTTCCTTTCAAAGCGTCTGCTTTTATTGTTCCTATGATAAACTATTTGGTAGAGTTGGTGGAATTACCTTTCTTAGTAATCATTATTAGTGAGATTGAGATTGTTAACCTTGAGAGAGTATGACTTGGGAAAAAGGCATTTGATATGGCTATTGTTTTCATCCTATACAACCATTGCAAGAAAAGTTAAGCTAGCATCAAATAACCAACAATTATGAAAATAACATGAAAACTTTTAGTTGCTGCTATGTCAGGAATAAAATAAAAGGAAACAATGTTCCTTCCAATGGCTTGATGATTACAAATGAGGATTTATTGAATTTCAGTGGAGTAAAATGAAAATTAAAAGTAGTTGATTCATATATAATATATGTACATTAAATAGTTTATTGTGCAAAATTATTTTTTATGCCTTCTATAGCTAAATGCTACACTCATTTCAGGCATTAACAAAATGCATCCCACCTAGAGTTTGTGTGACATTGATTTTTCCCTAGAATCCTTTTCAAAATCATCACCCTCAACCTGATTTAGGATAAAACATCAATAATGAGAAAATTAACAAAAAATCAAAAGTGAATAATACATAATCTATGTTGTAAAGTTAAAAAGTCTTATAAAAATACATATAAAACTCCAAAACATTTTCCATTTGTTCTCTAACGTTTTGTCCAATCAAACAAAACAAGAAACATATATATGTTATTAATATTTAAATCAAAAGAAGATATCTAATATACAATTCAAAACATAAACATATGAGCTAATTTTTTAAAGTACCTATTCTCCTTCAAGTACCGATTCCTTGATAAACTCAATTTGGTCCTCAAATACATACCTGTCACAAGTTTCAAAGGAATCTATCATGAGAATCTGACCATGACTATATGTAACAATCTAAAACATTCATAATCAGAGATAGGTGCTTTATAAATTCTACTACACATTAATGCTTTCTTCATGCTGAAATGAGTGTTTAGAGCTATGATAATCACATTCATGTCTTGAGGGAATCTCACTGTCTAAGGAAGAAGTCAAAGTGCCTTGGAGCAGCAATAGCATTCAACATCAACCATATGGTGTCTACATTAAAATAATTCAGAATGGTCAAGTTCACTCAAATGCACCTTGTGATTGGAAAGAAACATACCATAACTCCCTATAAAATAGGAAATTGGCAAAGAAAGAGAAAACAATCCCTTGCAAACTAATTACAAATTAGTAGCCTGAGAAGCTTCTTAGAGGCTTACACAAGTGATCTTGCAAAAATATGTGTTTGTGTCTTTGAAGACCTTTGAAGCCCACCATGCTTTGCATCAATCATCTCCATTTTTGTCTTGTTCAGAGAAAAATGAACATACAAAAAAATAGTGCAATTGTCTTGTGAAGCGGGTTCTGAAAAATGAAAATGTAAAATACTTGCAAGAAAGGAGAAGGATATGCAGAATATTACAAACCCATGGTTTAGGGTTTCTAGGCTAAGCCCCAAATGTGGAAGGATTTATTTTGCTTTCTGAGAAGTGAAAGATCGTGCCAAAAGGCTTGCACTCATTTTTTTGAGAGCTCGTACATCTGCAATAGGAGTCATAGGTTTTTGAAAAACCCTAGATCAAAGACAAACCCAGAATGCCATTGAATAGAGCTCATGGCCATAATCATGGAGCCATGAAGGAGGCTCACAAACATAATAAAGAAAAGTTTACACTCTGTTCTTTTTGGAAATAGAAAAAATATTCCAGAAAGGCCGCGACCAAGCTATCACCAGGAAAGAGAAAAAATGCAGAAATAAAAAAATATTTCATCGTTTGATCAAACCAAATATGGAGAGTATGATTTGTTTCATTTCTTTTGCTAGTGAGCTAAGTCTAGAGAATCCAAGCTAAGATAGAAGGGTTACAAAATAAGGATGCATGGTAGAAATAAAACACCCATTCATTCATATCTATTGAGTCCAAATCGAGATTGTTTTGACATAAAACAGAGGTAAGATACAAAGAAATGGCACATAAAAACTTACTCAACTTCTTGTTGTTCGAAGAGATGTGAGCTCCAGGAGTGTTTTGATGTCAGCATCAAGACAAGCAAGGCATTGACAGAGTAAAGCAAGAGAAAAATGCATTAGAATCCGAGAAGGAATTTCTATGAAAGCGCATTCAGATGAGTGGAAAAAAATGATGAACCATGAAAGCTTTACCTAATTCGACCTCAACAGAAATTTCTATAGAGAAAAATCTCAAAATCAGTGATAAAATTGACAAATACTCCTTCAAAAAGCTCGAGGTTTCAAACTCTAATGATGGCGGCATGTGCAGGGCAAGGGAGCTCGAAAAAACCAAGTGAAATGAGAGCTAAAAATTAGGGCTTGGGTATTTTGTTCTAACTCATCATGGCAGAAAAAGTATTGATGTGAAAAAAACTCAAATATGTTTTAATCATTAAATATTTTAATATTAAAAAAAAAATTAGAAAACAAAATACATATATTTTATAATAAAAAATTACTATTATCTATTAAATTCATAAGTGTTAAGTTCATTCTTTTACCTATGTACCGTTGGATGATTGTGAGAGAGGTGTGGTAGCACGGTATACCGCCATACCACAGGAGATTTCTTACTGCCTGGTGGTAGTGCAGTGTATACCGTCATACCGCGAGAGGCTTCTAACTATCTAGTGGTAGCGTGGTGTATACCGCCATACCGTGAGCGGCTTCTAACTGTCTGGTGGTAGCGCGGTATATCGCCACCCCACGGAAGCATTCTAGTAGCGGGGTTGTGGTGTATACCACTCTACCGCATATGTTGCTCACCTTCTCAGTGGTATAGCGGTGTATGATTTTGATCATTACTTGAAGAGTGTCGATGAGACAATCTTATTTGTCTTACCGATATCTCAATGTCTCATCGACATTAGATCTTATGTTCCTTTGATGTTGGTTGCCGGTGTCGATGAGACAAGTTAATATCTCTTGCCGATATGCCACTATCTAAATCCGACGCTTACAACTCTCTCGCATATGTTGCTCACCTTCTCGACGGTATAATGGTGTATGATTTTGATCATTACTTGAAGAATGTCGATGAGACAATCTTATTTGTCTTACCGATATCTCAATGTCTCATCGACATTTAAAGATCTTATGTTCCTCTGATGTTGGTTTCCGGTGTTGATGAGACAAGTTAATATCTCTTGTCGATATGCCACTATCTAAATTTGGTGCTTATCACTCTACCGCATATGTTGCTCACCTTCCTGGTGGTATAGCGGTGTATGCTTTTGATCATTACTTGAAGAGTTTCAATGAGACAATCTTATTTGTCTTACCGATATCTCAATGTCTCATCAACATTAGATCTTATGTTCCTCTAATGTTGGTTGCCGGTGTCGATGAGACAAGTTAATATCTCTTGTCGATATGCCACTGTCTAAATCTGGCGCTTACCGCTCTATCACATATGTTGCTCACCTTCCCGGCGGTATAGCAGTGTATGCTTTTGATCATTACTTGAAGAGTGTCGATGAGACAATCTTATTTGTCTTACCGATATCTCAATGTCTCATTGACATTAGATCTTATGTTCCTCTGATGTTGGTTGCCAATGTCGATGAGACAAGTTAATATCTCTTGCCGATATGCCACTGTCTAAATCTGGCGCTAAATCCGACACTAAATCCGGTGCCGCTAAATCCGACGTTAAATTTGATGCTAAATTCGGTGCTAAACTTGGCGCTAAACCCGATGCTAATTAGCACCTAATTTAGTGCCTACTTGTCCTGATCGGCACCAAAAACACCAAAAATGGCACCAACCCGATAAATAGCACCGAATTTTTCAAAAAATTGAAGAAAAATACATTAAAACAGTGGGTGGAAGCAAAAAAGGGAGCTAATCATAGGGATTTATTGTATTGTGTATTTCTTTGGAAGTGAAATTCTGGCCTTGCAATTTTATGGACATATTCAGTGATATTTAATGTATACTATGTTAATGTATCATGTGATTTGGTGGTCTACAAGTGCAATTTTCAAAGGGCAGTTTAGTACCGTTGGTTTCAGATGCTTAATTTTTCCACAAAACATATGATTCTCTTCTTGCATCAACACTTAATGATTAGATACTTTAAAATATGGTTGAAGAGGTATCGTGGATGGACTACAATGCTCACATCTTGGTCTACATAATGCTTTTGGTTTCTCCTTGGTGGTGTAAAGTTGAACAATTGGCAGTTTTGGTGGTGTTGTCAATGTTTGGGCCGATGGTCTTGTTTCCTTCATTTGTGGTTGATCTTGACTAATTAATTTTGCTTTGGAGGATGTGTTGTGATGCTTTTTGGTCCTGTTATGCCGTGTGTTGATCTGCATCTCATTTTCTCTTCATAATGTATATGTTTGGAGCTGACTTGTGTTATATCATACTTTTCATCTAAAGGTCATCTTGGAGCTAACCTAATAGAGGTTTTGAGTTGTCACAAAGGGTATTTATAAAAGAAAAAAATCATTTGTGAAGGTAACCAAATACAATGAATTGAGTTTGAGCAATATGTTGAATAGGAAGTGTGTGAAGTCAATATGATGGGGTGATTGTGTGAAAAAGGGACTACGACATCAGCATATGTTGGATGCTTCTTTATAGAAGTTCATGTTCATGTTTTTCATTATAATTTTCATGTATCTTGCTTTGAGATTGTGAGTCTCAACAAGTCCTTGCATCTTGCCCTAAGGTTGTGCACCTTAGTTTGCAAGTCCTTAGGTTTTCCATGTAAAAATCTTGGTTCCCTTATGTGGTGCATGTTTTCATTTATGTTCTTCTTTCAGTTAATGTGATTTGATGTTTAATCTGTAAAATAGAATTGTTTAAGTTTTAATATATGGAGATTCACCCCACTCTCAACATTTCATTCAATTATGAGTACTCATGATAAAAAGCCAATTTTAAAGTCACAATTACTAATGCTTATTATTAACAATACCGAATTTATTAAATCAACAAATACTATCACAATTATTAAAGCATACGAGCAACTACTCTCCACTATAGATAAATATACATAATAACATCTTCCAACATTTAATTTGTAAGTTGTGTGCTCACGTGACACCAAAAAACATGTTGTTTTTAATCTTAAAAAAGCACATTCCACTCCATTATGAGTACTTATTATTAACAAAAACAATTTTGAAGTCACAACTTATCATGCTTATTGTTAAAAATTTAAACATTACATGAACAACTATTATCATAACTATTGAAACATGCTCAAGTACTAGTCCCCTAATCATAAAGACTTTTAAGTTCAGACATACCATCTTCTAACATTTCATTTGAAAGTTTTGTCTTGATGTGATGCCACATAACTTTTAATGCTTATTGTTAAAAATATTAAATTAAATCAACAATTACTAACATAACTATTGAAACATATTTCAACTACAAACCCTCTCAACTATAATTTTTTTTAAATTCAAACATAATAACATCTTCCCACATTTAATTTGAAAATTGAACTGATACAACATTAAGAAATTATTATTTTTAATCTAAGAAATACATTATTTATGATTAACACAACAATTTTGAAATGGGTACATTTAATACTTATTAATTGATAATGACAATTCAACCAATGAACATTTGGAATTAAAAACTTGACCAACACTTTTATATAGTCTATTTTTATAATTGCTAAAATATCTTTTATCTTTCTTTTTATTGGTTCATGTTGTGAATAGTCATGCAAAAATTAGGATTTTTCTTTTTCTTTTTCTTTTTTCTAAATTATGTGCAATACAATGCATTTAATTCATTCAATCAAAATTCAAACCTATTAATGACTTGAATGACATGAGCACTATTACATACATCACAATATAATTGCATTGTTGACTTAGAGGTAATATTTTACATATTTTATTTAATAATTGGTAGGATTTTCAAAGCTTATTAAGTAAATGTGAGTACACTCAATGCATATTTTATATTTGTTTATAATGTGTATTAAATATCACAATATAATTTATCTATTGTAATAAATATCAAAGTAAAATTTATCTATCTACAATTAATATTTCAATAAAATATGTCCATTAAATATTAATGTAGATATTTTAGAAAATATACAAATAATAATATAATTTAGCAAAACAAAAATTACATAAATATCACATTATCATATAAATATAAATATGGAATTATTATAATAATATATTTTTATAATTGAATTTTTTTAAAGTTTTTGCAATATTAATTAACTATAATAATAATATTATACGACAACAAACAATCATATTACACCCCTACCTACTTTTATTAACTAAATGTTTAAAACAACTAAACACATTCATATGATTTTTTATTTTTTATTTTTGCAACATTAATCAACTATAATAATAACATTATACAACAACAAACAATCACATTACACCCCTAGTTGCTTCTATTAATTAAATGTTTAAAACAACAAATACAGCCCACATGAATATTTTTTTAAAAAAATTTCAACATTAATCAACTATAATAATAACATTATACAACAACAAACAATCAAATTACACCCCAATTTACTTCTATTAACTAAATGTTTAAAACAACCAAAAGCACTTTACAATGGACAGAACTCGACGCAAATGTATCTCTTGTTAAAATCAAGAAATATCATCATAACTATTAAGAACAGTTCAACTAAAAATCCTCTCAACTATAAAGAGTTTTAAACGCGAACATAAAAAGCCAAAGAAAGGCGCCCACCATTGTGTAAGACTAACCATTCATCTTTCTGACACACCTCCTACGGTGTTGACTCGTTGCCATTAAAGAAACAGAGAATACCACTGGACTAAGCCTGATACCTACTGTAATCGACCTCTTACTCAGATGATCAGATTTCTGCATCTTCTAACATCTAATTTGAAAGTTGTGCCCCATGTTTATCCTCAATTATCAACGGATAGTGCAATTTTGTAATGTGTGTTCAGAATGTATTCAAGGCTAAGTATTTTGAGAGAAACAATTCAGTTATAATAATTTCATAAGTTTCATAAATTCAAGAAGAAAAAACCTCATACATTTCAAAATTTTATCTACATTGTAATTGCTTTATCTTATTTAAGTTGTGGTTAATTTTTACGTTCTCTTTTGGTATCCGTTACAATTGAAAATATAAAAAGATAATTTGAAAAATGATATCAGAATAAAATTTTAATATTTTTCCTTTTCAAAAATATCTGTTGTGAAATGATGTCTCATTCAATCAGTCACAAAAAGACAATTTAAATAATGATATCAGAGTAAAATTTTAACATTTCTCCTTTTCGAAAATATCTCTCATTCAATCAATCAACCATAATATCTGTTGTAAAATGATATGTCTCATTCAATCAACCATAACATTGTTTTGAAGACATAAACCCAAATAACTTCTTTTAGAGTTTAATGTATGCACAAAAATATATATATATTTTGTTAAATAACATAAATATGTTTCAAACTTTTTTTTTTTTTTGTGTATTGAAAAAAGCAAAAGAATTACATGAATAGAGCTACCAGCAGTAGCTGAAAAAAAACCTAACCAAAATGCCAGTTAAACTATACAAAACTACTGTCAATAATTTTTTCTGGATTAGATCGTGCTCAATTTTTTTGCATCAATGTTTCTTTCCTCATGCTCTCTTCTTTCATCCTGATGATAGATCACGGAGTGTGATCCGAAACGTTGATGCAAAAAATTTGAACACATCTAATCCAGAAACATCTATTGACAATAATTTTAATAGATTGTGGAAATCTATTCTCATTATACAAAACTAGACATGCAATATCAGAATTACATTAACAAAGACTGTACAAAATTTCAACTATAAAATACAATCACAAATAATCATATTACAAACGCTGTATAACATTTTTACAATGCTCAACCTTATTGTCCAGCAAATCTGCTTCAAACTTTACTGTGCCAACAAAAAGACATTTATCTGATTCAATAAGAGGAAGTGTAAAAATTTTCAAACCAAAATTTGAATGTGGGGAGATGAAATATGTAAGTGGAATGGTTGAACTGCCCAATTTCTATTGGAAATTCTACCCACGTGATATCATCCTGAAGTTTCGAGTTATAACCAATAGTCTGGGGCCAACTTCTGTTTGAATTTATGTGAGCTTCGGTCCACGCGTTACAGGATGCGACAAAGTCTAGAGATCCTATCATCTCTAGGTGTATTAAATTTCACATGCCAGCTGTAAAAATCAACCGAGCCCATTTAAACCATACCAGAAATGAACCCAATCATTCAATCCCTTTTATAGTGCAACTACAAATGTGGCAGTTTGTTCGGTGCCCATCAATTCAATTGGATTGTAGATCATTTGTTTGGAGTGTACGGCAACATCAAACATAGGTATGTTTGAAGTGTAATATAATGAACACAAATGGAGAAAAAAGAGCATGGAGGAGTTGAAGCAAACCAGAGCAGAACCAATGGCGCAACATACATTGGGGTTGAAGAAGATTAATATAAAAAGGAATGATTTTTATGAGGAAGAAGATGAACCCTTGTCTCCTTATGGATCCATATTTTGCAATCCTTGGATGGATGCTTACATCTTGGTTATAATGGGCTTAAAAAAACCAGTTCATGTGCCTTCCATGAAAACAGCTCTGCAATCAGTTCTCAGCAAACATAAGCGGTTTTGCAGTACAGTGGTCGGTATATGATCTTTTATGATACTTGTTTAACTTTGAGTTCTGGATTTTTAGCAGGCTTGATGTTTCTACAGTCAATGCAAATAGTTTTGCTTCTAGAAAGAAGCATGAAGTTCTTAATCACACTTTTGGGATTCATTAACAACTTATGAAAGATAGTTGATATTAGCTATATAACAGTTCATAAATATTCAAAAGATAGTTTCTGAAATTAACTGTGATCATTGAATGTGATTGAAAATAGTTTTGCTTCTAGAAATAAGCATGAAGTTTTTAATCACACTTTTGGGATTCATTAACAATTTAAGAAAGGTGGTTGATATTAATTATATTACAGTCCATGTAATATTCAAAAGATTGATTCTGAAATTAGATCACTGAATGTGATTGAAAACTTGATGAAAAATATATACAATTGATTTTCAAAATGTTGATTGAAACACATATATTATGATAAAATGTGGAAAATTATTTAATCATTTTAAGAAGAAAAACTAGAACATTCACAGGATTTATTAGAGTTTTGTGGGTTTTGTAGGGTTGTTTGTTTAAACTATATTGGGCTTATGATATGTTTGTGGATGCAGACAGAATCTGAAAGCGGGAATCGAAAATGGGTGAGGAAGGAATTTGATATAGATGAGCACGTTAAAGTAGTAGAGTTGAATGAGCAGTATAGAGAGAGTGCTGATTTTGTGGAGAAGTTTACAGCCGCCCTGGCCACTGATTCACCGCTTGAGCCCTCCATTCCTCTATGGCAAATCTATGTATTGAATTACAGATCAGCAGAGGCAGAAGCCAGTGTAGTTTTTAGAATCCATCACTGTATAGGAGATTGTGTGTCTCTTGTGTCCCTCCTGTTGGATTGCACCAGGCAATGCTCACGTCCAGAATCCATGCCTACCATACGATCTCTGCAGAAACGAAACAACGGTTCTCCATGGAACTTTATTACCTTTCTGCAAACAATGTGGACTGTGATATTTTCATTGTGGTGTACTGCATTGAATTTGCTTCATGCTGCTGCAACTCTCCTGTGTATTAAAGATAGCAACATGGTTAGAGGACCCCCAAATGTAGTGTCTCATCCCAGGCGTCTTGCTCATGTTACAGTGGATCTTGAGGATATTGCCATAGTCAAGAAGGCCATTAATGGGGTATATATAAACACATGCATTTAACTAGCTTTGTTAGTTAATGCCATGCATTAAAATGTGATGTACTGTTTTATTGGATTGAGTATGCAGACAGTGAATGATGTTGTCACTGGAATGCTTTCGGCTGGATTCGTGAGATATTTCAACCGTTTATGTTGTAAGTATTTTGCTCTTGATCCCTTCTATGTAACAGGAATATAGTTCATTTTTGGCACACATTGGTAATCACACATTTCCAGTAGTAAACTAGACTTCAATGCCACTTTCATGAAATTTAAATTCCTTAAACCCATTGGAAAACTATAAGATAGCTGAAATTGCTTGTTATTATTTGTTTGGATACTCTCAACAACAAACATCATGTTGGGTGTTTAAGAGCTGTTGCTGATACCCACTATTGTTATTTGGGCTATTCCATCCATTATTGTGATCCGTTTTTCATTCAGAAGAAAAAAGCTCACAGAATCTAATTCAGAAATATTCAAACATAAGCTTATCATTAATAACACCCATTTTCTTACCCTGAAATTTTGACAATTTTATTCTTTGCGACATTGTAGCCAAAGATGGAGAACGTTCCACAACTCCACGGATTCGAGCACTTGTTCCAGTGAATATCAGATCATTACCAGGATTCCATGTAAGAATATGAACCAATTCTAATGCTCAAACTATGTATACAATTTCTTGAACCATATCTGCTAAGTTACATTTATTTTATTTTCTCAGAAGATTGAAGAGATGATGAAGAATGGGAAGAAAGCGAGGTGGGGCAATGCATTTGGCATGTGGATTCTCCCCATTGATGTAAAGCAGCAACAACAGTATCTCAAGTATTGCAGGCTGGCAAAAGATCGCTCTGATATGAAGAAGGCATCTTTCGAAGCGCCATTTACCCACTCCTTTCTAGACGTGTTGCTTCGTCTCTGTGGGTGGCAGGCACCTGCCGCCGTCACACTGAGAATGTTGTCGAACACTACGCTTGTGTTTTCAAACGTATTGGGCCCACTCGAACAAGTTCAGTTCCTTGACAATCCAGTTTCTCACATAGTCACAACAGTCTCTGGTCTGCCCCAGGTGGGTTTCTAAACATTCTAACTGCAGTTTGCAACTTGTTTTCTCAAAATAGGTTTGTTTGTAACGGGAACACTAAGTAAAAAGCTTTTAGGAAAAACTCTGGCAATTTTTGTGTTTCAATGATTCAGTTAAATAGTTATGGTAATTTTGATTTTTTTTTTTAATAGTAGATAAATAGTTTTATATTTATATTTACTTTTGAATAGTTCGATGTTTAAGAATAGTTTAAATGATTCATTAGTAAATTATTTATCAACAATTCAAATTTTATTAATCGTTTTTAGATAAAATTGTTATTTTACATCAATATTTCATATCACATTTTTTGATCTTATATGAATGTGAATTTATATCAGCGTTACAAATGATCCTAACCATCTATTGAGCAAAATTGTGTAGTAAATTTTCTACCAATATTTTACAATTTCACATGAACCCATCTCTCATAAGAACAAATGATCCACTTAATAGTCATTGCATCTAGATGATGTTCATAGGGATGAAGCATTGGACTGCTCCAACTCAAATACGATTTCTCTAAGATAAAGCCTACTTAACTTGCTACTTTCTTTTCAAAATCTTCAGTAAGTGTTGTACCTAATGAAACACTCATTGTAGCATTCTTTTCATCATGAAATATAGACAAATGAGTCACTTGAAAACTACATAATTTAATCAATGATAGCAATATCATAATAGTTTTTCACACATTCATAAATACTTACTTAATTTCATACTGCACAGTTTTTAATATTTTTTTGGAAAGAAAAAACTATGAATAACTGTGTTCATTAATGTGGATGTTTTTATGACAGGGATTAGTTGTACATTTCCAGAGCTATGCAGGAAAAGCAAAGCTCACAGCAATGGCTGCTGATAATGTTTTTCCAGAGCCTGACAAACTGTGCATGGATTGTGCTTATGCTCTGTCTCAAATGAAACAGGAGGCTCTTCTTCTAAATAACAATACCAGCACAACTAATGCACCAGCATCAAAATGCCCATGATCTGATCTCACTGGCAGCCTGCATGTTTGCAGGTTATGCAGTCTAAATCTGTTTGGTAGGGATTCAATATCATGTGAAACACATTTGTTAAAGTAAACTCCAATTTATTTCTGGAATGTAGCCCAGAGTGATTAGAAATTATATATAATTCTGAAAATATGTATACCTAGGTCAAAAGCTATCTGATATGATCGTCTTAATTGTTCTGTCCTGCAACAAAATAATTGCAGGTGCACCTGATCTCTTTTTATCTGCTATCTAAGAATGAACCTAAAGTCCAAAAGCAGAAGTTCCTACCTTGTGTCATAACTTCAGTTAAGCCATATTAACTGTAAAACAGAGTCGTACAAAATTCTACGTGAAAAGTGATAATTGTAGTGCTCAAGTTGGAGTGCTCATAATCAGTCAATATTAAATTTGTCAGTTTTTCACATGCCGTAATAATGAATACATATCTTTAGTATCTCTATGCCTCGATTGCTGTCACGGAGTTTTGTTTTGATCTTATCTATATTCAAAATGGTTTTAAAAAAGTATATTTTGTTTTATTTTTAAAAGGAGCCGGCTAACTCTTAGACAAAATTCACTTATGTACATTAAAAAAGGCATGAAAAACATACATAACAACATACATGGAAACATACATAACATGACGAGACATGGTAATGTAAGGTCCGCCAGACCGGCGATCAGCTTGAAAAGCAGCAGATGGGATGAGACATCCGCCAATAGTTAGGTAGGAGTTAACGACGTTGTCAAGTGGGTTTTTTCGCTTGTTGTCGGGCGAAAACGCGGGCGGGTTAGCTTTGTCGACAAGTTTCTTTTGTTTGACATGGAAAAAGTGGAAGATAATGGCGTGGGCCTTTTCTGTTTCGAGAAAGAAAGGAGAAAATACTATTTGTTTTGTTTATAGGCTGCATGTTGAAAGGGAAAGTTGAAGGTCTGAGTGCACGTGGACGAGTTGGAGGAGAATATCGACCAAATCGAGGTTGTAAG
>CM021109.1:82063344-82138874 GCA_007115665.2 Sequoiadendron giganteum
GAAAATTACGGGGTGCCAACATTGTATGCTGTCAATTCCACCTTGACAATCAGAGTGCGTAAAATTGTTCCAGATGCTGAGAACACAAAGATTATACCTGTTCGTAAATGGTTGACATAGTCCTCAGTGTTACTAGTATTAAAAGTGGATTGTAATTTTCTTTAGATTGTATAATATCGACTCGAAATGTTTTTACATTTCATTATGTGATGCACATTGTTCTTATAAAATTTGACAATGAAATTGAATACACTGTTTTGTTACAGTCTGCATAACATACACTATTGTCTTTCAAGAAGAATTGAGAAGCGAGGGAGAACCCTTTGTGTTTTCCATTCTGTAACTTTTCTTGTGCATCTTCTCTTGGAAACGTATAAGGATATTGAAATGGAATGTTTGCTACAAGTAATAGGTTGTTAGAAAATATGAAGGTGAACTTTAATACAGTATTTTGTTACAGTCTCCATAATAGAAATTGTTCCCTTAGAACAAGATTTCAGAGGTGAGGGACAACCCTACGTGTTTTTCATTCAACAAAATTTTTTTTCAGAATAGTGTGTTGCAAATGTATAAGGAAATTGAAATGGAAATTCAAAATTTGTAAATGTCTCTGTACATTGGTGACTTGATGAGTTTTGTTTGTGGAATGTGAGTCCTTGTTGTGTAATTTTGTTTTGCAGAGGTTTTTGGGCATAGGTGACTCCATTCCAAGATAGGGATTGGTGAATTTATGAGTATTTGGAGACCATTAATTGACTATCCTGTTAGGACATAGTTGTCAAAAGATGTCGATTGAACAATATTTGGAGTGTTTGGAATTTTCTTCCTTGAAAGGCTAAAAAGACATTGAAGAGTCATTGAAATAGAATATTTTACATGCCATGGAACTAAGTTAAGAGTGTAAGAGAGTCTTTTGTTGTTGTTTGTCAAATTGAATGATTAAAGGAAGCCTAATTAGGCTAGTTAAGGACAATCTATTTTGAAAGTTCACATATCGAGATGTTTAAGTTGGGGATTGCTTTCTATCAGTCGTTTGTTGTTGGTTAAAGTGTTTTGAGGAATTTACTAGAGGTTTTTGGGCCTGGTTTTCAGTTTGGGTATTTTCAAACAAGGGTTTTCTGAAGGAAAGTTTCCTGAAAGGTGGAGTTTTCTAGTTTAGTCATCTGGCTTGTTTGCAATAGCATAGCGAGTTGAGTTGTTTGACCCTTGCAATGCCATCAAATGTTTCCTGCAAGCAAGGGAAGATATAAAATATGAACGTGAACTTCAATACATTGTCTTCTTACGGTGTGCATAACACTAACTATTGTCTTTGAACAAGATATGAAAAATGTGGGACAACCCTGTGTGTTTTCCATCCTGCAACCTTTTTTTTGTGCATCTTGTCTTCAAAATGTATAACGATATTGAAAGGGAATGTTTGCTGAAAGTAAGGGTTGTTATAAAATATGAAGGTGAAATTCAATACACTGTGTTGTTATAGTCGGCATAAAAAAAAGTGTTGTCTTTCAAGAAGAATTGGGAAGCCCTCTGTGTTTTCCATCCTACAACTTCTTATGTTTTTTTGGTGCGGAATGTTTGTTGCAAGAAAGGGAAGTTATAGAATATGAAGGTGCACTTCAATACATTGTCTTCTTACGGTGTGCAAAACACTAACTTTTGTCTTTGAACAAGATTTGCAAAGTCTGGGACAACCCAATGTGTTTTCCATCCTGCAATAGTTATGTAAAATTTGTGTTCAAAACATATGAACATATAGTGAACAAGTCTGTTTTTCTTAAAGTAAGGGGTGTCATAAAATAAGAAATTGAAGTTGAAAACATTCTTTTGTTACAGTCTAGAAAAAATAAGAAGTGAACCACAACCCACTGTGTTTTCCATGATGCAACTGTTATGTAAATTTTGAGTTGGAAACATATGAGTAGATATTGAAAAAGAGTGTTTTGCTCAAAGTAAGGGTTGTGAACAAACAAGAGGGTGAACTTCAAAACATTCATTTCTTACAGCCTGCATAAAATAAGAAGTAAGCCACAACCCACTGTGTTTTCCATGATGCAACTGTTATGTAAATAATGTGTTGGAAACATATGAGCAGATATTGAAGAAGAGTGTTTTTCTCAAAGTAAGAGTTGTTAAAAATTATGAAGCTCAACTTTTATACATTGTTTTCTTACAGTGTGCATAACAAAAAGTGGTAGTTGCATGTGGTTACATTTCTAAGTAAGTTTGACATAAATAATAAGAATTGAGGTGGCATTTCCTACCATTATTTGATGGCATGTGATAGTCTATAATGAAATTTTACATGGCAACAAAAAGTGTCATGAAATATGCAAGAACATAGTCTTATATTTTATTTAATTAAGAGTCGAAAATGCTTTTGACTCGGAGCTATGAACTGGTGAGGTCACAAATAGGGGACCTCATCCCCAATATAAATTGTCAAAAAGTAAACCCCAAAGGGATTGGAGCCTTGATGGAAAGATTAACAATACAACTTAACAATCACACAATGGCACTCTTGGTAGAAGACCGTAGTCTTCAAACATTCCAAAGTATTGTAATTCCACATGATAATTGATCAAAAATTATAGGATTAGAGATAATGTAATTCCACACCATAACTGTTCAATAATCACATGATTAAAGATAATGTAATTCCACACCTTAATTGTTCAATAATTACATGATCAAAGATATTGAAATGTGCTTACAGTTGTAAGTAAGATGACATACATAAGTAAGTTTTCATAATGAAGTGACATAGGACAGTGTGTTTTCCAACATTGCAAGCAATGAAAGCATTTTATTTGTTCCCATCACATGGAAAAAGGAAATGCCATTTTTACTCAACCAACTAGTTATCAAAATTGAAAGTGGACTTGATAACATTTTTGGACCGTATAAAATATAAAAAATTTAATGTAATATGAAAGTGGACTTAAATGAATTTATGGAGCGTCAGAAATAATTACTGATCATAAGGAAATAATTAATAGGGGACAGTGTGTTTTCCAAAACTGCAATCAATGCAAGCACTTTATGTGTTCCAATCACATGGAAAAAGGAAATATGCCACTTCCACTCTACCTAATAGTCACTCTAAAAATTGAAAGTGGATTTCATTTCTTTATGGGAGCGTATGAAATAAAGACTTTTTGAGAAGCAAAAAACTGATAGGGGATAGTGTGTTTTCCAACACTGCAAGGAATGTAAGCATTTTATTTGTTCCGATCACATGGAAAAGGGAAATCTGCCATCTCCACCCTCGCAAAGACTTTCTCTATAATTTCAAAGTGGAATTCATTGCATTATTGGTCGTAATGAAATAAATACTTATCATACCAAAATAAGTGACAGGGGATTGTGTTTTCCAAGACTACAAACACTGCTAGCATTTTATTTGTTCCAATCACATGGAAAAAGGAAATATGCCATATACATTCAACGAAATACTTGTTCTAAAAATTGAAAGTGGACTTCATTACATTCTTCATTGTAACGAAACAATTACTGGGCTATGAAAAGTCTGATATGAAATGGATAACAATTAGGTGTTCCAATGACATGCAATTAGTATATATGTTCAACATAATTGTTCAATAATAAAATAATTAGAGAGGCCCATGAAAAGTAAGCCACAAATGTATAACAACATAGAGTTGAAACATATTAAAATGGTATATCTCTACACCACAATTGTTCAATATTGAAATAATGAAACCCACAAAGCAGAATCAGTATTCAAAGCCTGTCTCATCAATTCCTCTGCTGCCTATTCTTTGCAATCGAGTTCATGCCTGCGTAATATATGACACGTTTCTTAGGCTCCTTGTGTATTTTGAGATGAATGATTCCAGATCCACGAAGCCTGGCAGATGATGAACGTGAAACAAAAAATTTCTTCGTAGTTTATGCTTTGTCCTTGTCAGGTTTAACACCTTCACCCTATAGCAAACAATTAATGAGAATTAACGTATGCATGGAAACAATATATGTAGTATGATATATATGCAATAACATATCATTCATGTGTACCTTTGGAAAAAAATTCTTCATCTCGGTGAGCTTCCATATGACGAAGCCGCCCACACACTCTCTGATGGTCTCTGTGCCAAGACGTGGAAAAGGCACATAGCATTCACCAGTAATGGCCTCAACAATGCTGACTCTCACATAATTTTATGGGTGCTTAAAGCTATGGGTGTGAGCGTTTCTGTTGACAACATGTACAATGCCTTTGGAAACCCATTTACATAGCCTCCAAAGGTTGACGTGATCACCAACCTTAAAAATTATGCCCTTGAACTCTATTATCTGTTCATCCACTAGATTTGGCTGCAATGGAAACGTCATTGACGTGAAGCATAATTGAAGGCACACTAAAAGATTCATAAAGAAATAAGAACAAAAGCATGGAACTGTGTTGGGTCTCATACCGATATAGATGGCATGCCACAACTCTCCCTGTCCCCATTTCCATCTTTATTGCCATCTCCCCCTTGCAGGCCAGTGCTCTCTTCATCCCTGTGTCCATCCTTATTACCCTCTCCCACTTGCAAGCCAGTGCTCTCCCCATCCCCATGTCCATCTTTATTACCCTCTCCCACTTGCAAACAAGTGCTCTCCACGTCCTCGTGTCCATCTTTATTACCCTCTCCCAGTTGCAAGGCAGTACTCTCCCCATCCCCGTGTCCATCTTTATTACCCTCTCCTACTTGTAAGCCAATGTTCTCCCCGTCCCCATGTCCGTCTTTGTTGCCGTCTCCCCCTTGTAGGCCAACACTCTCCTCATCCCCATGTCCATCTTTGTCACCCTCTCCCACTTGCAAGCTAGTGCTCTCCCCGTCCCCATGTCCATCTCTGTTACCCAATTCCACATGCAAGCCAGTGTTTTGTTCGTCCTGATGTCCATCTATGTTACCCTGTCCCACTTGGAGGCTAGTGCTCTCCCTGTCCCCATGTCCATCTTTATTTCCCTGCCCCACTTGTAGGCCAGTGCTCTCCCCATCTGTATTTCACCTCTATTAGCCTCTCCCATTTCAATTGCAATGACATGGCCAATTAGGTCAAGGCCAACACTTCGTTGTTCATCCTTTCCTTGTAATAGCAAGAATTCAAAGGTCATTTCAATTTCAGCTGCATGCAACCAATTCATTGAAATAATCAAAACAAACATTAAATAAAAGAATTGCAATTCACTATTTCTTCTAGCTCCTCCATGTCAAGGCACCTTGACACTTTTGACTGTATATGCTCCTTCTTCTTCTTCTTCTTCTTCTTCTTCTCAACATTGTTAGACGATGGGTTGGGAGGAACAACATCATCTTGTTCTTCCATGGCATTCGCTTTGTCTTCCCTTGAACTCAGTTGGAGGGCAGGACTCTTTTGTTCATCGTTGCCCTGTAATAGCAAGAATTGAAACGTCACATCAAATTCAGATGCATGCAATGAATTCATTGAAATAATCAAACCAAACATCAACTAGAAGATATTGAAATCACTATTTGTACTCGTTTCTTCTTGTAAGGGTGTGAGGAAATTTTAGACCATACATGCTTCTTCTTCTCAATTTTAGACAGGGGGTTGGGAGGAACATCATCTTGTGCTTCAGTGGGCAATGGTTCACCTTCCAATACCACAAAAACCTACTCAAGGGAAATAGTTCGTTGTTCATCGTTGTTGTGTAATAGGAGGAATTGAAACATTGCATCAAACTCAAATGCATGCAACCAATTCATTCAAATAATCAAAACAAACATTAGATTAAACAAAAGATTTTGAGATCACCATTTGTTTTTGTTTCTTCTTCAGATTGTGCCTTGAAACTTTCAACCGTGTACGATGCTTCCTCTAAATGTTAGACGCAGGGTTGGGAGGAACAACATCATCTTTTCCTTTCATGGGCACAACTTCCTCTATCGAATCAACACTACTCTGCTGGGGGGAAGAAACCACTTCTCGACCATCACCCTGTCATGTCATGTAAGTTAACGTTAAGTGAACCTTGTATGCATCGGAACAGAAAATATGAAGCAAGGAAAATTCACATTTAACAGTTCAGTTTGACATTACCATTCCTTCCCGTCTCTTTCTCTCCTATAATTGTAATATTCTTTGCCTTCTCTGCTCCTTCATCTCGTGAGTGTTGTATAAATCCATTAGCTTCTTCACCTCGTCCTTTCCTTTTTGGGGAAGTTGAAGGAAGCTCGGTTTCCCATACTTTTGACAAAAATGTCTAATAACACACTTTTGCTGCAGATGTTCTCATAGATTCATTTGGTACTCTGTATTTTACACCTTCTTTAGAAGGTACTCTTTCAATTTATCAGGGGGAGGAGTGAGTTATTTTGGTCCCCCCCCCCCAACGCAGCTCGACCATGCTTTGGTGCCTCAAGAATAGGAAGGTGGTGATGCTGAAACCTATGCATGTTGAACACTCTCCAATCATAATACTTTCTATTAAATTCTTCTACAATACAATAATATATATATCTACCATTCACCACTTCTCTTATGTATTCAACAACAACCTGCACAACAAATTTGGAAAAGAAAATCGCTTAATATATTTGACATTCAAACAAATTGAATGCACAACATATACACACAGCCAAATGATGCAATAATTCAATTATTATATCTACCTTCCCGTCCACCACATTACCCCGTGTTTCATTGTATCCCTCTCCATCCTTAGGGTCTCCCTTTGCACGCTTTTCCTTCTGGTCATGGACTATGGCAAGAGTGTGATGATCTCCCTAATTATTTTCCTGAATCAAAGGAATGATATACTTCCAAAATCAGCATATTTGTAATAGACATGATATTTTCTAATTCAAATTAAAAAGCATTCTGATTGACACATAGGAAGGGAAGGGCAATTGGAAGTTCACAATCAATTACTGAACACTTCGTTGCCTTAGGGTTCACCATTTTCTTAAACCGAGGGGACTTCCTTCGTACCACGATTGCTACCTCCTGATTATAACATTCCCACTTTCCATTCAACATCATAACCACTTATGAGAGATTAAAATTATACATTTTGATTTGATTGCATCTTGTAATTACGAGATCTTACCTGCACGTTTCCTGAATGCGACAACCCCGAAGAAGATGCACTTCTACACACCCTTTCAGGTGTGTTTTCCACATCAATGAAATTATTTAGTGTAGGAAGAAATTTCCATTTTATAACACTCATCCTTGGTTTCCTGTAAACTGTAAAATTGTTGCAAGTGTTATGGACAGTTAAAGTTCCAAAATTTATTGCACCATTTTGCAGTAATCAAGCATATATTTTTTCAATGAAAAGAAAAATTTGAAGTTCACACAACCCACACTGTTGTAAAACACTATACAATTAACCCACTATGTTTTACAACATGCAATTATTTTGTTCATTTATTTTTATCAATCACATGAAGATACTGAATTGCAATTTATACCGTAACTAAAAGTTGTAATTTTTGGAGGTGCCTTTTTTACATTCATACAGTGTAAATAAGAAAAGCTTTTCAAGACACTCAAAATGTTATCTAAATTTTTAGGTTGGAAAACATAGGGTGTTATAAACCATGCAACCTACAAACTGTTCTAAAACCCTTAACAAGAAACAACCCTATTGGTTACTCCCCCCACCTCAATTTGGTTAACACAGTTTTCCCTCGCTTCTCTATTCTTCTTCAAAGACAACACTTTCTGTTATGCAAATTATAACAAAACACTGTGTTGAAGTTCACATTCATATTTTATAACAACCCATTACATGCATCAAACATTCCATTTGAATATCATAATACGTTTCGAAGAGAAGATGCATAAAAAATTTGCAGGATGGAAAACACACTGGGTTGTCCCACACTTTTCAAATCTTGTTCAATGACAACAATTAGTGTTATGCACACCATAAGAAGAGAATTTATTGAAGATCACTTTCATATTTTATAACTGCCCTTTCTTGCAGAAAAAGTTACACAAAAAAACAAAAAAAAGTTGTAGGATGGAAAACCTAGAGGGTTGTCCCTCGCTTCTCAATTCTTCTCGAAAGACAACACTTTCTGTTATGCAGAATGTAAGAAAATAGTGTATTAAAGTTCACCTTTATATTTTATAACAACCCTTACTTGCACTAAACATTCCATCTCAATACTGTTATACATTTCAAACACAAGATGCACAAAAAAAGTTTCAGGATGGAAAACATACAGGGTTGTACCACCACCCCCCTAGCATGACAACATTTCATGAAAAATGAGCAACATTCAAGCATACCTTTCTCATTTCCAAAGCATGCACTTCTCTCCATCATACATGGATGAAACCTTCCAACAACATGGAGCTGAGTGGATGAGATTGTGGAAGAGGTGGTGATGTGTGTTGGAGAGAAGAGCTTGTTTGGAAAATATTGCAAAGTAGCTCGAAAGATGCCCAGTTGTCATGAAATGTTGACATGTCTTTTATCTAACGCTTGTATGGGGCATGCAAAGGTCGACGTTTTCATAGAATGCCAAGGCCAACAATGTGTAATTGCAGGTTGGAAAACACTAGGTGTTATTATACCTGCAAACCAAATACCATTTACAAAACCTTCACAAGTAACATCCCAATTCATTAATCACCCCTTAGTTGAATTTGGATGCTTTTATATATCCCACACCTGGAAGTCCACCCCGTGCTCTCAAACCTTCAGATTTCAATGTGCAAAATGAAAGAACTCACAACACATAGTGTTTTCCAGCTGCCAATTATTTTCCACATTACACTGTCCCATCATAGGGTTTTTGCATGTTATGATGCCTCTAACATGGATTCTTCTATGGATAATAGCGATGTCCAATTGCAAGGAAAAATATAATATCCCTACAAAATATAGTAAAATCAAGCTATTATCCTTGAAAAAACATGTGTTTGAAATGATAACATAATCAGACATAAATGATATCAATTTTCCACAATCCATATTGATTCTTGCTAGTTGATTTGTGGATTCGGTTATGTAAGAACTTTTGCATCAACGTTTTGGATCACACTCCGTGATCTAGCATCAGGATGAAGAAGATAACATCAGTCATCATGATGTTGGATCATAGAGTTTGATCTGCAACGTTGATACAAAAATTCTTACACAATCGAATCCACAAATCAACTTGCAATGATAAGCAGATATGTCTTATCCCTGAAGAAGGGCAATGCATTATCATGTGTAAGCCATGTCACAAGGAGATCACCTTCTGCAATTGGGAGTAGGCTATTCTCCCTACAAAAATGCATGTCACATGCATCATAACAGTCATCTTGTTTTCAAAATAATTGTTCGGAGTGGATGGACAAAAAGCCCAAAACATGTCATTGAAAACCATTACTTTCAAATAGAAAAAATCCTAGACGAGGTCCCATTTTTGCCGCCATTTTCCACAGCTACGTTTTGCAGGTTGGTAGAGAGCAACGAGAAATATGAAATTTTAAAATTGCCTAATGAAATAACTAACAAGCCATTGTGGAAATATGACTGAAATTACCGAATAATGTTTAGAGAAATCAAAAACCATGCACAATAGGTAAGAGTTTTATTTCGGTATGCTCCAAGAATGTAATGAAGTCCACTTTCAAAGTTCACTTTGCTACAGTTGAAATCTCATGTCACTTTCTTCATCTGATTGGAACAAAACACCCCGACACTAAAGGTGGCTAGACAGACAAATGCCACTGACGGAAAGACTTGACGGTTAGACGTTAACTCCGTGGCCTGTCCCATAGCTGGGAAAATCTGTCAGCACCAACGGGTTTTCCGAATCATATTTTGGAATGGAAAAAAACCCAAAAAAATATGGCATTCAAAACCATTATTTGCAAATAGCAAAAAGAGGTGCCAAGAATGTAATGCAGTCCACTTTTAAATTTTGGAACAACTCTTTGATATAGTCCAAATGTCATTTCAGTTTCTCTATCTGATTGGAATAAATAAAATTCTTGCATTATTTGCAGTGTTGGAAAATACATTGTCTCTTCTCACTTGCAGAGGGTTTTAGAATAGTATATGCATTGCTTGTTTCTTAACACCTAGGGTTTTTCAACATGCATTCTTACTAAACATAAACAATGTCTTCAAGAGATTTTGTAATATAGACAATCTCAATGTATTCAAAAGCCCTTCCAAAATTTATAAGGACTTTTAATTTGGGCAAAAATTGCATTTAAATTTCGCATGACTGAAAAAAAAAAGTGCACAAAATAATTGCAATTTGGAAAACCCAATGTTGGATTTCAGTTATTTGAATGTCCTTGTTTAAATGTAAAGGGTTTTCTCATGGTGGGTTGCTTGATTCTTAACACCCACAGTTTTGCAATGTGGAATGTTACAAGACGGTACGAATGTCTTCGAAATCACATATTCGATTGTTGTGTTTAAATTTTGCACCATTGAAAAACAAAGTGCACATAATAATTCTAAATGGGAAACACAATGTTGGGTTTCAATTATTTCAATCTCCTTGTTTAAATGTAAAGGTTCATCTCATGTTGGGTTGTTTGCTTCTTAACACCCATGGTTTTGCAACATGGAATGTTACAAAACAGTATGAAAGTCTTCCAAATCACACCTTCCATTGTTGTCTTGTAATGGAAATATACAAACGTATAGATGGTGTTGTATTTTATCAAATAGCATATCTCTCATTTAAGGGGGACTCTATTAACCCTCAACACATAGTGTGATTCGTAGTACACACTTCATTATGTTTTGCAACAATTCATGTTGGAAAACGCTAGGTGTTAAGAAATAAGCAACCCAAATAGTGTTGTAAAACCCTCTGCAACACTATTGGATAGTACCTGTCAGCTCAATTTGGTCGGTATTCTCCTCCAAGTCATCCACGTGCACTCAGACCTTCAGCTTTCCCTTTCAACGTGTAGACTGGAAACAAATAGTATTTTCATCTTTCTTTCTTGAAATAGAAAAGGCTTTGAAAAGGCCCACATCATTCCCTTCCACTTTTCCCATGCCAGACAAAAGAAACTTGTCAACAAAGATAACCCGCTCACTTTTTCGCCCGACAATAGGCGAGAAAACCCTCTTGATGATGTCGTTAATTCCTACCTAACCATCGCTCGAACGTTTGGTCCCGTCTACCGGTTTCATCACTTTTTCTTTCCATGTATGTTGTTATTCTAATAGCTCTTTTACAATTTGTCTATAATATTTAGGGCCAAGTAATGTAGGCCAAATTTTCAATTATGTTATTGCTACCCATTGGCTTTACGAGTTCTATTTAGTATAGTACATAGGACTATTTCAAGTAATGACTTGTTATATCTGCACATCTTTTTGCGGTGTGGCGGTCAGATCGAAACATACTGAAAAAGAGCAGAAATAGGATATAGAAATAGCATTCTACAAAATTTCCATTAGATGTTGTTAAAAATGAACCATTTATAACTTACTAAATATTCTAGACAAATAGCGAAATTGTAAAAATAACTATTACGAAAACATTTACGAACCACAAAAGAATGACAAATGATGGAAAACTAACATTAAATAGAACTTTTAGATATGGAGAAATATTCAACTCGAGAGACAAAAAGGAGATTTAAATTAGGACAAGATCATAGGATGGACTCTCAAGAGGATGTATTTTGACCATTTCGTAAAATAGGAAATACTCACAAAAGCCTCTGCTGCTGCTCACATTTCAAAGTGAAGAATGCAGATCAAGTGAAAAACCCAGTTCAAGTGAAGAAATTGTTGTTATACCCTGTCTAGATACTGATACAATTTCAGGTAACCATGAATATGGTCCAAACTCAAAATCTGTACATGCATTTCCCTTGAACTAGGTTCTTCACTTTGAATGTTTTTTGTAAGTAATTTCACATACTTACATGTCCACATATAAACTCTTTTGGTGAAAGATTTCAAATTAGCGCAAAACACTTAAGAATCACATGAAAATGACAGCTGATTGAAAACCCCAACATTTCATAATTTCAAACAAATCGACACTTCTAAATGCATAATAAATTTTGGAAATTTAACTGTCCACTACACTTGTGATTCAAGCTATGGCAGCTAAAATCACCTATATTTACTGCAGAAGGTTCACATCTCCTGAAGCATCCTTCTCAATCCACCTGCCCTTGTTTTGTTCAATTTTCTTTCCTCGCCTATATCAACCACTTGGAAGAAAGACAAGTGTTAGCGATAGATTAAATTGGCAAATTAAAGACATTTGGTGCTAGATTTTTTTATTTTTTTCCAAATTTCACCAATATACAATTTATATGTTCTGTTGAGTGCAAAAAGCCAACTTGCACAAACAATAAACAAACATATTAAACTATACATTGGGAATTTAATTTCCAATTTAACCTATCTCTAACACTAGTATATATATCAGCAATCATATCTGCCATTTTTCCATTCTGCTAGAACTGTGAAGCAATGAATGTTCATTCTGTTGGATCAATTCATTTGTTCCAATCAGGAATTAGGAGAAAGCTAACTCGTAAACAAAAAGCACCTATGTATGTAACATGAGATAAAAATGGAATTTCATTTTCCTCATCTGATTCAACCAAATAAATGCTCACATTATCTGCACAGTTGGAAAACACACTGTCTCCATATAAGGTGTTAATAAACAAGCAACCCATATAGTGTTGTAAAACCCTCTACAACAGAGAGGAGACAATGTGTTTTCCAACTATGCAAATAATGAGAGAAATTCATTTGTTCCAATCAGGAGAAAGCTAACTCATAAACAAAAAGCACCTATTTATGTAACATGAGATCACAATGGTATTTCATTTTCCTCATATGATTCGACCAAATAAATGCTCACATTATCTGCACAGTTGGAAAACACACTATCTCGATATAAAGTGTTAAGAAACAAGCAACCCATATAGTGTTGTAAAACCCTCTGCAACATAGACGAGACAATGTGTTTTCCAACTATGCAAATAATGCGAGAAATTCATTTGTTCCAATCAAGAGAAAGCTAACCCATAAACAAAAAGAACCTAAGTATGTAACATGAGATAAAAATGGCATTTCATTTTCCTCATCTGATTCGACCAAATAAATGCTCACATTGTTTGCAGTGTTGAAAAATACATTATCTCGATATAAGGTGTTAAGAAACAAGCAACCCATATAGTGTTGTAAAACCCTCTACAACAGAGAGGAGACAATGTGTTTTCCAACTGTGCAAATAATGCGAGCAATTCATTTGTTCCAATCAGGAGAAAGCTAACTCATAAAAAAAAAGCACCTAATTATGTAACATGAGATCAAAATGGCATTTCAATTTCCTCATCTGATTCGACCAAATAAATGCTCACATTATCTGCATAGTTGGAAAACACACTGTCTCCATATAAGGTGTTAATAAACAAGCAACCCATATAGTGTTGTAAAACCCTCTGCAACAGAGAGGAGACAATATGTTTTCCAACTGTGCAAATAATGCGACCAATTCATTTGTTCCAATCAGGAGAAAGCTAACTCGTAAACAAAAAGCACCTATGTATGTAACATGAGATAAAAATGGCATTTTATTTTCCTCATCTGATTCGACCAAATAAATGCTTACATTATTTGCAGAGTTGGAAGACACACTGTCTCCATAAAAGGTGTTAAGAAACAAGCAACCCATATAGTGTTGTAAAACCCTCTGCAACTTAGATGAGACAGTGTGTTTTCCAACTGTGAACCCCAATCCTATACCTACACAAACATGGCAAACAAGAACATTATTAGATTGAAATGCAAGTTAAGAGAAGGATTCCCCATGAAATTAGATTGAAACATTAACATAGAAGGAAAATGAAGAACAATACAAATGAAAGTAAATGAATCCTATTTTAATGAACAAACTATCAATCCCATGGGGGAATTGGTGCCAATTATGTGTAGAAATTGGCCCTTTCCCAACTCCTTTGTAAGCTTTGATGATTTGATCCACTTGATGGTGAAGAACAATGATGAGCTCCTTGAGAAAACCTACAATAACCTAGCTATGGTGATGGAAAATGCTCAAGAAATGATATGAAATTGCTCTAATGTGAAGATAATAACTTTGCATTCAAAAGGTGGATGATGAATGAGAGGAAAAGTTTCTCATTTATAGATTTCAAATTGGAAGAATGAACAAGATTTGAGCAATGTGGGATCATTCAATATCCAATGGCCAAGTTCCACTTGTCAAGATGTGATTGGGTGAAGGTTGAGCACATTTTGGTGATTGTGCACAATAAATGATACTAGGTGGAATTTCAAATTTAAGAAATGACATGTGAGAGGGAAAAAAGAATGAAATAAATGCCTCTTGGCTCAATGCACAAGGACATGTAAGAGGAGGGAATGCTTTGTTGGAAGGACAAATCCACTTGGATTTGAATTCAAATTTGAGGGAATATTCCTCTTTTATTCCATGTTGAGAGAAAATAGGCAATTTAATAAATCAAAGTAATTGATTTATTGTGCAAGTTGCATTCTCTAGAAAATGTGACATGTTTTAGGATTAAATTAATCATGGGTTAATTAATTTAATGAGGAATCAAGAGATGTGGCAATTTAGACTTAAATTTATGAATTTATTTAAATCAAAATTGAGAGGAAGGGTTTAATTAAATAAATGTTTTGATTTATTTAAGTAAAGGGGATAATGTTAGATTAAATCAAATAAGGTTTAATTTATTGAATTTAATAAGAGGACTTTGGTGATTTAATTAAATAAAGTGAATTATTTAATTAAAAGAGGGATGATAGGATTAATTAAACAAAACGATTTATTTAATTAATAGGAGATGATGACTTAATTAGATAAAATGGGATTTATTTAATTAAGAGATGAAATATGATGAATTTAATCAAATAAAGATTATTTAATTAAATTGATTAGTAAAAGGGATGATTTTAGGAAGAAACGATGTTCATAAGATCAGGATTAGGTGTATAGGATCAACTTGTATATTTTTTGTGTCTACATTTTGCCCCTCTTTGAAGCAATGCACTTGTTGTGTTGGTTCAAAGAATAAATTATTGTGATCAAAATTCAAAAATTTCTCAATTTTTTAGATGCCCCACTACTGCCCCAACGAGAAGGATTATGCTGGTATATTGCCCCCTCGAGAGATCGAGCAGAAATATTCCATTTTTCGATCAAGATCGCGATAAAATGCGAGAGGAGTGGTTTTATTGATCAGAGGATGAAAGATAATTCTTTAGAAAGATCAGATATTTGACGTAGACAATTTTGATGATGTATAGACAGACATCGGCCATGGGTAGCCTCATGTATATTTTGATACAACACACCAACTTTAGATAGAAATGTTAGTAAAGATAGACGAATAAGAAGAATACGATGATGAAAGGAAGATCCACTAAGCCTACATATTAATACTGATGATGATGGTGATTTGCTTACCAGGAGTTTGGATTTTAAAAGGGCTAATTACTTTATGTTTTATAATACACATATGTACGATGCATCAATTTATAAAGAACCAGGATGGTGTTGTACCTAGTGTGATGGACTTTGACTCGACAAACAGATAGGAGTATTCTTGTTCACACTTGACATACAAAAACTTTGCTAGGATGCACCTAACAAAGCAAGTATTCACCAAGTTATCTTAGTAGAATATCCAACAAGCACAACAGATAAAAAAGATAATGATCATTGCCCCATTCCTTTCCTAAATATTTCTGTTTAGATATCATCGAGAGGTCCTTGGAATGAGTGCAATAAGATAGATCCAAAGAAAAGATAAAGTAAACAAGCAAGCTAATGTTCTTCATACTGCTAGCCAAGACTAAACTACAGTGATGCCTGATGTTGATGTCCATCATAGGAAGGTCATATTCCTAGGACATGTGGTGATCAGCTGATGATGAGATTTTGATTGGATGATAAGCTATTGATACTCTGAGTTGATCAACTTGCTTGTTTATTGACCTAGACTTGAGACTTTGATGATTAGGTGTTCACTTTAGAACCTGCTAGACTTGCTTCCGATTGCTTCACCAAAGGATAAAGGTGATGATTGATTTATTAGGAATGATGATTATTGCAGGTGAGAGTGAGATGAGACGAATGCACCATTTTGGGTTTTTTCAAATATTTGGATGTTTTTGGTGTTTTGAGGTTGTTTTTGGAATTTTGAAATGTTTTACAAATGTTTTGATTTTAAAATTTTCAATTTTTTTTGGATTTTGTGTCTCAAGGGCTCATCAATGATGGCCTTGCCTATGTTTAAGCTCACAGATGACGTAGTTCGGATTCCATGTTTTTGATGTTTTCTGACTTTTTGAGTGTTTTTGGATTTTTGATTTTATGATGTTTTTGGATTTTCGCATGATTTTGATGATTTGGATGATGATATCAGTGCTTTGCTTTGGGATTTTGTTGAAAACCAAGCTAAGGTCGATTCATCAAATTGATGGATTGATGATGATAAAATTGTTGAGGATACACAACAATGCAAGGATAGTGTTAAGCAACACTAGGATTTCAAGATTGATAATGATAACATTGTTGAGGATACACAACAATGCAAGCATAGCGTTAAACAACACAAGGATTGGGAAGGATATCCCATGATGATGATGGACTGATTGTATTTGATTGATCAGGATTTTGAAGCTTGATTTGGAACAAAATTATTTTGATGATATGATGTGACGCTGATGTGCAAGTTAGATGCGACTGATATGGATTTTTTGGATTGATGTTCGATAAAAGATAAGGCTTGATAAGGAACATCTTCTTGTCAAAATATGCCATGGGCTAGTGATTTGGATTTTGGCTCACAAATTCTTTGACCAATTTGATTTCACATTTTCGAATATTCGGATCGCCACATAAGTCGAAAGATATAGGTCAAGGTTTATTCCCGAAGAAGATGCACATATCCGCCCCAGTGTCTAGCAATGTATGGAATGCCATGGATGGATACTTGGATAGGTGTGTGGATGGATGGATATGGTAAGCATGCAAAGGATTCCAAGGATTATCTTGCAATAGGATAAGGGGTTCAGATAGTGGATGTTTATTTGGATAATGCTTCATGGCTCAGATAATGTTGGGTAGGATAGGATCAATGAAAATGACCCATGTCAAGATGTTTACCATAAGCAAGTGTAAAGTGTGCACCAAAATTTTCCAAAATCAAGATAACTTGGATTATGGATGCAAATATATGAACATGGACTGGATAAATGGTTCGTGGATGAATGGATTTATTATGGGTAAGATGGAGGGAATGTTGGATTTATTATGGATGGGATGAGATGCTTTCAACTGAACTGGTGCATGTAGATGCTTGATTCTACACATAACGCCTGTTTTCTAGGTTTTCATCATGGTACCTATCCAAAGCGCCACTGTAGTGGTTTTCACTAGAGGATGATTTTTTCTCTTTACTATTTTTAATCCTTTTTTCGATTTTTTTGTATTTTTATATTTTTTTGTATTTTTGGATGAAAGATTCCAAGCTCATGCTGAACCACCTGATGTCGTCGATGTAGATGCTTATGTGCCATCGATATCTTGCTTGAAGAAGTTGCCTTGCCAAGATATGTGCACTTGAATGCAACTTTTGAGATTCTTGATCTGCTTTGCTGATACCAGAGTTAACTCTATCTTTGTGCGCACATCACGATAGAGCGCCTTTTGAATCCTTATGATGAAGGGTCGCTACCAATACATGGTCAATGTGAGGATTGTATATCATGCATGGAAACGTAGATGGAGTTTTGTTAGGAATAAAAGATGGATGGGTTGACAGTTTGGAACCTTTGACTCTCCAAACTTGGGAAGATGAGCAATGATGGGTGGATATGGAAGTGTGCATGGAATTAGGACCAACTGCTTGATACACTTTGTATGTTTTCTTGAGAAGTTTGATTTTTCCTTTGTAGACATCTTTGATGGATACTTTTCCCATTTTTATTTTTCCCCATAGTTTCTTTGACTAAGGGAGTTTGATAGGGATCATATTTCTTTGTATTTTTTGGTATCCACATGTATTTGATTTGTTCGATATGATTCTTAGCTTCTTTTTCTTTGATAACGTTCTTGGTGCTTTGATTCAAATCTTTCTTTTGATGTTGGTCCCAATTTGTGGATGGGGTGATGGGTGGATGAAGATTCATGACTTGGCAGGTTGTAGTATTGGCATCGGTTTCATTATAAAGATTCTTTGTGCTCCCTATGTTGACATTTGCTTGAGATGAAGTTGCCCCTAGTTTTTTGGAAGTATCACTAATATGCTTAGATCCCTTAATTATTGAATAACCAAGACCTCGATGCTTAGGATTTATAGTAATTTGCACTAGTTCCAGGATACCCTGTTCATGTAGGCCTAATCCTATGCCTTGATAATTCATTTGTTGAAACATTTTATTTGCAATAGGATATGATTTACCTTGGAAACGAGGTGCTACTCCTTCTCTGCTCTGTGGTGGATCTTAAAAGGTGATAGCTTCTTTATTGATGAGATAGCTTGCCCTAAAAAAGGTAAGTGATCCAAGTTTATAAGTGATAGGATCCTCCATATGTGGGATGACTTCCTGATTGATATCTTTGGCTTGATCTTGTGAAATATCAGATTTCACTGCTTCTTCAAGAGGTGTTGATGATTCACTGTCCACATTAAAGTCTTCCTCATGATTCATTCTTGATATGCTTTCACGGGAGGTTTCTGATTCACAAATTTTGTAGAAGCCTTCTTCATGACCCATTTTTGATATGTCCCTGGATTTTTCTATATCTTGATCATGCATACAAATGTTAAGAGTAGGAGACTCTTGTTCCTTGGTAATGATATCAAGAGTATGAGACTCTTGATATGATCATCTACATGTCCATCCAAAGAAAGCATCTCATGGGTAGATGAAGGAGTATGTGCTATATGGATATGATCATCTTGTATAGATAGGAGAGTGTCCATTATATCATTGTAGTAACTTGGAGATACAAATTATTGATCTCTAATAATTTTGGAATTTCTTTCAACATGTTTTTGATCAAGTTCTTGACATGGGTCTATTTCAAAGGATGGATTGCTTACAAAGGATTCTTGGACATCGTTATTAAGCATGGGAAGTGGCTCAATATCCTATTGATCTTTGAGGATTCCTCCACTATCCACAATCATGAGGTCAAGGGATGTCAATATGTCTTGAGAAGAACCATTGGTAGACCTTGGTGGAAGATGTTGATCATACTTTGGAATATGTTCTTGAGATATAACCTCTAACTCATTAGGTGATGTAGATACATTGTCAACATGATCATTGGTCAAAGGACCCTGATCATCATTTTCAAAGATTGTGGTGGGGAGATTATTAATGCTATTGCTAGTGATTAATGCCTATGTTTGTTGTTGAGCCATCAATGATTGTTGTTTCTCATGTTGTTTCTATGCCAACAACGCTTGTTGTTGGTCGTGTTGTTGTTGTGCCAACAATGCTTGTTGCTGGTCGTACTAGTGTTGTGCTAACAATGCTTGTTGTTGGGCCTCTTGCTAAGCCGCTTCTTGTTGCACTTGGTAATCTTGCAAGGCTTGTTGATACGCTTCTTTTTGGGTTGCTTGCAATTGTGCTTGATACCATGCTTGCGCTTGATCTGTATAGGATCTAGACTATTTGTAGTATTGAAATGCTTAACTTTTACAATGATTATTCCAAGTTAATAACATCAAAATTAACTTATGGAAATAATTAAAATGACAAGGTGATAACAACAGAATGAGAGAAAAGAATGGAGAAAGAGATGCAAACAGCGTTTGATTACGGAGTTCGCCACAAACGTGACTATGTCTCCGGGTCCACTCCAATAGAGAGACCGATCCGATTAATCTCCAAATCAATTACAAAATTGCACCAAAACCATTTCTTCTAGCACTTCGGCAGCATAACAATACTCCAATGTACAAAAATGGCTTGAAAAATCTCCAGCACCTCTCTTCGTATCACCTGTTTCAATACTTCATCACCTGAAAGAAACTTCCATTCCACTCTCACCTCACACCCCTTTTTATACATAAAAATAAGCCAAATAAGGCTTAACCACCAAATTAAATGTCTAACTCCCTTACCAACTCGTACAAGGATTATTTGTATTTTTATCAACCCTCTTGGTTATTTAGTTAGGTGGGTTTTGTTGGTTTATGGCTAAAAGAGCCATTTGGTTAGAGATTCGGCCAATAGTTCTATAACAAAAGAACCGGTGGCCTATACATATACAATAAGATTCGCGTGGTCCACTAGTGGCTTATCCTTTTATTAAATGGGTGGTCGGCGGTTCCAACCCCGCCGACCATGCTTTATACCAAATAACCGAATAACTAAACAATAAAGACAAACGGCTTCATCTTAATAAGTGACGGCTATGTTTGGTGCAACGGTTACCGGCGGTTTCGGTAAACTGGCGGTTGTGGGTTCGAAACTCAACCAAATTTTGTTAGAACAACTCATCCGCGGGTGGAAAGAGGGCAAGTACCAGGATGCCATGTGTCAAACCATTATTCGCTAGAACCTGCCGATGTGTCCGCTGACGCAGATGTTGAGTGTACTTTTCGCAACTCACCATGCCACGTGTCCAAGCCCGATTCGCCAGACCGGCTGACTCACATGCTGACGTGGATGTTGACTCGGATGATGACGTGGTGTACGGACTGCTGACTGGACCGATGACTGTGCTGCCACATGGATGCTGACATCATCGTACGAATGACATGTGTCAACTGCGGATTGTTCCACCTTTAATTTGCACATGTGCTGACATCATCATGTACGGATGCTGACATCATCACTGTACCTTCAAGTCAATAGAAACTTTGACTGCCAATATCTTGAGCATACGATGTCGGATTTCGACGAAACGAATGTTGTCAGAATCGTCTCAACAAGCTCTTCGCGATGATGCTAACTTTGACAACTTTTGATGACATCATTTTTCTGCTTCCTGGACGCCCTCTGATCCCAGTTTGACCCAAGGTTTGACTGGTCATAACTTGCACAAACGGACTCCTTTTCACTTCGTTCAAGTTGTGTTGGAATCAGGACACCAAGCTCTTTCTAATGGTGCTAATTCTGGAGAGAAATGAGACACTTCAATTTTCACTAAAAATATCCACCGGATTAGCGCTTTTGCTTGTTGTTCTTTGAATTGAGCTCAGACTTGGGCTTGTGCTTGTCGGATTGCTTGCACAAATTGAGAAATTTGAGTGGCTTGAGTGGTTTGGGTGGCCTAAGAAGCTTATTTTGCTTGAGAAGTGTGTGCGGCTTGAGTGGCTTGTTGTGTTGCTAATTGGGCTTGCGCTTGCTGAGCAATTAGCTGTGCAGCTTGTTGATTTTGGAGCACCTTTTGATGGGCAGTCTGCTGAGCTATTTGCAATGTGATGCTGAATGAATTAACCATATTGTGTTTTGGTGGTGGTGGCGGTGGATTGGGAATGTTGTTGACCATTGCGATGAAAGGAGCGGTTGTATTGATAATTGGGGTTTGCATGGTGGAGGGTGTGATTGATATGCTTGGTCCTTGGGAGACCACGTTTTGAGATATTTGGGGGGTGGTAGATGATGTGTTGATTGTTGGGGTTGCTTGAATGGTTTCCACCTGTTGTTGTGATATCAATGGCGAGACGAGAGGATTTGTTATGATATTTTGATTTCTTTGATTTGGTTGATTGATGGTTGGTAAAGGGGGAAGGCTCATGCCTTGATTGTTTGGTTGATAGATTTTTAGGTTTGGACTTTGCTTTAAATCTACCAAAGGAAAAGGTGTTGCAAAATTTAGATTGGGCATGCTCACATTTGTTGTACCATTGAGGTTTAGAGGAGATAATGATGCCATGCATGGATTGCATAAATATGAGTTTCGATAATCAATTGGCATTGCGACACTTGGATAGTTTGGTTGACTTGGATTACTCATGATGTATGAGTCGAGTTTATATTCCATGTTCCTCTCGTGTTTTGACCTTGTTGCAAAAGTAAACCTTTAAGGTGTTTAGGACCAATTATGAGATGAAAGATGAAAGGGTGTGATATGGGTGTTTAAACTTTTAGGAACTTTGGATCAATGCTAGACTTTAGGACTTGTTTTGATTTGATTTTGATTAAGGATAGTTTGACTAAGTGTGTTAAGTCAAACACGTTGATTTTGGATAATGCACTCGTAGACTCTAGGAAGTTGTGTTATCCTAAATAAAACTTGTACACAAGATGATTTGACTAGGTGTGCTAAGTGAAACAAAGTGATAATGCACTTGTAAACTCTAGGAAGTTGTGTTATCCTAGAGTAAACTCGTACACAAGAGGATGGTTTAACTAAGTGTGTTAAGCCAAAAAAAGTGATAATGGATTGAATAATTTGACTAGGTGTGTTAAGCCAAACAAAGTGATAATGAACTCCTAGACCCCAAGATGGATTTTATCAAGAGGTAAATTTGTTCACAATGATTGATAATTTGACTAAGTGTGTTAATTCAAATAAGATGATTTTAATTTTTCCTAGAAGTCTAGCATGAATGATGTTTTAAAAGTTCCCAAGAATTTGTTGGTGAGATGGGATTTGATTTTGATGGTTGAGGGATGGATGAGAATGATTGATTTTGATCCTAAATGAACCTAAGAGGACTTTAGAGAGAGAAAATTGTGATTGAACCCAAATACTTAGAAGTCTCTAAGGATAAATCCCTAGGACAAGCAAGAGCATCTGAATTCGTCAAAGGTATTTGCTTCCTCTAAAGGGTTTGAAATTTTTAAGGCCTTTGTGAATGTTTGTTTTCAAGTGTTTTGAGATTCAAGAAAAGTGTTTTGTTTCCAAGAACATGTACAATCCTAGGATGATGAGACAATATTTTGTTGGGTTCCTACTTGGATAAATCCAATTGCACATATTCAGTGCAGATGATTAGATGCTTGACCACACTGGCTCCCATCAACGACACACACTTCTCGGGTCAGCCAAGCATCAATACCCATGAATCTTCCATGGCATAATTTTCATCTCTACAACAGAATGTATACGTGGGGCGGCTTCAAAGGACATGACCTTTTGCACCAACAAAATAGATTGAGATTTTGGCCTTTTCTACACAAGGGGTTTTAATGTGGGCATTTCGTTCGTGGGGGACTATCCATGGGATGAGAGACCATTGTTGCCCTTCTCATTGGAATAATCCTCGTGATATTGGCCTTTGTTCCAATATCCACACTTATACCCCAGGTGGAAGTCGTTTGGTTTTAGCGTGTTCTCGGTTGGGTCGTTCCCTTGGGTGATTACTTTTTCCCACAAGGCAGGCCCGCTAAGATAAAAAAAAAGAAGCAAGCATATCCCGTAGTTCAATCGACCTTAGTTGAAAAACAAAGGGAGAACATTCACAATATGCCACACTCACACTTGCAAGATTGGTTCAATTGTTAGGTACCCAAATTGAAATATGGAGGCAATATTTTATGCAAATTAATGTCACCAAAAGTACTTTTGATTCTCAAGATCATTGTGAAGCGCATACACCTTTTTAAATGAAATTACTTTGCAAAAAAGATTACAAGACACAAAAGCACATGTTCATTTTAAATCCATCAAAGCAATAATGAATTCCTTTTAAGCACCAAAGGAAGTGTGAGATTTTCCTTGTTCAATTGTTAATCCTTAAACCAAATCTAGTGAGTTTGTCCTAAAGTCCATTTTAACCCTTTGTTTGCAAAAAAATTGAAGATTTGTAATGTTTTTTTTTAGGACCCAAATGAAATTTAGTGTTTCCTAAGAGCATGAAGGTAGATGATTTCTTTTTAAGAGAAATTATGATCTCCCTAAAAGTGTTTAATAAACACTAAAGTCATGAAAAACACTTGATACATTGTGATGATGATGCCATAATACCACTTTCAATCTTGTTTCCTCCTTCACGTTGATTAAACCAACCTGCAAAAACTGATTAGAACTGCAAAACAAAGGTTAGAAAAACTAGTTAGCAACCTAAAGCAACCAAAATAAATTTAATCTAATGTTCTGTCACAAAAAAGATAGATATATCTCGAACTTCCTGTCGCAAGTGCGTCAGGAACATAGGCTCCTTCCATCTGTTTTCCAGGAACAAACAAATATATTTTGAATTTCCTATTGCAAGTGCGTCAGGAACATAGGCTCCTTCCACCTGTTTGTTAGGAACAGAAATATATATTTCGAATTTCCTGTCACAAGTGCGTTAGGAACATAGGTTCCTTCCACCTGTTTGTAAAAAAAACACATAAAAATAACAGAAAGAGAGTTTAATCTAATGTTCTGTCACAAAATAGATAGACATATTTTGAACTTTTTGTCGCAAGTGTGTTAGGAACATAGGATCCTTCCGCCTATTTTTCAGGAACAAATAGATATGTTTCAAACTTTGTCGCAAGTGCATCAGGAACATAGGCTCCTTCCGTCTGTTTGACAGAAACAAACAGATATATTTCAAATTTCTGGTCACAAGTGCGTCAGGAACATAGGCTCCTTTTGCTTGTTTGACATAAACAAACATATATATTTCGAACTTCTTGTCGCAAGTGCATCAGGAACATAGGCTCCTTCCTTTTGTTTGACAAAAACAGACAAATACCTCCTTCTAGCGCTAAAATGTGAACCCCAATCCTATACCTACACAAACATGAGAAACAAACACATAGTTAGATCGAATGCAAGTTATAAAAAGGATTCCCCATGAGATTCATTAGCAACATTCAAAATAGGAAAGAAGATGAAGATATAAATCAAGAAAGCAATAAAATCCTATTTTAAGATGCCGACACCCAATCCCATGGGGGAATTGGTGCTAATTATGTGTAGAAATTGGCCCTTTCCCAACTCCTTTGTAAGCTTTGATGATTTGATCCACTTGATGGTGAAGAAGAATGATGAGATCCTTGAGAAAACCTGCAATAACCTAGCTATGGTGATGACAAATGCTCAAGAAATGATATGAAATTGCTCTAATGTGAAGATAATAACTTTGTATTCAAAAGGTGGATGATGAATGAGAAGAAGAGTCTCTCATTTATAGATTTCAAATTGGAAGAATGAGCAAGATTTGAGCAATGTGGGATAATTCAACATCCAATGGCCAAGTTCCACTTGTCAAGATGTGAATGGGTGAAGGTTGAGCACATTTTGGTGATTGTGCACAATAAATGATATTAGGTGGAATTTCAAATTTAAGAAATGACATGTGAGAGGGAAAAAAGAATGAAATAAATGCCACTTGGCTCAATGCACAAGGACATGTAAGAGAAGTGAATGTTTTTTTGGAATGACAAATCCACTTGGATTTGAATTCAAATTTGAGGGAATATTCCTCTTTTATTCCATGTTGAGAGAAAATAGGCAATTTAATAAATCAAAGTAATTGATTTATTGTGCAAGTTGCATTCTCTAGAGAATGTGACATGTTTTAGGATTAAATTAATCACGGGTTAATTAATTTAATGAGGAATCGGGAGATGTGGCAATTTAGACTTAAATTTATGAATTTATTTAAATCAAAATTGAGAGGAAGGGTTTAATTAAATAAATGTTTTGATTTATTTAAGTAAAGGGGATAATGTTAGATTAAATCAAATAAGGTTTAATTTATTGAATTTAATAAGAGGACTTTGGTGATTTAATTAAATAAAGTGAATTATTTAATTAAAAGAGGGATGATAGGATTAATTAAACAAAACGATTTATTTAATTAATAGGAGATGATGACTTAATCAGATAAAATGGGATTTATTTAATTAAGAGATGAAATGTGATGAATTTAATCAAATAAAGAGTATTCAATTAAATTAATTAGTAAAAGGGGTGCTATTAGGAAGAAATGATGTTAGTATGATCAGGATCAGGTGTGTAGGATCAACTTGTATATTTTTCGTGTCTACACCAACTATGCAATAATTTGATTTGACCAAATAAATGCTCACATTATTTGCAATGTTGAAAAACACATTGTCTTCATCCTTGACCGCAAGTCCCTCCCCAACCAACAAACTAAAAAATCTAAATGTGGAAAATGCCTATGCATCGCAACGAGCAATGAGTTTGAGGGGTTTCTAGTGGTTCAGCCGCATCCAAATCTATTTTCCTCAGCGGAGCATCCCTCCGACCCACCAAACTCGAGAAATGAAAAATGTGGAAAATGGCAATGTTAGGTGCATTTTGTTTAGCTTTTTGACTTTAGACAAAAAAACACCTATGTATGTAACATGACATCAAAATGGAATTTCACTTTCCTCATATGATTTGACCAAATAAATGGTCACATTATTTGCAGAGTTGGAATTCACACTGTCTCCATATATAGTGTTGTAAAACCCTCTACAACTGAGAGGAGATAGTGTGTTTTCCAACTGTGCAAAAAATGCAATCAATTTATTTGTTCCAATTAGGACAAAGCTAACTCGTAAACAAAAAGAACCTATGTATGTAACATGACATCAAAATGGAATTTTCATTTTCCTTGTTTGATTCGACCAAATAAGTGCTCACATTATTTGCAGTATTGGAAAACACACTGTGTCGATATAAGGTGTTAAGAAACAAGCAACCCATATAATGTTCTAAAACCCTTTACAATTGAGAGGAGACAGTGTGTTTTCCAAAAATAATACAAGCAATTTATTTGATCCAATCAGATACAAAAAGTGAAATGACATTTTGACTGTTGCAAAGAGTACAAAAATTTGAAACTGAACTTCATTACATTCTTGGAGCATAGGAGCCAGCTAAATACCAGACAAAAAGAACCTATGTACATACATGAAAAACATACATAACAACATACATGGAAACATACATAACATGATGAGACGTCATAGTGCGGGGCCTGCCAGATGGGTGATCATTGAGTAAAGTGGTAGACGAGAGAAAATGTCCGATGATGGTTAGGTAGGAGTTAACGACGCCATCAGGTGGGTTTTCCTGCCTGTTGTCGGGAGAAAAAGACAAGCATCTTAGCTTTATCGACAAGTTTCTTTTGTCTAGCGCAGGAAAAGTGGAAGGGAATGACATGGGACTTTTCTGTTTCGGGAAAGAAAGGTGAAAATACTATTTGTTTCCTGCTATTGGGCCTTTTTTGTTTCAAGAAAGAAAGGTGAAAATACTGTTTTCTAGCAACAAATAGCCGTTCGTTTCTTCATTGTTCATGGCAGAATGGAAAAATGGCACATACACAAAGTAGATATACATACCTTAGGGAGCTATGAACACTTGCAACTCTTCCAATTGCTATCCACCAAAATTTCGCTATCCAAAAATGGAGAAAATGGGACATTGTCCGGGCTTTTTGATATTTGCAAATAATGGTTTCGAATGCCACATTTTTGGGTTTTTGTCCATGCTGAAAAATTATTTTTAAAAACCTGCCAACGCTAACACATTTTCCCAGCGACGGTTGCAGGTATTGGGCCTTTTCTGTTTTGAGAAAGAAAGGTGAAAATACTACTTGTTTCTAGTCTGCATGTTGAAAGGGAAACCTGAAGGTTTCAGTGCACGTGGACAAGTTGGAGGAGAAAACCGACCAAATTGAGGTGACAGGTACTATCCAATAGTGTTGCAGAGGGTTTTACAACACTTGTTTTGGGTTGCTTGTTTCTTAACACCTAGGGTTTTCCAACATGAATTGTTGCAAAACAAAATGAAGTGCGTACTATGAATCACACTATGTGTTGAGGGTTAATAGAGTCCCACTTAAATAAGAGATGTGCTATTTGATAAAATACAACACCATTTATATGTTTGTATATTTTCATTACAAGACAACAATGGAAGTTGTGATTTGGAAGACTTTCATACTATTTTGTAACATTCCATGTTGCAAAACCATGGGTGTTAGCAAACAACCCTGCATGAGATGACCCTTTACATTTAAGCAGGGAGATTGAAATAATTGAAACCCAACACTGTGTTTCCCATTTAGAATTATTTTGTGCACTTTTTTTTTTCCAATGGTGCGAAATTTAAACACAACAATCGAATTTGTGATTTTGAAGACATTTGTATTGTCTTGTAACATTCCATGTTGCAAAATCATGCGTGTTAAGAATCAAGCAACCCACCATGAGACAACCCTTTACATTTAAACAAGGACATTCAAATAATTGAAACCCAACATTGGGTTTTCCAAATTGCAATTATTTTGTGCACTTTTTTTTTCAGTCATGCAAAATTTAAATGTAATTTTTGCCCAAATTAAAAGTCCTTATAAATTTTGAAAGGGATTTTGAATACATTGAGACTGTCTATATTACAAAATCTCTTGAAGACATTGTTTCTATTTAGTAAGAATGCATGTTGGAAAACCCTAGGTGTTAAGAAACAAGCAATGCATATACTATTCTAAAACCCTCTGCAAGTGAGAAGAGACAATGTGTTTTCCAACACTGCAAATAATGCAAGCATTTTATTTGTTCCAATCAGATAGAGAAATCAAAATGACACTTGATTGTATCAAAGAGTTGTTCAACAATTTGAAAGTGGACTGCATTACATTCTTGGAGTAATGAAATAAAACTCTTCATAATGAACTAACTTAAATGGGATAGTTTTTTTTCCAACACTGCAAACCATCTATAACAACACTATGCCTTGCAAGTATCATAATACCTACTATTTTCTAATTTAATTACATTCTTGGCACCTCATTTTGCTATTTACAAATAATGGTTTCAAATGCCACATTTTTTTGGGTTTTTGTCCATTCCAAAATATGAATTTGAAAACCCATCGGTCCTGACATGTTTTCCCGGTGACAGGACATCCCACAGCAAGTCAGAGTTAACATCCGACCATCAAGACTTTCCATCAGTGCAATTTGTCCATCTGACCTTTTTTTCTGTTGAGGTGTTTTGTTCCAATTAGATGAACAAACTGAAATGACACTTGGATTGTGCTGGCACACATTTCCAAACATCTAGGAAAGGTAAGTAATAGTTAATTGACATACGACAGTGTGTTTTCCACCACAACAAACAATGTATAACACTGTTCCTTGCAGGTTTCCTAATACATGTTGTTTTCAAATTTCATTACATTCCTACTATCAAAATCACAAAAGGTTCTCCACACAATCACAAAGCATACCAAATTGAGTTCAAGGGTGAGTAACCAATTGGGTTGTTAATTCTAAAGGCCCTTACAACACTCACAGTTTTACGAAACATTGTGTTTTCCAAAGCGACAGTGTATAAAATGGTGACAAAGATGGGATGTCATTTGGGCTTTTTGCTATTTGTAAATTATTATTTCGAACTCCACATTTTGTGCTTTTTTCTCCATTCTGAATAACAATGTGAAATATGGTGAACATCCCATCTTTGCTAATAATGGTTTCAAATGCCACTTTTTTGGCTTTTTGTCCATCCATGCTGAACAATTATTTTGAAAACCCACCAGCACTGACATGTTTTCTCGGTGACAGGTTAGGAAACGACAAATGGGATGAAACATCCAACCGTCAAGTCTTTCCTTCTGTTCGACCATCTTTTCCATCGTGGGTTCCTTCCATCCGACCACATTTTCCATTTCGGGTCTTTTGTCCATTCAGTATGGGGGATGATATATAACATATATAATATGTTAATACATTGGTGAATTTTGTCCAAGAGTTTTCTTTCTCCGCAGGCTCAAATGAAATGCAAAGAGTATCATTACATTCCTACTATCAAAATCACAAAATTTTCTCCACATAATCACAAAACATACCAAATTGAGTTCATGGGTGAGTAACCAATTGGTTTGTTACTTCTAAAGGCCCTTACAACACTCACAGTTTTACGAAACACTGTGTTTTCCAAAATGACAATGTATAAAATGGCAACAAAGATGGGATGTCATTTGGGATTTTTTCTATTTGAAAATTATTATTTTGAACACCACGTTTTGCACTTTTTTCTCCATTCCGAATAACAATGTGAACTATGGCGAACATAGGACAGTGTGTTTCCCAACACAACAAACAATCTATAACACTATGCCTTGCAAGTTTCATAATACCTGATGTTTTCCAATTTCATTACATTCCTACTATCAAAATCACAAACGGTTCTCCACACAATCACAAAACATAGAAAATTAAGGTCAAGGGTGAGTAACCAATTGGGTAGTTACTTCTAAAGGGTTTTACAATAGTCCGAGTTTTAGGAGATAGTGTGTTTTCCAAAATGACAGTGTATAAAATGGTGGCAAAAATGGGATGTCATGTGTGCTTTTTTATATTTGTGAATTATGATTTCGAATGGCACGTTTTGCACTTTTTTATCCATTCCGAATAACAATGTGAACAATGGAAAAATTCTGGGTTTTATGTTGTTTTCAAAATATAGTATTTCATTGTGGAACCCACGGATTCTGCTTTCTATAAATGTTATTCAGTAATTTCACTCATTTTTCCACAATGGGTTATCACTTATTTCATTCGGAAATGGAAAAATTCAAAAACTAGCATACGGGGAGGAAATGAAATAATTTTTAAAAAACCCTCGACACAAAAAAACATTACCAGACCTGCATTTCAACTAAATAGCCCTTTTCCCAATGAAAACCCTACAACATTCAAAATAAGAATGTGAACAATGGTGACGTTCTGGGCTTTATGTGATTTTCACAATAGTTTGTGGTTTTTGTAAACCTTATTCAATTATTTTGATTTTCACAATGCTTTGTTGTCTTTGTAAACCTTATTCAGTTATTTCATTCATATTTCCATGATGGGTTGTCATTTATTTCATTTGACAACCACAAATTTTCAGAAGGAGTAGACGAGAGGAAACAAAATTAAAAAACCCTCAACAAAAAATCACAAAACAAAAACCCCGCAACGAATAGCTATTCGTTTCTTCATTGTTCATGGTAGAATGGAAAAATGACACATACACAGAGTAGATATACATACCTTAAGGAGCTCTGAATGCCTGCAACTCTTCCCCTTGCTATCCACCAAAACGTCGCTGTCAAAAAATGGAGAAAATGGGACCTCATCTAGGATTTTTGATATTTGCTAATAATGGTTTCAAATGCCACGTTTTTGGCTTTTTGTCCATCCACGCCGAACAATTATTTTCAAAACCTACTGGCACTGACACATTTTCTCAGCGACGGGACAAGAAATGGTAGACAGGATGAGACGTCCGACCGTTAAGTCTTTCCTTCTGTCTGACCACCTTTTCCGTTGCAGGTTCCTTCCGTCCGGCCACCTTTTCCACCATGACTCTTTTCTCCATGTGGTATGGGGGGCATATGCTATGTTATGTACATAGGTGAATTTTGTCCAAGAGTTAGCTTGCTCCTTTTTTAAAACTGTATTATATGTGAGATATACATTTCATTATAATTTTATATATTTTTTAAAAATATTTTTTAATTTGATAATGGTTTTTAAAAAGTTTTAATTATATTTTATAATTAGCTTATCTATCTTATTATATAATCTATATAGGAAACACCGAGATATATCAACTTGTTTGAATCGGTTTTAAAAATTTGATTGTTGTGTGTTTATCTTAATGGATTATTTAGTTGCACAATAATATAATATCATTGGCTTATCTTCTAGGAATGTACAACACTACAACATGTGTATGATATTGAATATAACTGAGGAGAATGAATATTTTCTCAACATGAGGACATTATATTGAATGGATAAGTATATAATTTATATTAGTTGTATTATAAGGCTTGTAGCCTATGATTTATCTTAGAACCCTAACTCTAATCCTACCCCTATTGAAATTCAATCCTAATTGAACTATATCCCTAACGATAACCCTAACCTATTGAAGTTCAACCCTAATTGAACCTAAACACTAACTGTAACATTAATTCTAATTGTAACCCTAATTAAACCCTAACCAAGTAACCCTAATTGAACCCTAATACTAAACTAACTTTAACCCTAACTCTAATTGAATCCCAATCCTAACCTTAGTTGAATCCTAACCCTAACTGAATATGAACCCTAACCATAACTTTAATTGTATATCTTAACCCTAATTGAATATGAACCATAACCATAACCCTAATTAAGTCCTAATCGAATTTTAACTCTTATAGTACTTGTAAGCCTAACCTCAATCGTAGTTGAATCCTAACCCCAACCCTAACCCTAACCCTAACCCCAAACTTTATCCTAAAACCCTTACCCTAATTGAACATCAATTGAACCCTAACCTTAACTCTGATTGAATCTTAACCCAAATTAGACCCCAACCCTAACACTAATTAATCCCCAACCCTAACCATAACCCCAATCTTGTTGAAATTCAAGCTTAATTAAACTAGATCCCTAATCCTAACCCATTGAGGTTCAACCCTAATTGAACCTAAACACTAACGCTGACCTTATTCCTAACTATAACCCTAACTAAACCTTAAACTTAATCCTAAATGAACCTAAAACTAACATTAATTTCACCCTAACTATAATTGAATATAATGCTAACCTTAGTTGAACCCTAAACCTAATTGAACATAAAGCATAAGCATAACCCTGATTAATTCATAATTGAATCTTAACTATTACCATAATTGTAACCATAACTCTAGTCCTAATTGAATTATAACCCCAACCCTAAGCCTAACTTTAGACTTTATCTTAGAACCCTTACCTTAATTGAACATCAATTGAACCCCAACCCACCCTAATTGAGTCTTGGCCCTAATTAAATCCTAGCCCTAACACTAATTAATCATCTTCATTATAATTGAATCCTAATACTAACCCTAGTTAAACCCTAATCCTAATTGAATCCTCACCCTAATTGAATTCTAATCCTAACTTAAACCTAACCCTAACTATAATTGAATTTTAACTTTTACTCTAATTCTAACTCTAATACTAACCTTGATTCTAATATCAAGATTAATTATAACTATATTACTAATTGAAACCTAGCCCTAACAATAATTAAAACCTAACCCTAGGTGAACCCTTACCCTAAGCTAACATTAACCTTAACCCAAACCCTAATTGTGCCTAATTCTAACTCTAGTTGGGCCATAACCCCAATTACAACCCTAATCCTAACCCTAATGTTTACCCCAAGCTTTATCCAATAACTCTAACTGTAATTGAACCCTACCGTAACCCTAACCCTAATTAAATACTACCCTAATACTAACCCTAGCCTAACCTCAACCCTAATTGATCTCTAATTGAATCCTAATTGAAGCTTAATTCTAATTGATCCCTAACCCTAACCCTATCCCTAATTCAACCTTGATCCTAATTAATTATTAATCCTAACCCTAATCATCACCCTAATCTAGCCTCAATCACCCAAACCCTAACTTCAAGCTTTATCTTAGAAATCGTATTGAACCCTAACCCTAATTTGATCCTAATCATAATCATAACCAAATTCTAAATAATTAAAAATAAATAATAATGTTATATGAATTATTTTTAAATTATATGATAAAGTTAAGTGAAAATGTAATTCTTAATTACATTAATTTTTTAAAGATAGATAAGCTAGTTTTAAATATATATTTTAAAAACTTATTTTTATATGTAATAATAAATTTATTATATTTTCTTTGTATTTAATTTTGTAATTTTAAATTGATTTTAGATGGGCACTTATTATGATACTTTTATACTAGATGTATATTTAAGTTGTTATATTTTTGTACTATTAAATCTTTAATAAAACTTTAAGTTTATAATATTTCTATATATTAATTTTGAATAAAATAGAATATTAATGATTTTTCCTTTAAAATATTTTCAATTTTTTTAAAATATTGTTTTTTTAATGTTTTAAATATATTAATTTTGATCCGGTGGATATTTTCATTGAAAAAGGAAGTGTCTCCCATGTCTATTGGCGGATTCAAATTTGTTAGTTGGTTTTTGTTTGTTAACAAAATGTTGTTCAACGGCCCATGGGATTCGAACACGTAACCTCCTCCGAAACTGCCGCAACCTGAGCCGTTACACCAAATACAACGCACTCTGCTATGAGTAGTAACCGATTGCTTTTGATGAGTATGCAATTTGAATTTGTTAGAAATGTGTGGCTGGCGGGAGTTGAACCGCGTACTGGCCGGTTCTAAAAAAGCTTATCATCACCGCTAGCCCATGTGTGTCGTTTGAAATGTAAGTGGCACAGGTATTTAGTTAGGAGATATGCTTTAAAAATAAACCAAACTCTTCTAACTTAAACACAAACCCCTTAAAATTATTAAATAAAACAAAATAGATAACCCCCCAAACAATGAGAGCCGAGATTCATTAATTTGAAAGGCTATTATAATTTAAGGGAGATTATTAAGGATATTTTGAATATTCCTATGTAAAAATGGAGGGATAAGGTTGTTTTAGTAAATCTTATGGTTTTTCCTCCATATGGAAAACAAAATTGTATTTAAAGGGTGGTATACGGAGGTGTTTAGCTAAGTGTGAAACTCAAATTTTGCAAATTAGAGGAACAGGTGACAGGTGTTTTGAGAGAAGAGCTCTAAGAAGATTTTTGAGCCATTTTTGTACGTCGGAGCTTTGTTATGCTGCCGAAGTGATGGTCTTGGTGCATTGTACTTGATTTTGGAGATTAATCGGATCGATTGTACTCTATTGGAGCCGACCCAAAGATGTAGTCACGTTTGTGGCGAACTCTGTAATCAAACTCTGTTTGCACCTTCTATCTTCTTTTCTCTCAATTCTGTTACTCATCTTAAGTTTTGATGCATAATTTCGTTAATGTATGCATGAATTAAAATTCCGCAAAGTTGTGTTTTTAATTAAGCATTCAATCTGCAATTTAGTCTAGATCCGTTTACAAATCAAGTGGTACCAGAGCTCAATTGACTATTATTGCAGTTGTTTTCTTGAATGCTAACGAGATCCAGGATTCAGAAGGGCGAAGGCAAGCTTGAAGACTTTAATCCTAAGATCGGGAAGCGAAGAAGTTTTCTGAAGATGTCTGTATCTGGAATGGAGGTTCCTGAAGAAATTAGTGAGTAGGAATTCCAAAGAGCATTCCTTGAGATGAAGGCTAAGGTGGACATTCTTTTCCAAGAAAGACAAGAACAGAAGGAACGTGAAGGAGGTTCGTCGAAGAAAGATTTTCATGAAGACAAGAAAGGGAAACAACATGGAGATGGTGGCAAGCAACCAGATCACCCCTTTTCTTCTTCTCCTCCCTCTTCTCCCTCTTCTCCATCTTCTCCTTATTCTACTTCTTTTAATCCTTTTAAGAGTGGGCATAAGCCTAAAATTAAATTGGATGTAAAATTTGATTTACCAAAGTATTGTGGTGAACTTAATGCTGAAAAATTGGATGATTGGATTCAGCAAGTAGAAGTCTACTATAGAGTCCAGAACCTATTAGATGATGTTGATAGGATCTAATTAGCTACTCTTCGGTTGGGAGGTACAGCTTTAACCTGGTGGGAGAGTAAGACTAAGGCAGAAATTTCACAGCATGGTAGAGTCAGTTTAACTTGGGCAGAGTTTGTTAATGCTCTTAAAAAGAAATTCTATCCCTTAGGCCATATGCAACAGTTAATGATGGACTGGAAAATGTTTAGGCAAGGGAAGGCTCAATCTGTCTAGGAGTACACCCATGAATTTAGAAAAAGGGCTATTGCTTTGAATGTTCCTTTGTACACCCAGGACACTTTGTTGAAGTACATAGGAGGTCTGCATTCCTACCTTAGGCATTCTATTTTGGTTTTGAATCCTAACAACTTGGATGAAGTTTGTGTCCAAGCTACCCACTTAGAGTCAAGGGGTAAAGGATCTTTTATTGATAAGTTTGATAATGATGTAAAGAAATCTTCTAAGGTTGCAGAGACAAGGAAAGGAAAGAAGACAACTACAGTTAAGAAGGATGATAAGTTTGCTTGCTCTCATTGTGACAGGAAGGGTCATGATGAAGAACATTGTTGGCAGTTGCATCCTGAACTGAGGCCTAAGTGGGCTCAGAAACGTAATCAGAAACAGAAAGGTAAGGAGAAAGCCGCAAATGTTGTTATGGATCTTGGTTCAGATTCAGATGATGAGACTAAGATAACAGCTATGGGTCTAAAAGGTAAAGCTCCTATTTCTAGTGTTTCTATTCATAGTTGTGCTTCTTCATCTAAAGTTAATGATTTCTTTGAAGATGAAAAAAGGAATGAGCTTTTTCATTTAAGGGTTGTTGCTAAGAACAGTAAAATTGATGCACTCATAGATAGTGGTTCTCAAGTTAACTTAATTTCTGAAAGTGTTGTAAGAAACTTGGGATTAAAAACTACACAGCATAAGAAACCTTATCCACTAGGCTGGATTTGTGAAAATGATAAGTTGCAAGTAACAAGACAATGCACCTTAAGATTCACAATCACTAGTAAGTTTGTGGATGAAGTACAGTTTGATGTGGTTCCACTAGATATCTGTGGGATAGTTCTGGGTAGCCCTTATCTATGGAAAGCTATTTTCTACACGGAAAAGAATCATTATCATTTGTTTAAAGATGGCATTCAGTATATTGTACATTCTCATAGGATTAAGACTGATCATTCTTTTACAAACACAGGGCAATTAAAGAGGGTGATTAATGCAAGTAAAGAGTTAACTCTCATGTCTGCTAGTACAGGTGGTTCTAGACATGAACTTGGAGTAGCTAACCAGGGTCAGATGTTGTAGGATACACCAACAGTACAACATGAGGGAATGGTGATTGAAAGCATTGATGGTCCCTTGGGAAAAAATGTTTCTGTTGTGGGAGATTGATATGTTGTTGATTTATTCTCTTTCATTTCTGCATTGTTGTTCAACTTGATGCTAGTCAATGTTTGTTGGTTAGTGGCTACAACAGTTGATGTAGATGCTTATGGAAGTGATAAAGTGATGTTTATGTTCAACAATGTTATTGCAGTCTTTGTTGTGATTGTGAGCCAGGTATACAAATGTACAAATGATACAGGACAAGTGGGGAGGCCAAGTCCTCACTTGATGTTTGAATAAATGCCACTTTTGGAGGTCCAAAAGGTCTTTAGTGGGGAGGCCTGATCCGATGGATATTTTCATTGAAAAAGGAAGTGTCTCCCATGTCTACCGACGGATTCAAATTTTTTAGTTGGTTTGTGTTTGTTAACAAAATGTTGTTCAATGGCCCGTGGGATTCGAACACGTAACCTCCTCCGAAATAGCCACAACCTGAGCCGTTACACCAAATACAATGCACTCTGCTATGAGTAGTAACCGGTTGCTTTTGATGAGTATGCAGTTTGAATTGGTTAGTAATGTGTGGCCGACGGGAGTTGACCCCACACCGGCCGGTTCTAAAAAAGCTTATCATCACCGCTAGCCCATGTGTGCCGTTTGAAATGTAAGTGGCACAGGTATTTAGTTAACCAACTTAAACACAAACCCCTTAAAATTATTAAATAAAACAAAATAGATAACCCCCCAAACAATGAGAGCCGAGATTCATTAATTTGAAAGGCTATTATAATTTAAGGGAGATTATTAAGGATATTTTGAATATTCCTACGGAAAAATGGAGGGATAAGGTTGTTTTAGTAAATCTTATGGTTTTTCCTCCATATGGAAAAAAAAATTGTATTTAAAGGGTGGTATACGGAGCTGTTTAGCTAAGTGTGAAACTCAGATTTTGCAAATTAGAGGAATAGGTGACAGGTGTTTTGAGAGAGGAGCTCTAAGAAGATTTTTGAGCCATTTTTGTACGTCGGCGCTTTGTTATGCTGCCGAAGTGATGGTCTTGGTGCATTGTACTTGATTTTGGAGATTAATCGAATCGGTCGTACTCTATTGGAGCCGACTCGGAGACATAGTCACGTTTGTGGCGAACTCCGTAATCAAACTCTGTTTGCACCTTCTATCTTCTTTTCTCTCAATTCTGTTACTCATCTTAAGTTTTGATGCATAATTTCGTTAATGTATGCATGAATTAAAATTCCGCAAAGTTGTGTTTTTAATTAAGCATTCAATTTGCAATTTAGTCTAGATCCGTTTACAGATCAAATTTAGAAACATATTTTTATTTGTAATAACAAATTTAGAACATTTCTTTTTTATTTAATTTTCAATTTTTTAAATTTTAAATACATTAATTTATTTAGAATTTTTAAAAAGAACAATTATTTTTCATTTCGTTATAATTTTATTTCTATTGTAACCTCATGTCCCCATGTAGCTCTTAACTCGATTTTCTTCTTAAATTTAAGCAGCGAGAGTGTTCCTGTGCATAAATTTAATTGTTGGGAAAGGATAATTTGGAATCTTGCAACAACTGCATATTTTTTATTTTTATTTTTGTACAAATTATTATTAATATTGTTAATACAAATTTAAGCTGGTTGCTAAAAATTAAGCAAAAAAAATAAATTTTCATGGGGCCATCAACTGCACAAATAACTCCTTGAGCAGTGGTTGCTAGCCAAAATAAGCTAAGCAGCGACATGGGGACATGAGGTAATATTAAATGACATTTTACAATGAATCAAAGATTTTTTTCCTTTTTTAAAGATTTTACTACTTTTTAAATTTTAAGTATATTAATATAGAAACTTAGTTATATACGCAATAGTAATTTAAGAAAGTTTTTTCATAATTTATCTTATAAATTTGAGAAAATTCTTTTTATGTGTAGTTCTTTATAAATAATTATTTTTATTAGAAAAAATTACTTAAATAAATCTCAAGAGATATGTTGTTTTAGAAAATTTGATTTTTTTTTAATTTTAAGTATATTAATTTAGAAACTCATGAAACAATAAATTTAGAATATTTGTTTTATACTTTATTTTTAAATTTTAGAAACTTCTTTTTATGTCTAATAATTTAACATATATTTTTTATACTTTATCTTTTTGAACATATTTGTTTCATACTTTATATTTATAAATATTTATTATTTTTGATTGAAAAATATTACTTAAATAAATATACTTAAAACATATCAATCCATATCTTGTGTGATGTCTATTATAATTTTATGTAGAAATTTTGCTTATAAATTTATTTTACTTTAGTTTTGTAGTATAAACTTATTTAAAAGAAAAATTCATAAGAACATTGAAAAATCTTCAATGATGATAAAAAACACTTACACATTTTTAACCAGAAGTGGTGGATACATTGGAAATGGTTTGGAAAAGAGTAGATGCAATGAAAATGTTCTATAAAAAAATGGTTAAGAACATTACTCATTTAATCACCAAATTATATAAATTTATAAGCTTATAAGCAGAGACCTTAATGGATCAAATTTATAAATTTATAACAAAATGAAAACTAAAAGTGTTTAGTTGTGATTAGAGCTCCACTGAGAACAAAAGAACCCTTAAAGAACATTATGGCAAGTTAATCATTAACATGCAAAGTTGTTAACAAAAATCTCAAAAAAGTAAAACAAAATCACATTGTTAGCTATTGAAGGAAGGACAATCAAAAGGAAAAGAAAAGATGTGATAATTGTGGTTATGAAAAGGCAAGTATTTTTGCTATAAATCACCAAATTTCTGATCACATGTTTCTTAGAACGACATTCAAATGTACATTAACATAATGAAGACCTAAACTTCGTTGAAGGCAATCATACAAAACCCATTCAAGCCCCTCAGACAACATAGAGCACATAAAAACTAAATACAAATACCAAATTTGAGATATCTTTCAACTTAAATTACTATTGAGAAGGAGCTAAGAGCGTAAAGATTATACTAGAGGAATTGGAGGAGCATTTCTAAGCATAAAATAAAATGAGATGAAAATTCACATCCAAAATGGATTTGGAAAGAAAACCTAACTCCTTGAAAACATAAATGGGAGCGTTGAATGAGGTACAAAAATTCATTTAAACATAGAGGATAGAAGGATATGCTCAATCATACAAAAGAGATGCATGCAAAACATGCTAGGAAGTGCATTGGTAGTCATGCATGTAAAATATCCAAGCATAGACAAGGTATGATGCAATGTTATTTAACCTGATAACCAGAAACAAAAATAAATTGCACATTACCTATTCTCTTCAACAACCAAAGTTCTCACAAAAGGAAACTAGTAAAACATAAGTAATTAAAAGAGAGATTATGCATTTGTTGCATTTATAGTATGGTGAACATGATTAAATAAATTTCTAAAACAAAAAAATAGCAACATTTTTATGTACACGAATTCTCAAGGAATTGGCTTTCATTGTAAACACCTATCAGTGTAATAAAATATATAAATATAATTAAATAGACAAAAAATTAAGCTATGGGAAGAAGAAAGATAAATTTATAAAAAAGAAAATATGTTTTACAAATTTTAAAATATTTGAAATTGTAGAGAGCAACGGTCACAAAGAAGATTGATCAAGCACAATAAACATGAATTTTCTCAAATCGACTTGTTAATTATTTGAATGAGATGTACATAATAGGAGAGTGTTTGAACACCTAATCTCCATGAATTGAGGATAGGACTCCTCAATCAAGTAGTGGTGGCGAGTTTGCTCACACAAAAATAGCATGAGGTGTCAAAAGTGCTTTGACACCTCTAAAACTCCTAACTAATGTTGACACCTTGCATGCACAAGTGTCATGTACACCTAAGTAGGATTATAAGCACATGTGTAAACTAATTATTACACTAACACCCTCCCTTAAGCATAACTTAGGTGGGCACAACAAGCAATGGAAATTTGAGTCCCGACAATAAGGCTTGATAAGGTACTCATTTACAATGCAAACTCTCAAATAAAGTGGAGAAAGATATAAAACCCAATGGGAAAAAGATATCCTCCAAAAAGAAAGTAATAACCGACATTTTACAAAACAAGAGAAGGAATACAATAGATCTTGCAATCACTCAAAGAACATGTCCTTTTGATTTCTCTTTTTCCCTTTTAGTCTTTGTAGATGATGAAGATCTATAATTTACAATCTTACTTTCCTCAATGATTTGAGTAAGATTGTTTATTTGTTTCCTCATACAGTCAAGTACATTATGCCCCAATTTCTTAAAAAAGGAACACTTGACATGTTTCTTAGTATTTTCCTCCTTTTGTGATTTTCCTCCTTGTATTTCCTTATCTTTTCTTTCTTCAGTTTTGTTTGTCAATCCTCTATATTTTACACTTTCTGCTACTGAAGCATGTGGCTTGTAGGATACTATGCCCCCCATCTAGATGAGTTTATCTTGTTCTCTAATCAAATCAACAATAATTTTTTTTATATTTGGCATAGACCAATTAGAACCCAAAGCCCTTTTTGTAGAGTAGAATGTTGACACAAAAAGAGAATAAGAAGATCCCAACTTGGAAAGAGTTGACAAGATGAGTTGATCATCTTTCTTCTCAATTAAACATTCCTTAAGTTGTTGGTGAAGTGACTTAAATTTGGTGAAATATTCTTGTAATATTGGGCAATTACTTGGACTTAAGCTGATTAATTCATTTTATAGCTCATGGCCTTTAATATCATCAACTTTCCCAAATAACTTTTCAAGAGCTAACCATACTTCATGTGGGGTTTTCAATGCCTCCACATGAAATAGAAGTTATTTTGAAAGACATAAACACAAGAATCCAAAGGCTTGGTCACACTCATTGAACCAGTTTTCCTTGTCCTTGGCAACATTTGGTTCCTTTTCAGTACCCATTGTAACTCTATACAAACCTTTGTTCTTGAGTGTAATTTGTACTTGCAACTTCCACTCATGGTATTTAAAATGTGTAAGAGGGTTAATCACTTGATTGGGCTCCATGCTTGATTAGGTTTAAAAAAAAAATAGGAACTTGAGAAAATAAATTTTCGAGTATTCTAATCACAACTCTCTCTAATACACCCCCCCTTTTAATACTTTTGATTTTCCCCCTGTTTGGCACTTTATTTTAGTGCATGTATTACATACAATAATGAAGGTGAAAGATGACACTTTGTATTATTGCAAAATCACCAACATTTGAAAAAATTTGAAAAAATAAGTACTATGTTCAACACTTTTAAGTTTTCACTTTTTGCAATTTAACACTAATAAACTTGCATTTACAAAGATTGGATTTTTTTTATTTTTTTAAAGAATATTGAGAGAGAAAAATAAAAAATAATTAAGCCCTCATAGGCTGGAAAGAACATGTGATAATAACCCCATATGACCAAGGATCTCTTTTTTCTAGAATGAACAGTGCACCCCTGCCTCTTTGAAATTGATGCCAACTAATTTCAACAACGAATTTCCCGCCTCTTCACAGGTTTGTAATGCCACCTATTGGGAGACCAAAGACATGACTTTGGCTGTGTATTCCAATTGCACTCAAATCATTGTCTAAATACTCCCAAACCGGTGCCTCCCTACCTTTAAAATCATGGCATCTCAACTTCAATGTGCATAGAAACCAATGCCGACAATAGGGCAATCATGAAAATTGTGGGGTTGAGGGTTTTGAATAAACAACCATGGGATTTTGCATCCTGCAAACAACAAATCATTCATCCAATGAAAAATATGGCAGCTTCCAAAGGTGAATTAGGACCTTGTAGAGGTGATACACAACCTTGAAGATTCCAACACTGCTTTCAAACTTTCTAGATCCATGCTTTATAGCGCTGAATGCAGGTACATAGGTTTCAATCTGCAAAAAATACCATGAATCGTGGCTTGCACAACATAAATTGCGCCCTCCAACAACCAAAATATCAACCCAACAGGTGAATCGCTCTCTCCAACAAGTTAAAAAAACTACAGAAATATAAAAACCTAGAGAAATAAAGAGTGAAAGTTTAAATAGTTGCCTTCTATGTAAAAAAATGCCCAAAAATGGGCTGCATTTTCTTAGAACTGCACTTATTTCAGGTTTCCAATCACGGAAAAAACATTAATGATGAAGAAAAGCATGCAAATCAGAGGGATTGATTAAAATTATTAAAAGGGTAAGTGCACCAATTTGTGACACAATTTAGGTACCAAATTGATAAAACGTTAAAAAAAAGCCTGAAATAAGCCATTTGGCATGCGCCAAATGGCTTATTTGACATAAAATCCAAAAATCAAGTTTCAAACCCTCATTTTGTCTTCAACCCATAGCTTGAGGAAGAGGATTTCAGGTTTGCAACTCGCACTCACACTCGCACTCGCCAAATCTCTTCCTTTGTTTGCATCCTTAGCTTTCCATTTTCCACGAGGATGCCGCCAACACATTAGAGAGGTCGAAGATTGCAAAGAGGTATGCATTTTTATTCTATTTATTTCAAATTTGATTTAGAATGCAAATTTAAATAGGTTTTTATAATGAAACTTTGTTCTAATTCTCAGGGAGTGAATCTCCACCTTGAAACATTGAGAATTCACAATCATCCCCTCATGAAGAGCCTCCTATACAAGAACAACCTGAAAACCCTCCATCAATTCATAGGCATCCTTAAGGAACACAAGAAAATATTCAAAATCGAATTGAAAACAATAAAAGAGACATTCAACAATTAATTGCAAGATTAACCGAGCATGTTGAAACCCACCCTTATAGGAGAGGGATTGCTGAATCATTGAAGTCAATTGTAACTCATGTAGGAGAAATGAGTGAGCAAATGAATTTTTGGTCAAATAAGAGGCATGAGATGAGACAATTTTATGCTAGTGGTTTGTCATATGCAGATGTCAAAAAACTAGAAATTAGAAAAGCCGACTTGTGTTCCCTATTTATAGACCTGAAAACCAATGAACCTTTGTCTCATGCATGCAGGAGGTTCCCCATCCATTGGTGCCACCATGAGTTAATTAAAAACAAATTTTGGGAGCAGTGGTGGATGGTATTTGACCAACATCCATGCAATAACCATGAGGTGCCACAATACTTTTTGAGGAAACTCTATAGTGAGTTTGTCCTCAATAAAATGCCAAACTATTTTGACATCTTAGACTTTCAGGGTAGAGGTGGGGGCTCCACACACGATAGACCTATTGCATGACGTAATCCACAGTTGGCACTGAGAGTCTTGGGCAGACCCATGGTGGAGCATGTCGCTGTTCCTTCCATTGTTAAGGACAATGTAGAGGTGGACACGATGAAGTCAATTGGCTCACTCACCCAAACCATTTTACAGTCTGCGAGTCCTCTAGTAGAGCCTGGTGTGGAGGAGACTTGTAGGCCTCGAGGGCCCGGCTTAACGGGCACACTCTAAGGGTACACTCCTTAGGTGGTTGGTCGGGCCCATAGCTCCTTTAGTGTCTTTTTCCATTTCGCATTTATCTTTGCCGTTTGCCATTTCCATTCTTGAACTATTTTATTTGCCGTTGCCTCTGTACATGGTGTCCGGAAAAGTGTTTAGGTTTTTAATCCCACATGAGTTTGGCGAAAAGAGAGATAGAAAATTGTAGTTGTAAATAGTATAGAGCATTCGTAATGATGCAAGCAACAACTTCATACAGTGAATTAAAACATATCCGAAAATTAATAGTGAAAGCAGTATATTAGTTTTTAACATAAATTAATATAAATTAATATTATTAAAAATAATTCAAAAAAGCTTTTCAATTTAAATTTTTAAAGATAAATTTATTAGTAATAATTATTTATAATTGATATTTAATAAGTATTAATTTTTTAAAATATTTTAAAATATTCAGAATAAATAATTATTACAATAATAAAAAATTGGTAATAATTATTTATAATTGATATTTAATAAGTATTAATTTTTTAAAATATTTTAAAATAATCAAAATAAATAATTATTACAAATAAAAGACTTAATTAAATAATTTAATAATAAATTAATTATTAAAAATTAATTTTAAATAACAATTTTAATTATAATTAAAATAATTTTAATTAAAATTCCTAAATAATAATCAATGATAAGTTATTAGTTATTAATTATTTAAAATTAAAAGTAATCAATAAATTATTAACAATTTGCAATTTAACATTCTAAATTTTGATATGATTTTTGGTTTATTAATAATTGTTAGATTTTGATAAAAATGACACATAAATAATAATTTGAAATAAAATTAAGATATCATTGTTGAGTTTACATGTACATAAAATCTATAAGAAGTCAACATAACCATTTTGTACATATTTTATGAACTTTTTATTCCATTAAACCACATCATATTGAGGCATTTTATCTAGCAATTCTTATGTCATCAGTATTCATCTACATTTTAATACATTTATGTTTATCAACAAATACATAATTACAATATTTGACCCCAAAAAAATTATTTCTATTATTTCTCGATGGATCTCCATACCCAACTTCAAAGCTTCCATTTCAATAAACATGAGGACATTGGAAAATGTAACTGACGTTAACTTTATTCCTTGTAATTTTATTTGCCTAAATATTGCAATAGCTTGTTACATACCTAGTTTTCATTTTAAATCAACAAGGTAACACATTTCATGAAATGTCATTTCAATTGAGACATTTTGTCAAATAGTTCTCTTGCTTGTTAAGGCTTCAACATTTTGCATATGTGAGTTTGCATTTTATTGAGAGATTTGGCTCCACTTTAACCAATTGTTTGTGATTGATTTTTTTTTATTTCATGTTTAATTTGTGATAATTGCAATTGCATTAACAGGCTTCAACATTTTGTATATGTGAGTTTACATTTTATTGAGAGATTTGGCTCCACTTTAACCAATTGTTTGTGATTGATTTTTTATTTATTTCATGTTTAATTTGTGATCATTGCAATTGCATTTCTTGGAGGCACTCTACCAAGTGGTTCACTAGTATTGAAGCATTAATTTGGTTCACACATAAATTACTACTACGTACAACTCTTTGAACATTTTACTTGGCAACTCCTTCAAGCATCATGTTAAATACATTCCCACAACAATAAAAGTAGGCAATACTATAAAAGTTATATCAATTGATATATAATTGATCAATTGAACAAGGTTTACATTCAAATTGAGTTATCATTTATTGCTTAGGCACAAATCTACTACTTTATGGAAATCAATATATGACTGAAATAGCTAATTGTGAACTATATTTTTTCTTGTATTTTCATCTTTGTTCTCTACAGACCATACCATATAGTATACTATGACTACTAACCCTCTCTTCAATTTTCACAAATAAATCTCTTCACAACTTAAATATAAGATAGCTACAAATACAAAACTATGCAAAGTCAATATGAGTAGATGACTCAAAGTATCTAGGTGGTACATAAGGATAGAAGGATATGATAGAGTCCTTACTTAGATCATGAATGTTTTTATGTTTTTAGTAATTCATTTTTTTTGGTCTATCTTACAAGTGGATACTTTCAACAAGACATTCTCTTCATTTATGATATATGAACTTCGTTGCATGGTTCATAAGTGGGGAATTTCAGTAGTATAGGAAATTTATAACAAATGGATGGCCTTGGGTAGCCCATGCAATTTTTTAAAAAATAGTATGTCTTTCTAATATCAAGCCTTCTTAAAATTCTTAAAATTTAGTGTTTGATTCAATTGTAGGTAGGTTATTGCTGCTACACTTCATTCCACACACATGATGCCTAATGCAACAATCACTTCACCACTTTTGTCAAGTTTTATCAACTAGGCTAGTTAATGGGTTGGATGAACTATAGTTTAGTTATGACCCTTGGTCTCTTCAAAATAATTAGACAAGATTAGGGAGAGGAAGGAGCATTAAAAAAACCACTTCAAAATAGGAGTAGTTGTGGGCTCATTGGTTTACTTTAGATACCTAGTTCCTATGGGGAGAAATCATTGACTATACAAATCAAAGGCAATTGACTATCTACCCAATACTGTTTTGTGTGTTTTGAAATGGAAGAGATCTACAACTCTATGGAAATTGATATATGCTAATTGTCAACTTATTATCTTATTTATACCATTTTCTTAGCTTTGTATAATAACAAATATAGGGTAGAGGGTAACATGATTCTCAAATTAGCTACTATATAATAGTTTATTTGTTGCAAGAATTATTTCCATTCTTAGCATTTTTTACATTAGAATGCATATATTCTTATAATGATAAAAATCTTTTAATGTCTTACCAAAATTAACATTATTAATAATATCAAAATTTTATACACATGTATGCAAAATAACATAAATAAGGAATATATTTGTAATGTCCCCTTCTAGTTGACATTGACATATCAGCAGGATTAGCCTATTAATGGCTCTTGTAGGCTAATGAGGCATGGTGAGGAAGTCATCTGGCAGGCATTTGGTGATTACTTGGCTCAGTATTTGATTGGAGTAAGGTTTTCCATCATACATCACTATTATTTCTATTTATGGAAACCTTATTTTATAATTTGATGTTGAGATGCACTTTATTAATAATATTATATTTTTATATTTTATAAAGTGCAAATAATTTAAAATATATTGGAATCTTCTAGAAGTCAAAAAATAATATTATTTTGTTGAGGCCGATCTCTAGAGGAAATGCATAAATAGACATTGAGGTCTCACTCTTGAGCATGCAGATTTGATGTTGATGATTGGTGATTTCTTCTTGAGCATTTGTGGAGCCAAGTGGTCTGCAGATAATCAATTGATCTTTGGGAATGAAAACTCCCATTGATTGCATAACTAAGGGAGTGAAATATCTCTAGAACGGTTGTAGATTGGAGGTGATATTTCAATCACTTCATTGAGCAAAATTAGTGGCCAAGGGCCAATTTTGAAGACTGCAATTATAGGAGATGATTTGCATTGAAGGGTAGTATTTGTGGCATCAATTCTTGAAGGGAAATGACAGATTTCAATTGGGAAATTTTTGATGCTAAGTCTGAAGCAAACAGGGATGCCATTGGAGACTTCTTTTAATTCATTAGAGCTCATATATGCATTGATTCTTCTTGGAGATTGGGGCGCTTCTTTCCTTGGTCATTTCTGATGGTGTTTGGAGTTAGTGGAGGCTTGTAAACATTGGGAATTATTTTATTTTAAAGAACATACCAGAACAGGGGCGATTTTGAAGAAGGGCTCAATTTGCTTACAAGGACGCACCTTTTGCTGATCTATTGATTGCTCCATCATCTCCAGCCATAGGCGACTTCATTCCAACTAGGTTTCCTTTGTTTATCATTCAATTTAGCCTTGTATTTAGGAGTTATAAGCTATAGCTGTAGGTGTGCATTCATGTCAGCAACTGTCATATTTTATGTCAATGTACTTTGCCAAGAGTCTTGGCTATTTGATATCAGCATTGTATTAGGAGAGGAGTAATAGGTAGTTGATCAAATAATAGTTGTGATTGTGCAATCAAAAAGCTTTGTAATCGGATTAAGAGTTTGCAAGCCAAGTGTTTGTAAAAATGTCTTTGGCTGTAGATGCATTTTATTTCCTTAGTACTTCATTTGAATGCACTTAAAATTGAAAGAGAGCATAGTATTTCATTTAGAAGCTTGCATAGTAATTATAGAAGTTTATTTAGCTTTCAAAATCATTTAGCATTAGTTCTTGCATCAAACAACAAACTAAAAAACAACATATCAGCCTCTTCATATATTGTATACAAAGTGTTTGCGAAATTGCAAAGTAGATATTGAAGTGTTTTAAGGTCAGATTTGAGCAAGGCTCATTACAATATTGCAACCATTTCTCTAGCAAAATATTAAATGTCATGTGGACTACAAGGAATACAAAATATACACAAAATCGATCTACATTGAAAATATTGCAATAAAATTCAAGAAAATGCAATTGGTAGATGCAAAGATGAATAAATGTGAAAAAATGGACCATAATGATTTTAGGATATATACATAATGTTTAAGGTTTTAGAAACTCTCAAGAAAATGCAATTGGTAGATGCAAAGAAAAATTCCACAACCTTCACCAAAATCCTTGTTGGTTGTCCTAATATAGGAGATTTCAAACAAGGTATGGACATCCATCAAAGTATAATATGAAGACATTTTTTCTCAAATGTTGTGGTTGTACATGCCCTTTCAAAAATATATGCAAAATGTGAGGATAGACAAAGCATGTGAACTATTTGACACAATTCCTCAAAGAGTTGTGATCTTTAATGGATGCATTGTAATTACACATGTTGCATCACTACCCTCATAACAATCTCTCAATTTGTTAGTGTCTATTATATTGTATCCAATTTGAAACTCAATTATGATACATTAATTTCATATCAAATTGTCATTTGTATGCATCAAGTTTGTCAAAATTCAAAATGTTCAATCTCTAATAAAATCATAGATATTTACTTTATCCTCAACATGATCAATAATTTTATTAGAAATTGATCATTTTGAATTTTAATTAATATACAACTCTATGAAAATCAATATATAGTTGAAATAACTAATCATGAACTATTTTTTTTTCATCTTTGTTCTCTATATGTTGTACCATATATTATGATATGACTACTAACCCTCTCTTCAATTTTCACAAATAAATCTCTTCACCACTTAAATATAAGATAGCTAAAATATATTTCAAGTCAATAAGAGTGGATGGCTCAAAGTATCTAGGTGGTAGGTAAGGATATAAAGATATGGTTGAGCCCTTGCTTAGGTCATGAGAATTTTTACTGTAATTCATGATTTTGTGTCTATTTTATAAATGAGTACTTTTAAGAAGATGCACTCTTCATTTATGAAATATGATCTTCATTGCATGCTTCATAAGTGTGGAATTTTAGTACTATAGGCAACTTATAAAAATGGATGGGCTTGGGCAACCCATGTATAGTTTTTTAAAATAGCACATTTCTTTCTAATAACAATCTTTCTAAAATTTTAAATATAGTGTTTGATTCAACTATAGGCAGGTTATTTCTACCACTCTTCATTTTGTTAGGGATAAGGAGTCGGCCTGTCATCAAGATAGACATCTAAGACAATAGTGCCTTAGTGATTTCAATTCAAAATCACATCAAAAACACAAACAATTGTACCATAAAGCAGAAACTAGCACAGAGTACCCCCCATTGATCCTACCGAGGAAAGTAAATGCATAACAATAATAGATTCAACACAAATAGATAACCATGAAAGACAAATATGATGACACACAGATATACGTGGGGAAAACCCTTTCGAGTAAAAAGCACCGCACTCCAAAAGATTGAGCCATTGTATTATTCAACAATAGAAAACAATTACAATACAATCTCAAGCTCATAGCCTATACAGGAGTCACATCTTGTTCATCTGGAGAAATAGAAGGCAACAGTAAACCAGAACCAGTATGTAACTTTCCAATGTCATCCAGCTGACATACTACATAGATTGCCTTCAACTCCTCAGAAATGACTATCTCAGCCAGCCTCTCGGCCAACCCAGCCTCAAGCCTTGCAAGTTCACATCATTCAGATCCAAGAGACAGAGTGTTCGCAGTTGCAATGCCTTAGCATACTGCTCAAACACACTTCACGCCTCTCTTTGTCGATGACTCTACAACCCCCTTTTGGTTTTATTTCATAATGTATATCTTTGACCAAGCCATACATCGCATTCAATGACCCAACCAATCGCTGACCCTCAGGTTCATGCATCGAACAACCAAGCACGCATCTGATCTACACAAATTGCATCGAGCTACCCAGGCATTCAATCCATGCCTTAATCGGGTTCCAATTCCAACTAGAAATCGGCTTGCAGTAACTGCCTATCACTGTTTTGGTCTTTGGCCAATCAGACGCTACCAACCTACCACGTGTCACCTTCCCATTCACCTACTGCTCTGAGACCGAGTGCAACTCAGTCAAACTTTTCCCCGAGCTCATCCGAGCTCCTACCGCGTTACCGCCGAGTCCAAGTCACCCAACCGCAGTATAGCGGTGAGCTCATTCGAGCTTACCCCTTGACTTCACCGAGCTTTGTCACACCTTCCCCGTGCTACCGCTACCCTGGCCGACCCGCCTCACGGTATGGTGGTAAACCTATTCGAGCTCGCCTTCTGACTCCAGCGCACTACCACTAGGCTTGGCTTTGCCCATCGCAGTATGGTGGTAACCGCCAACCAAACCATCAACGGTCTCACCACGGAGACCGCTAGGTCACCCCGCGGTAGGGCAGTGACTGCTCTAGCAGACCGCCAACGGTCACGCCGCGACCACCACAGTCACACCGAGTACAGACCGTAGTAGGGTGGTAACCATCGCTAGACCGCCGCCCTCCAACCACTAGCAGTTTACCATGCCCACCGTGGCTTAGAAAATAAGCCTCACGGTAGGGCGATAACAGTCCTCTACCAGTTTGCCACCATTGCGCTGCTCATTGTGTTACCTCGGCACCGACTGGACCACCTTGCGGTAAGGTGGTAAGCCTTTGCTCCGCCAACCCGCCGCTAACCGCACTGCCTCACCACCATCGATCCACCTCTACGGTAAGGAGGTAAGAGACTTCCAGACCACCGCCACTTCATCGCACCACCGCTAGGAAAGATGAAGTCCACCACAGTAGAGTGGTGACACCGCTCAACCGTCGAATAGGGTGGCCCGTAGTATGGCGGTAAACGCCCAAAAAGGAGAGAAAATGCTTGTCTTCAAATGGGTTGACCAAAAAGTTGAGGCAAATTTCCCAACACATTCTACATACATGATGTCAAATGTTGCAATCATTTCACCACTTTTGTCAAGTTTCATCAACCAAGCTAGTCAATGGGTTGAATGTGTAGACGTTGGGAACTATGAAAGGTAAGGGAAGATAGAGGAGAATACCTAAGAGATATTTTTAATAATGTGGATGAATGCTAATGGGTATAAGATCTGGTATATATGCTTCAATACTAGTCTCTAACACTCACTAACTTGATGCTCGAAGGAGTTGCCAAATAAAATGTTCAAAGAGTTGTACATAGTAATTTGTGTGTGATCCAAATTAATGCTTCAATAATAGTGAACTGCTTGGTACAGCACCTCCAATTAGTGCAATTGCAATGATCACAAATTAAACATGAAATAGAAAAAAATTCAATCATAGGAAATTGGTTAACGTGGAGCCAAATCCCTCAATGAAATGTGAACTCACATATGCAAAATGTTGAAGCCTTAACAAGGCACACAAACTATTTGACAAAATGCTTCAATTGAAATGATATTTTATGAAATGTGATACCTTGTAGATTAAAATACAAACTAGTATAAGAAACTATCACAATATTTAGGCAAATAAAATTGAAAGGCGTGACATTTATCAATGTCCTCATGTTTATTGAAATTGAAGCTTTAAGGTTGGGTATCAGGATCTATTAAGAAATAATAGAAACAATTGTTTTGGTATCAAATATTGTAATTATGCGTTTGTTGATAAAATGCCTTAATATGATGTGGTTTCATGGAGTACAAAATTCATTGGATATGTACATAATAACTTTATGTTGACAACGTCTTAGAGATTTTTATGTACATGCAAACTTAATTGTGATACATTAATATCATCAAATTATCATTTTTTGTGTTAAAAGTTTGTGAAAATCCAACAACTTTTAATAAAACCATAAATCATGTTATCAAAATCTAAAGCATTATATCCTTATCTTTTTATAATTAATAAAACATACTCTATTACCGATCAAAAATAAATAAATAAATAAATAAAATCTAAAGCATTGTAATTTATTGATCACTTTTAATTTGAAATAATTAACAATCAATCATTTATTATTGATAATTATTTAATAATTTTAATTAAATTTATTATTTAAAATTATTTTTTAATAAATAATTTATTAATAATTTTTATTTATTTCTAAAAATTATTGATTGTTGACTATTAAAAAATGTGTTTTACAAAAATCCTTATTCAATATCAATTATAAATAATTTATTATTAATAAATTCATTTTTAAAAGTTAAAATTTAAAAGTTATTTTCAATTTTTTTTAATAATAGAATATTAATAATTTATCGTTATCTTAAAATTAAAAACTAATTTTTTTTTTTTAATAATACAAATTATTAATAATTTATCGTTATCTTAAGAATTAAAAACTAAAAATACTTTCTCTCAAAAATCAATTTATTATCTTAAAAATAAAAAATAAAAAATACATCTCTCAAAAATGAATTTGTTATCTTAAAAATAAAAAATAAAAAATACATCTCTCAAAAATCAATTTTGATATGTTTCAGTTCGTTGATTCATACTTGAAAAAGAGTACATATGCGTCATGCTTTACACATATTATAATCACCTTCTTCCCTATGATTTGTCACCCAACACATGTGGGATTAAAAACCAAACACTTCGTTCGAAGGCTTTGTCCTGCTTTCTTATCCCGAACACTTTCTCACTTATTCTTGAATTATTTATTGGAAGCATCTGAATCATAAGCATCGGCCTGGTAGAACTCCGTTGTCTCGGGCAGCCAGTCAAATATGCATAGTTGGGGCCGCTCACTGGTTTCAATAGCTAAATTCCTCGATGACGGAAAAAGAATTAGAGATAACGGCAAATAAAATTGTGGAAACAAACGGAAATGGAAATAGAGACGGAAACGGCAAAGAAAAAATTGAAAACGGAAATGAGAAAGTGCACCACCGGTTTAAAGGAGCTGTGGGCTCGGCAACCTAAGCACTATACCCTTAGAGTGTGCCGGTTAAGCCCACCATTGTAGCACTTATGGTGTTGTTTGCACGTATGATTATCAGGGTTCTCGTGATGTAGCTACACAACCTACATCAATTGCAGAGGCGATGGCTTTCACAGATGATATTATGAATGATACATTCGACATTGACACTCAGGTAAAATTTAGCAAGTTATTTTAATGTTGTTTATTAAATTATTTTTTGAAATTTAAGAATAACTAAATTAGTAGAATTTTGATATGATGAAATTTTAGGGTCTCACTATTCATGAGGCATGCTCTATTTCTACAGACCCTTATACATTCTCGACGATAAGTCTACATGTATGCAACTAGTATTAAAGATATTATTATTGTATTTGAACAGTTGAATGTTATATTTGAATGTTTGTCTCATAACATGCTTCGAAATTCAAATAGTTTCCTGGTGCACCTTCTTCCTCCACATCTCATGATTCATATCCTCAAACAACGTACACTCAGGTAGCCTTTATTCATTAATGGTGTTGTAAATCTATGTTAGCTAGTTTTCGTAATTTTGCGTATATACAAATCTAAAAAAATGATGAGAAACACAAACATTGCATTCAAGTATTCCTTGATCGTGCCACATTATGTTCTCCTAATTCAATTTGTGTTCCTTTATTCCTTCCTAATCCCTTACCATTAAAATTTAATAGTTCACCCTATTTTCCATGATCCCCTCCTAGCCCATCCCACTAATATATTCTAGTCCATGCTATGTGTCATTATGTCCTTCTACTCCCATCTTATTGTACCCATTATTATATCACCCTAAATGTTCCATGATCCCCTATGTTCCACCCTATGTTCCTTTATATCATCCTATGTTATACCATATTTATCCATGTTTCATCCTAGATAACTCTTCTCTATTATTGCTACACACAGGTCAAGTTTGCACTTCGTGTACTATAGTCAAACCCTAGACACCTCCTAATTCACCCTATGTTGCATTATTCCCTAATAATCGCATCCCATTAACCTAAAATTGTCCACCCTATATTTTTTTATCCCATCCTAGCCCATCCCATCAATCTATACTAGTCCATCCTATGTTCCATTAATTCCTTTGGTGCATGGGCACCACTCTTTTCTACATTTCTTCATTAAGTGTTTGATAGTGGCGCAGGAGCACCCATGGGTCTAAGGGACCTAGAATCATTTTGTATGTTCCATTTCTTTGTTTATTTTGGAATAAGGTCTCATGGACCATTTCATTGCTTTGTAATAGGTCTCCTATGGATTTGGTGGAGTTTTGGTCTTGATGATCAACTTGTTGTACAAACAAGGTATCCATCCTCCTTTGTAAGTCTAGTGCATTTTGGAAAATTTAGCAAAAAGGATGCCTTGATGTAGCTAGAAACCTAAGGGGAGTCATACTATTCATTTTGATGATTTTTGGATGCCTTTCACACAATTTGGAGGTATCTTTGTAGGCAGGTTGGTGAAAGTTGGCTAAATTGCCTTAATTAGGCATTAAAGAGAAAAAAATGAAGTCTTTTTGTGTTTCCAACAGTCAAATGATTCAAAATTCAGCTGGAGGATGTTGGAGGAGGTTGGAAGGATTCATATATGCCTCTCTTGGTTGAGGAAATATTGTTCTTGAAGTTTGGAAGAAGTTTTCAATAAAGAGTTTGTTGATTTCTGTGTTTTCTTGAAGAAATTGCTGATCCCATACTTTGTACGGTCTATACGTGTTGTTTCATGCTCCAATCCTATTATGGTTGGATAGGTAATTGAATAATTTTTCTTTTGGAATTGGAGTGGTGAGATTCCGTTGAGTATTGAGGGAGATATCTTAATTTTACTCCCGAGAGGTCTGAAAACCCTCAAAATCAGGGTTTTGAGTGAATTATGGGTGTTTCTTCCATCCTCACATTGTAGAGTTGCTAAATCCTGGTGGGATGGAAGGTATATGCCTATAATATTATTTCATCAATTTATTGGAGAATGGAAGGCTCATTGGAGGAAGTATTGTGAGATTCTTGGCTTGACATCTCTATGTGGCAAGCCTAATTAACAAGCAAAAAAGTGAATTTTGCTTGGTTTCTAGAAAATCTATTTGGAGGGCACTTAGGAATGATGGTAATAGGTATGTAAAGCCTATAGGATTTTTTTTTTGGGCTTTGGGGTGAAGGGAAGAGCCAATATAGTCAAGACCCAGGTGTAGGTCTGTGATTTAGGCCTCTTGGAGTAGTGGTAGAAAAGGTCATTGTGAGTTATGCCTTGATAGTCAAGAGGAAAGGTTTTGGAACTTTGTAGGGGTCCATGTGGGGTTTCTGAATCCATGGGTTTGATGTCTTGACAATCCTCCGTGTGGTTTTTATTCTGACTATCCTACCGAGTAAGGGCTACAACCCTTAAGAGGGAGTGAGGTCTAAATCCCCATAGTGATAGTTGTTTGTTGAAACCTAAGTGCTAGAGGATTGTTGAACCTTGTTTTGTCCTAATGTTTCATGATCCAAATGATTTCAAGATTTGTGGGTGGTTTGAGTTGTGAAATCTAGGTGTGTGGGGGCTGATCACTTAAAGAATAATGAAGTTTATGACTCCTTGTAAGAGTATTTGAGAGAAGCGTAGAATTGGATTGTCTTTGCCATAATAGTTGTGTATTTACCTTCCTTTCCACTCTGCATCATAGTGGTATTAGATCCTTATTGCAGGTAATTGTTGAAGGGAAGACATCATGCCTCCAAAAAAACCTATACCGGTGGTTGCAAAGGAGTTGAAGGCCTTGAGACAAGAGGTAGAGGCCTTAAAGGAAATGAAAAAAAGAAGAGGAGTGGCCATGGAGGAAGAGAGTTCTTCTTATGAAGAGCCAGAGGGTGAAGGACCTACAGAAGGTGGAGAGAACCCTCAGGGGGAAGAGATACCCCCTCATGAGAGAAGAATCCTTAAAGCATTGCAAGCATCAAGAGGAGAGTCCTCTGAAGTGAAGATTGACCTACAGGTGTACAGTGGAAAGATGGATTTGGAAGAAGTGTTGGAATGGGTAGAGGCATTGAATAACTATTTTGAATATAAAGAAATGGAAGAGAATAAGAAGGTGAAGTTTTCCAAAACAAAGTTGAAGGGACTCGCCTTAACATGGTGGAATTTCATCCAAGGAGAGAGGGTGAAGATGGGTAAGTCCATGATCAACTCATGGGATAGGATGGTGCATAGTTTGAAGGAAAAATTCCTTCCTGCTGATCATGAGGTGCAAGAGTTCAAAAAGAGGCAGAATTTGAAGCAAAAAGACATCGATGTTTCATCCCACACTGAACAATTCTTCAAGTTGAGTATGATATGTGATCATTTAGAAAGTGAGAATGAAAGACTGGCTAGGTATATCAATGGCCTAAGGCTCAACATACAAGATGAGATCAGTTTGGCTGTCCCAAAGATCATGGAGGATTGCATACAAATTGCACATAAGGCTGAAGAGAAGATAAGAAGAAAACAAGAGCAGAAAAATAGAGGAAGAGGCAAGAATTGAAGATGTAGAGGCAGCTTTGGGGGCAGAAATTAGTCCCAAAAACATCAAGAGGATTCGAATCCTAATGAATCAAGTGGAAACTCAAGCAATAGAGGGGGATTCAGGGGTAGGAGACCCAATGGTAGAGGCAGATTTAATGGAGAGAAAAGTTCCAATCAGTTTTTAGGGAGATGTTACACTTGCAACCAGTCTGGGCATCCATCCTTCAAATGCCCTGAAAAGCAAGGATCAAGCTCTTATCATGGAGAGAGGAGGAATCAATTGGTACATGAAGATGAATAAAGTGTGATTCACTTGCAGTAAACCTCACATCAGAAGTTTGAGAGAACTTGATGATTAGGAGAGCATTGCTCAAGGCACCAATCCCTGAAGAACCCCCATAAAGGAAGGAACTCTTCAGAATCAATTGCAAGGTACAAGGTAAGGTGTGTAAGATAGTAGTGGACTCAGGATCAATTGATAATCTTGCTTCAGTTGAGATGGTAGAAAAATTGAATTTGAAAAGGATTTCTCACCCTAACCCATACAAAGTTTCATGGCTTAGTAAAGGACAACAGGTCTTGGTGAATGAGCAAGTATGGGTAGAATTAAACATTGGGTCATACAAGGATAAGATCCTATGTGACATCATCCCTATGGATGTGTGCCACTTGCTACTTGGGAGGGCTTGGTAGTTTTTTAGGAAGGCCAAGCATGATGGGGAGAAGAATACATACTCCATTGTGAAGGATGGGGTGACTTACAACCTCACACCTCTCATAGAAGAAGACAAGGAAAACCATGAAGGGCCTAGTGTTTTGATGGTGGGTGAGAAGGAGTTCATGAAGACCTTGAAGGAAGGAGGAGGAAGAGGATTCTTCCTGATTATGAATCCAAAGAGTGAAGTAGATTTTCCCACAAAGAAGAAGGAAGATGCACCTAGAGAGGTCCAAGATTTGTTGGAAAGCTACAAGGACATAACGGTAAATGAACTACCTAGTCACCTACCTCCCATTAGGGATATAAGCCACCATATTGATCTGATTCTAGGGGCTACATTTCCCAATAAGGCTGCATATAAGATGACACCTGCTCAGAATGAGGAGATTGTAAGCCAAGTGCATGATTTGTTGGATACGGGGCTAGTGAGAAAGAGTTTGAGCTCATGTGTTGTTCCTATTGTCCTAGCACCAAGTAAGGATGGGAATTGGAGGCTTTGCATTGATTCAAGAGCCATTAATAGGATCACAATCAGATATAGGTTCCCAATGCCAAGAATGGAGGACCTTATGGATTGCCTAGCAGGGGGATCCTACTTTTCCAAGATTGATTTGAAAAGCGGTTATCATCAGATAAGGATCGGAGAGGTTGTTGATTGGAAGACAAATTTTAAGACTAATGAGGGCCTCTATGAATGGTTGGTGATGCCCTTTTCGTTGTCAAATGCCCTAGCACCTTTATGCACCTTATGAATGAGGTATTGAGACCTTTCATTGGAAAGTTTATTGTGGTTTATCTAGATGATATTCTTGTGTTTAGTAGGTCTAAAGAAGAACATTTAAAGCACCTTGACATGGTATTGAAGAGATTACAAGAGGAGAAGTTGCTGATCGACATGGAATAGTGTGAATTTGTGAAGGGATAACTAGTGTACCTTAGATTTGTCATCTCCAAGGAATGTTTGAAGATGGATCCTTCAAAGGTGGATGCTATTCTTACTTGGCCAACACCAAAATTCATGGGAGATGTGAGAAGCTTTCATGGAATTTCAAGCTTTTATAGAAAGTTCATCAAGAACTTTAGTCAAATTTGTGCACCCATCTTGGACACCATCAAAGGAGGTAACAAGGGTAGTTTTTCTTGGACCAATGAGGTGGATAAAGGGTTTGCATATCTCAAAAAAGAGTAGCACAACAACCTATAATTGTGCTCCCTGATTTTGATAAGGTTTTTACAATTGAATGTGATGCTAGTAACCAAGCAATAGGGGCTGTCTTGAGCCAAGAAGGCAAATCAGTTGCATTTTTCAATGAGAGGCTAAATGAAGCAAAGAGTAAGTATTATTCCTATGATTTGGAATTGTATGCTATGGTCCAAGCCCTCAAAAATGGAGGCACAACTTGTTACCTAAATAATTTGTTGTCTATACTGATAATCATGCTTTGAGTTTCTTGAATGCATAGGATGAACTCAATCATAGGCACATGAAGTGGGTGGAGTCTTTACAAGCCTATACATTCACAATAAAGCATAAGAAGGGCCAAACAAATAAGGTGGCAGATGCTCTCAGTAGAAGGGCACTTGTAGTGCAAGAGATCCAACTCCAAAGCATGGGGGTTGATGCATTGAAAGACATGTATCATGAAGATACAGATTTTAAGGAGGTATACAACATTTGTGATCAACATGTGAATACTTCTCATGGTGAATACTTTGATTTTATGTTGTAGTATAGTTTTCTCTTCAAAGGAATCCAATTTTGTGTGCCTAAATGCTCAATGAGGGATAATATTATAAAGGAGAAACACAGTGGGAGTCTTGGAGGTCATTTTGGCCTTGATAAGACCTTAGAACATGTGAGGAGGTACTAATATTGGCCAAGGCTTCAAGTGGATGTGAGAAAGTTTGTGGAAGGATGCACAATCTACAAAAGAGTAAAGGGAAATTCATCAAATGTAGGGCTCTATCAACCACTTCCCATTCTCAATAGTCCTTGGGAGAGTGTAAGTATGGATTTTGTATTGGGGCTGCCTTGAACCCAAAGAGGTTTCGATAGTTTTTTTGTGGTGGTTGATAGGTTTAGTAAGATGGCTCATTTTATTCCTTGTAAATGCACCAATGATGAATCTAGTATAGTAGGTATCTTCTTTAAGGAGGTTGTTAGAATACATGGATTGCCCTTAAGCATTGTTTCTGACAGGGATTCTAAGTTCATAGGTTACTTTTGGAGGACCTTGTGGAAGAAACCTAGCACAAACCTATCCTTTAGCTCCGCATACCATCCACAAATAGATGGACAAACTGAAGTGGTGAATAGATCATTCAAAAATCTCTTGAGATGTCTTACCAAGGAGCATGGACAAGCTTGGGATCTGATTTTACCTCAAACTGAATTTGGATACAATGACTCCATGAATAGGAGCATTGGTAGGAGCCCTTTTCAATTAGTCTATGACATGCACCCTAGAGGGGTCTATGCGTTAAGATATCTACAAGGAGTTGATAGGAGAAGTGTTCAAGGAGAGGAATTTTCTATTACAATCAGGGATATCCATCAACAAGTGAAGGAAACTCTACAAAAGAATGTTGAGAAGTACAAAGAAAGAGCATATTTGAAGAAGAGGGATGTTCAATACAAGTTTGGAGATTTGGTGATGGCTCACTTGAAGAAGGAGAGACTTCCAAAGGGAAATTATACTATACACATGAAGATGGAGCCTTGGGTCTAAGGTTTGTGGAAATAAATGAGAGTGTGGAGTTTTTTTCAACTTTTGAGCATATTGGAGTCAGAATATACATGTATGAGTTAGTGGCATTGTCTGGGAGGTTGTGCAAGTAGGACTTTGAATAAACCCTCTTGACTTGGAATGAAATTGAGGATTTTGGAATTTTCTATGTTGGAGGTGTCAACCCTGGGTGTTGATTGTGGTTTTAGAGGTTTGAGGGAATAGTAAATGCCACCCCAAAGTTTCAAGGGTTTGCGTTAAGTTTAAAGGTACATTGCTTTGTAAATCTGGCCTAATTCATGGCCTAGGACAACGTTGAGGGTCTAATTTCAAGGGATTGGTCCAAAAGACTTGTATCTGGTTAAGAGATATGTTGTATAACTCTGAAATGGGTATCTAAATCCACCTTTTGATTGTCAAGTGTTTTGGAAAGCATGGGAGTTAAAGGCCAAAACCTGAGTTTGCACTACTGCTAGGTTACATGGGTGAAAGTGAGAAGTTAGACTCCCGATTGTTGTCAAGATTTGAGGATTGTTTGGATAACTCTAATAGGCCATTTTAATCTTGTTAGATGCCTCTTGAATGTAAGTTGTCACTTTGAATGAGTTTGAGCCCCCTCTCTGCATCACCCTTCTATTCCCATCCCATTATCCCCTCTTGGTCTTTATATCAAAATGATACCTAAGATAATGTTTCACTTGCAGATGTTGACAAGAGACAGCCCTGGTGATGTTGGTGGCATGATGGATCATGGATTTTCTACAGCAATCAGATCCATTGAGAGAGGTATGGAATAGATTAGTCGATTTGACATTAGATTTGCTCTTTTATGGTCTATTATAGAAAATTTTCATGATACTTTTATGTAGTTTAATTTCTATCTTCATGGTTGTTATAGATGGTTGTCACTCCAGATTATGGACGTGGTGATGTTGTAAATGTGCATGATGACTATATGTATGCGGTAAGTGATTATATATTATGTTATATGCCATTCCACAATCCAATTTCTATGTTTTAACATCTTTAATTTTTATTATATCAGTTGAAGGTCTAGAGTGAAGAGAGGAGGACTAGCGAGTGTGTTCAAAAGACAAGAGAAGCAATAGTCACTCCACCCAACTAAATTTTGAAGGCAGCACGAGATCTATTTCCTTCCCCTAGAGGGAAATGACTATGTATTAGTGTTGTTTGTTGTATGCCTATGTGGCATTTTTGGAACATATGTTTTGTACTATCGATATATATGTGAAATTTTATGTCCATATGGCTCCTTTGTACTAAGCCTGTATGGTTTTTTTGGATATATTGTATATACTTTTATCAATATATATCATTGTATAGCCTTTCAGCTTTTTGATTGAAGAAACTCTTATTTTGCTACTGCCATTCTTGAATGATGTTATCATGCATATCGTGTAAGTTGTATGCTTGAATGTTGTAGGCATGGATTTTGTTTACATATAATGCTTAATTAATTACTGTCGAATGGACAATAAGCCCCATCTAAAGCATATTGTGTAAATAAGCTCCATTCGTGGTGGTTTGTATCCTTTGGAATGCTTCAATTACTTGCTCCTCACTTATTCACATGTATGCTTCACTTATTCACATGTATACTTCACCTGTATTGTGTGTATTCATGTGTATGCTGCATGCTTCCAATGCATAGCAGCAAAAAACTTTTGGGGAAAAAATTGACAAACCAAAAGTATAATAGTTTGTGAAAAACTGGGAAAAATTGTACAACAAGAGATAAAAACTTTAAAAAATAAATTGAAAGGTATTTCCATAGCATATAGACATATAGAGAGAAAATAAAATAAATATTTTAACTAATGAATTGTAAAAAATTGATTTTTGTAGTTTATATTCATATTGTTGATTACATTGCATTGCACATCTTTCAAAGTCAAATCATTACTTCACTTTGCATAACTAATAAGTAGATGCTGATAGATGACAAAATTTCAATTACAATATAGTTTGTACAAAGTCAACCTAAGAAATTATGCAATTTCTTCACATTGCATAACTAATAACTAGGAGTAGCTGCCAATTGCATTTTCTTATCATGGCATTCTATGAGACCAAATTTCTTTGAAGTATTTTTTCAAATATTTCCCTGCCTTGTCTATGTTACCACATTTTCCATACATTTATACCAAAGCATCTTGTCAAAAAATTCACTACCTTGTTGCTATGGATAAAAGCCTAAAACAAGTGATTTCGAACAAGCTATGGATGCTTTGAAAAAATATATCAAAAGCATAATAGTAAGCAATAGCATAGACAAGGCAGCAAACTATTTGAAAAAATGCATCCAATAAATGTGGTGATGGAATGCCATGACAAGCCATAGACAAGGAAATGAACTAGTTCAAAAGATGCCTCAAATAAATGTGGTCTCATGGTGACAGCATGCCATGACAATCAAATTGATTTTGATTGTCATGGCATTCCATCACGATGAGACCTTATTTTTTTGAGGCATTTTTTCAAAGAGTTCACTTCCTTTTCTATGCTACCACATTTTTCATACATGTCTATCAAAGAATTATATCAAACAATTAATTTCCTTTCTGCTATGGATAAAACCCTAAAAGATTGATGCAGTAGGGAAGGTCCTGCAATGTCACTAAACACAATTCCAATCATTAATCACAATCCTCAAGTCACAAATCCTCACAACTATGGATTTTCATGACATTCCATCACCATGAGACCATATTTCTTTGAGGATTTTTTTCAAAAAATTCACTGTCTTGTCTATGATACCACATTTTTTGTACATATTTACCAAAGCATTTTATCAAATAGTTCACTGCCTTGCTACTATGGCTAAAAGCCTAAAATGGGTGGGTTTATTGATAATCCTATTCCCACAAACCATAACACCTTTCCAATTCATCTAACATGATTAAAAGAACCTGCACATGCTTAAAATTCCCTCACAAACTACTGCCCCAAAGGATTTCAACCATTTCCACTCTTAAACCACTGAATTTCACCAAAACTCTTCAAATTGCCAACTAGGGCATCACACCAAACGATTCAACTCACCTCCCCTACTTTAGAAACCATGCACATATGTTACCTACCCCTAATTATGCCATTACACTAAGTTACAATAGGATACAATGGGTGGAATGGCTATAAATTCATTTTTACACACTCAACTACTTGCATTTGACAACTTTTTCCCCACACGAGAAATCGCCACCACGGAAAAAGGCCTTCGAGATAGAAAAAATAAAAGAGAGGTTATTGTAGAGGGGCCCAACGTGATCCCAAAGGCTCAAAAAAAAAGTTTCTAAGCGTCTCAATGTCCGAATATGAGCATGTTGAAGTTCACAACCATTTTGCACTTTGGACCCTTAAGGGATTGATCTGGTTTAACATAGCTCGGAGCAATTCCACGTGTTTGGGTACAAAATAGGACTATTCTTAGTGTAAAAATACCTATTCAGATGCATTGGAATAGTTCGTTTGGTCACACGAGCTGTAGAATGAAAGTTGCAGCACTTTGCAACTTTCAACTACTTGCATTTGAAAACATTTTCCCCAAGTGAAAATTCGCCACCACGAGAAAATGCCTCCAAGATAGTGAAAATAGAGAGAGGTTATTGTAGAGGGGACCAACATGATCTTGTAGGATCAGATGAGAATTTTCTAAGCATCACAGTGTCTGAGTAATAGCATGTTGAAGTTCACAACCATTTTGCACTTTGGACCCTTAAGGGATCGATCCGATTGAACGTAGCTCAAAGCGATTTTGCTTGTTTGGGTGCGAAAGAGGACTATTCCTAGCATAAATGTACCCACCCGAATGCGTTGGAACAATCCATTTGGTCACACGAGCTGCAGAACGAAAGTTGCACCACTTTACAACTTTCATCTACTTGTATTTGACAAATTTTTCCCCAAGTGAAAATTCGCCGCCATAGGAAAATGCCTTTGAGATAGCGAAAACTGAGAGAGGTTATTGTAGATGGGGCCATCTTGATCTCATAGGATCAGATGATAATTTTCTAAGAATCATGGTGTTTGAGTAATAACATGTTGAAGTTCACAACCATTTTGCACTTTAGACCCTTTAGGGATCGATCCGGTTGAACGTTGCTTAGAGCGATTCTGTGTGTTTGGGTGAGAAAGAGGAACATGCCTAGCGTAAAAATACCTATTCAAACACATTGAAATAGGACATTTGGTCACATGAGCTGCAGAATGAAAGTTGCACCACTTTGCAACTTTCAACTACTTTTATTTGACAACTTTTCCCCAAGTGAAAATTTGCCACCACAGTAAAATGCCTCTGAGATAGTGAAAACTGAGAGAGGTTATTATAGAGGGGCCCAACTTGATCCCATAAGCTTAGACAAGAAGTTTCTAAGCATCATGGTGTCTGAATTCTAGCATGCTAAAGTTTGTAGCCATTTTGCACTTTGGACCCTTAAGGGATCAATCTGGTTGGACGTAGCTCAGAGCGATTTCGCATGTTTGGGTATGAAAGAGGACCATGCCTAGCATAAACTTACCCACCCGGATGCATTGGAACAATCCATTTGGTCACACGATCTTCAGAACGAAAGTTGCACCACTTTACATCTTTCAACTACTTGCATTTAACAACTTTTTCCCCAAGTGAAAATTCACCACCACAGGAAAATGCCTCTGAGATAGCAAAAATCGAGAGAGGTTATTGTAGAGGGGCCCAACATGATATTGTAGGGTCAGACGAAGATTTCATAATCACCACAGTTTATGAGTAATACCTGTCAAATATTATTGTCCTTTTGCACTTTGCACCCTTCAGGGATCGAGTTGGTTGAACATATCTCAGAGCGATTGTGCTCTCTTTTCGATGGAATTAGGTGGGAAACAGAGTTAAATCCATTTTAGTTTTAGTTTGGTTGGATTTCAAATGATTTTGTGCATTTTAGAAGCCAATTACTGAGGGTCGGTCTGTATACCCTGTTTTAAGGGTTTTAAGTTTATTAATATGTCATATTAAGCCTTCCACCCACTGTATGCTTCTATAACTATATGGAAAGGCTTAGTTAGGGTTATAAAACATGTGTGAAAATTTTTGTGTGCAAGGGAGGCGAATAGAGGTTTTTTAGGTGATGTCGTAGATGTCAAATGGTGCATTTATGAGTGGAAAATGGTGGTTTAGTGTAGGGTTTGAAGAAATGTTTGGGGGAAGTGATATCTCTTGAAATTTTAAGCTTTTGTAGACCTTTTTGAAGGTGTTTTAGGCTTTGGTTGGTTGTGGGAAGGTTTGGAGTATGGTTTTTCAGAAACCCTTACCTACACCTCACCCTCAATATTTGATTATATGATGGTGAATAGGTTGGTCAATATGTTGTTGTGGGTATTTTGAGCATGATTTTCCTTGAATAAGGTCAATTAAGACCATTAGGTATGTTTTAGGATGAGTTTTGGGTCTACTGATAAAAAATGTGAAAATTTCAATCTTGCACTAGAATTTATCTTTGTAGCCTTTGAAGGCCTATTTGTGTATTTGTATATGAGTGTTCAAGAATGGAGTTTTTTTGATGTAATAAGGCTATTTCCAAGCCATTTGTGTGGGTTTAGAGGTCATTAGTTGTAGTCATTAGGTTGGAGGAGTCTAAAGTTGCAAATTTGTAAGTTGCTTAAAGCAACAAATTTGAAATGCAATAGTTACTTGTTTTAAAAACAGGTATTTAGCTAGTTGAGCAGTCTATTAGGCCTACCTTGTAGCATTATCTTTTGGCTTGTTGTGAATTTTCCTTTGGTTGTCAAGAAGGGAGGCTTTGAGACTTTGTAGGGGCATCCATTTGTTGTCCAAATTCAGTGGTTTGGGCCTGGTATAGGCTTGTATGTGGTTTTTGTCTTGACTGTCCTACTGGGCAGTGCTACAAGGGTTAAGGGTAAAAGAGGCCTAAAGGCTAGAGCGATGATGAAATGGAATTCCTTAGTTGCAAGTTACAATGTTATGTCCTAGAGTGAACAGGAGAAACATGTTCTGGGTAAGAAATCTGGTCTAAACCTTTGTCTCAGACTGATTGGCCAAAATCCCATGTCAAGTGGCAAGGTTACCCTATTGTGAGTTTGGTGAATTGATGTCCAAGTGGGCATATTTGAGAGAAGCTATGTCATCTCACCTATTTCATTGATCCACTCTGCATCATGGTTCTTGTTTGGAACAACCTCATTAGGTCCCCTTGTGGCATTGTAGTAGTTGTTTTTTTGAATGTCATACCCTGAGGTCTTGGGGGTTTGAAGAGGCCTTCATAAGGGGTCTAAAACTTGTGTCAATTGTCTGGTTCTTACCTCCAACCAGTTTTATTGTTGACTGTCCTAGTTGACAGGGCTACAAGGAAGTTAAGCCCTAATGTTGTTTTGAAGAGTCCATGGTTGGGAAGTTGAGGTACGTTGTTGAGTCAAGCGAATGTTGATGTCTTAGTGGGCATATTTGAGATAATTTGTGTCAAATCACATCTTCGTTGATCCACTCTACATCAGGAGGTACACATACCAATTTTTGGTGATGCCCTAGCTGGCATTAGGGGTGTTTTTACATGAAAAAGTGAGGTTGGACAGAGTTGTTTTCATGTTTTTAGCAAGTTGCTCCAAAGGAGTCTTAGGTGGAATTTAGGTATGTTAGAGATGAGCTAGGTTGCATCGATTTCTATGAGGCATACACTGCCCCTATCTTTTCAACCCTATGGATTTGGCAAGCTAGTGAGCTCACTAGCTTGCCAATTTGGTAGGATTGACAAAAGGTGAGTTTTGAGGAATTCAATGAATCTACCTTGGGGATTGTGCAAAGTTGATTCAATTATCATTGCTTGGATGTTGAAAACCTCTGTAGGGTCCTTGTTGATTTTGATGCTATTTTACAAGGTTGAGTTAATTGAAAGTTGATGTCTTGCTTGGCATATTTGAGAGTTGTGTCAATTTGTGTCTTGGGTTACCACCACCTCTGCATCAATAGGGGCAATAAAATATGCCTTTCTACAATTATATTGGACATTATTTCATTCTTAATAATAAATCCACATGTTTTCCCTTGAAGAAAAATTTAAATGTAAACCATGAAGCATTACAACTAATTTTAAATGTAATATACACATTTAATTGAGGCATATATTAAGGAATATACACATTTGCATGTATTAATTTCTCATAATTTTTGTATATAAAAAAATACACTAAGTCAATGACAAATATTACAATAGTGATGGAAGAACATCTTGAAAATCTTCTCATTTGTCAATACTTGTATCAATACATGCAGGGAAATAATCCTCCCATTTGCAACAGAGATCATGAAATATATTATACTTGAGAAAAAACAAAAGGAGCTACTGCCCAGTTTCGTTTCTCCATTCCACCTTAGCTGGCCTAGTTATTTGCTTTACAAAATGGTTCAAAACATGTACATCCCCTGCTCCCTACTAAACACATGGGTAGTAGCCTCTTTGTGGTTGTGTAGTATCATAGGAATTTGGTCCACAAAAACTTGCAAAAGCCTCTCAATCTTAGACATAGACTCACATAAAAATCATTAAAAGGGAAATAACTAAATAATGTCAGTCATACAACTGAGGAGACCTACTATCACCTTCATGCATGCTAGATAAGGAGGTCGATTGAAGGTCCTACAATGGTGATGTGCCCCTTCACTACTTTATCATCTCTCAATGATCCTAGATATAAATTTCAAATATATCACTGAGAGGCTTAACATAAAACATGTAGCATATAAGAATCTGATAAATCTACGAGATGGAAAAGAAAGAGAAGATTGACAACCATAAAATGCACCAGTAACCGATGTTTCTCATACTACTGAACACTTGCACCACCAACGGATGTTGTTCTTTTCTTATATACTTTGACAAACTTCAGTATTACCTACAGTCACAATCAGAAAATGATCAATGATAGTCATAAATGCATATGACATCAAACACTAATGGTGAAAAATCCTGATTGCAAGGTGTTGGTCCAAAAGAGTGATCAATAACATGAATTTACAAATTCAATGTGCATACTTACAAATCAATCTAGGGAACCATCTGAGTCTGCTCTACTCTTTATTGTGTCAAGTATTGCCTCATGGTCAGACTCACACACTTTTCACAAGTTCTTGTCTGTAGGTCTACCCTTATATTCGATCAAATGAACATTGGTGGTGATGATAAGGTTTGAGTAGTGAAGAATTTTCTGATGTGTGTCGAAGTCCTCAAACAACCAAACTGCAACATTCTTAACTGGGTACCTTCTAAGCCATGTTCCAATAATAACCACTGAACATGTAGGATATTCTATGTTTTCTCTGTCTATAACTGGGGACTCCAATTTCTTTTTGGCCTCGATACAATGATACCGGTAATAATCTATACCCTCTTCATTGTCTTCATCTACAATCACCGCATAAACATGCCTTGCGTTGATATGTTAATCTTGTTAGATGTATTTACTGAGAAACATAATAAAACTTGTAATTAAGATATATTACTTGGTTCTAGTAGGTTTGATACATGATAAAAGTCAATGGATGATTGCATCTTCGTGATTTGTAGAGCCACCAAGGGTTGATAAGTGTCAAGTGGGGTTAGAATTCTTATGGACCATTCGTCAACCCACTCTGTTGACTCGCAATCATTCCATGATTGAAGTGTACATGCATAAAAAAATCATGCCATCTTCCTTGTATGGATAGTCCATGTACCTGCATTGGAGCTTCTAAAAGATTGTAGCTCACTCGATCCTGTTAGTGTACAACAATCCTCATATTTTGCAATGTTAGTATCATCTACTAAATGAAAAGATCTACGAACTAAAGAATTACCTTCACTACCTGGACCCATTGCACCATTGCACCATTGGACAATTGATGTTGCATCTATAAAATTTACACTATTTGTGTACTTTAACTCTTCTCATGCTATGGCTCTTTTGATACATGCACCTGCTCCATCATGCTCCCCCTTTCAATGCTCGACCTCTGAGAAGTTCCACATATGTTGAAAACCACTAATCCTATGCATCCTGCTCAACTAGTAAAACATTCTGGCATTCTTGAATTGCGATGTATAATTATCTGACCATATGATATGTTGACTAAATGATCTTCCCTTGTTAGCTAGATCAACATAGAACATATGAAAGCAGCCTTGCACAAACTCTGTAGAATCTGTGTGACCATCACTGATGTAAAAGTGATACTCCCTCAATACTTTCCTATTTTCCTCTGTACTATCATTTGCATGAATAAATGCTAAATGCATAAATATAGCAACCTGCATGGAGTTGTAGTACTTTGATTGCACCTCATTATGTGGCTATAGTGTGTAGTTCTCAGTGAAGTCAACAACTAAAATGATATGATGAAGTGGAAATGTGTCCTTGCATAACTTGAATTGTGAGTCCAACCATTGTGCTCTATGTGTTTGCATTGCATACTCATAGACCACCTGATCACATAAAATGCCCATAAACTGAAACATTGGAATCTTATCACGGACCAATTCACACTTCTTTGCTTCTTTCCCATCTTTTAGACTGTATGCCATTGTCTTATATTTGCCAAATTCCACAATTTTGTCTCCAATTGTGTGTGTACTAGCCATGTGTTGGCAAATTGGAAAATTTTACATGCCACCACAATGATCACATGTGCCATCCAAAATTGATTTTTTGTAAAAAATTTGACCATCCTCTCTTTCACATAAAATGGAAGACAAAAATTTCCTTGACGATTTAGGTGGAGGCATTATGTTACATTCCTGCAAAATATTGTCAGTATGCATATCTACACATATACGTCGATAAACATCATAATGGTTAGAAAACTCAATATGAACCCTACAACAACAAGTAGTGCATGTGTGATTTATTTTGACATAAAAAGGCTATAGCATTTCAAAATACCTTTGACATATTTTAATTTTCAAGAAACTTCTATACAAAATCAACAAAAAATTAGGTTTGAGTGGTATCCAAATAATGCATTGGATGTGGCTCATAGTTTTTAATACAAATTCTCCTTCTTCCAACATCTCTTTGATTAGGAGAGGTCCTTGTCTTATCCTTCCAATAATTCACAATTAAAGATCTCAAGCCTTGAGAAATTCTTATGTCTTTCCGTGGCACTCTACCCAAGAATGCTCATAACTCATTGCTATTTGGATCCTCCACTATTTCATGCCTTCCTTTGGCTCTCATTAGAGATGATCTACTTATTTTCAAAGACTTACTTGCCTTTGTAAGGTTCACCTTGTTCCTTGTTTGATTGCTTAACAGTGTTGTTGTCATCACATGTCGTGTGGCACAACTATCCTTCATTCGTGAGGTGGAACCTACGCTCTCATATGCACTAATCAAGTTCTTTACAATGGAATTTTCACTTGAGTCATTCAAAAATATTAACCCAAGAGCCTTCATGGCGGACCTAAATTTGAGTTGCCTCATCATTTCAACAAATAGTTGGCATCTTACACCCTCACTTAGCTTTGCAAAAAACAAACTCCATATCCTCTATGCATATCTTTGACATGTATGTTTTGGAATCTTATTAGGCATCCATTTCAAAAAATTGGAATCAATATCAATAAAAAATGTAGGTTTTCTATGCAAAACACTAGGAGGAGTTCTCAAATGTAAATTTATGTCAATATTGGGAAGGTCAACAACATCGAGGATAGATCGTGTACCTTCAATTGGAAGTGCAATTGATGACATACCTTGAGATTGACATGTAAACGATGTTGTACCTCCAACTTGAGATGTCGTTTGTGGAGTGCCTTCAAATAGAGATGTGTTTTCTGATGTACTTTCAAAATGCAATGTTGTTGATGGTGTGTCTTCAATTGGAGATGTGATTTATGATGTAATTGGAAAACCACATGTTGTTGTTGATGTGTCTTCAACTGGAGATGTGCATTGAGCTTCACCTATGGTTGATGATGTGCCCCCAGCTTTGGTATCCATTCCTGTCCTTCCATGAACTTTCCTCATTTGTGCCCTTTGTTTTTCCAATTTGACATCTCTCTTAGATTGCACGAGAATTTTTGGCTGTATGGGCTGCAATTCGTTTGCTTCATGAGCTGCATTTTTTTATTCTCTTCTCCTTGCATTTTTAACTGCACGTTCTTCCAGTGTTAGAGGCTTCAGTCATTTCCTTGGCATGACCTTGAATGCTACATGTTCACAAACAGACATAGAACAAAAGTAATTAATGCATTTTACAAAAATATTGATATCGTTGATTACATTGCATTAAATATGAAACACACCAAAGAATTTTATGAAAGAAGGAAACGAGCTGTTTGGAATTATCAAACATGTCTATGCTACACAATCTTTTTCATACATGATGGAGTTAGATGTCTGTAGGGTTAGATATTAGAGTAGGGATTTTGAGTGTGTTTGAAGAGTTGGCAAAGTAGCTAGAGGCTGATGCAGTGCATGTAGGGATCCACAATGAACTTGTTCAAAGATTTAGAGGAAGGCTCTTAATAGACTTACACACAACTTGATCACTTAACTTACCAAGAAACACCATTTTTGATGCAGAGAGGGGTGGAAACCATTCAATATACCAAATCAATGAGAATCAATTAGATTCCAAAGCAAAATTAGATGTTCAATTGAAAATCCCAACTTCTACCAAGCTTTCCCTTGTAGCATAGGTAATCCGGTTCAAGGGCCTTTTCACCAAGATTTTCCAAAACACTTGAAAAACTCAGGGATGATTAAGATACCTATTTTCAAGTTATAAAACATAGGTAACCCCAACATCAACTCCTTTAGACCAACATTGACTTCCAATAGACCCACCTTGGAAAAGGCTATTCAATTGGCCTAATTTATAAAGAGATTACCTTTTAAACACTAAATCTTCACTCAAAATCCTCAAATAGTAGTATTTTATGTGTCAAAACCTCCAATTTCTTGATTTGTTTCCAGGTCCAAGACCTCTAGACCCCTAATACACTAAACTGTCAATTTCAAGCAAAATACGTGGGGTTTTAATGAAACTCCTATCTCCCAGACCTTCCAAACCCATACAAAGAACCAAACGCACTTACCAGGCCCTGCATATGGTGAATCATACATTACATGGACAATCCTTCCCACATTTTGTCAAAACACCACTTGAAGCCCTAATTTTCACCATGAAAAGACCCTGCTACAGTGCTAGAACATCATCCCAAACACCCAACCTTGACCCTACAATATTCTAAATAGGTTAGGAATGTATTTTAAAAGTTAGGGGACCCATTCCACAAGTTACAGTAGGTAGAAAAAGTGTAATGGGTCAAATTACATAATGAAACCCTTCAATCCAAGAACACTGTGAAAGTAGGTAGCAACAATAAAAATAGTATAAATTTTGCTATACAAAGAGTTAGAACCTCTAAATAGGTTAAAATGAAAACTAATTCATTAATCTACAACATCCAATTGGTTTCATATCATCTTAGAGTCTGTACAGGTCGTACAACAACAAGAAAAGTGAGAAAACTAGTAAATTTCTAGAAAATAACATTCTTCTTGATAAAAAATGGGGTACAAATCAACGAACAACCTCTCCTTCGAGGAATTGAAGGTTATTATAAATATTTTGATTTGATTCCGACTCCCTCCAACTCTACAACTTTTGCATCTTTTAGCAACTTTTCTGACCACATTTAGCCAAATTGCAAGCTATGACACAACTAAACTCCCTTAGCTCCAAATACATTATAAAATGGTCTAATTTACCTTATTGAACACAATATACTCAACATTAACTAAAATCCTAGCATTTGACCATGCTCACTAAAGATGACCTTTTTGAAAAAATTGAGCTTAGAAGGTGCTCCTACACCAAAGGCCTGAAACGTTGATTTTGAATAAACCCTCCCTGTTTCAAGAATAGAAAGGCCTAAAGCAAGCATTTAGTGTTTAGATGCATTAGAGAGGATTCCAGTGACTAAGATATGATAAGATATGAACAATTTTCTCTGTTGTGAATGCTACAAGGAAGTGAAAGTGAATTGGTCAGTTCAACATTGAATTGAGGTTTTTGTGATTGAAGATTGTTTGAAACTGATCTAGTTATGATTGTTGAAGGTTTTGTCTCCCTGCTTTGCATCATAGACCTAGGGTATAAGTTGTTGCCACCTAAATGAAAACTAGGGAATCTTGTGTTTATTGTTCTCAAAACTAAATTTTTGATTGTCAACGAAGTCATGAAGAATATGAATTCAAAGAAGGGTTTGTGATGCTATATCTTATAATTATTCACTATTCTTTGGCAATGAGGTAACTTAGAAAGACAATAAGAATTCTCAATTGCACAAAATTTCCCATTTTTTTATTTATTAGAAAGGTAAATGGTATGAATGAATGAAAACTTGCATTAACAACTATGTCAACTCATTTGAATTTATCTAAGCACATGTGATGAAGGTGATTTTTTTATGGAACAAAAAAATTAATGGACACTTGCATTAACATTGATGAAAGCTATTAGGTTTTCCAAATTAGTTGAAAATAAAATGAAATAGAGTGAATTCCACTAGCCATGCTGGAAATGGACTACTATAAGCAATCCAAATAGGATTCATAAGTAAATTTATGTTAAGTAAATGTCATGTTTTTCATTTTTTTGCTCTCCAAACTTATAAAAATTGAACTTTTCTATGCAAATACCATCTAATTCAATGTTGAATTATATGTCCAATTTTTATGATTAATAAAATCATTAAAGGAATTTAGTTTATATTGTCAAAAACAAAAATATATACTAAATATAAACATTTCAATATTACCAAAATGAATATATTACTTAAGATAATGTAAAATTATGTAGAAACTTCAAAATGTCTTCTTCTATGTTGTCTACCATTCAAATTGGTGGTAAAAAGGTGATGGATCAAGCATAGATTGGTACAATATGAAGTCAATTGCATAAAAAAAGTTGTTTCTGACTCGGATAAAACATTGAACCAGACAAATACATGAGAATGTGGGCTTGAATCATGGGGTCAACCCCTATTTTAACGTTTCAAGGTAAAACACATTTGGCGCTCACCAAATATGTTGTTTTGAAAAGGAGAGACCTAAGAGAGAGGGAGAGAGAAAAAGTGAGATAGAGATAGAGGGAGTGGGAGAGAGAGAGAGGGTGGTAGGAGGGAGAGAGAGTGGGAGGGAGGCACTTGAGAGAGAAGGAGAGGGAGTCAAAGTGGGAGAGAGGGGGTGGCAAGGAGATACCTAAGAGAGTATGGTGGGAGGTAAGTGAGGCCTCACAGAGAGGGATTGCGAGAGAGGGCATTGAAGTGACACAGATTAGTCTAGGTAGCATGGGAGGGAGTGAGACTCGAGAGAGAGAGACTTGAGAGGGAAAGAATTTATTCAGTTATGGTGGGGGGGAAGACCTAATAGAGGGATTAAGACCCTTAAACCGTAAACCCTATACCATTAACCCTTAAACCTTAAACCCTAATCCCTCAACCCCATATCCTCTTAATCCCTCAACCCTCAACCCTTAAACCCTAATCCATCAACCCCTCTACAATCTTAATCCCTCAAACCTTAACCCTTAACATTTAACCCTCAACCCTTAAACCCTAATCCCTCAACCCCTATACCCTCTTAATGCCTCAACCCCTCTACCCTCTACCCTTAATCCCTAATCCCTCAACCCTTAAACCCTAATACGTCAACCCCTATACCCTCTTAATGTCTAAAACCCTCAACCCTCTAACCTTAAACCCTAATACCTCAACCCCTATACCCTCTTAATCACTCAACCCCTATACCCTCTTAATCCTTCAACCCTCAACCCTTAACCCTTAAACCCTAATCCCTCAACCCTCATACCCTCTTAATCCCTCAACCCTTAAACCCTAATCCCTCAACCCCTATACCCTCTTAATCCCTCAACCCTCAACTCTCAACCCTTAAACCCTAATCCCTCAACCCCTATACCCTCTTAATCCCTCAACTCCTCAACCCTTAACCCTTAAACCCTAATCAATCAAACCCCATACCCTCTTAATCCCTCAACCCTTAAACCCTA
>CM021109.1:82140834-82306749 GCA_007115665.2 Sequoiadendron giganteum
GAGATAGATGGCATGAGAGACAAAGGGAGAGGTGGTGGGAGGGATTTACTTGAGAGGGATGGAGAGGTAGAGGGATAGAGATAGAGGGAGTGAGATAGGGAGGGAGTGGAAGTGAGATAGAGGGAGTGACTAGGAGAGGGAGAGGGGGTAGGAGGGGGAGACTTGACAAAGAGAGAGAGGGAGAGGGGGTAGGACGAAGATACTTGAGAGAGAGAGAGGGAGAGGGGGTGGTAGGGAGAGACCTGAGAGAGAGGGAGAGAGATAGAGTGTGTGTGTGAGAGAGAGAGAGGGGGGATGGAGATACCCGAGAGAGAGTGAGAGAGAGAGGGAGAGAGATAGAGTGAGTGAGACAGAGGGAATAGGAGAGAGATAGAGGGAGTGAGTGAAAAACCTAAGAGAGGGAGAGGGGGTAGGAGGGAGAGACTTGAGAGAGAGAGAAAAAGAGAGAAAGATGACAACCTAAGAGAGGGAGATGGAGTGAGAGAGACAAAAAGACCAAAGGGGGAGAGATAGAGAGGGAGAGTGAGAAAGGGGGTTGGAGTGAGATAGATTTATTTAGGTACCTATGTGGGAGGGAAAGAGACCTGAGAGAGGGGATTGGACTGAGAGAGTAGTCTAGGTCACGTGGGAGGGAGTGAGACCTGAGAGATAGAGACTTCAGAGGGATAAAGAGTTATCCAGTTACGGTAACGAGTTAGAGAAGGTATGAAAGGTAAAACCTTGACTATCCATCTACGATCATAAACTGTGCACTCTAAGCATTATCAAAGTTGTTGACCAAAGAGGGGAAATTTTGGTTCTGTGCAAAGCAGGCCATTTGATGAGCGCCAAATGGCCTACTTTGGACGTGTTAATTGATAGGATTTACCAAATTTCCTCATATTTTCGTTCGTGCTCCTAGTCTCATTTGCACATCTTTCAATGAAAGTTTATAAAAAAACCATGATAGCATTAAACTCTCTCTTAGCTATCTAAATATATAATTATTTTTTCATTTTGATTTAGTTAAGGTTTTGATCCATGGCTTCTACTGTAAATGCCTCTGTTTCTGGTCAAAAACCAACATGTGCTAGTTTTAGGATAGATTTTTACCCGCTCATTGAAACGTGAAACAAATTACATTTTTTGAAGCTAGATTCCATTCTACACATGATGAAAAAAAAAGAATCAATTTTCGATTAGTTTGCAAAAAATTTAGGGGGAGCATGCTCAAATTTTAGCTTTTCAGGATGTGTCCACTTTGAAAATTCATAAAATATTATATATTCATTAAAAAAATTATCCGAAAGAACGAGGATAAACTACACAATGTTAGCTAATTTCTCAATGTTGGGATTTTTGAAATTCTAAAAAAAAGTCAATCAAAAAGGGGGGAGCCCTCAGGTGCTATGCTATTTTTTTTGATAAAAATAGGACCTATTTTGGTCCCCCCCCTTTTTGAGACCCTTAATCTTCATTAATTTCAAAAAAAAATAGTAGCTTAGAAAATAGACTTGGAGCACTTCAACTTTTGTTCTTGCCGCATCTTAAAATTTTGAGCATAACTATCTTCATTTTCTCGTGCAAATCAGATTTTGCTGATTTCAAAAAAAAAAAAGTGGCATCTTAAGAGCCAAAATTGTGTCATAGATTGGTGCACTTACCTAAAAAGCGGGGTGTATTAGAGAGAGTTGTGATTAGAGTTGGCTTCTGAACAACAATTTTGGATGCAGAAATAGAGATCTTCGATTGCTGTAACAAAGGAAATCTTCACTTTTGCCCAATTATTGTCTACAAAATTCACTTTTGACTTGAAAATGTCTTTGAATACTAAATGATACCATGTCGAGACCAACGATCACAAAGAAGATTGATCAAGAAAAATAAACATGAATTTTCTCAAAATCAATTTGTTAATTATTTGAGTGAGATGTACATAATATAGGAGAGTGTTTGAGCACCCAATCTCCATGAATTGAGGATAAGACTCCTCAATCAAGTAGTGACCCAGTGGTGAGTTTTCTCACACAAAAATAACATGAGGTGTCAAAAGTGCTTTGACACCTCTAAAACTCCTAACTAATGTTGACACCTTGCATGTACAAGTGTCATGTACACCTAAGTAGGATTATAAGCACATGGGTAAACTAATTATTACACTAACATAAATAATACCTACAATAGATCTTATAATATTTAGATCAACATTGAAATATATTTTATAATCTATTATTAAAATAATTTTACTCTTTTAAATTATCTAAATGTTATTGATATTTTTTAATTTAAAATTTATATTGATAAAACATCTTATTAAAAATTAGTATTTGATTCATATAATTTTTAGATTGTGAATGTTATTAATATAATTGTTATGTTATAAAAAATACAATTTTGTTATTTCTAAAATATTTAAGAATTTTGAATGATTTAATTATTTTTATAAGGATAAATATACATGTTTATGTCATTTTTCATTTAATTTTATGGTTGAGAATGTGTGTGTATAAAGTTTAGTTGATTCCCTTAATATATATAATTTTTACATATTTAGTCCTTGTTTGTTCTTATATGCATATATTCTAATACATTCACCGAGTCTTATATTTATACACTTATCTCAATATAGTTATTCACTTAGATTCAATCATTTTTCCACCCAAGATTATTTTGATAGTTTTGGATTTGATCCTTGCCCTTCTAAAATTCAAATTTATTTTCAATTAATGTTGTGGGCTAATATTTAAAGACATTTAGATTCACTCATTTCACATCTTTTTTCCCTCAAAAATTATTTTACCTATCATTTATGTTTATGGAAGGAACCACTTCAATTAGAACAATAAAAGAAATTGAGTTTTGCATGATCATCTTGTGAGCATATCTATAATAGAAGATTGTTGTCTTCCACCATTTTCTCAATTTTTTTAAGGTTGACATAAGAGAATGTGTCTCCTTATGACAATAACTTCAATCTTATAAAAATATTCTTAAATACCACAATTCTTTAGATTTAAGAGGGGATCAAAATTAATTAAAATTAGTTAAGTGAATTGCAAACCAAACTTCCACATTGTATAGGGTAGATTTGGGCACAGATGACAAGTTTATGATTATGAATCAAGCATAGACTTGTAGATTCGACATGAGGACATGTATAAAACATAAATAATTACATTGACAAATAAATGTCGACATACATAAAACATAAAAAATTACATTGACAAAGAAGTGTCACTTTTTTAATAGATATTAAAAAAAATATATATATATTTATCAAAAACATGAATTCTATGATCAACAAATTAAATACACTTATTTTCTTATTTACTTTCCATACATTTATACTTAATTTCTAAATTTCTAAATGTACATTAATCCATAATTATAACTTATAAAATATTTTTTTCACACATTTATATATTATCATCTAACTTCTTAAGCCTTTACAAACATTAATATAATTATAAAAATATTATACTCTCATTACCTTAGAAAGATGTTATTTTTGAATGGTCTTATTATTAAATATTTAAATAGTTAAATGATTGAAGGTAATGTGTTAAACACCAATTCATTTATTTTTTATTTTTTTACTTTTAAAGTCATTAACGTAATTATATTATTTTAAAAAAAAATGTTAATTTTATAAATAATAATTAAATTAGATTTAAAATTGAATGATTTATATTAAAAAGTATGTAAATGGTATAATAAAAAAATAGTATTTAATAAGAATAAATGGGTGCTGGCAAGAAGTTGAGTCCATTTTTTAGTCATTTAGTGGAAGTGTTTTCCCCGATTTTCACACTTTGACATTTTTGACCTTAAAATTTGAAACACTTAGAAATGAAATTTTGAAAAAAGTCACTAATCATAAAATGTAGGACTCGAAGTCTAGTTTCGAAATATGCAATTTATTTCAATACCCAGATGATACAAATTGGCTTTCAATAGGTGTTTCTAAAAACCACTGTTTAAAAGTAGTTTTTTACCATACCATGCACATGTACGTTATCCATATTTTGACCTAAATAATCATATTTTTCTAAATCCTTTTGGGAGAATATTTGTCACTCACTGAAGCACGGTTTCCATATTTTTTTGTAATTTTTTATTGATTTTTTATTGGCGATATTTGGTGTTTTAAAAAATTGTCGTGTACGTTACGCATAAGATTACCTAAACTTATGATTTTTTTATTTTTTTTTTGAAATTGAAAAAAATTGTCTGAAGTATGCTTTTGTGCAATCCGTTTGTAAAAATGTTATGTCAACTAATAAAAAGTTATTAAAATACTAAAAAACACTGATAATTCAAGATTACGGACCTGTTTAATCAAAAATTAAATGAAAAATAAAAAAATTAATCCATTTCTAAAATAATTTACATATTTGGAATCTACATTGTCAAATCTATAAAGAGTTTTAATTTCATCAAAAAACTCTGTAAAGAAATCCTTCAGATGTATGCCCAAAGTCGGTGTTTTTTTGTGAGATTGCTAGGACCTTCAACTTGCAGGTCAAGTCCAGGGCTTAGGTTCGGATCCCCAAACCATTTCTCGAACTTGTTAACAAAGAAAAAACACGGCCTAAATTTGAAATTTTAAAAAATGGGATCCCGTTTTTCAAATAAACGAGACCCCGTTTAGTAAACAAGATCCCGTTTATAATTCACCCATTGAAAATCAAATGGCAAGGCCGTTGAAAAATGAAATGGGATCCCGAGTTCTTTTTTACCGTTATTTTTAATTTACTGTCAAAAAGGGGTATGTCGGGTTTGAGAATCATTTTTTATAGCCAACTGCGACATATTCCCTAATTTCTATCAAATTTTGTCTTGTTGAAGCTCTTCAAGTTGGTTTTTTTTTTCAATTTTGAAAGGAGGCATCATTGGGACACTGTGAGAAAATAATTTTGTTGAATTGATATTTGTTTCAAGGAGGAATAATTTTTTTGTTGAATTGATATTTGTTTTGAAAGGAGGAAGATTTTCTTTTTGAATTCCTATTTGCTTTCAAAGAAGGATGATTTTTTTTGTTTAATTAAGCTACTTGTTTGAAGAAGGAAGAGTAATTTTGTTGAATTCTTATAAATGTTTCAAAAGAGGATGTGAATTTTGATTGACTGAGCTACTTGTTTGGAGGAGGAAGACAAATTTTGAGAAATTTCTACTTGTTTGAAGGATGAAGAGGAATTTGTTTAATTGATACTTGTTCAATTGTTACTTGTTTGAAAGAGGAAGAGGAAATTTGTTCAATTGCTACTTATTTGAAGGAGGAATTTTGTTCAAACAATTGCTACTTGTTTGAAGGAGGAACAAGTTAAAGAAAGACTCAAGTTTTTGACATTCATTTGTGTATACTTCAAAAAAATTCAATCATGGGATCATAATGTCATAATAAGAGGAAAAATAGGAAGGTATTGACCCCTGAAGAAATTCAAGCAAAGAGAGAGAAGGAGAAAAAAAGAAAAAGAGAAAGAAGAATAAAATTTCAATCAATGAATGATGGTGAAGCATCCAATTCCACAACTATTGAAGATAAAAATATTGAGGAGACCATGGATGTAGACGATGCAAACTTGCAAGAAGTGAATGTGGAAACTCATACAAATATACAAACTACTCCTGGTATGTCTTCAAATATCCCTTCCAATGCTATGGAGAATGTTTCAATAGGCACAAGTCCAGGTACATCTTCAAATCCACCTTTGAGCCTCATGGAAATGGTGTTTATTAGAGATTTACAAGAGGTTGGATATTACAATGTTGATATTGATAATATTTGTAGGGTTAAGTATTTGAGTCAAATTGTTGTTGAAAATGAAAATGAAAACCGTTTTGTTGTGGAAAATGAAAATGAAAATCCTCTTGATGAAAATGAAAATGATAATACTTTTATTGAAAATGAAATTGAAAACCCTTTTGTTGTTGAAAATGAAAATAAAAATCCTCTTAATGAAAATGAAAATGAAAATATTTTCATTGAAATTGAAAATGAAAATATTTTCATTGAAATTGAAAATGAAATTGAAAATGAAAATATTTTCATTGAAATTGAAAATGAAATTGAAAATGAAAATGGAAATGAAGATGAAGATGAAAATGAAAATGAAAATGAACATGAAAATGAAAATGAAGATGAGAATGAAAATGAAAATGAAAATGAAAATAGTTTTGAATATATATTTTTTAAAAATTGAAAGTGATGTTTTGGATAATCTTCCTAGTAAAATTTCTGAGAGACAAATAAGAACACATGCTAATAGATTATACAATCATTTTTTTTATCGTAAAAATCTTTCAATTCAATGTCAACTAATGATGCAATTAATGAGAATGCGAAAAATGAGAAAAATAATGAAAAAGTTAGGCATTTTTGTTAAACAAAGAAGAAATGATCAATCAGTAAAACATGTTGTCTAGTATTGCTAGTGCCATTTAGTCTATTGGAAAAAATAGTAGGTCTAAAGATAAGAATGCAACAAGAAGAGCTATAAAAAATGCTATAATTAATAAATAATCTTTGAATCAAAGAATGGTAAGCAATATTAGTGAATTTTTAAAAATACATCCTAAAACATTGCTAAGAGCGGAAAAAGGAAGAGAAATTATAGAAAAATGATCCTATCAACCAATGTTGGAGTTTCAGTTGTTGACTCTCGAGGTCTGATATGAAATTGAATGTTGAAATTAAATCTTTGATTGAAAAATATTGGCATGATAATACTAGGGTGTCATCTAATGCTAAAGATGATTTAAAATTAAGGGTGGGGTCCAAAGTTTGCAATCCTCATCCAAAACACCTATTAGATACAACACAAACTGAATTTTATAAAAGCAATTGTGGTGATTTAGTGTTACCTGGTAATATTAAAATAAGCCAAAGGTCTTTTGAAAAATGTAAACCATGGTATGTAAAAATTAATAAAGAATGAATATCTTGTTGTTATAAAACACATGTTCAATTTCATTATTTTTATGATGTTTTTTGATATATACGTTGTACTTTGCATACTAATATGACTATGCAGGAATGTCGTATCAATATGCCACCTAAAACAGTAAGGGAATTTATATAAGTTTATTTTGTGAAAGATCTAATAAAATATTATTTTATTCAAGTTCTTGTATTTTTGGACAATGTAGTAGTTGTGGAAATCTTTCATAATCTTTAGGGTTTGCATGCATGAAACTGTTGATAATGATTTTGGAAAACAATTAGTTGATGTTAAAAGATTTAAGAATGCTAATTATTCTCTTAAAGATGGAAAAATTGGAAGGCGTTGTGATTTAGTTACAGAAAAAGTTACTATACATGCATTCATATTAGAATTTAAGAATAAGATTATACCAAAATATGTCATGCTTTCTCAACATGCTCGAAGGATTGATGGCCAATTTTGCACATGTAGAAACACATTTCCAATTGGTAGTATACTTTCAATGGTTGATTTTGTGGGAAATTATACTCTAACTCCGTAAGAGGAAATTCAATCACAATATTATAATTCAGTGCAAGTAGCTATGTTTGTCCATATTGTTTATAGACATGCAGATGATAACATTGAGGATGATATAATTTTTTTGAGGGAGTATCATTTTTATTTGAGTGACAACCGGTTACACTCCTAAGAGTTTGTTCACTACTGTTTCAATATTTTTATAGAAATTTAAGAGAAAGAGGAATCCAGATGACGTAACACCTCATATGGTCAAATAATTGTACGTGGCAATTTAAGAATTCTTAAATTTTCTATTGGTTAAGAAGGGTTCACAAGGAACTTAATGTCCAACATATATGGAGTTTTTTTGAAGCTGGGGATGGTAAAGGAGAGAATGATGGAGTTGGTGCATCTGTCAAAAGAATTATTGCTAGAGAACAATTAAAATTCAAGGATGCAATCAAATTTAAAGATGCACGTGGCATTGTGGATTGATGCAATACAAGATTATTTGCACCTGGTTTAAGTGAGTACTCTACAGTTCATCTATTCTTTTGGTTGGTTGAAAAAGAGAACATTGTACCTAGAGTTGACTGTGAAACAATCGGTTGATCTACTAAATGGCATTCATTTAGGAGTTTGACAAAAAGAACATGGACTATTTGGACAAGGGATCTTGCATGTTTTTGTCAGTTTTGTATCTCTAGAGATTGGGGAGCATGTGAAAATACAGAATGGGTTGAACAATGGGAGCAAAGATCGTTGACACCTACACAAGCACACAATCAATATGAAAGAACTATTGAAGAAAATGATAAAGTGTTTTCATTTGAAGACTATGATCGTGTTTCAGACCTTGTATAAGAAGGTAATTTAATTCAACTTATTTCATTTTATTTCACTTTATTAAGTTATTTTGTAATACTAAATTATTTATATGGATATGCGCAAGTTATTAAATCAAATTTTGTTTATAGGTGTAGACATCCAAATTTGATCACTTCCATATGATCAAAATCATCTATTATATTCATATATTTCATTAATAGTGATTAAATAATTTATTTAATCATTATTTCATTTTTTGCCTAAGGTTCCTAAAGTATGTAATTAAATAAATTAAATACTTTACCTTACCCCCTTTTCTTCTCTAAATTAAATAAACATGAAAAATTATTTAATTTAGTCATTCAATCTATTTGGATTAAAACTAATTTTTAATTCCTCTTTTTCTCTCTCCTTGTCACATTCTCCATAACCCTGTTTTAATCCAGATTAAATTAATTAATTTATGATTAGGATGTGCACCACTTAATCAAGATTAAGTGTCACATCCTCCATAATCTCCCTTTTGCCTCTAATCTCTCATTAATTATCCTAATCATGTGTTTGCACAACCTTAATCAAAATCATTAGCCACATTTGGCTTACCTTTTCTGGTCAACCTTTCCACTTACCATTTTTAGCCTGGACTCTCTTTCCTATGTGAATTTTTAATTCACATTTATTTTCCCAAGGCTCCTATCTTCCCCATGTGAATTTTTAATTCACTTTTGTCTTCCCAAGGTCTTCCCCATCCCCATGCAAGGGTCTAGAAGGCTTGACTTGTCACTTTACATGTGCTAAGGACTTCTAGAACCTTGGACTTGTCACATCACCCACATGTGACAAATCTTCAGCTTTTTGGAGACCTTTTTTTACCCAATAAACTCTCCAATGAATGTAAATTTTTAATTTGTATTTATTCTTCCAACCACTTCCCTTTATCCCATGGAGATTTTTGAGAAATTCTAAAATCCCTCAAATATCTCTTTCATCCTCATTTGGGGACAAGAAGTTCCTTTTTGAGGAAATCTTCTCATTCCCCAAGGTACCTCAAAGGTACTTGTCCTTCATCCACCTCATGTACTTCTCTTCCACCTCATTTCCACATCATTCCACCCTAAGACATCTCATATTCCACATGTCAAGATGTGAGGGCTTGTGAGTCCTCGAATCACCATAGCCCTTCATCTTGATCTTGTTGGATCAATCCCAACCGTTGAATTCTCTAGAGAATTCCAATTGTCCTATAAATACCCCCTTATTTCTCCCATTTTGGGGATCAAGTCTTTTGCTACCAAACTCTTGTCAATTTGCCATTTGAATTCTCATCTCATAATCATCATATCCTCATCCACTTTGCATATCATTTTGCATATTCAACATAGCTTGTCATCCAAGGAGCACATAACTCTTCAAGATCAAGGGCCAACCAAGGAAAGAGCAGCATAAAAGGTATAAAAAACAATAATCAATTTATTTATCTCGCTTTCATGTTATCTATTTCTTAGGCTAATCACTTAGGTGCCCTTTTATCTTGTTATTTCCTCTTGTTGCATTATTAGTTTTTGTCTAGTATCTCACATTAGGACTTGACATTTTATTAGGATCACATTTCTGGCACACCCGGTGGGATCCACAAAAAGGGTCTCTTTCTTTTACGTTTGCTATTGTTTAGTTTGTTTGTAGGTTCAAGTCACAGAGGGGTGGATTTTCCCTCCCGGGTGCTGCAGAGGGGCGGATACGCCCTCACAATCTGACGTTTCTGCCGGTTTTTCACTGCAGAAGTGCGGATACGCCCTCACGATCCGATGTTTCTACCAGTTTTTACTGCAGAAGTGCGGATACGCCCCCGCGTTTTGACATTTTTGCTAATTGTTTTCTACAGAAGTGCGGATACGCCCCCACGATTCGACGTTTCTGATAGTTTTTACTACAGAAGTGCGGATACGCCCCTGCGTTCTGATGTTTTTGCTAACTATTTTCTACAGAAGTGTGGATACGCCCCCGCGTTCTGATGTTTTTGGCTAACTAATTTTTTGCAGAAGGGTGGATACACCCTCCCAGTTCAACATTTCCTAACTGTTTTCTGTAGAGGGGCAGATTTGCCCACCTAGTTCAATGTTTTTCACTGCAGAGGGACGGATTTTCCCTAAACAACACATTCGGGAAGGTAAAAATGTTGCATTTTAGCTTCATTTTTGCCTGTTTCTTTTGTTGTTTTGTGCTCTAATCCTCTAACCTTGTTTGCTGGTGGGTGAAGTCAGATTTCTTGCTGATATCTTAGGTATTTTGCTAAAAATCACAAAGGGAAAAAGATAAAACAACTAACACTTGCTTACAAGGCCTTTGTTTTATTTTGATTTTTTGAAGTCTTTCCTTACTGCTTTATCTATTTACTTAGTATAAGTAGGGGAAAGTAATATTTTCTGCTTGCTGTGTTTGTTTTATTTGTGTTACCCTGAGGGGGCATTAATTCATTTTCACTTTCCCCCTTTGCACTTTGTTCGGATTCGAGGGGGGCAGTTGGAAGCGATTAGTGTCTTCTTCTTAGCAGGAACTGCTTGGGGATTTCATCACCCCAAGGGACAATACCAACCATGCGTACCGGCGGGGTATATAAAGGGGGGAGAGCCAAAGTTGTACCCCAATCCACTTGCGTCGTAATTGGTGAAGCGTCAAAGCTAGGGTGATACCTAGATAGACATGAAGAGTTGGTACGAACCTTTCAGTATCTCGCTGGGGTTCTCGACTCATGCTTGTGACAGACTAGTGTTTACGATTTTGCCTCATGTATATCGAGGAATCCCTAGAAACCTTGTTCATCCTAGAGTAAGACCTTTGCCGACCATACCCCTTAATATTAATCATAGGATTGTACTTGATCAAAGTGTCTTTCTGTGAAAAACCAGTAAATTTTGATAAGTTAAACTTTCATTGAGTCATCCCAAGTCCTTGCCATAATCCCTTATTTTCAAACCAAGTCATTGTTCCTATAGAGGGGTGGATTCACTCCCCTATTTTAGCACTTTTCATTGTAGAAGTGCGGATACGTCCCCTGTTCCAACGTTTCTGCCAGCTTTTACCGTAGAAGTGCGGATACACCCCCCTGTTTCGACGTTTCTGCCAGTTTTTACTGCATAAGTGTGGATATGCCCCCCAGTTCTGACATTTCTGCCAGTTTTTACTGTAGAAGTGTGGATATGCCCCCTTGTTCCGATGTTTCTGCCAGTTTTCACTGCAGAAGTGCGGATACACCCCCCTATTTCGACGTTTCTTCCATTTTTTACTGTAGAAGTGTGGATACGCCCTCTTGAACAAATAATTTCATCCAACCATTCTAAACCTTTGTTTAAACTCGCAAAGTCTCCGTTTGACCATTTGATCATCCTAAACACTCATCTAACCAATCCAAACATCCATTTGACCATTCCAAACCTCCATTTAACCTTTCTAAAACATCCATTTATCACATCCTCATTGATCATCCCACCATTTGGGATACCCATCTTGCCATGTGACCTAAACATTGGCACTAAGATCAATTCAACAACACATCTTCCATTTGTATTCATCATCATCTCTCAACACAAAATCCCTTAAAACCTTGTTTTAGGAGTTATCTCTCGAATTGACCAAGGCGTTGAGTTTGATCATTATGTTACATATCAATCCTTGTCTTCAACCTAATCAATCCACTTCTATCTTGAGGCGGATTTGTGTTGTAAGTCAACATCATTGGCCGAAATCAATCCCCTTCCATCTCAAGGCGGATTCGGCATCGTGATCATTGATTTAATCCAATCAACCAACGTCATAAGTCACCTAGGGTGGTTTCCAAATCAGGTTTTAAGATCCCCTCCATCATCCAATCCAATCCAATCTATCCAAATCTAATCAAAATCTCATCATCCAATCAAATCAATCCTCATCCAAACCATCCAATTGATACATCATCAATTAATCCAATCATCATCCAATCATCAAATTGATACATCATCATTTGATCCAAACAAATCCAATCATCAAATTGATACATCATCATTTGATCCAATCAATTAATCCAATCATCATCCAGTCATCAAATTGATACATCATCATTTGATCTAAACAAATCCAATCATCATCCAATCATCAAAGTGATACATCATCATTTGATCCAATCAAATCCAATCCTCATCCAAATCATCAAATTGATACATCATCAATTGATCAAACCAATCCTCATCCCAATCATCAAATTGATACATCATCAATTGATCCATCAAATCCAATCTTATCTAATTGATCTAATCAAATCAATCCTTATCCAAATCATCAAATTGATACATCATCATTTGATCCAAACAATCCAATCCCAATCCAAATCATCCAATCTAAATCAATCAATCCAAATCATCACCTAGATCATCCTTTGGACATTGCATCTTGAAACCACTTAGTTTTTTTGCACGTTCATGCCCATTCAAACCCGTTCACAAACAAAAAAGCAAATGGCAGACTAGTAAACTCAAGGTTCCCAACCAAATGTCCCTCAAGATCCTAATAACATTCCACATGATCCCCATAACGACGTCTCATCTCAATCGAACACCGACATCCAGAATCTCACACCACCTAGCGATGAAAACATGGTCAATCAACCCGAAGTCACCGTTGACGAATATCTCAGCAATCCTGCCAATGTCCAAATGATAGATCATCTCCTAAACAAACATGGGGATAAGATCCTTACCACCTTACTCATGAAGGGATTCAAACCACCGTCTGGTTTCAATACATCATAATATGCCCTTGTTGACCCACAAACCTCACAAAATGTTCTAGAAGGTTCCTACGTTCCTGAAGGTGCACCCACTGAAAATTGGTACCACCCCGAACTTGGAAATGCTGTCATCCATCAAGTCCAAGAATATCCCCGTCTTCCAACCACAACATCTACTATTCCACCACCCAATCCTAATGATCCTCATACTTATGGCATGCCGCCATACATCCCATTTTCTCCACTGCTTCCTCCCCCATATTCTAATATTGAGGGCACACCTACACTTACCAATGTGCTACCTCCTGCATTTCAACAAGCCCCAAATAATCCACACCAATCCACCACACTACCAACACCACCACAACATGTTGCTACTATTATAGCTTCATCCCAACACTTGCATCCACAACATCCGCAACACACTTCGGTTCTCACACAACCATCACATCAAGTAGTGCAACATACATCTCAACAATAACAACACATCTCATCTCACCCATCTCAACAACAACAACACATCTCACCTCACCCATCTCAACAAAAACAACATATCTTATCTCACCCACCTCATCAACAACAACAATGACCTCCACAACAACATGTGCATATCCCTACACAAACACATCATAATCTGCTTACTAAGTACCTCTATCATCCCACTAGCAAACTATTCCATCCCATACGAATCCTCATCCGAATATGCAAAACCAAAAATATACCCAATCACCACCTTACACTCATCCTTCACAACCTCAACACAATCCTCACCAACAAACATTGAATCCATACCCATATGCCACACAACAACCCACCATTGTGCAACAATACCAATCCTATCCACCCTACTTTCAACAACAACAAACCCACCAATAGGGGGCACCTTACACTTCCTATTACCAACAACCATCATCACATCAACAAAGAGGCCCTACCTTTAGGCATTACCAAAATTCTACGCAACAACATGACCCCTCTCTTATTTCCTACTATCAACAACAAGTGGCTCCCACTCAACACAATCAATCATCCAACTATCAATCCACTTACAATAAAAAAACACACTCATATCCGACCCAACCTTTCTATGATCCAACAGTGGTAGGGCCATCCTCATCATATCCACAATACTATCCATACAATCAATCCACTTTGACTCCCACAATTCCCGTCAATAAGGACTTGGAAGAAGTAAAAGCAACATTAAAGGACCTACAAGCTGGAGTGGGTAAACAATCATTCAAGTTTGAGGACATATGTCCTTATCCTTTTGATCCCTCCATCTCCTTGATTCCTTTTCCAAAACATTTTGAGATACCAAAATTTGATAAATACAAAGGAACCAATGATCCTAGAGCTCAAAGATAATTATCTTATCCGACTTTTCCCAAAGAGTCTACAAGGGGTTGCCCTTAACTGGTTTATGGGTCTTAAAAAAGGATCTATCAAAACCTTTGCACAATTATCTGAATAGTTTGTCTCCCACCTCTCTTTTAATCTAGAGAAAGATATTGACACACTTGATCTCCTCAAAGAAAAACAACGTGATGGAGAGACCTTTGCAAGCTACTTGCAAAGATGGCATGCCTTGGCTAGCAAGATGAAATCCCCACCAACAAAAAAATACATGGTCACGCTATTTATCAAAAATTCCCACCCAGATATGGCCCATAATTTCCAACTCCATTGTATCACCACCTTTGCGGGACTTGTGGAGAAAGGCCCCATCTTAGAACGAGCCCTTGTTGCAAAAGGGAAAGTCAAACATTTTAATTCTGATAGAGAGAAATCTTTTGGGGATAAACCTCGTTATTGGAATAGAAATAAAAACCCTGTCAATGATGGTGTCACCGACACCAAACACATTCAAGTGGCCACCACCGAGCAAAGATACCCTCCTCAACAACAATCGTCAGTCTAGAACACCATATCCGTTCCTCAAGGGGCACCACGAAAACAATCCAGCCAAAATAACCAAGGGGGAAACAAACGACAGTTCACTCAGTTGGGAGAACCCTTGAGTGTGGTGTTTAACAAGCTTCTTCAAGCTAATTATCCCATCACATATCCTATCACCAAACCGCTTGATAGTCTAAACCCAAGCTTTCTTGGTTTAAAGACAACGAATATTGTGAATTTCACAAGATTAAGGGACATACCTTAGATAAATGCCAAGGCCTAAAAACCTGCATTTAAAGCCTCATTGATCAAGGTGAAATCCATGTAGATGCTAACGCAACATCCTTGTCCAATGCTCAACTCCAGATATACCAAAACGGTTTTCCTAACCACAATCAGGGTCCTAGTACTTCCAATTCTAATCCTAGACCTAGCAACAATAACAAGCAAGGTAACAACACAAATAACATCAGCTATAAAAATGTGCCATACAATTATCAAGTGGTTTCATATGTAGAACAAGTGGAGCCACATGTATCCATGATACATGTCAAAGGAAAAGATCCACAATGTGTTGTTACCACTCGGCGAACCCGCATCACAGTCCCAACAGCTCCTCCATCTACCCAATGACCATCCATCAATTCACAATATAACATCCTAGAGCATCTAGGCAATACTACCGCCCAAATATCCATCTTAGATCTGCTTAATTCATCCCCTGTTCATCAAGACATCTTGACTAAGGCTTTGCAAAACACCCAAGTGCCTGATAATATTGACCCTACCCAATTCCAAGCATTGGTAGGCAATCTCTCATCAACCTATCAGTTAGCCTTTAGCCAAAAAGACATGCTACATCTTGATTCAAGCCACAACCGCCCCCTCCATCTCGAGGTTGGTGTGAATTATCAAAAAGTAAAAAGGGTATTGGTAGATAATGGTTCGGCCCTAAATCTTTGTACATTAAAATTCATACAACAGGTTGGATACACCCAGGCTGATATCAGAAAACAAGTTATCACCATCAAGGCATATGATAATGCAGAGCGGGATTCTGAAGGAGTTATTTTCCTCCCTATTCAAGTGGGCTCCATTGTACAATACACTATGTGTCATGTTCTGGACCTTGAACTTCCATACAACATCCTTCTTGGCCATCCATGGATTCATTCTATGAAAGCCGTCCCATCCACCTATCACCAATGCTTAAAGTTCCCATTTCAAGGAATGGAAGTCACCATACAATCTAATCCCCAACCTTTTGAATATTGTCGTGCCTTGGAAGCTTCCTTTCTGCATTCACATTACTGCCCAGGAGTCAAAATGGGGGCATCCCCAACATCTGATCCTGACCCATCCACCAATACATTAAACGCTTCATCCCCACCATCATCCACACCTGCTTCCACCGTCACCAAGGTCCAGATCATAGACAATGGATGTGGTGAATATGAAATGTATACCACACTAAATGTGGCAACCATGCCACGTTCACCCTGCACATATGGACAACCAATTCTGCTAGTACCACAAGTGGAAGAAAAGACACTTACACTCACCTCCAAGAACATGGGGTCAACAACATTCAATGATTTGGGATCCCTCCATGATCAAATGGACAAAGATATCAGTCAATGGGTTTATCAAGAAGAATCTGAGCCACCACATCCCCTTATTGAATACTTTCAAGAAGTCTATCCATGTGCCTCCAAGTTCACTGAAAAGTGTCATTACCAAGGCGAAGGCCTTGGTGCAGAAGAACAAGGAAAACGTTTGCCCATTGAAGCAACTACCATTCAACCAAGAAATTTGGGCTTGGGTTATGATACTAAACAAAAGGGTCTTGCAAAATCCTCTAGCACTTCTAACAATGTTAGTGTTAACAACGGTTCCCTAGAAAACATACTGGAGGAAGAGTCCATCATACACACATACGATGATCTGAATCACATTGACCTCCCCGCCATGTTTGAATGCTTATCTGTTTGTACCATAACTTTATCCCTTAAACATCCTGAGCTTATTGATCATGACCTACAAGGTAGCGCACCTATCAAAACATTTCCCTCAGAGGATACCTACATGCATCTAATGGGATTGGGGGAAGATGAACACCCTAATTGCAAAAACAAAAGAAACAAAAACAAAATGGGTCATCAAGTGAAAACCTCTCTAAGGCGCTTTTTGACTATGAAAAAATAAAAACAAAGGATGTATCTGATAGTGAAAACCTAAATACGGCACTGGAAGATGGGGACATTCATCTTCCCCTTGTGGGAACACAACTATCTGAGGAGTCTTCGATTCTCATTGAGGAGACACAAGAGGTAAATTTGGGGACCGAAGAAACTCCAAGAATCACCTATGTGGCCAAGTCTTTATTAGAAGCAGAATACCTCACCATTGTCCAAATTTTCCAAGAAGGGGTTATCAACTTTGCATGGGATTACTCTGATATGCCTGGCTTGGATCCTAATCTTGTTGTGCACCATTTGGATGTCCGTCCAGATACCAAACCAGTCAAGCAGAAGCTCCGAAAGATGCACCCCCAGGTGGCACTGTTAGTTAAGAAAGAATTGGAAAAATTACTGGATGTTGGCTTTATCAGGCCCATTGATGATTCCGATTAGATTTCCAATATAGTACCTGTTGCTAAACCTAATAGAGATATCAAAATTTTTACAGATTTTGGGGATCTTAACAAGGCCTGTCCAAAAGATGACTTTCCCTTGCCCAACATCGACATGTTGGTGGACATTACTATAGGACACCAGATGTTATCCCTCATGGATGGCTTCTTTGGCTACAATCAGATCCGAATTGCCACCGAAGATCAACACAAAACCGCTTTTACAACACCTTGGGGTACCTTCTGTTATAATGTTATGCCCTTTGGTCTCAAAAATGCGGGGGCAACATATCAACGAGCGATGACCATCATATTCCATGACCTCATCCACATTATCTTAGAAGATTATGTCGATGACTTGCTAGGTAAATCTGAAACCAGAGAAGAACACCCCTAAAAAAAATCTTTGAGTGCTTGGAGCAATACAAGCTGAGATTGAATCCAAAAAAATGTGTGTTTGGCATCACGTCAGGGAAATTGTTGGGCTTCATAGTCTCTCGGAGAGGCATTGAGGTTGACCCCGCTAAATTAAAAGCTATCATAGATATGCCTCCACCTAGGAACTTGAAATAGCTAAGGAGTCTTCAGGGCAAGCTACAATCTATCCGTCGGTTCTTAGCCCAACTTGTGGATAAATGTCAATCCTTCACCCACCTTCTCAAGAAAGACACCACCTTCAAGTGGAATCAACAGTGTCATTTGGGTTTTGACATGATCAAAGGATACTTGGCCCACCCGCCGATCTTGATGCCACCTATCCCTAGAAAACCCCTCTTGTTGTGCATATCTGCCACGTCAGTTGCATTGGGGGCAATATTGGTACAACATGATGAATCCTCAAAGGAATGGGCGATCTATTACATTATCTGAACACTGGTCGATTATGAACTCAATTATTCACCAATGGAAAAAGCATGTCTCGCTATGGTCTTCAGCACACAAAATCTATGCCACTATATGCTTAGCCATCCTATAAAATTGATATCCAAAGTCGACCCCCTCAAATACCTGTTATCCAAGACAACCCTGACTAGTCGAATGGCCAAATGGATCATGCCCCTCAGTGAGTTTGATATAGAATATGTGGATAGAAAGGCCATTAAAGGACAAGTAATAGCGGATTAGTTGGCAGATGTGCCGTTAGCAGATGCCTACCCCATTGAAGTTGAATTTTCAGATGAAGGAGTATTTGCAGTCTCAGAAGCCACCACTTGGACACTGTACTTTGATGGGTCACACACTCATAATGGATCAAGGGCAGGAATCTTGCTTATCACCCCCCAAGGAAATTACATACCGAAGTCATTCAGACTAGCTTTTCCCTCCACAAATAATATCTCTGAATATGAAGCCCTTCTCACGGGCCTTAGAATCATAGTCCAATGGCACATCACTCATCTACATGTTTTTGGTGACTCTCAGTTGGTCATAAAACAAGTCAATGATGAATTTCTAACCAAAGATGAAAATTTGTTGCCTTACAAATGTATAGTGGATGACTTCAAAAAATATTTCACCTCCATCCAATTTGAGCAGATCTCGAGACTCCAGAATAAGGCAGCAGATGCTATGCCTACCATTGGTTCTATCCTCGACATGCCAAAAGATTGCAAAAATTTTCAGTTCCTGGTCGAGCAAATTCTAATCCCCGCATACGATATCCCTGAGGGTGACATGGTGTGTGCTATTGTAGGTCTTGAATCCCCTTGGTACCATGACATTTACACCTATATTCATGACAACACCCTCCCGCCTGATCTCATGAGAAATCAACGTAAATCATTTATCCAACACACTGCCCGCTACACCATTATTGGTGATACACTTTATCGATGTGGGTATGATGGAAATCTCCTCCGTTGTTTAGATGAAACTGAAGCCCGCATGACATTAATAGAAGTACATAGCGATATTTGTGGGGCCCATTCTAATGGTATGGCCCTAGCCAAATGAATTCTCAGAGCAGGATATTATTGGCCTACAATGGAACAAGATGCTTGTGAGTATGTCAAAAAGTGTCTTTCGTGTCAATAGCATGCAAATCTGATTCATGCTCCAGCACAAGAGCTCCAACCCATCACAACACCTTGGTCATTTTCACAATGGGGTTTCGACTTGAATGGAAAGATCTAACCTCCATCCTCTGATGGTCACACCTTCATCATCACAGCCACTGAATACTTCACCAAGTGGGTGGAAGCTATACCACTCACCCAAATCACTGGTGTTTAGATCTCCAAATTCATCCTCTACCATATCCTCTGTAGGTATTGTATCCCCTCCGCCATCATCACCAACAATGGAAAGCCATTCAAAAATAAGTGCATGAAACTCCTTTGTGACACATACCATATCCAACATCGTTGGTCCACCCCCTATTACCCCCAGGGTAAAGGACAAGCAGAAGCAACAAACAAAACATTGATCAAAATCATTAAGAAGATGGTCAACAACACTGGCCGCGATTGGCACCTCCATATCCATCCCGCTCTTTGGGCCTAGCGTACATCCATCCACACCCCTACCGGTGCTACTCCATACTCTCTTGTCTATGGCACTGAGGCCATCTTTCCAATCAAAGTTGAAATCCCCTCACTCTGAATCTCCCTCAAGAACCTTATCACTGATGAAGACACCCGTGTGGCCCACCTGGCACAATTGGAATTGTTGGATGAAAAACGGGTCAAGGCTTATAACTATCTGCAAGCCTATCAACACCGACTCAAAAGGAGCTACAATAAGAAAGTCTGCCCTTTCCAATTCAATGTTGGTGATTTGGTCCTTAAAGAGAATCAGCGGAATCAACAAGATCGAGAGAAAAAGGGTAAGTTTGATGCAAACTGGTTGGGCCCTTATGTCATCACTACAAAGTATGGTTCTGGTGCCTATAGGCTCTCCACCCCTAAAGGAAAGCCCTTGGAGGAACCCATCAAAATCATTCACCTAAAGAAGTTCTACACTTAGGTCAGCTGGGGTAATCTTCCTACTAAAAGTCAAAAATACAAAAAAATCAAAAAATTTAAAAAATCCAAAAATCCAAAAATAGTAAAGAGAAATAATTTGTCTTATGGTGAAAACCACCCCTGCATGGTGCCTTGGATACATATGATTGGTGAAAACTTGGCAATAGGCGTCTCTCGTATAGGGCTTAATCATTATCTACCTCGCGTCCTGGTTACTTTATGGCTTATCCGTCGATTTCTCAATCCTCGTATCCTCTCATTTGCTTGTATCACCTCATCGTTTGGTATATTCTGGTTGAGCATTGGATGATCGTCATCCGCTATCCAACATCTTGAGCTTATCATCCTAATCTGAGCTTGTGTCATCTCATGGTTGTGTTTTTCTCCATCTAGGTTCACTCTTCGTGTCTCCTTGTGAACTACGTTGCCCCTGTGCTTGCACGTAGGCAAGGTTGATCATTTGATCCGCCCCTGGGGCTTCTCTTTATCTTCTTTTGTGGTCGGTCTATCCAATCATTGTCCTCCATCATCTATCATCATCGCCTTCTTTCTGCTTTTATTATCATCTCCTCTTGAACTACGACACCTCTGCACTTGCACGTAGGTAAGGCTAATTTTTGATCGGCCCTCGAGGCATTTTGTCCTTCATCATCTGTCCTCATGGTCCATCCTCAGTCTTTTGTCGTGTTTGAACTACCTTGCCCCTGCGCTTGCACGTAGGCAAGGTTGATCTTTTGATCTGCCCTCGGGGCTTGTGTTTATCTTGGTCATCCATCGGTTTCCATCAGTCCACTTTTCGCTCTTTTATCGTGGTCTTTTCCTGAACTACGAGGGCTCTGCGATTTCACGTAGGCAAGGTTGATCTTTGATCAACCCTCAAGCCCCTAGGTCTTTAGGTTGTGTCTTTTCCTCTTGTTGTTTTGTTGTCAAGTATGTCCCTAACATCGTTGATTCTTCACAAACAAGATCTTCTCGTATCAAGAAATCTGCCCAATGGCAATTATCCGACGTCATCTAGGTCACTTTAGCTTAGTATCCATCATCGGTCTTAACAGGATGTATCCTTCCTAACAGACCACATCAACCACATCCATCCTTGGGATCTTATGGCATAGGACGCTTGTAATTGATTATGATCTTTTGGTACTTTTGGATTTTGTTTATCATTTGAGCTCCCCAAAATCACTAGTCAAGATTGCCATGATCCTTCATATTATGGTGTGTTTTTCCTAGTTAACATAAGGACATCTCTTGACTATTTTATTGTTGTTGTCTACTGGGATGCTCCACATAGTACCCACCAGGATTCCTCTTGGATCCTACATTATGTGGGGGCATCCCTTTGTGCTTGTGGTTATCCCAATACCTGGCCCGACCAAAGTCATCGCGACTTTGGGGTATTGGGATAGCCTTCTTGTTTGTCATGTTTTTTTTATGCATTAGACATTAATCCATCTTGGTTTACATACCCTGACACTCGATGTCTTATTCTATAGTGAAAATCAGTGCTCTAAAGGATGGCAAATTGCATTCAAGTTGCATTTCATCTCATTGCATATTCCCCCTCCATCTAATCTTGCTCCTACATCTATGACTCGTGATTTTGGTTGTGCAAACTCTCATTCCCTCTTACTAACTTTTCTTCTTAGGATCCTTACGGTTCTTGATAGGTATTGCACTCCACACACCCTACACCTATCACCTACCCATTGATACTTATGTCTACATTCATTAGGTTCATTTATCCATTTACATCCATTCATTTATCCATTTGCATTAATTAATTAGGTTCATTTATCCATTTACATCCATTCATTTATCCATTTGCATTAATTCATTAGGTTCATTTATCCATTTGCATCAATTCATTAGGTTCATTTATCCATTTAAATCCATTCATTTATCCATCCATTTATCCATATTGCATTAATTCATTAGGTTCATTTATCCATTTGCATCCATTTGCATCAATTCATTTAGGTTCATTCAATTCATTAAGTTTATTCATACATACATCTATCCATTTAAATACATTCATTTATCCATTTACATCCATTTGCATCCATTCATTAAGTTCATCTATCCATATTGCATTAACTCATGTAGGTTCATTCAAATCATTATGATCATTTATCCATACATTTTCATATCCACCTATGCATCATTATTAAGCCCATATTACTTACATCATATATACAATTGCATTACCATTCATAAATCATCATCCATAATCACATCATCCACACATACATAAATAAATCATTCACATCATAACACAACATCTATATCAACACAAAAACATCAATGTAACACCATATGCATAACATACATCATCCATCACAAAAATGTGTGGCATAATATCAATGGGGAACATCACATATCATCATCAAAATAATACAATGTCCATATCCAAAATATAGTCACCACATAATCACCTACATATCATGCTCAAAATAAGGTGCATCATCTAAAAATATGTCCTGCACCTCCATCCAGTACCTGCCAAAAGTACCTGTATCCTATCACATGTCCTCTCCCTGCCCTGAGCTACCCACACCTGACCTCTACGGAGAATCAGGTACCAGTCCCCTGTGTGTCGGGGTCCCTTGCGACTCACGAGTTGGAGTCCCAAATCACGAAGGAGTCAGCTGAAAATCACTGTACCCCCTGGTCCGTGTCCCTAAAGACTGGGATGGTGCCGACATCTGTGGTATTTGCCTAACATAATGTGTTGTACGCTGCGTCGGATCTGGCACTGCCTGCTCATACACACCCCTCCAGTATCCCACCTCGTGCATGTACTCATCTCTCTGCCCAGCCTAGAATCGAGCGACATTCTGCTCATGCCTGTACCTATCTCGCTCTCTGCTAATGGCCCATCGTTCCTGCTCCCATGCCTCCTATGCCGCTATCAGTAGTCGTATCTGATCTGCAGACCTCTCCCTCTCTGCCCGCATAGTCTCTAACTCTATCCCATCACCTTTCCCTCAACGTGCTTGCCTCTGTGCTATATCCCTCTCAGCATTCTCTGCCCGGCCCACTGTGGCATCTCTTTGGAACTGCAGGATCTGGACCCATCTCAATACACTATCCCTCTCCCCCTGTAGTGCTTGCACCTGTCCCTATGCACTCTCTCTCTCTCCCGTTGTACTATCTCTAGTCCGACCTCTACGGCCTCGATTCTCGCCCACATCTCCTCTAAAAATGCCTCTACCGTGGATACCCTCTCCTGTAGTGATGTCCTCTCCTCTAGAAGTCCTGCCACCTAAACTCTTAGTGTATCTATCTCTCATCCTCTTACTGGCTCCAACTGACCCCGCATCTGAGCCACTGTCATCGCTGCCTCTAGCCTGTCTCAGTCCCATGTCACGTGAGCCAGCTCCCCCCGTACCCTCTCCATCCCTACTCACGTCTCATCCCTCTCTCTCTCAACCCCCTGTATATCTGTCGTCAGCTGGTTCACAACATGCTCAAACTCTATCAACTTTGACTCCCTCACCCTCTGCACCTTGGCCTCAACCCTCCTCACCTCCTCCTCTAACACCCATACCCTCGCCTGGGCCCCTCTTAGTAACACCACTGGATCGTCAACTACAACTACTAGTACTACTGCTAGAGGCTCCACCACCTGTACATCCAGGTCCATCACCTCCCCCTCTCTCTCCTCCTGCACCTGCTCAACTTAGCTTGTCAACTGAATCCTCTACAACTATCCTCTCCTCGCAACCCTCATCAGTCTCTACGGCTCCCCTCCAGGCTTCCTCTCCCCCTCTGGCTCCTGCTTTGCTAGCTGGACCCTCCTCTGTCGATTGCTCTCGGGCATCCCCCTGGGACGTCCTCTGACATCTGTCGCCCTCTTTGCTCCCTCTTGAGGATCTCTGGCCCACACCTCCTACAGATCTATGGCTCTCGCCTCCTCCTATGGATCTAGAGCTCTCACCTCCTCCTGCTCGGCTCTAACCTACACCCGCCTCCGCCATACTCTACCGCCAATCCCTGTGTGCGTCGCTATCCCCTCCACCACCCAAAGCATCTCCAGCTCCGGATCACTCCCCACACTCACCACCTCTCTCTCCTCTCCCCCACTACCTACCCCTCCTACCTCTATCTCCTCTCCCCCACCACATGCCCCTCTTGCCTCCATCTCCTCTCTCACATCTCTCCTCACCCTCCTCGCCCTCCTCGGAGGTCGCCTCCTCCTGAACCTCCCCCTCCTCGCCGGTTGATCTCCAGTGCTGCCCTCATCCTCCTATCCCTCATCCTCATGTCCACCCTACTCCGACTCCTCCTCCTGTCCCCCCTGCTCTTGCTCATCCTCTGGCCCCCACTCCACGACTCCTAATGTAGGCACCTCCAGTGTAACCCTCTCCATCAGTGGTTGCAAAACCACCGATCATACCGATCTGTCACTCCGGCATCCTCTGGCCCCTCCCCCCTCCCTGGATAGGGCACCCCACCTACCATCACCCACGTCTCCCTCACGCCTCTCGCTGATAACCTCATCCCCTAGGGTACCTCTCTGGTAAGCCAATGAAACATAGTCAGCGCTCCTAGAATGTCCTGCATGAGTCCAAACTACCGTATCACTTTATCTGGATGATGCATCTCCACTATGTGCCCTGGGCTCCCAATCAGGAAACATCTGCATCTAAAGAATCCTCGATGTCTCTCCTCCTTGGTCCTCCATCCTCTAAACCGCCGATAAATGTATGGCCACCATACAATGTGCTCTTCTTGTAACTCATCAAACACTCTCCTCCACTGATCCATCTCTCCCTGTGACTCATACCGTAAGATGCAACCCCTGGCTACTCCGAACTACCAAGCCACTAGCTCTCTATCATCCAACTCTCCTCTCCTGATCACTATGGGTCTCGTCACCGCAATGTGATCCCACCCCCACGCTTGCAATAATGTTTTGTGTGTCACACACTGCATCCCCCGATAATAGATCACACGCATATCTTGGTACAACTGAGCCAATACACATGACTCCCAAGAAAACTGCCCCTCCCGCCACCCGACGATATGTCGTATCACCTCCATATACCATAAGTTGTAGAATCACCTACTCTGATTAGACAATATTATCCCACTGATGAGGCAACATAGAAACTGTGGTAATATCGACACCCCCAAGGATAGGCATCTATCTACGTCTAGCTGCCCCCTCTATATCAGCAAGTCATCTCGCCGGAATAGCACCAGGACAGTCTCATCTAGCTCTGCGCCTCTCGACACCACCTCACTCACTAACCAACCTACTATCGGTAACCTCAAGATCTTCCACACATCCTTTAGCATCATAGTCATCTCTCCTGTCGGCAGATGAAATGTTGACGTCACCGAGCTCCATCTCTCTATTAGGGCTGTCAACATCGCCCGATGTGCCCTCATCTCTGTAAACTGCACTAAGTGTAGTAACCTCGCCTACTCCAATGCTGTGTGGTCCACAATATCCCAAAATCCTACAAAAAATTCCATCCCCCTCGTCAAAATTCTTCCTCAAATTCCTCTTCTTACTCCCCCGACCTTATTTTTTCCTTTTCCCTCTCTCTTTTTTTTCTATTTCCCCCTCCCTCCTTCCTCCCAACCACGGGGCGGACCCGCCCTCGGCCGGGGCAGACCCGCCCTTGTAGCGAGGTGAACCCGCCCTCGGTCGGGGTTGATCCGCCCGTGTAGTGGGACAGACTCGCCCTCAGCCGGGGCAGCGCCGCCCCTGTAGTGGGGCAGACCTGCCCTTGGTGGGGGCGGCTTCGCCGGCCAAGGTGGCGTCGCCACCATTGGCTATTGAGTGGTGTCGCGGGTGGCGTCGCCGCTAGTCGCGATGGTGCCTGGCCGCCCTGCCATAGGGCAGACCCGCCCCTGCGGTGAGGCAGACCCCCCCTCCCACCCCCCTGATCGGGGTGGACTCACCCCTATTGGGGGGCGGATCCATCTGGGCAGGGACGTATTCGCCCCCTGGCGGGAGAATTTTCTTTTTGCCCGAAAACTCAATTTTTTCAACTTTTTTTAATTTTCCCTCGCCCACAAAACCCACATTTTACATTTTTAATAAAACACTTAAAAATGCATTAAAATTGCAAAAATAATGCATGAGGGGTTTTGTCGCCTACCTGGTGGGGCCCACCCTACTGCATGTAGGACCGTCGAACCTCATCTACCCGGTGGACAATCTCGGTGTCATTATCTCCCAACATCTTCACTCCTCGTCTGCTTTCTCTCTCTCCTCTTCTCTCAATTGCTACGGTGCAAATGAGGTGAGCTAATTTTCAAAATTACCTTATATTCACTTTCCCTCTCTTTCAAGAGGTATTTTTACCTTTTATGTACCCTTTTATTCCTCTGATTAATCCCTTCACTTCCCGGAGCCGCCATTTGCACGCCGTTTGTCCGATTAACTTCGTTCAAAATGCAAACTTGCCTAGTTTTTTGCCCTCTTTCCAACCATACCATCCTCTTCTTCCTATCGAGAAGTCTCCTGGGACCCCTATTTCTCCCCTGTCATCCTCTCGAGGCAGCATACCCTTCACATTTATCTATTTTCTCAACCATAGTCAACCCCTTCTAGGATTGGGGCATATCCATCCATTTCTCTACTAATTTGGATAGCTCAAGTCCTCCTCCCCACGCTGGGGCATCGTCTTCCGATTACTTTCTCTATAGAGTCATCTGTACTTTCTTTTCTTCGAAGCACGGTTATTCTAACGGTACTTCAAAGAGGGGCAAAATGTAGACATCCAAATTTGATCACTTCCATATAATCAAAATTGTCTATTATATTCATATATTTCATTAATAGTGATTAAATAATTTATTTAATCATTATTTCAGTTTTTGCCTAAGGTTCCTAAAGTATGTAATTAAATAAATTAAATACTTTACCTTACCCCCTTTTCTTCTCTAAATTAAATAAACATGATAGATTATTTAATTTAGTCATTCAATCTATTTGGATTAAAACTAATTTTTAATTCCTCTTTTTCTCTCTCCTTGTCACATTCTCCATAACTCTCTTTTAATCCAGATTAAATTAATTAATCTATGATTAAGATATGCACCACTTAATCAAGATTAAGTGTCACATCCTCCATAATCACCCACTTGCCTCTAATCTCTCATTAATTATCCTAATCATGTGTTTGCACAACCTTAATCAGAATCATTAGCCACATTTGGCTTACCTTTTCTGGTGAACCTTTCCACTTACCATTTTTAGCCTAGACTCTCTTTCCCACGTGAATTTTTAATTCACATTTATTTTCCCAAGGCTCCTATCTTCCCCATGTGAATTTTTAATTCACTTTTGTCTTCCCAAGGTCTTCCCCATCCCCGTGCAAGGGTTTAGAAGGCTTGACTTGTCACTTTACATATGCCAAGGACTTCTAGAACCTTGGACTTGTCACATCACCCACATGTGACAAATCTCCAGCTTTTTGGAGACCTTCTTTTACCCAATAAACTCTCCAATGAATGTAAATTTTTAATTTGCATTTATTCTTCCAACTACTTCCCTTTTTCCCATGGAGATTTTTGAGAAATTCTAAAATCCCTCAAATGTCTCTTTCATCCTCATTTTGGGACAAGAAGTTCCTTTTTGAGGAAATCTTCTCATTCCCCAAGGTACCTCAAAGGTACTTGCCCTTCATCCACCTCATGTATTTATTTTTCACCTCATTTCCACATCATTCCACCCTAAGACATCTCACATTCCACATGTCAAGATGTGAGGGCTTGTGAGTCCTCAACTCACCATAGCCCTTCATCTTGATCTTGTTGGATCAATCCCAACCGTTGAATTCTCTAGAGAATTCCAATTGTCCTATAAATACCCCCTCATTTCTCCCATTTTGGGGATCAAGTCTTTTGCTACCAAAATCATGTCAATTTTCCATTTGAATTCTCATCTCATAATCATCATATCCTCATCCACTTTGCATATCATTTTGCATATTCAACATAGCTTGTCATCCAAGGAGCACACAACTCTTCAAGATCAAGGGCCAACCAAGGAAAGAGCAGCATAGAAGGTATAACAAACAACAATCAATTTGTTTATCTCACTTTCATGTTATCTATTTCTTAGGCTAATCATTGAGGTTCCCTTTTATATTGTTATTTCCTCTTGTTGCATTATTAGTTTTTGTCTAGTATCTCACATTAGGACTTGACATTTTATTAGGATCACAGTAGGAAATGTGTATGTTGTTGCTGTACGTGATGGGAATGAAGAGGAAATATAATATTGGTTGACTTGTTGTGTGGATACTAGACATAAGTTAATAACACCTTGAGAAGATGATGATGGATATCATTATCCAACAGGTACGCTCATCCCCTTAAGAAAATTGTGATAACAAGTTTTTGATCCCCTTAAGAATTTTTTTAGAACAAGCATTTGATCACCTTAAGAAAATTTTGAGAACTTATTTGATGATGGTTTTCATGTTTTCCAATAGGATCGGTGGTGGTTGTTGTCACTTGGCTACAAAAATACTTAACAAGGAAGAATGGTCTACCTACATTCGAAGATTATGAAACACATAAAAAGATTATACACTATTCACATTTGGTGGTGACAAAAAATATAAAACTAGACCGGTATCGTGGAAGACCTACAAATAAAGTGCTATGGATAATTTCTATGGAAGAGCATGCAAAAATCATAGATACATTGTAAAAGAGAGAGGATGCAGATGGTACAATGAAATAAGTAAATACATGTAAATATAGTTTTAGTTTTATATTGTCCTTTTAAATAGATTAAATACATGTTTCAATATTGATCAAGTGTATTATTAGTTGAAATTGATTTAAATTGTCCTTTTATAGATCCTTAAGCCATAATCACAAAAAGGATCAAGTCCATGCAAATTCAACCTAGACAACATGCAATACTTGGTAAAAACAGGTAATTATTAGTTAAATTATATTTAAATACATTTTTTGATTATATATTGATATTTCTTGTACATTAATAGTTAAAATTGATTTATTATCCTTTTTTGTATCCTTAAGCCATCATTGCATTGATAGATCATACTTTGAAACAAAAAGGAGAAGATGTCTGGATTCAACCTGCACACATGTGTGGAATACTTTTAAATGTAGGTATTTGAGTTGTGTACATATAAATAGTTTTATATAAATTAAAATATGTTTTTTTTGATGATTTCATTGATATTTCTTGTACCTTTTTGATATCAGGTGGTGTGAAGACCTACTACATTCCAATTAACAAGTTTGAGATGTTCTTGAGATGGCATATCCAAATTTTGTAATAATTGTTTTGAGATGACATATATGTACATACATACTTACACAATTAAACATTTTGTACAAATTAAAAATACATGTACATACCCCTTAAGACATCCCCTTAAGACAACTTATAAATTAGTGTTGTTTGCTATTATTTGTTTTGACAACCTATAAATTAGTATACATATAGAACAACTTTTTTGGCTAAACTCGTTGATTTAATTTCAAAACTTTAGCCTATTTTTGGATAATTAAGTTCTTTAATTTAATGTTATAAAACAACTAGGAAATATGGTGTATACATATAGAACAAATTTTTTGGAAAAACTCGTTGCTTTTTCATTAGTATTTGTGTTTAGTTTATATAAACCCTAAACCATAAACCATAGGACCTAAAGCCTACGAGATGAGATCTAAACCATAGGACCTATTAAAGCCTAGGAGATGAACCCTAAAAAACCCTAGAAACCCTAAACCATAAACCATAGGACCTAAAGCCTAGGAGATGAGCCCTAAACCATTTACCCATATCGATTTTTTATTCTAAGCATCCCATGAACCCTACAAACAATAAACCATAAACCATAGGACCTAAAGCGTAGGAGATGAGTTACCTAAACCATTAACCCATATAGATTTATTTTGGAATATGCTTTCAATAATTTATCTAAATTGATCTATTTGGGGAGGTTATTAATACAAATTCATTGAACTTATGAATTTCCATAAAAAAATGTTCACTTAGATAAAGTTCTATTATGGAATATTTGTAAACATATTTTTAGGTGTTTCATTTCATCATTTAATTGTTAGGATAAATCTAGAGCATTATTCATCATAGAAAGAAGGGATAAGTAGTTAGTACCAAGTGAGAAATATCTACTACCCTATCACTATGGACTTATTCTTGAACTAGATGTCCATGAGCATAAACATGCTTAATTAAAATCCAACAAAATGGTATATAAACAGATTGCTTTTGTTTGTAGATTATGATTTTTTTCTTATTTTATTAGATGTAACATATGTATTATGACCCCTTAAGACATCCTATCAGGACCCCTTAAGACATCCCATTAGGACGTGAATTGAGTAAGTTCATTGAATAATTATCGTTAATTATTGAATGTACATATCATGTATATCATGTACACGGATCACTAAATTTGTAAAGTACAATATTAAAATGTCCTTTTAATGTCAACTTTAATTTCATATTTATATTTAATTTCACATTAATGTCCTATGTACTAATGTCTTTACTATGAACATAAATGCATAAATGTACATGTGTAAATTAAAATTGAACAATAATAAAATTCATCATTTATAATATATATTAAGTGCATGAAATAAAGTCCATCAAAGTACAACCCATGTGAAATAAAGTCCAACAAAGTACTCAACGCATTAAATAAAGTCCAACATGGTACATGAGAAACCAAAAATGTAGTCCATGAAATAATCAAATATAACCCATAAAATTATATTTAGGTCATACTATCGTCTCTATAATCAAGAGACCTCTTCACACTATGCGGACTACACGGATGACCTAAAACACTCTATACAAGAGAAAGATTAAATCAGATGTAAGATGATGAAAATGATTTAATGAAAATTTAGTTTATAATTCATCATAAAATTAAATTACCATCATATCTGGGTCTGGATGCTCTGGTGCACCTGAACTAACCTCTAAATTCTCTAAATCAATCTACATAAACAAGACAAAGAAAGTTGAAATTAGATGTATGTCTACAATTAAAAATTATTTAATTCAATTTAATCTATAATTCATCATATTTTTATTGTACTATATTATGAGGTTGTGCACCCTCTTCTCCAAGACCTTTTTGTACATTCTCAACTACAAGATGTGTCTCCTGCTAGATAAAAGAAAAAGAATTTAAAAAATATATTAGCTCATATATATTCAATTTTAAATTTTAAATTAAAGTTATTCAAAATATATAATTTGTAATTGAATTTAAATATATAATAAAAAATTTAAATTACCATGATATTCGGAGCCTTCTCTAGATGTCCTCTTGGAGGTGTAATCATAACTGGGTCATGGTAGAAATTCACACTAACAAAGTCCTACAAGATCAAATTTAAAGCATGTGTATACTTGAATTAGGTTTATATATATATATATATATATATATATATTCAAGTAAATGCACATTTTGTGTAGAATTTTTTTTAAACAACCTGAAAATTAGAGGTCTCATGAGTATCCGCAACATCTAATGTTTCCCTGATGCCTATTCTCATTGTTGTATCAACCTAGACATACATGTAGACATTTTTAATGCTTATAATATTTACAAGTGTACATGCACATTTGATATATATAGTGAATTCAAAATTCATAATTGTAAGTACATACTAATGTAAGTTAAATAATTTATAATATAAATGTACTTTCCCCTGATCTACGACGCTTGATAGTGGAGGAGTGCTCGACAACCACTCAGGTGGAATCAACGTGGAAGCCGATTGACTCCCCTAAACCAACATAAATATTTTAAACATATGTTCATGATTCAATTATAAATTTTAAACTAAAGTTAAAAATCATTTCATATATAATTTAGAAAATTAAAATCAAAATACCCCAAAAGGGTTGCCGACTAGGACTGGTCTCGATGTATGTACTCATGGAGCGAATGATTGCCCCATCATTAGTGTCATCTATACACTAGACAGTTTGATTGTTAAAATGTATTGCAAACTTTATTTGATATGTATTCATTAAAATTCTTATAAATCAACATGTAGATGCATGTTTATACCTGTGTCGTAGTGTCCTTAGGGTGATGGTCTACTATAAGAAATTCTACAAATGAACTGAGGCAACCAGATGAACCACCAAAATCTCCATGTCCACTCTAACTAGGTGTGTCCTGATCTGGTCCATAGCATAATTGATGGCAACTAGTACATACATGTGAGACCCTTGACACTCCTAGAGTGGTACTTAGACCAAATCCATAAAAAAATCCTCCATCATTGTCGTCTCTATGCTCCCTACTCACTATCGTAGAAGCATGTTGGTCATGGTCTCCTACGAGCGTAATAGGAGATCTTAATGTTGAGACCACCACATGTTGATGCAAAGGTGTGGGAATGGGACGACCAAGAGCAACAACAAGGGGTTGTGCATGCACGGGGCATTGGGGATCAACCCTTGCCCCTAACCTTTATTGTGGCATGCCGCCACCAACACCTTGAAATGATTTAAAATCAAAATAATTGGGCTTTTTCCCCAAACAAAATCTACATATAATTTCCTCAAAAAATACAATGGCAACTCCCAATTAGCATGTGCTGTGTTAGAACCAACATTTTTCAATTAAAATCCTAAGCCTTTTTATCCATTTAAGCTCATATTTGCCTATCTTTTCATAAAAATTTCTTCATTTTATTCCCCATCCATTTTATCATGCATTTCAAATCCTTATTGCTCCCTTGGAAATCATTTCATATGTTCTTCACCGCTTTACCGTGGCCTCTCACAGTGGGCTCATGGTATAGCGGTGGCGGTTTGTTGCGATCAAGGAAACCCTTATCACTATACCATGGAGGGTAGTCTCAGGGCCCATGGTGCTATGGTGAAGGGTAGCAAGCAGTGGAGGTAGCGGTCAACGGGGTCAGCAACAATTAGGTGATGATGAATAGTTAGCGGCTACCGTGGTACCACTGGTAGTCAAGCCAGTGACCACGGTAGCCCAATAGAATGGAGGTAAGCAATGAGCCACTAGTCAGAATGGTTTACCACTATACCATAGGGAGTCATTTAACAGACCACAGTAGCGTGGTGGCGGTGAAGTCGATGATAAATGTGAAGACCACGATACCGCCAGGAGTCATACAATGACCACGGTGATAATGGTAAATGGTTAGCAGTTAGCGAGTAAGCAAAAGATGTTCATCGCGCACCCGCCAGGGATCTAAACATAGAGTGCGGTAGTGCGGTAAGGAGTGAAGACTGAGTGGGAAAATATTGAAGGAAAATCAAAAGTTGAATTATATCGAAATATTTAAATTGCCAATAGGGCAACTTATTTAAATATTTCATCTTTATCAGAATATCAAACGGTTATGGTGGGTAAAATGAAAAGTCGTGACTGTTGAGCTGTGCTTTATAAATATTTGAGAAAAATCAGTCATAGGGGTTCGAGAAGTGGGGATTTTTTCCACTGTAATAGCAAAACTGGGTTAAAAGCAATGAACAGTCTTTCTTGAAACTGGTGTAATGGAGTAGACATTTTCAAACTAGTCCAATTTTTTATGAGTTCATTTGTTGAGATGACATAATTTGTGAATTTCTTATCTGGTTGTTTCCAATTAGAATTTCTTAAATCATTTAAATCAGAATAACAAGTATGTATCTAGTTTATCATGGTGCAATTTTCATTTTGTGTGGTTTGATTTATAGGTGTCTACAAGGTCAGAATTAAATTCTTTAAATCAAGTCATAGTGATTTTGGAATTTAGGTTGGTTGTTTAAAGAAGAGCCTGGTAGGAAGATATTCAAGAGTAATTTATGCAAGCCATAAATTGGGTGGAATAATATGCCAGTCATAGAATTTCATATTTTAAATATGCTCAACAATTTGAATTAAGATTGGATAGGGAAACACCTTGGATCCTTGTTATTTTTTACTATATAGCCCAACAGATAGGAAACACTGATCAGCAATATCCCAGAGGATAAAATTCCTAACAAATAATATATTCAAAACTTTTATTTTATGTAGTAGGATTAGTTGTAGTATTTTTTTCTATTCACTGCCTTTTGCCATTGTGGGTAGACTGTTTGGTAGGAAATTCATTTTAAATCTGCATGTTTCACATAGGTTCACCCACCTAGGTCTTGCAAAACCTAAAGAGAAGAAGGTTCAATAGCATCAATTGGCCTTGTACATTGGCCAAAAGCATTGTGAGAGCTTGGAAACCTCTCGTGGTTCAAACCTGCATTTTTGAGACCCAACAGTTTGGCGACTCTGTTGAGGACAAACATCATAAAATTTGCTTCCAGCCTTTCCATTTACAGAGTCAACATAGTTGGAAAATCGGTCTCCAATCAGAGAATCATAATTGTGTAGTTTGCAACTCCCCATCCAAGTCACACACACAATAGTTTTGTGACTCTACTGGGGACACATTCCAGAAAGTTTTCAGCCTATCCATCTATTGAGTCAGCAAACTTTCACCTTTTTTGGAGATTCCGCTGAGGTAAACCAAAGCAATCCATTTCATTTTCCTACTTATGGAAAAGTAGGTGGTGACTTTGTTTCATTTGATAAATAATGCATGGATGTTGCTAAGAAGTAACATTTTGTCAAGATGGCAGAAAAAGAAAGAAGACACCAGTCAATAAGAGATTTGAAGGAATTGAGACAACAAAGGCTACAATTGGACCAATAGATGCTACAAGTGAATCAACGATTGCAACAATTGGGAGTCAAAGGTGCTCAAAATACATCACCAAATAGGCCATCATATAGTGAGAATGAAGACACAAGCGCCAGGAGATCTTGGACACCACAAACACCACATGATGCAACTGAGAACTCTGGAAACAAAGGTAATGTACTTTATTCACAACAAAGTACTTTTGATGATTATATTCAAATTGAAGAGAAAGGAAAAAATCTTGTGGATGCCTTTTTTGAAATAAGGAGATATAAGGGAGAATATGTAAACTCTTTGTACAATAGGATGACAGAAATTTGTATGCAATTACCTCCTCATTTTAGGCCAACAAGACCCACATTTGTTGCACAACTTCTAAGAGCATAGGGGCCTGAATCAGTTTATTGTCCAGAATCATCAAAACAATGTGCCTTGGATGTGGTGAATAAAATTATTGATTCTATACTTGGGATAAGGTATGTGGATACCAACAACAATGCTTCAGAGGCTACATTAGAAAATGATATCATGCTATCTAACAATGAAGATGTGGAGAGTTTCCCTTGCACAACATATTGTGAGTCAAATTGTGAAGATGAAATAGTGGATGTTGATCTTCAACAGGATGATTGTTGTAGTTATTATGAAGATCAAGAAGTCGGAGACATGGTTGAAGATATGGAAGCAGAGACCTGTTCACTCAGCAGTGAGCAAGTTTCAAATTTGTTAGCTTTGGAATACCAGAAGTATGCACATGAAGATGATTCCAAAGTTTTGGTTCCAGCCTACATTTGTTTTGACAGTGAAAGTAATAACTCATATGACTCCATGTGTATCTCTCATAGTGATGGGGAATTCCTTGAAGCTAATACAAAATCCTTGTCTCTCCAAGAAGAGGTATGTGATTTGAATGATTTTTGCCTTCAAGAAAAGGATGTTGGTTTGCATGTTATTGATGATGAGTGTTCAGTATTTGTTGATTCAAGTATGTGTGGGGCTGACCGTATGGATCAAGAGTATGTGTCAATGACAATTGATGAAGGAAAAGAATTGGAAAGTATTTCTGATTTGATTGATTCAGAGGATGTTGATGAGATAATTTTTTTTGATTTCCAAGAAAAGTATTCAGATTTTCATGTCCCAGTGCAATTGCAGGCACATTCAGCAACATATGATAGTGAGCATGCCTATGAATGTTTTGTTGAATTTGGGTACACTTTGTATGCTGAAGATGACAAATATTTTTCATATGATAGTAAGAATAATGAAATGCAGAATGATGAGATGAATATGAATTAGATTGAATACGATGATTTCCTAAAGGTTTTTAATGACAATACATATTGTAGGGTAGGTGGAATGGATAGTTTCAAGAGAAACTTGATGAGATCACACCATAATAAGGTCTATGACAGAGGAAAGTGTAGGTTTTTCCTTTTAGGTGACCTAGGGCCATCCTTTGTGGTTTAAATTTGAACCATAGTAGACATAGAGGATTAGGGATTGCCAGTGCATGGACAATTCCTAACAAACCTCTTTAATCATTTTCTGCCATGCACAGTAGTTTAGGGTTTTCTATTCTCCATTTGCTCCATCTTTCATATCATGCTCTGATCGTTCCTTCCATCTGCTATTGCTTTCATTTTTCATGTCATTTGCTTGGTCTGCTCTCCCAAAGAATTATAAATTCTTGCAATGATTTGCAAAATCACTCATCCCCAACAGAAGCCACTGTTAGAACCAACATTTTTCAATTAAAATCCTAAGCCTTTTTATCCATTTAAGCTCATATTTTCCTATCTTTTCATAAAAAATTCTTCATTTTATTCCCCATCCATTTTTTCATGCATTTCAAATCCTTACCGCTCCCTTGGAAATCATTTCATATGTTCTTCACTGCTTTACCGCAGCCTCCCACAGTGGGCTCGTGGTATAGCGGTGGCGGTTTGATGCGGTCAAGGAAACCCTTACCGCTATACTATGGAGGGTAGTCTCAGGGCCCGCAGTGTTGCAATAAAGGGTAGCAAGCAGTGGAGGTAGCAGTCAATGGGGTCAACAACAACGAGGTGATGGTGAAGAGTTAGCAGCTACCATGGTACCACTGGCGCTCAAGCCAGTGACCGTGGTAGCGTAGTAGAACGGAGGTAAGCGGCGAGCCACTAGTCAGAAGAGTTTACCGTGGTATTGTAGGGACTCATTTAATAGACTGCAGTAGCACAGTAGCAGTGAAGTCGACAAAAAATGTGAAGACCACGATACCGCCAAGAGTCTAAGCAATGACCGCGATAAATGGTTAGTGGTTAGCGAGTAAGAAAAAGTGTTCACCACGCAACCGCAAGGGGTCTAAACATAGACCACAGTAGCATAGTAAGGAGTGAAGACTGAGTGGGGAAAATATTGAAGGAAATCAAAAGTTGAACTATATCAAAATATTTAAATTGCCAACAGGGCAACTTATTTAAATATTTCATTTTTATCAGAATATCAAATGGTTATGGTGGGTAAAATGAAAAGTCATGATTTTTGAGCTGTGCTTTATAAATATTTGAGAAAAATCAGTCATAGGGGTTCAAGAAGTGGGGATTTTTTCCACTATAATAACATAACTGGGATAAAAGCAATGAACAGTCCTTCTTGAAACTAGTGTAATGGAGTAGACATTTTCAAACTGGTCCAATTTTTTATGAGTTCATTTGTTGAGATGACATAATTTGTGAATTTCTTATCTGGTTGTTTCCAATTAGAATTTCTTAAATCATTTAAATCAGAATAACAAGTATGTATCTGGTTTATCATGGTGCAATTTTCACTTTGTGTGGTTTGATTTATAAGTGTCTGCAAGGTCAGAATTAAATTCTTTAAATCAAGTCATAGTGATTTTGGAATTTAGGTTTAGTTGTTTAAAGAAGAACCTGGTAGGAAAATATTCGAGAGTAATTTATGCAAGCCATAAATTGGGTGGAATAATATGCCAGTCATAGAATTTCATATTTTAAATATGCTCAACAATTTGAATTAAGATTGGATAGGGAAACACCCTGGATCCTTGTTATTTTTGACTCCATAGCCCAATAGATAGGAGGCACTGATCAACAATATCCCAGAGGATAAAATTCCTAACAAATAATATATTCAAAACTTTTCTTTTATGTAGTAGGATTAGTTGTAGTATTTTTTTCTATTCACCACCTTTTGCCATTGTGGGTAGACTGTTTGGCAGGAAATTCATTTGAAATCTGCATTATCACATAGGTTCACCCACCTAGGTCTTGCAGAACCTAAAGAGAAGAAGGTTCAATTGCATCAATTGGCCTTGTACGTTGGCTAAAAGCATTGTGAGATCTTGGCAACCTCTTGTGGTTCAAACCTACGTTTTTGAGACCTAACATGGTGGACTGTCAAAAACCATATACCATCGATCCCAAAAATGTGCACTCATTTGTGGATGTATACACCACCTCATGGATATTCTAGATTTATTGGGAGGAATGGGCTAACGAGTAACAAGGTCGAGAAAGTAAGGGGCTAGGTGGGCTTTTTTAATTTTTAAGGTCTACAATTTGTTTATAGGAGAGACCGTATGCATAAAATTGTCTAATATTCTCTCTCTCTCTCTCTCTCTCTCTCTGATGCCTATCTAGATCAGAATCAATCATCCTAATGTCATCCACAATATTTTGCATCGTAGATGAAAAAAATCTCACGTGTGGAGGAATCAATGCTGGATTCTACATAGCATTGATTTGATTATGAATGGATGAAACTTGATCATTTATGTGTTCTCCCAAGTGAGCCTCATCAGATGCAATGGGTGTTGGAGGTGGGATATTACGTTGATGGGGTGGAGGGGGAGGTGGAGGTGGAGGTGGTTGAGGTGGTGCATTGAGGATATCATTGATGTTAAATTGATCCATGATATCAGATATAAGTGCACCTACATTAAATTATACAAAATTAACATACAAACTTACAAAATTACAAGTACATGTACATTTATTGAACTTGAGCATGTGCACACAAAATTCAAAATTTAACATGTACACATACATTTAAAATAAAAAATACGATGCATAATTTGCATGCATACATCAAACTTACAAAATTACAAGTACATATACATCGATTGAACTTGAGCATGTGCATACAAAATTTAAAATTTAACATGTACATGTACATTTAAAATAAAAAATACAATGCATAATTTGCATGTATACATCAAACTTACAAAATTACAAGTACATATACATTGATTGAACTTGAGCATGTGCATACAAAATTCAAAATTTAACATGTACATACATTTAAAATAGAAAATACGATGCATAATTTTCATGCACACATCATTCAACTAAACTATATACATGCATACAAATTTGAAATTTTAAGATCTAGAACTAGATGCAATTTTAATACATTTACAAATTAAAAAATAAACTTGAAACATTCACAAAAAAATCATTTTATGTCTAACGCATATATATATGTATATATTACATTTTTCCAACAAGAGAAATCATGATCTAGTAGATAGTCATATTTAATGTATACTATTATAAATTCATCATTATAAGTTCATAAATTCTAAAAAAATCATAAATTCATGTCACTAAAAATTTCCATCTGGAACCAAAATCATAAATTCACATCACTAAAAATATCCATCAAACCAAAATAATAAATTCATCGGCCAAAATATCCATCAAACCAAATTCATAGCTTCATAACTATAAGATCATTGTCTTAATTTAGAAACTGTTGTGGCTCTCAATTGCATCTCTTCATTTCTTTGTGTTTTCCTTTTCAGAATTAGAAGTTATCCTCTCCTCTATCCATTGTCGATGCTCATCTAAGGTCCCATCCATAGCCCTAACAACATCAACAACAATTTTCATTCTAGATGCAAACATCCTCACAGGTCGTGTGATACATTCTTCATTTTGAATAATGTTGATTTGATCTTGGATGGTTATAACATTGGAATTGATTTGTGCTTGCAAGAGAGCACCATCAATTTCAGGTGTTGGAGTTGGGCTGTTATGAGGTGGAGTGGGTGGAGGTGGAGGTGGAGGTGAAGGTGGTGGAGATGGATGGCGTGGAGGTGGATTACACATATTATTGAATCAATCCATGTGATCTCTAAGATATAAGTGAACCTGCATTAGATTTGTAATTTCAAAATGTAAGATACATGTTTAGGAAATACCCTTAAACCATTCAATATAAATGGCCTAATTGAATACAAATGATAAAATGTGTAAGCCTCATTTATGTCTAAGGCATGTTAGTTGAATGAAAAACAATTAACTAAATTAATATAGAATAATTTATGAATGCTTTAGGGTTTAGAGTTTAGAGTTTAGGATTTATGTTGTAGGGTAATAGGATGGCTTAAGGGGATCTATGTAGTAAGGTCCTAGTATAAAATGACATGGCTTAAGTGAGTACAATTTGGTGAAGATTCCCAAGGCAACCAAATTTCATTAAGGTCCTAGGCAACTTCATCAAATTTTATTCACTTGAGCCATGTCATTTTGTCCTAGGACCTTACTAGAGATAGATCCCTTTTAGCCATCTTATCACCCTAAACCGTAAATCAATCAACCTAGATCATGAAATATCATTCATTTTATAATCTTGCACGATCTTATATTATTGTTAAATTTGTTTGCCTTGGGTAACTTCACCAAATTTTTAGAACTTATTTGATCCCCCTTAAGAAATGTCATATTAGGACCCCTTAAGACATTGGTTTATGGTTTAGGGTGATAGGATGGCTTAAGGGGATCTAATTATAGTGAGGTCCTAGGAAAAAATGACATGGATCAAGTGAATAAAATTTAGTGAAGTTGCCCAAGGAAACCAAATTTCATTAAGGGCCTAAGAAAAAATGATGGCTTTAGGGTTTAGGGTTTATGGTAATAGGATGACTTAAGGGGATCTATGTAGTAAGGTCCTAGGACAAAAGGAAATGGCTTAAGGGAATGAAATTTGGTGGAGTTTCCTAAGGCAACCAGATTTCATTTTAAGGTTCTAGGATAAAATGACTACTTTAGTGTTTAGGGTTTAGATTTTAGAGTTCAAGGTTTAGGGTTTAGGGAGCTTAGGGTGAAGTTTGGACCAAGCCCTTAGAATATTGGACTTGAAAGTTAGTGAACAACATTTTCTTGTGGAACAATTGATTGAGATAGCTCTTGTTTCAACTGACCAACCTAGATCATGAAATCTCATTTGTATTATAATTTTGCATGTAATCCTATTAAATTGTTAAATTTGGTTGCCTTGGGAAACTTCACCAAATTTTCAAAACTTATTTGATCCCCGTTAAGAAATGTCATATTAGGATCCCTTAAGACACTGATTTACGGTTTAGGGTGATAGGATGGCTTAAGGGGATCTATGACTACTGAGATCCTAGGACAAAATGACATGGATCAAGTGAATAAAATTTGGTGAAGTTGCTCAAGGCAACCAGATTTCATTAAGGGCCTAGGAAAAAATGATGGCTTTAGGGTTTAGAGTTTAGGGTTTAGGGTTTATGGTAATAGAATGACTTAAGGTGATCTATGTCGTAAGGTCCTAAGAAAAAAGGACATGGCTTAAGGGAATGAAATTTGGTGGAGTTTCCTAAGGCAACCAAATTTTATTTTAAGGTCCTAGGATAAAATGGCCGCTTTAGTGTTTAGTGTTTAGATTTTAGAGTTTAGGGTTTAGGGTTTAGGGAACTTAGGGTGAAGTTTGGACCCGACCCTTAAAATATTGGACTTGCAAGTTAGTGAACAACATTTTATTGTGGAAAAATTGATTGAGATAGCTCTTGTTTCAACTGACCAACCTAGATCATGAAATCTCATTCGTATTATAATTTTGCATGTAATCTTATTCAATTGTTAAATTTGGTTGCCTTGGGTAACTTCACCAAAATTTTAGAACTTATTTGATCCCCCTTGAAGAAATGTCATATTATGACCCCTTAAGATATCGGTTTATGGTTTAGGGTGATAGGATGACTTAAGGAGATCTATAACTACTGAGATCCTAGGACAAAATGACATGGCTTAAGTGACTAAAATTTGGTGAAGTTTCCCAAGGCAACCAAATTTCATTAAGGGCCTAGGAAAAAAATGATGGCTTTAGGGTTTAGGGTTTAGAGTTTAGGGTTTATGGTAATATGACGACTTAAGGGGATCTATGTAGTAAGGTCCTAGGACAAAAGGACATGGCTTAAGGGAATGAAATTTGGTGGAGTTTCCTAAGGCAACCAAATTTCATTTTAAGGTCCTAGGATAAAATGAATGCTTTAGTGTTTAGGGTTTAGATTTTAGAGTTCAGGGTTTAGGGTTTAGGGAACTTAGGGTGAAGTTTGGACCTGGCCCTTCGAATAATGGACTTGCAAGTTAGTGAACAACGTTTTCTTGTGAAACAGTTGATTGAGATAGCTCTTGTTTTGACTGACCAACCTAGATCATGAAATCTCATTCATATTATAATCTTGCATGTAATCTTATTAAATTGTTAAATTTGGTTGCCTTTGACAACTTCACCAAATTTTTAGAACTTATTTGATCCCCTTAAGAAATGTCATATTACCTGACCCCTTAAGACATCAGTTTACGGTTTAGGGTAATAGACTGATTATTTTATGAATAGATTGGTCACTATTTTTGTAATAGAATCACATAATTATGTATTATTAAGATTGAGTTTGATGTATATTTTAACTTTATATTTTATTAATTTTGAATACAAGATTATTTTATTTAACATTTTTCTCATTAATATTTCCCACTTAAATTAGTTTTATGATATAAAATGTATAATAAAATTAGTTTTAATGTTGAATTATCCTATTTTATTTTTGATTGTTTGGAATTGAAAGAACCTAGAAAAGAATTTAGAAAAGAAAAATATTTGGATTCTTTTAGTGTGTAGGTGACTAGTGCAAATTGAGATTTTAGACTAGAAACTAGAAGCCTAATTAACAATTAATTGACTAGAATGAGAGTTAATATTATTGAGAGACAAGAGACAACACATGCAAACAAGAAATGGAAGGCATGACTAAGATAGATCAAAACATAAAATAGAAATGAATGCAAATATTATCTAATTAAGTGACAATTGAAAATGGATTGTACACTTGGATTTATGAATTTGCTAACTAAATTTGCAAACAACCATTGATAATTTATGAATTGTAACTATTCTTTAACATATTTTTTTCTAATCTAGTTATAATTTAACATTGAAAGTAAAGTTTAACAAATTGTAAATTCTACATATAATGCAAATGAAATTTAAAAAAATTAAGCAATGTAAATAATTTTTTTCCATTATCAAATATTCTTTAGCTCGATATTAGGGTTTTCAAATGCAAAATGATTTCTTTGATTTCAATTTAGGGTTTTAGTAAAAAAAATTATTTGAATTCAATATAGGGTTTTTAATGCAATTTTTTTGTTTGATGTGAAACTAGGGTTTTCAAATCTTTTTTTTTTGTTTGATTTGAACTTAGGGTTTCAAAAAGCAATTAGGATTAAATTCAAATGATTTTTTTTTAATTTCATTTCAATTTAGGGTTTTTTCAATGCAATATTTTTTGTTTCCAAGTTCAATTAGGGTTTTCAACAACAATTTAGGTTTCAAATGCAATTTTTTCTGTTTCTAAGTTCAATTTAGGTTGATTTTTTTCTTTCTATTTGATTTTTTCAAGGGTTCATGTTGCATTTTTTTTAATCTAATTCTATATTTACTCATTTCTACTTTACAGAGAAATAAAATGGTAAATAAAATGAATAAAAACACACTCATACACATTATTGTATTAATTTTTTTTTAAAAAAATGAAAAACAACAAAAATTATGATGGTGGCGTACTTGGATTTCATTCAACTATCGTTGTCCATAGAAGAATTCGGGATCCCGTGCTGCTGCAGAATGAAATGATTTTTTTTTTGTTTTAAATAAATACCATCTCAAAATGAGATCTCGATTATTAAAAAATGAGATCTTGCGTTTTACAAATCGGGATCCTGTTTTTTAATAATTGGGATCCTATTTTGCATGCATCAATTCAAAACCCTATTTTAAATGGGATCCCAATTTTTAAAAAATGGGATCTTGTTTTGAATTTAGGCTCGAGATCCCGAACCTAAATGAGATCTCATTTTTCAAAAATTAGGATCACGTTTATGAAAATTGGGATCCCATTTTTTGAAGGCTGATTTTAGTTTTTTTCCTAAGGCAAAAACTTCCACATTTCGTGGACTCATTTTCTTGCTCTTACCCAAATTTAATTTAAATATAATATTAAAATGTGTCTTGGAATTAAAAATGAACTATGATATTTTATTATTTACTTGAAATCAAAACATTTTTTCTATACAAATGTGTTACACCTATTAATTTGATTTGGTAATTTGTACAACTCTATAATTTGACTCATTTCCACTTCTTCTATCTTTTGGGAATTTGCAGACTAGCAATATTTAAGAATATCTTTGGAGAACTATTGTTAGTATTACAAGGGGACGCACTCTTGTAGGTCAACCCCTAAAAATCTTAAGAAAATGATCAAATATATCACTCTTCAGTCATGCATATGCTCCTAAGATGATTATATAGATCTAGATTCCTTTTATTGCACTAGTTGAAGTTGTAATGCTCAAATTATGTGATGTGATACTTAAATGTCTAAAATGAATGCATTGAATGTCTTTAAACATAAAGGCATAATATGCATCATACAAATGTCATTGGAGGTCCTTCTCCCATGTTGTTGGTGTTGGTGTTGCTTGCCCTCTATGGGAAAAAATTATCCCATTCCTTGTGCTAAATCCTCCTTGGTGGTTATTTGTGGTGAGGATTGATAGAAAATGAATACTTTTATCAATGAAGGGGATCGATTTGTAAACTTAGAAATTTATGGCCTTGTCTCCTAAATCTCCTCAATTAGGTCTTGGAGTTGTGGAGTCCTATCATTGTAGGAAAGATCAAGCTCTTCCCATATGCTAGATGTTTCTTCATTATGTCTTTTGAATCTTGAAAGGATAGGGATTTGGTGCTTGATGGTATGTTGTGGTTATGGGTTGAGAATTCTCTATCAGTCAAACCTTGGACCACCTCCTTCAACCCCCTCTTTGAACCTCTTAATTTCAGGCATATTTGGGTTCATCTTCTAAATAACCTCTAGCTTTGGAGGATTCATGATATGAGGCCATAGGAAACTCTATTAGATGTTTCTTAAAGGTTGCATTTAATACATCCTACATGGCACACTTTACATTTGCTCACTATAGTGTCATAAATTATATACCTTTACAACTTCACACTATGTTTTATGCCCACTTTGGTGTCCATTCCCTTAGAATTTGTGTAGGCCTATTTTAACCCTTGCATCAACCTTTTCCCTCTTAGGGTGTTCATGCCTTCTTTTTAAGGCCACTTTTTCATGTTGCCTTTGTGTTTCCCTTATTTTTTTCTTGTCTCACATTATTTTTTAGCATTAATTGTTTGGACACTAGTACCTAGTGTGGATGTTCATGTGTAATGCTAGCATCCCACAATAATTTTTCATTGAAAGGGTCATTATGAGTGATTTTCCACTTGTCACCTTCTTAGGTCAATGGAAACAACTTGAAGTGATTTGTAATGGCTCGTTAGCCTCTTCCTCATCCCTTCTCTTCTAAAGCTAATCTTTAATTTTAAAAGGATTCTCTCTCTTGGCTCTCTTGCACTCTCAAGATTACACACAACTCTCTACAACTTGATATAAATTTCTACAATGGTTGCACAATACTATTTTTAGCTCTTTATTTGTCTCTTGGCTTCCTCAAGCCCTTACAAGTAAAACATTCATAGTTCTTATTATCATTACAAGCATTTATTATGCCATTAAGAACCTTTGGATTATCAAATCATTTTATTATTATTCTTACTTCTAGACACACTTAGAATTAGAAAAACACTATCTCTCTTTTTATCTATCTATATTGGTTGTTGTGGAGGTGGAAACACCAAAGTAGGGATTTGGCTGAGGTAAATCCCCAAACAACTCCAAACACTTTTCTCGTCTTGTTGTGTTTGCACTTGTTAGCTGGATTTTGGAACTTGAGCTATGAATTCTAAGAGTTTCTCATGCAATTGGTGTAAGAAAATAGTGTGATGCGAGGATTCCTACGCTATGAGCTAGTGTTTGAGGAAGAAACCTCTAGATTTAAACTATAGGTTCCTTATCATCTATGTTTTCCATTTTTGTAGTTATTAAATTTTATTTATCTTTCTATTATATTTGTAAAAATTTATTTCCCTTCAAGCATTTTAGTTAGTTAAATTAATATGAGTATATTTAGTGGAATATACTCTCAAAGGAATGTAGATTTCCTTTTATTAGAGTCAAATTTCCTACATTACACTCATATACTAGTTGACATCAAAATATCTAAGTCACTTCATGGGGATGCATTTTTGATGGTAGGGGGTAGACATTGGACTCAACTATTTGACTATGAGGGTCTCCCATTCATATGTAGATGATGTTTCACCATAAAACACCTAGACTACTAAATGTTCTCTTTCTAGATGTAAGGGTGTTGTGATGTGTTGGAGAAATACTCATGAAGATTACTTGATAACTGATGCCTCTAAATCCTAGGAGGTTGGATCCTCTTAGCACAATGATTATTCTCAATAGAATGGTTCTCTTGAATTTTCTATTGATATGACATGCATGGCTCCCATTGCTCCCTCGACTCCAATGAGAGATGAAATCTCTTCTCTGATCACTTAGCTTACTGATCAATGTGTGTCTGGCCCACTCGACATACTTAGTGTTCCTTATGTACACCTTATTGGACCCTCTCTGGATGAATCCCCTCCCTCTTAACCTTTTTCTATGGATTTGAATGATAGTATTACATGAAATATTGTACAAAGATAGAAGAATGTCTTCCCAAATCTATTTACTAATCGCATACTAGAGTGAAGGGTGTGAGATTTAATAGGTTTGGGTTTTGCATTATCTAGGCTTGACCATAGTGTTCTCTATTATAGCGGTGGTGGATGGTAGCTAGGCTATAGTTATATCTCTCTATGTTTCATTTTGTTGGGTTTGATTGGTATCATATGTCATGGTACTTGCTTTATTTTCCTAATGGCTAGTCTATTGTACAAGGTTCCATGCCATTTAAAAACCCATTTTTACCAATATCAAAAACATAAATCACACAAATTTTTGTTTAGTTGGTTTTTGTCAAGAAATGAATTAACACCTAAGTTGGCCAAAATTTGAATTTGAAAGGGTCAATTCTATTGGTTCAATATCAACCCCATGACTATGTTGGGAAATAGAGTCCATTTCCACCATTAATCCTAAGACAAAAATTGTGTGGTTTTCAAATCTAACAAAATTTCAATGGCATGACAACTTGTAAAATCCATTTTTAGAGAAAATAATAAGAAAAAGTAATACATATCACCCACCATAGATAAAAGACACAATATGTATATGGAGGAAATTGTTTTCGGTAAAAATATCCACCCTTCAAACACCATGAAACCCTTGTATTATTCAACAAATAAATAATTATGATATTAAAAAAAATTCAATATGGAGATCAACATCCATCTCTAACACTTATTCTTCAAACTATTATTCAATATATACAATGTCTTCCTAGTCTTAAACCTTGTTAGATCTCACAACATCACACATTCGTAGTCATATTAAATATGATAATGAATAATAATAATAAGATTAAATACTATCCCTACTCTATGATGGAATTTCTACATCACCTCATTTCTTTGATGCTAATCCATGCTTACTAAAGCTACCTACCTCTCATGGATAAAAAATAAGGCCTCATGGAAAAAAACCATGTACCAAACATATGATGGAATCTAAATGAAGTTTCAAACAACTTAGCTTCACCATACCTCCAAAATCTGCATCTCCTACCATTAGATGACAAAAGTATAAAAAACCCACTACAAGAATATATTTTCCAAGCACCCTACAAGGTCAAATTGTCAATAGTCCAAGTTGTAACTCCTTGATCATGGTCTAACACAACTTATAATTTTTCATAAGTATCATAGGGTGTCATAAGTAACTCTCATCTTTTAAAACTCTTACAATGTCACGAAATTTGTCATAACCATTACAATAATTTTCCAAAGAGTGTCATTACCTTCTCTCATTGAATCCATATCCCATTCCAAGAGGATGTGAACATTAAATATTAATATTACATTTTTTATTTTATAAAAGCTCCATAACATAAAATATTATAACCATTAACAATAGAAGATTACAAGTCAATTTACCACTTGATATTAACATTACAAGAACACAAAGATAAATAAAACTAGGTTCACCATACAAAACTTGGAAATCTTCATAAAACACACGAATATCCATCTTCAATATACATGAATATTAACTTGATCAAAACAAAAAACTAAATAACTACCTGATGCTAACACATTCAAAACCTACAAACCACCAAGCGAAACAAAGAAAATTGATCATAAATCATTATTAGAGGAAAAACCAATCCAAATTGATTAAATTTTGTAGGAAACCATGTATACCTATGATGAATCTAGAAACACAAAATAAATCACACAAATTATTTATAGTAAAAGAACCAACATCTATATAATGTTTCTTCAACAATTAAATTGACATAAATATGAGTCTCACATTATAAATTAAAATCCCAACTTTCTTGTCACCTAACATAGTTAAGACCCACTAAAAATAAATAAAAAACTAGAAACATACTAGAGATTAACCAAAATTACTAATTTTAGTAAATTGTTATTTTTGGACCCTAAGCACAACAAACCTAATTAGTTCTACCCTATCATTTACATTTCCAAATAATTCTCAAGAGTGATTTTTTATCCAAGTTCATTCTTGAATATAGAACCATTATATCTAAAATAAAATAATAAATATAAATTTAAGGCTTTAGATGGTTAAATTAGGCCCCCAAAAATTTGAAAATATCCTTTAATTAGAGCAAGTAGGGTATGAAAACTTAAAACTTATCAAGATCTTCATTCTACAAAAATGGTCTTAGTTGGCTTCTTGGATCAAAAGTTATGGCCTTTGCAAGTTAGCTTCCACATCATCATCCTCTAGTTGAAATGAACTCATCTCCCACAAGATGTTCTAATTAATATTTTTCTATTTTAAATCCTATTAATTTTCTTTAATTTCCATTATGAGATCCAAGCATTATCCACTTGCAGTCCTTTCCACTACACTAAATACTTGTTGTATCTACCTTGTCTCATGTGTTAGTGCCTTCTTGTCTAGAACCTATACCCTCCTTTATTTCTTCTTTCTTAGGGTTTTTTTTGCTTCTTGTAATAGTAGAAAAATGAAACCTAACTTAGAAAGTGTGTAAACCCTCTAAAATAAATATTTTGTTCATTATTACCTCCTAAGTTAATATAATTTTTGAGATGAAGTGTCTTGAACTATTTACTACTATATTTTGAGAGTAATTTTTTTGATTAACCTAGGAAAATGATTTAAATTATGAAAACAAAATTAACTAGCTAAAGAAAATAGTTGAAATGAAAGAACTACTATTTATTGTTATTAAAGATAAATTTACAAGAAAGTAATATCAAAGTAGGAAATAGTAATTAGATAGGAACTTGTAGTCAAATGCATAATCTCTATAGCATGGATGCTTGCATATTGTGTGGATGTCGATGTGGCATGCTATCATCTATATAGGTTTCCCAAATCAACTTTCTAGAAAGCTTGTTTCCACTCCCAAGTTTGGTTTTTGGTTACATAGGATTAAAGATTAAAAAAATAGCTACTAGGGATGATAAGATAAATAAAAACTAATTTAAACTAAGATTTAAATAAAATAAAAAGAGAAGGAGAAGAAAATTGCAAACCCCATTTTTACGAGAAAATATTCTAGCAAATACCTACAAGCTAGAATAGGGAAAAACTTTGGGTTGTAAAGAAGAATTTCATGAATGGTGAAGCCCCCTACTTTGTTTTTTCAAGCTCAATGGAATATTAGATAAAGAAACATTGAAGTAAATTGTGTGTGCTCCAATATTATATGTGTCTAATAATCAACAAAGTAGTGACAAATTCAACTAATATAAACTAGAATGAAAAAGAGTGTTGTTAACACAAAAGGAGATACAATGTTCCAAAGATATCAATAAATATGATGCATCAATGACATATTTAAAGATAAAATGATAAGTTAGAGAAAATAATTGAAACAAAATCACCTCTCAAACTTGGTGAGACCAATGGAGAGAAGAGTATTGTTGTAATATGTTGCTAAGCTTCTCAAGAGTTGGGTTAGCATTCTTGGGGCCACTTTATGTTTGTATGTAACATTGTGATAAATATTTAATGTGGGGTTGCAAATTGGGGATAATATTTAATAGTGGAAAAACTTAGTACCAAAAAGTAAATGTTGGGGTTAATGGTTCTCTAAGCTCATGGAATTAGTCACATGATTTTATGTAATACCACTTTGTGGTTTTGTGTGAGCTTCTATCTATAAAAGGAAGCACATGGGTAGTTTCCTAGGGTTGGTTTGTTGTTTAGCTGGCTAATTGGCTATTCTGGCTAATGGGTTGAGAGAATCTCTTTTTAGCATTTGTGAGGTTTGAAGAATGGCATGAGATGTGTGGTTACATACTTGTTCACATGGAGTGCTTAAAAAGGGATTGATGTTTCAAGGGTAATCAAGGAGAACTCTAAAAATGTATTGTAATCTTTGTTGTTGAATAATACATGAGTGATGGATGCTTTTGGAGGTTAGGTTTTTCCCTCTTGAGGGTTTTCCAAAGGTATATCTTGTGTCATCTTTGATCCAATATGTTGTTTATTATTTTGCATATGGATTTTAAATGTTTTTTTGCATATATTTCTCTATTTGGGTTAGTGGAAATTATATTGGGTGGATGCCTATTTCCTTTCATTTGGTATCAAAGTCATGGTTGTGGTTTGTATAACCCTTGTTGGAGTAGATCTGGTGCATAGTTGAATCCAAGGCTTGCATGGAAAGAATGGATAAATTGCAAGGTATTAGGGTTTTGTATAGGTTGTTTTTGTAGATTTGGGGTTTTGAGGTTGAAGATATATGGTTATTTTTAGTAGATCTAAGTTTATGAATCTTTGTTGGAAAAATATTTTTTTTGCTTGGTGTTCACCATGAGGGTTTTTTAGGGTGATTTTTTTAGATGACCCCTTGGGACAAATAGACCTCACTATTGGATCCCAAAGGCTCAAGAGATAAAGTTGACATAAATTTTAGCCCATTTGGTTACTGAAAAATACAATTCTTTTGCCCTCTGATCCCTATTGTACAATGTCAATTTATTTGTAGGTTGGAAAATAATTTATTTTTTCTTGTGTATTAAAATAAAATTTTAATTAAAAAAATGATTCTTACACTGTTAAATTTACAAAAAATAAAAAATAAAATAAAAATTATTTGGGGGGTCTATAGACCCCAGATCGGCTTGTGTTGATAGGTCTGTTGCACACCCAAATAGGTTGATACAGATTTGTTGGTCATCGACAACCCTATTGGGGTTGCTATCGACGTCGATTCTCATGGGCCAAAAGGCTGAGCCCTGGTCCTATAAGGGACTGACTACCTAGTCCCCATAGGATATACAAATCTATCAATTTTTTAAAAAAAATGAAATTAAACCCAATTTCATAACCTTTTCGGGTCCACCTAATTGGTGTGCCACTCCGATGCCCTCGACGAGCGACTAGTAGAGCCACCTATGGGCCACTCTTGCTACCTCTTGCTAGTCAAATTGGGTAACTTTTTTTTCTAGGGGGCATAAATTTTTCCTAGGGTGTTCATTTTTTGACTTCTTATAGTCGATGGAAAGTTGTTCAAAGAACTACACATTGGATGAGGTTTGGAGATGTTTTTGGCATGATTTATTTTCTATTATTTCTATCTAAACTATTTATGGGTTCTTGTGACCATGGTGATTTTGTGAGCTTATAACTATTTGGATCTTGGTTATTTGGTGTTTGAGTCATTGTATACTCACATGTACATCTATGATCTCTCATTTGACATGGTTATCAATATATTATTGAATTTGTATGTTACACTGTTAGATCTATAAATTATGCAGTGTTGTAGGTTTTTTATAATTACAAGTTGCATATATGACTTGGATGTGGATTGTCTATGCCCATAAATGTTATAGTGTTGATGCATATTCAAATTTATGGCTTGGTTTAGTCACTTGTTTGTAGTTTTGGTTGTCATGTTGAGATGGAGAGATGGTATTACCAAGTGCAGTCATGATGTGGGATTTATGTTGCTAACCATGTGATGCAGACGTGTGTGACATGGTTGGAGTTTTTTGCTAGTAAATTTGGTGGTGATCATGGTGTCATGGATTTTCCTTGTGCCTCTAGGACTTTGACATGACATGATTGTTTATATAGGTGCATTTTTATTGGTGTTAGATAGTGACAATGGTTTGGAGGTTTTCACTTGACTCTTACCTTTGGGATCTCTTGTTGTTGAGTTCCTTGATTGCATTGGGGCCATGAAGGATCTTAATTTAGAGGATGGTTGTCATGAATACCATGGAGAGATCATTATCACAGTTTAATGGGAGCTTGTGGCAATGATTTGGATTCATCATTTGATGATGGATGATCTTCTATAGTATTTATTGGTGTCATGGATGGACTCTTGGGTTCTATTTCTTCTATGTAGTGAGGGTTCATTGACATCTTGGGTTTCATTGACATGAGATGGTTATCTTCATGTGGTTTGGAGAATTTGACATCTTGGTTAGCGATGGGGGACTCTATAGTCATTGATTGAGGTGTCATGATTTATCATTCGGCATATGATCCTTGTTTGATAAGATGGTTTTGGTAATTTTTCACACTGTGTAGTGTAGGAGAATGCATACCCTTGCATTTTCACACATTTTTGGGCCTTCCTTGCTTTGTTTATTCTTATTTATGCCTTAATTGGTCCTATTTTTCATCCACAAGCCTAATAAATTATATCTTTTTATGGCTAATCCCAACAAACATCAAAGGATACATGATAATTTAATGGTTTTGGCTATGTGTCCTTGATTTTTGGACTAGGACTAAGAAGACACCTAGGGTGTATTTGTCCTACAAAGGTCTTGGGACCCTCATTTCAAAAGAACCTTTAAAAGAACCCTTTTATGGAGTTTGTGCCCCAATTTCAAGCCTTGGGACTAAGACGCTACCTAGGGCGTCTTAATCCCCCTCAAGTTATATTTGGGATTTAATTTCAAATCTTGGCAAGATTTAGTCTTCTTTAATTAATGATTTAATATGTCAGCTTGTTGTGGTGTAATTATGAGATATTAAGCATTGACAAGAATAAATACAAGGTTCTTTCACTCATTTTCATCCTAAGAATTCATGAGATCATACTAGCAACTTGAGTACTCATGAATTATAAAAAAATGGTGATCAAGAGAGAATTCAAGAGCATTCAAGAGAAATTCATCAAGCATTTGGATCCATCATCAAGATTCAAGCATCATGTCAAAGATATTCTTGCATCATGTGTGTTTTTGAGCTAATATTTCTGATGTAGGGCTTTGATTTAAGCAAGCAATTCAAGTCAAGATCTATCAAGTATTTATCCAATTCAAGATCTACATTCAAGTTAGCTACTTCACACAAGTTTTCAGATTTCATAACAAGGGTTTGGTGATTTTCAACATAGCACTTTGTTCATTCATCATTTCCCTTCATTATTCCATTTCATTCCAAGGTTTAATCACCAAAAAGGGGTTTGACCAAGGAAAACCCCCATTTACTAACAATCAAAAAGTTTGTCCTCTCTTGTATGTTTATGCTTGTAGATTTAGGTTGAAGACTTGAAGATCATTTGAATTGAAAAGTTTTGAAGTTGTATTTCCAAGTTGTGATCTTCACGAAAAGTCACCTACAGGTCAGATCTAGAAATTTAATGCTCTGAGATTTGAGAAGAAGGAAGTGTAGACCTTGGACCTCAGGATCCCATTATGAAATCTTAGAAATTCAGATTGGGACTAGGAAGAAAGTAAGGGTGTCTTAGTCCTCTTGGAGGTATTTTTTAGAGATTCTTTTAGATTTTGTTTCAATATCCAAATATTTTGTATTTGCCTCGAAAAAAAGCAGCGAGACTAAGAAGACAATGAGGGAATCTTAGGCCTCCCTAGAATATTTTGAAAATATTTTTTCATTTCTATAATCATTATCACTGTACCGCAAAAAATAAAAGGGGTAAAGAGGATTCCCCAATGAGCTTCTAGGGTTTTCCACCTAGAAACTAGTGAGAAATGGGCTCTCTTTCACACCTTAAATTTTAGGGTTCATTCAAGGTCTTGGGTAGATGTGTGGTGTACTATGTGGATGTAAATGTGTCTAAATGAAACTCCCTAGATGCAATAAATTGAAAATAGAAGCTAACTAGTAATGTAAAACCTAGAAAATGCAACTATGTTTGAAAACACATAATGATATGCAAATGACCTAAGAAACATGAACAAACTACTATAGAAGTGAATAAAATTGAAGAGGTGCACCTAGAAATAAAATTTGAGTAGATAGGCTTCATAAACCTTCAAAATTTGATGTTGATGTTGACTGGGACACTTGTGCCAATCTGGGCGACTTAGTCCCATATCTGGAAAAACTGCCCAAAAACCTGTTTATGCCAAATGGGTGTCCAAATCTACAAAAAACCTCTGAAAAATAGGTTCAGTGGGACTAAGTTTCCACTATTGGAGACTTAGTCCACTTCTAAATTTCTTGTAATCCGAAAGTGGAGATGGAAGCCCTTGGTCTGCACTTTGGTTCTTCACAGGTGTATGCTTCTGAAATTATGATTCTCAGACCTAAAAGTGACTTTTTGTGTAGATCTTGACCTAGCCAACAAGGAGGTGTATTCAACAAATTTTCAAACTTGTATTCAATTATTTTTAAGCTTTCAAGATACCTAAGTCTGCAAACACACAAGGAGAGAAAGATAAAATGTTGATTGTTAGGGCATGGGGGTTTGCCTTGGTCAAACCCCTTCTAGATAATTAAATCAAATGATGAAATGAGATAAAAAAAATATGAAATGTGAATTAATGGAATTAGTACCTTGCCATGATAAGAGATCATGAGCTGCTGCAACAATGGTGGACGATTCAATCCTTGAATGCTTCAGAAAGATGTCTTGGTGGGTTAGGATACAAAAACCCTAGCTTGCTTGAGAAGAATAGTGAATGAGTGATTGAGAAGAATGAGTTGTTGAGAGTTAGGGTTGAAAATGAGGATAAAAACCCTTATTTATACAGTTTGTGCCCTAATTCCCCGAATAAAACACATCACAGGCCGACCTTAGGGTTTAGGAGACAAAATCCCGCAAGAATTTTGAATTAAATTTGATTTTTATGCCACATGGGACTAAGTCACCGAAGGTGGCGACTTAGTCCACCTGGGAAATTTTGAGTGGTTGTTGGGAATTAAATTATGATTATTTATGTTTTTCGGGATTATCTTTTGAAACAAACTAAAGTAGGACCTATAAGTGCATTAAGGGGTCATTATTCCATAAGAAGGGGTTAATTTGGTGATGACAAGCCTAGGAAAGTGTGAGAGTTTGTTACAACTCTTTGCAACACTTTGAAATAAGGCTTGGTAAGAGGTTTCTTAGGTGAATTATGATGAAAGGGTCTTAGAAAAGTGAGGAAATGTGTTACAACACTTCACAACACCATTGCAAGACACCATAGAATTCTTATTGATTTAAAAGGATTCAAGACCTAATGTGAATGTGTTGGCCACATTACAACATTAAATCTAATCAAAACTAGGCCAAAAACCACAAGAAAGGGCCCAAATGAGTGAAAAGTGCCAAGGCTACACTTTTTGGCGACACAATCACATTTCTAGACTTCACAAGTACATACATCCTAAATTGTTACTTTGTTTTGTCATTTTCACTCATTATTTGGCTTGCATTACTAGATTTTGTGAGTTGAATATCAAGTTATCTTGTCCAAGCTTTTTCTTGGTGGTGTACCTTTCGAAGCCTAAGGAATCTTCCTAGGTCTCCCTTGTTGAGAATTGGCTTACCTTTGTGTTGATAGTCAATCCAATTTGGGATCCTAGGTTTCCTTGAATGAACCATCCCCCAACAATAAAAAGGGAAAATTAAGGATTAGGGATTCCTTTCTTGTATTCAGTCCCTTTTCCACACATTTTTTCCTCAACGGTTCACATTGTACTCTTGATTACTAGTTTATATTTTTGGAATGATTTAGGTGGATGATATGTTCATTAGAGAATATGTTCTTCTTTTGAGATGTGAGCTCATGATTTCATGATTGAGTTCTTGATTCATGATTGGGGCTTTGAATTTGACCTTGGTTGGTTCTCTTGGTATTGATTACTTTTACCATTTTATTGGGAGCTTCATTCAATGGTTCTATGTTGCATTTGGAGTTTGGAATGGATTGATCGGTTATAGGGGCTGATGGATACATGGAGACATAGGCGAGGCTAGGAGATCTCTTATGATTAGAGACATTTGTTGAAATGAATACTCATTGATGAGGTTTTAGTTGGAAGTCTGAGGAGTGTACACCTTGGCTGGATGTGAGTTCAACTTGGACCTATGAGGATATTGTTCTTAGATGAGTCATGATGACTTGGATATCTTGAAGGAGCATTCTCATACCCACTGTTGGTCTACTCAAAAATTTATCATTTGTGAGGTATTGCCTATTATTATTCTTCGATGCAATATATTTTATGTTTTATCTTCTCATGCATATGGATCTTGAGCTATGGTTTTCTAGTTCTGGAAGGTTCATTTGAGGAGTGTTTGGCATGTTTATCTCCTTATGCATTGTGAGATTATTTATTGATGTTGAGTTTAGGATATGTTATTGGGCTTATTCCCTTGGTTTGAGAATGGATTTGTTTTGATCTTCCTTTGGTTTGAGATGCATACATCTTGGCTATGGTTAGATGTGGATAGTGATACTATCTTTTGGGTTTTATGAAGGAGATCATTTTTATCATAGCTTAGCATTTAGAGGTGTGTGTAGAAGGGCATGCTACAAGTTTTAATTTATGGTTTTTCTCTTTGATCTATCTCTACTTATTGGATGTTTGTATTCATATTACATTGGATTTGAGGTCTTGTGTGGAGCTATGGTGATCACTATGTTTGTGGTCATGTGTTGTTCATAATTCTTTGGTGATGACATGGAGGTTCCTTTATCTCTTTCCTTTGTTGAGTGTGGAGAACTTGGGAGAGCTATGGAGACTTGTGGTGAGAGATGTATTGCAACATATTGGTATGCATGTTTGGCATATCTTTGTGGATGTTCCTTGGCACTACATGATATTGGTTACACTTCTATGTGATGCTATTGGTGGATCTATTTATGCCTTGATAATTTTCAGATTTGATCTTACCTATGTTGTGAGAGCTCCTAGTTGTGTATTCTCATTATATGGCAGGTTTGGCACTTGAATTTTGTGATTGTATGTTATGGGGAGTATATGTTGATGGTATGAGGTTCACTTGTTATGATTTTTATACCTTTGAGGTATGGAGAGTTGGATGTGTTAGAATTTTTTGTGGGTGCTATTTTAGCTATGGTGATTTTATCTTGATAGCTATTGATACACACGTGTTACCTTTGAATTCAGTGTTTGTGTTTTCAGATATTGGTTGGGGGCATGAATTATGATTTTTTGTGATCGATAGTGTGGTGTCTCTTTGGATTAATTTTTATCTTTGTGGATTGGAACAATGGAGGATGAGGGCATTCATGCTTGATATGGTGGTCACCTTGATTCTTGTTACATGTATATTAATGGAGTACTTTGATTCCTCTGTGGTATATGTCACTATAGGGATTGTTACCTTGTTCATGTTTGAGTTTACTTATTTACCCCTTATGCAATGTATACAACAGGTGGGAGAATGTTAGGAAAAGGTGTGTTTTCCACCTTGAATAATGTTATAATGTAATATTTTATTGTTTTTGGTGCACCTAGGGGATCTTAGGATGTGTGTGTCACATGGGTTAGCATTATTGGGGCCACTTTGTGTATTGTATGTAACATTGTGATAAAAATTTGATGTGGGATTGCACATTGAGGATAATATTTAATATAGGGAAGATTTAGTACCAAAAATTAAATGTGGAGGTTAATAGTTTTGTAAGATAACGGTATTAATCACATGGTTTTATGTAATACAACTTGGTGCTTTTGTGTGAGCTTATGTCTATAAAAGAAAGCACATGGGTAGTTATCTAAGGTTGGCTTGTTGGTTGGATAATTGGTTATTTTAGCTAGGGAGTTGAGAGAATCTCTTGTTAGCATTTATGAGGTTTGAAGCATCACACGAGATATGTAGTTGCATGCTTGTTCACATGGAGTGCTTGTAGAGGGATTGAAGTTTCAAGGCTATTCATGGAGAACTATAGAGATGTATTGTGATCTTTATTGTTGAATAATACATGAGTGATGGATGCTTTTGGAGGTTGGGTTTTTCCATCTACAAGGCTTTCCTAGGGTATATCTTGTGTCATCTTTGATGGTATGTTGTCTATTCTTTTGCATATGAATTTTGAATACTTGTTTGCATAGATTTCTCTATTTGTGCTATATGGAAATTATCTTGGGTGGATGCATATTTCCTTTCATCAATAGAAGGCTATATTTATGAAAATTGACTTTTTAAAGGCCTATGGTCATATTGAATAGAACTTTAATTTTTCCATGCTTTAGGCATTTGGATTTGGGCTTCGCTTCATTCAATTTTTTACCATGCTCTTTACAAATTCCTTGACTTGCATTACTATTAATCGTTAGCAATCCAACACTTCTGGTAATTTTTGGTCCATTCACAAGAGTTTCCCCTTGGCTCTAACTCTCTATGTGCTTGTTGCTGAAGAATTTGGTTACCTTCTAACTCATTCCATGTCTCAAGGGCCGATCAAAGGTATAGTTTTATCTAATTGTTCAGCTCATCTTGTTAATGACCAATTTGTGGATGATTCTTTCCTCACACTCTTAAAAGAGGAGAAAAATATCAAACAAACCCTTAAGTGCCTAGATGTTTTCTGCAAATCTTTAGCTTTTCCATTTAGTGGCATAAGACTTAATGTTGTCTACAATCCTTCCTCCTTGTGTTTTATTGACTCAAATTCTATGGTTATAAATAGATTGATCACGAACATGTTTTTAGATACTCGAGCATCCCCTTTGCCTTCCAAGCTTCACATGTATCCTTATGACAACATTTTTTGTTACTAGAATAAAAAAGAAATTGGACTACTAATCAACAAAACCCTTTCTTTGGCCAAGAAATTTCAAGTTTGTTCCAATATTTTGGTAGCCACTCATGTTTATTATTCCTCAAGTTGGGCTCCTTCTAAGGCCTCTTACATGAAACTGGATAAGATTCTTCATATTTTTCTTTAGGCTTCTTTAAAAAATCACAAGAGATTTCATAGGGTGGCTTAGGAGTTATGTTGCCTCCCCTAAGATTTAGGAGGTTTGGGGCTTATATCCACCCAACACCAGGGTCTGGCTCTTTACAATAATTGGATCATCAGTTCCATTCAAGGTGATGAAGCTTGCAAAATCCTTGTGTGACATTGCATTGCCTCTGGCCATCCTTCTAGATAACCTTCTTGGAAGAGGATTGGGTTACAAACCCTTCTCACCATGAAGAATTTAGTGTATATCTAAGAGAATTATGTGATAAAAGTATTTGGAGATCTTGGAAAGCCATGAACACCTGACTTCTTTGGAATGGTTTAGATTTTGTGATGAGCTTTCCATAAATTAGTATAATTTTTTATGTTCCCCTATTTTGCAAGATCACAATCTCCTTTTGGAAAGGTTTCCTTGGATGTGTGCCTCGAGATGTCACAAGAAAGGAATTCAAACTCTATAAGACCTCTTTTCCAAAGATTCAATGGGTCTCATGTCATAGAATGAAGCGACAACCAGGTTTCGCCTTTCTAATTGTGATCATGAAACTTTTGATATAGTCATGGCCTAGGTAGTTTTGGTTGATATGGTTCACAAATTGACATCAATTCTTTGAGGCCCTAGTGGAAAGATTGAAAATGGTGTCCAAACACCACTTTTTGAAACTACAAACTACGACAAGGGTACATTTAGATCTCTCCCCACTTTCTTGTGTTTCCCGCTTTGAATCAACAATGGAACTTGCAATTGCTAGTCTTAGGTTGGCAACACAAATTTTATACCATTTGGTTGGTTTTTCTGGAGTTCAAATTGGCTCAATTTTTCTGGTGTATTCTTTTCTAAGACCTTCCTATTGGCTCTAGGTTGTCATTTCATAGCTTTAGACCCTCATTGCCCCTTTTGTGGGTAGTTGGAGCCTTTTAAACACCTATTTTGGTTTTGTTGTAGAGCCCATAATGTTTGGACTTGGATCCATGATTTATCAAGCCCTTGAAGATAAAACATTTTTCATGGCACATAGTTCCTTTAGGATACTAGCCTCACATCCCTCACAAATTCAACTAGATTTGACATGATTTTAGGTGGAGGTTCTCTTTAACATATGGAAAGATAGAGTTTCAACTATTTTTACAATTTGTTTTGTTGATTGCTATGTTTTGCTTTATTCTAAAGGTATGATATGTTTTAATCTTTTTATTGCAGATCCAAGTGCAAGAAAACAAAGTTGCAATTGAGGTGGCTTATCTACAGGTGATTCTAAAATATTGGGGAAATTCCTTTTATGTGATAACTAGAGTTCCTCTATCTCCTTTTTCCTCCAGAGATCACTCACCTTCACGTGGGCACCATCATGAAAGACCTGTAATTTTGCTTGATGTACCTAATAGACTTGCTTGCAGGCTTTTGCCTCACTTGTAAGAAGGGATTGTGATCAGTAGGGTTATTCATGGACTACTCTTCGACACTCCACCTCCCCACCACCTATGGGAAAAACATTTAGGTGGCCTAGTAGTGTTGCATCTAGTTAGTTTGATTCTAGCAATTTCCCTCAGCTAGCTCTTACTATTTTGCTAGTTTGTGTTACATAAGAAGAAAAAAAGAAGATAAATATGATAATCGGTGGGACCCCCCTGTGGACACCCTAGACCTTGTTGATGTATGAGGGAAGCTTGATGACTATGATCCTCCTCTCTCCCCCTCTTTTATTGTTTTAGTTGCCTAACAACATTATATTTGTTTTTATATTTTTATGTTCAAAATTTTAGCTCCATGTGAACTCTAAGAATATGAATTTTCCTCCATCCACTTTTATTTTATAAAATATGTAGAATAATATTATTTTATAAATGATAATATGAACAATTATTCATAAAGAAAAATGATTTCAATATTCCATTAAAATTTACTATGACCCCTTGGAGTAACTGGTCATGGGATTTCCCCGCTTTCTTACCAAGCATTATGAAGATAGGGATCCAGAAAACACAACCAAACAAGCCCCTCTACCACCAAGCTCCATAAAGAGCACAAGAAAAAAGGCCCACACCATAAATAAATCCAACGTCACAATGAATGAATGAGATATTTTAATTTCATCCACGAGACCGAACAACCTATGGGACTGAGAACCAAAAGAAGCTAAGAACTCTCCAAACTCTTTTCAGTGTTGGATCTTCTATTATGAATTTTGACCAAAAAACTAGCAATCTTGCTGATCTTCTCCTCCTCAAATAACTCGTGCAGATTCCCAGCCTTTAAGCTGCTCTCAAACTGGGTGCGGATGTCCCCATAGGCAACACAATCCATGATAAAGTGCCATTTTTTCTCCACCACCCCCTCATTACAAAAAGTGTAGATTCTATCCTCCCACGATTCCTTAGGTATCATCCACCTATCGGTCTCACACATGAGATGGTGCGAACCGGTCCTCAGCTGAGTAATTAATATCCTTACTTTACCTTTAATAGCTACCCCTAAGTAGGTTTTTTCATCGTGCTCTCAAGTTGGGTTGAACTCTTTGACATAGTGAGTTTTCTTTTGACCAATCAGCTTTGTCCACATGGTTGTCCTAAATTTATTTGCAACATAATTTTTTAATTTCTTCATTGGTGTTAGGGCACTCGTGGAAGCTAATGTTCCACTTGTTTAGCCATTTATTATTTTGTTTCATCCATGTTTTCTTCCTACGGTCTAAAACCTCTTCAATGACAATTTTGGGCCAATGGTGATCATCCATGTTTTCCACTTTCTTTAGATAGCTTAGTAACTGACTTATAGCCAAAGCCTCCAATGGTAACGTTCCCGACTCAACCAAGAGAATATCATAAGGGATAGTAGTTTTGAATTTGAGGTTGCTAGTGATTAGGTTCTTTTGGATTCTTTCAAGTTGTCTCCAACTATGAATTGACATGCTACTTCCCCACACCTTGCAGCCATAGAGAACCATCAGAGTGACCAACAAACCAAAGAGAGTCTTCTTGGTTTTCCAATCCCAAAGTTCATCCTTTCTGCACCTTTTTTGGAGTAAGAAAGAAGCCTTCCAACCCCCTTATATCCTTTTAGTTGTAGCAGTCTCCCACCAGAGCTTATGGTGAAATTCAATCCCAAGGTATTTGTATTCTTTCACTACTTCCAAAGGATTACCTTCAAAAAGAAAGTTATCTTGTTTTCTTTTCTTCCTTAGGGAAAAAATCATGACTTTGGTCTTGGAGGTGTTCACCTACATCCCAACATTCTGACAAAAGAGATCCAAGGCCTTCAAAAGCTCTTTCAAACCACAAGCAGTTTTTGAGATTAGGATAAGATTGTTGACATATATAAACAACTTCACCACATAACCTGCTAGCTAAATACCCCCCCATTAGTTTTGCATAACCAATCTTCTAGTTTGTCAATGAATAACCCAAAAAGAGTGGGTGATAAGGGGCAACCTTGTTTCACCCGTATGTCGCTGCCAAAACATTCAAACAATCCTTCACTCACTTTGATTTTAGCCCTAAACTATTCATAAAGTCTATGTATTGCAGCCCTATACTCATTCAGAATACTTAATTCATCCATTTTTTTCCACAATTAGTCTCTAGGACCATATCAAAGGCTTTTTTAAAATCAACAAAGTAGCAAAAATATTCCTCACCTTGTGTGTCCCATATTTTTTCAATCAAGTGTCTTAGAGTGATGCAGTGGTTAATAGTTGAGTATTTAGGACTAAAGCTAGCCTACCCTTTCACTCTTTTACCCTATTTTCTACCCAACTACTGATTCTATGCTCTAACATGCTCCCAAAAAGCTTGCCAAGGATAGGGTTGACCATAATAGTGTGATAGTTAGATGGATTATTGATTTCACCACTTTTGTAAAGAGGGATGACAACACTAGTTGTCCACTCAATTGGGAAGCCAACGTGATTGATGTCATTGGACATTCTTTTGATATGGGGAGCAAGAATTTCAACTCCCCACTTTAAAAATTCAGCTTGCAATCGGTCAATGTCCAACGCTTTACCATTTGCCAAATTTTTTATACCTTGTTTGATATCTTCAACCAAAAAAAACTCCTTTGATGTATTGATTATGGGAGGGGAAACTTTTCCTTGGATCCTCTCATAAAGAAGTCTTGCATACTCTAACCATTGAACATCTATTTTCTCTTTTGTTGTAGCTCCCTCCAAAAACCTTTGGGATTGTGTTTTCCCAAGGAAATTAACTCTTTCCTTCTAGTGTCTAAATAATTTCCTTTTTTTCTCTCACCAACTTCTCATACTTCTTCTTGTTTTCTTTGCTCAACCCATTCTTTTTCAAAGATCTCTTGGCAACCTTACAATCTTCATCATACCAAGGGTTATCCAGAAAAGTGTTTGCAACCCCTTTCTTTGGACAAGACCTTTTACAAGAATCTAAAGCCTTATGGATCATAGGAATAAGAAGATTGTTTCTGAAATGACCACTAAACCCACTGGCAGCCTTGTCCCCTTTGCTATTTTCTATTTGAAAAAAATGTTGCTCTAGAGCAACCTTAAAGAGGTCCCGATTTTCCTGATTTAGGAGTATTTTTTCTTTGGTGGTAACTTCATTTTTCTTGTTGTGGGCTAGCATTCCATGTTGGTTGTTTGAGATCACATCAAGCTTAACGAACAAAGGATCATGATCAGATTTCAACTCAAAAGGAAATTCTCGGATCTCAAACTCTACAACTCTAGTGATACACCTCTGAGAGCAAATTAAGTAGTCCACCACACTTTGGCCATTATAAGTTTTGCATGTGATATTACTAGAACTTGGTTAGCCTTTCATGCCATTGCAAATAACCAGATTATATAAGCTACAAGTCCCTAATAGCTCAGCCCCAAAGTGTGATAACTTCTCATTTTTGTCTTGAGAAGTCCTTTCCCAAGGTTGCTCCACTTCCTCCTCCAGCCATAGAGGATTGTTGATTCCTTGCTCTTCATTATTCATTTGGAGAGACTAATTGTTAGCAGTCCTAGCATTGAAATCCCCAACAAGAACTATTTCTCCCAAGGTGTTGAATATAGAAATGTCTTTTTTTAATGTGGCATATGGATCTTGACTATCTAACTTTCTCCTTTAATAGAAATTTAAATTCTGTGGTGCAAAATAGCAAGAAGCCAGTCTGAAAATGACCCCATTCCCTATTATCTAAAGCGATATGTACTATTTATTTGGTTCTTCTTTCTCGACTTTTACAATACCATCCCAACACTCTTTGATTAAAAATGTTACACCTCCGTGACCTTTTCCTATTTCGCTTCCTTTGTTCCACACTAAAATTTTCTTGTAACCTCCAAATTCTGGGACTTTCTAGCCATCATGTTTGTGTGTCTAATGAGAATAAAAATGCAAATTCCAAGGGTGATGGTGCATGAAACAAAAACCTTCACTCCTTATAGGTCCCCAATGAAACCTTCCATAAATAACTGCCACAAAAAAAATGTCACATTCCACGATGAGTAGATAAGCATGATTACACCTGAAGAATAAGAAATCACATCGTATTCCCCAATCACCTTGAACTCAAAACTCAATCACATCAATCTGATAATCCATGCCATGAAAAAAACCAATAGAATTAGGGGGGTTTATCTTCCCAAGACCCTCTTGGGCGCTCGTGTTATCTGACACAAAATATAATTCCACCCCATGATTGGTCACGAGATATATTGCTTTATTGTGAAAAGATGTCCAAGTTATTACAAACTAACTACTCCTCCCCTCATAATGACTCAAGCAGAGAGCTAGTGCAAGAGCGTCTAATCAAGCCTTGAATTAACTTCTTGTAACCATGACCAAGTATAAGGGGAAGACCTAGAGTTGCATTTCATTCACTCATTATTAGTTCTAACTCTCAAGAAGAAAGATAGTTGAAAGGAATCAATTACCGCCATAGTTAACTTCACACGAGTTTTTCATTGGATCATATGCAATTTTTTTGGGGGGATAAAGTGAAAAAACAGTGAATGGTAATTGGAAGGTGGGCCTGGGACCTTTCCTCTAAGTTACAAAGCTCTTAATCTCATTTTTAATAACACTTATATTTATATAATTCAAAATTCTTCTAGAAGTTTGATTAAAATTGAGCTTTCGAAAATTAGATTGTTCTATTTAGTGGGTATTATATTTAACATTTCTTTTTTTTTTAGGGTAATATTTCAAACTTGTTGAAGAGTTCAATTGTGGTTGGAGAGAGAAAAATCAAGTTTTCAAATCTCAAATCTATCATATGCATAAATAGAAGATTCTTTATTTCATCAATATTTTTGTTATGGGGGTGTGAGATATTCCTAAAATTATGGTCATTCCTTTCAAATCAAAGGTCTCATAATACACATGCTAGAGAAATGCATTATAGTGCCTATAGTGCCAATGAATCAACTATAGATGAACTAACATGTTGAAGTTGAGGCTGCTTAATATATTTTCAAAGGAAGATATACTTGAGACCAAATAGTTAATGCATAATCATAAAGACAATTTTGAAAAACCTAGGCTTAAATGATAAACTCAAAGCTCTAAAATCATACAATATTATATCACAAATTAGTTGTGAACAAAATTGAGATAATAATAAAATAAGCAATCACATCAACAACACAAAGATTTATGTGGTAACCTTACTAGGATGTGTGGAGCAAAATTTTTCCTTCAATGTTTTCAACCCTTGCAAGTCTTCTTTTGGCCCTTACTTCTTCTCTGTGTTATGATGACTCCACATCCCAAAGGAGAAAGGTTATTCTTGTAGAAATATTGTGCAATACACCATGTGGTGGTTGCGTGGATTTTCATCTTCCTTTCAGGTCTGAATCAGGACATGTGTTTGCCTAGCAGGGATTTTCCCCAAAATTGTTCTCACAAATTTAGAAATTGACTGCTAGCTTGCCATGTTAGCCATTTCGTTGGCCGGGTTTATGTCTTTTGTGGATGTATCTTTTCTTGGCAGAGTTTGTTGAAAAGTGTGGCAAAGTTCTTACTTTTGAGGTTGGACTTTTGGCATGGCATCATCATTCCTCGTAGCTGATCATATCATTTTTTAATAGGTTATGCTAGGATTTGATCATCTTTTGACAACATATCTTCACAGAGCTTCTACAAAATCTAGAACCATAAATGAAGTAGCTCAAAATTTATGAGAAAATATTGTTGCGATTTAATCAGACCCTAGATTAGATTGTGGTCTATTAGACGTAGACACCTGGCAGTTGTTCATCTCTAGTGGTTGCGGTGGTGGCTCTTTCTTTTGGCTATTTAAAGGGGTTTGCAGTAGAGGGATAGATATAAATTTTTGAGAAAAGATAGGGAGATATAACTTTCAAGAGTAGGAGGATTTTACACAACACTGTTTATGCTCTATAACATGTTTTATTTGTCAAGACTATTAATCGGATTGGCATCCGACCTTTTCTTTTAGTTAATTTATTGCAAAAACAAATATTATTAAGAAGAAATCTTTGAGATTGTGCCTTTTATCGCCTTTATCATGAATTACTTTATATTGTTTATATTGAGTGCTCTGTGTCAAGTCTTACATAGATAGTCTAGATAATTATTTAATACGCCATTAGCTTTTATGTTTGAATTATACCTTTCAAAAATTAGATCATATTTATTATACTCTTACCATTTCCGTAAAGATTATGTTGTATTTTGTATTATGCTGTAAGAGCAAGGGAAATTCTATGAATATCTAAATATTCCTATTAATCTTTGGTGTTTCTTATTTCTATCAGACCTTAATGGATGCTTTCCATGGGGAGATTTGAACGACTGCTCTGTTCTTTCTCTAGCCTTAGTCGTGTGTTCTCTTTTCAACAATGAAGGGTCTGTGGCATTTTGTCTATTTCATCAGGAGTAAGGAATTGTTAAATTTTGAAATGTTGTAAAAGATTTGACGTATTTCCATCTTTATGTTTTTCCTTGCATTTCTCTTTTCCCCTTTTCACAAACACAAAGAAGAGCCAGCTTCTATAACAATCCCAAAGGTCATTGAGTGAGGCGTAATTGGGTCCCCACTCACTGAATTTCCCATAAGGCTATTTGGAGAGGCACAAGCTTTTATGATCAATAGTATTTTTCTGGCATGCCCACTGGGACTCAAGTTTTTCACAAACATCTGATTAAAAATTCTCATAAATATTTTATAGATCAGACTAGCTAGAGAGGATATCAATCTCATGCCTAGAGTTCAAATGAGAGCATCTTCTAGAGGCAATTTCCAATACTCACAAGCTACCCGCTTCGGCACCTAGAATAAGATGAGTTACAGGTTTTGTATCACTTGTCAAGAGCAATAGATTGAGAAGTGTTAGCCCACTCTAGAGCTTTATCTACTCCCCCAGGAGGCCAAACCTTCCAAATTAGAATACTTGTCTACCCTACACATAGGAATATTTTCTCAATGGCTCACTTAGGTGCTCTCGCTCCTAGAAATTTTGTAACCTAGTATAGTGGCAGCTTGCTACTTCCGCCTATGCCCCTAGATGTGTGGCTCACCATACCTGCTAATTCTCTCAAAGAAATTTAGAGGTTATTGGAGAGGATTTCAAAACCATTCTAAACATATCCAGAACATAGCGAAGGTTTGTAGAGTCCATAAAATTGTGAAAAAAATGTGGCCCTCAAATTACTGGTTGCGTCTTTCAAAGGGAAGGCTTAGGACTAGTATAGATCCTTGACCAACTCAGAGAGAAACTATTTGAGCATTTCTTGGAGAAAGGAGATCGATCCTCCTTACTACAGTAATTGATTATGATCAAAAGAGCCTTGCAAGAAGCCATGATCAACTTCAACACCACATTTCAAAAATATTGGCAAAGGGACCGTGTTAGTACCCCAACCCTCTGACAACTATGAAATTCATGTTCTATTTAAAAGCTTTCAATTCAAACATCATAGTCAGGTGGTAAAGTCAATGGGAGGAGACACCTTGCCTGGTGCATATGATTTGGTTCTGCGCACAAAGAACAGTCTAATTAACACAAGGAAACTTCCACCACGACCATTGAAAGGACGTAACCAACAACAAGCATCTACGAACCATATAGTCCTAGTCACCATGCCACTTTAGATTGTCAAGAAAATCCCAAATAAGGATTTGGTCCTGGGTTAGAACAACATGGAAAAAGATGAGAACATGTGGTGCTTCAACCATGTAACGATAGCCATATGCCCTGAAATTGTTTGAGGGGAAATATTTAATAGAAGATGGTGGATAAGAGAGGCCAGACTATGTTTTCAAACAAAGAAGATTGTCAATCTCTCAGGATGGAGAGTTCCTGCTTCAAAGCACAGACACAAGGGATGTCTTTAGAGCAAGAGCTAGATATCTCACCAGACCATGCACTTTTTTCTTGGATGGAGGAGGAAGATGTAGTATTTATAAATGATGTTCCAACAACCAGTGCTCTCAAGGTGCAGTTGTATTAGACGCAATCCAAGAGAAGACTCACCAGATATGCAACAAACTCCACAAAAATCACATCCACAAGTATAGAAAGCTTCACAGATGTGACCCACTCAATAGTCACAAAATCTACCATTTCCACAGAAGGATATGGGAAAGGCCTTGAGCCCATCTATGTCAGACCAACCTTTTCCTAGGGAAAAAATAAATACCACCATTCAAACCTAAGGTCCCACTAGTTGGAACGCTTAATGTGGTGGAGAAACTAAAGAAGGCACCCGCTAATGTGTCTTTTTGGAATGTTATATCAATACTAGAACAAAATATCTTTCTCCAAGAGGAATTAAAGAAAGAATAATAGTCACTTCAAGTGTGGATACAATCCCACCACGCAATCAGGATAGAGAAAAAGAGCTCGCTTCAGTACCACAACCCTTGGGAGCGATGCCATGCATGCGCCACATAAAATACAAACACAAAAAAGGTAAGCAAACCAAAGCCCACTCCTTTATTTTTAATACTTATTGTGGGAGATAAGCTTTTACACAATAATATGATTGATTCAAAGCTAGTACCACAAACATGCCCAAACAAGTGGTTGATGCCCTGAATCTTAAATAGGAGCCTCTCGAGAAAAGGATCATGCAATTAGATGGAAAGAAAGTCTCGACTATCAGTCGCATCAAGGATCTTTCTTTGACCCTATTCTCATGTCTGAGCCAAAACATTACACAAAAAGTGGTCATAATCAAGATTCCCCTCATTTTTGGAATGTGTCTTTCAAGAGACTTCATGACAAAGCTTCGTCGATATCTAGCGCTTGATTGGTCTCATTTGATATTATGGATAAAGCATAGGGAAAAGATGAAGATGAAAATGAAAGAATTTGAGGGGAGACTCCAAATTAATAAGATGGGCACAAAGGAGGCACAACATGACTAGATTGTTGCCCAAAATTTTGAAGAACTCAAGATTAATGAAATTACTGTTAGCCCCCAAGAAGCAAGAAAATTGATCTTAGAATGCAATATACTAATTATTCTTGTGATGGAGTTAAAAAATATATTCTTACTAGATCAATTAAGAAGCCAAGAAGATCCCATGCTGGTTTTTGAATTCAATTTAGATGAGGGAATGAGTTGCATAGGTTACAATCCAAGAATTGAAACCCTAGCCTTTTGGAAAAAGAAAAAAAGAACAAAAACCAAGATTGCTTGATGTTGTACAAGAAATGAGAGGGACTGGCATGGTAAAGACACTTCAAGACACACCAGCATTGGAGGTAGCTACTATGACAATGCACTCAACAATGATTACTAGGGATGTGGTTAAAGGTATGGAGCTTATATTGACATAATATGAGAAAGCATAGACTGATCTGAATCATGAAGTGAATATGTTATTCATAGAAAATGTGAAATTGAAAGAGCAGTTGAAGGGAGTAGGTCCTTACCAAAGCACAAAGTTAACAATATACCAACCCCCTGCCATCCAGACTAATGCAGGTGCAATCACTGTTGAACAAGTAAATGTGCTAAAACAAGAAATTGAGAAGTTGAAAAAGACTAATGAAGAAACAAAGGAAGGAGAAAAGAGACAAACCCTCTAGGTATCAGAAAAAATCTTGGAGCATAGGGTTAAACTAATTATGGAAAAATTGGAAAATGTGTATGATATTATGTCTCCTTGTCATAAGTAGTTGATTAGATAAAGGCCCATGTACATATATTGGACCCCTTATTCAAGAAATGGTAACTTGTACATCACACCTTAATAACTTTGTGCAAAATTTTATAAAAGAGTGTTGAGGCCCCCACAACTTTAAAACATATTGAGAAAATGTTATGAATGGTCATAGATGAATTTCAATACATATTTGTAGAAGACCAAAAGCTCAAGGCAAGAATGGATAATTCATTTCACACACTAAAGAATTGGTTCGTTCGTAAGATACTAAGGGATGATGATCAACTGAAAGGCTCCAAGGATTGGATAGATGAGTTTCAAAAAATTGTTCCCAATTGCCTCACTAATTTACAAAAGGATGGTGACATAAATATTCACCGCCTCAATTTAACCTAGGATGGAATAATTGCACTAGATGTTGGATACTCAAAATTCATCACAAATGGCAAAGGGTTATTAGATAGCAGATGGAAGAGTCACTTGGCGAACAATTTTTTTTTCCAGGAGTACAAATGGCCTCATGATTACATAGTGTACCAATGGGAGTAGACATATCTAGCTCCCCCCAAAAGAATAGGCATTGCAGTGAAGTACCAAGCCTTGCAGATACTATCATGGAGAGAGGACCTTTCCATTTCTAAATGATCACATGTACCTTACGATGAGTAACATACTTCCATATCTTGTGAGTGCTCTGGACTTCAACATTTGATCATTTATCTTCATTTCTCATCTTTCATTGCTTTTATGTAATCCTCTGTAAACAACGATAATCAAGACTTTTTATTTATGTTAAAAGTGGGTAACTGAAAATACATTTTTTGACATGTTAGTCAAGAATTTTTTTTAAATCTATTGTAAAATCTTTGTGAAGATCAATAGAATGAAGTTATAATTAGTTGTCGAATTTTGGTTTTAATTGTTCGTTGAAGTGAATTAATGAATGTTATCTTGTTGTCTCTAGTTTGATCTTTCCTTTTTATTTAAATCAATATATCAAGGGTATATCTAATTTATCAAAACACATTTACTGTTAAACAACTTATTTTGTACTACATTTTGGTGTCAAATATTTGGTAGTTATGGTTAGTTCATTCATTCGAATTCTAAATTTGGGGAAATTATATATAATAAATAGGTTGATGGTTGTTTGGATAGTGAAATCAGCTCTCTTAGAAATTATCTAAAATATCTTGTCTTGAAATATCTAGAAGGATTATTTTAATTAAAGAAGATTTTGTGGTTATTTTTGTAACAATGATTTTACAGTGTAGCTAGCTTGCTATTTTCATTCAAGATACAAGTCATCAAAGTCAACAAAATACCAAGAAGATGGTACTCTACTTCAAACCCTCAACCTAACTTAGTTTAGTTTGCTTACATGGGGATATTAAGGAAGTTGCTAAACAATTAATATATATCATTTGTTGTTTGTGAAGGAGAATCATGTGAGATCCAATATGGCAGTGGATCAATATTCGGTTTCTTAAGTAAAGATGATGTCATGGTTAGGAAACTTGTTGTGAAACATCGAGTTAGTAATTTTTGGATGTTAAGGCTTCCCACTTGGATATCATATACCTTTTCTCATCAACTTAATTTTGAATTTACGTATAAATGGATTCTTTCATGGTGCAAGTTTTTATTAAGAAAACACATGAACTAGGGTTGATATTTTGGTTGTCTAAGTTTGATGACATTCTTAGGCTTGGTTTCCAAGAAATTTTCATTGATAATGTTGTTCCAGTCTGGTTAGTGTTGATAGCCTTCATTCTAGGGTGAACCCACAACAGAGGTTTACAATTGGAGTGAGGAAAGAAAACTTCCAAAAAATGACCCCATTGAAAAAAAAAATTGTTTTTGGGGGTTCGAGCGAACCCCTTAAATTTGGGAACCCATATTTTCCCATTGTGGAAAGGGGGTTCGCTTGAACCCCTTAGGTTCGCAAGAACTCCCCTTTTCCCACCTTCCCACCCTCTAACACAAAAAAATTCCATATTTTTTCCCTTCGAAGCTTGGGTTGAGGATGAAAATGGAGGAGATTTCACAGACCCAACTGGAAGATGGTAGTCCTCGGAATGAGCTATCCAATGAATATAATTTTAATATGTTTTGGTTTTATTATGTATTTGTTTTTTTAGTTTTATTAAACATAGGTTTTTCACCGAAAATCAAGATCTTTGTTCCACACATATGGAAAATAGAAGATTATCAAAAAAAAAGAAATTGAAAAATGTGATCAGGCTTGGTATTGATGTCTTTGATCCATTAAAAAAAAATTGAATTTCGATACATACAATAAAAGTTATGTTGTATGTGGTCCGCATATGTCTGAATTTTAATTAGTTTGACTTCAAAACTTGATTAAGGAAAAATATTCAATGAAACACTATGAAACCAAATGAAAGGGCTAGATATCGGAGTTACAAATCTAAATTCAAAATAATTAGAATTTTATCCTTCATGAATTTTTTTTTATGTTGTATACGGTGAGCGTCACTCCTTAAAAATGTTGTTTGCTAAAAAAACCTAGTTTTCCAAGGAGACGGAAAAAGAACTGCAATCTGATTCCAAAAATTTTGAAAAAAATATATTTAGAATCTATAGACAAAACTTCACAAATCACTAGTTTGCATCATCTTCAAATTCCTCAGAGTTTAGCTGCTATAGGAGCCTAAAAGTGAAGATTTAATTAAAAAGAATCAGTTTAGTGTCCAGTTTGCCCAAAAATTGTAAACCAGTATTGTGGGATCACCCTCTATAATGTCAACTTCATTATATAATATGAGTGTATCACCTTTCTTCAAATTTGAACAAGGTTCTGAAATCAAGGGTTCAATATGCATATTTAAGGCATTTGTTGACAAGGATACAATTTTTTAATTGATTTATCTTTTTGTTGTGTTTGCACTTACTTTTGTAAACTTGCACTTTTATTCTTTCTAAATTGAGACTAATAGTTAATTTTTTGGTTGTATTGAGGCACAAATTCATTCATGGTGGAAAAGGCAACACCTTGTTGCTCATATTAGGTGGCACATTGCATATAAAGGAGGAAAGATTCTAGGGTTATTGTTGACTTCATTGAATGAGAGAGCTTCATATATGGGACACGATCAACACTCTCCTTCTTGGATTCTACACGTTACAGCTTGCTCCAGGAAGATTTCCCATGTTGTAGAAGTTTTAAGAGATGAAAGTAGCATGTGCTACATTTTGGTGTCAAATCTTTGGTAATTATGGTTAGTTTCATTACATTCAAATTCTGAATTCTGGGAAATTATATACAATAAATAGATTGATGGTTGTTCGCATGGTGAAATTAGCTCTCTTAGAAATTAACTGAAATATCTAGAAATATTATTTTAATTAAAGAGTATTTTGTGGTTATTATATAAAAATGATTAACAATGATTTTACAATATCTTGCTATTTTCATTCAAGATACAAGTCATCTTGAAGTCAAGCACTTACCAAGAAGATGGTAGTCTACTTCAAACCCTTAGCTTGACTTAGTTTAGTCTGCTTATATGGGGATATTAAGGAAGTTTCTAAATAATTAATATATATCATTTGTTTTTTGTGAAGCAGAATCTTGTGAGATCAAATATGGCAGTGGATCAATATCTAGTTTCTTAAGTAAATATGATGTCACAATTGGGAAACTTGTGAAATATCAGGTAATTAATTTTTGGATGTTAAGGCTTCCTAATTGGATATAAAAGATCTTTTCTCATCAAATTAATTAATTGGAATTTATGTATAAATGGATTCTTTCACGGTGTAGGTCTTTACTAAGACAACACATGAACCAAGGTTGACATTTTTGTTGTCTAAGTCTGGTGGCATTTTTGGGTTTGGTTTCCAAGAAACTTCTATTGATAATGTTGTTCCAGTCTGGTTAGTGTTGATAGCCTTCATTCTATAATGTTAACTTCATTCTATAATCTAAACATATCACCTTTCTTAAACTTTGAACAAGGTTCTGAAATCAAGGGTTCAATTTGCATATTTCAGGCCTATGTTGAACACTCTGTTTAAAGAATTTGTTGACAAGACTACAATTTTTTAATTTTGATTTATCTTTCTTCTATGTTTGGACTTAATTTTGTTTAAAATTGCAATATACAATGCACTTTTATTCTTTTTGAATTGAGACTAATAGTAATTTTTTTGGTTGTATTGAGGCACAACTTTATTTATGGTGGAAAGGAAACACCCTGCTGCTCATATCAGATGGAATGTTGCATATAAAGGAGTAAAGATTCTAGGGTTATTTTTGACTACATTGAAGGAGAGAACTTCATATATGGGACACGATCAACACTCTCCTTCTTGGATTCTACATGTTACAACTTGCTTTGGGAAGATTTCCCATGTTGTAGAAGTTTTAAGAGATGAAGCGGGCATGTGCTCGCATTGAAGGGATCCAAGCATACATTTCCATCATTGTAGAAGTTGTTTAGAGAAGTTTCTTTCTTGTCATTTTTGTGCATTGTAACTTAGATTTTCAGTCTTGTCACTGAATATAAAAATTGTAATACTCTATAATTTCTTAGCATTTTTCAAGCAAGATAGATATTTCAAACTTGTGCAAGCTATAAGAATACCATTTTTTTAATAAAGTTCAATGATTTTTCCTTCTCAATGGCCATCTTATGGTGTGCAATTGATGATTGATGTGTAATTTTTGCATTTTAAGTTTAAATCCTCAAATATCAGTCAATTAAAATGACTAAATATACTACCAATTGATAGAAATAAGTGAACAGTGAATAAATATGACTAAAAATATGACCAATCAGTGAATAAAAATGACTAAATATACTACCAAATTGATCAAAATGATGATTAAAATTAATGACTAAATACATTGCCAATGCACATAAGTTGGTGAATAAAAATGACTAAATAAGTGACCAGTTAACAACAATCAATGACTAAATATATTAGTGAATAAAAAATGACTAAATAATTGACCAGATTATAGCAATCAATGACTAAATCAACGACTAAATAAGTGACTAGATTATAGCAATCAATGACTAAATAAGTGACCATATTACAACAATCAATGACTAAATCAACAACTAAATATACTACCAAATCGATCAATCTAAACAACCAATAAATGACTAAAAAATATTTAGCCATCAATCTGGTCGTGTTATAAATGATTGAAAATAAACTACTAATGGTCACGTGATCATGTTCAATTATTTATATGCAATTTTTAGTAGTTTTTAATCATATATTGTTGTTTCTGTACTAGTGAAATTCCTCTTCATATTGTTTGACAATACTTCCATAGCTTCACCAATTATTTTAAAGGAAACCTCTATGCCACAAAACTTGTTCTTTTCAAGGTGGAGGAGAAATACAAGATTTTTGTATTGCTTTTTTTATAATAGGATCATTTGTTGTCTATTCTACTTTGAAGAATCCAATACCAATCCATATCACATCCATTCAATTTGGTTTAGGTAGCATGATATACATAACATATTGCAAGCATCTAGGTAACATTTTCAAGTACCTGGGTTAGAGCTACTGAGCCTTGACTATAAGTTTTCGAGCACCAATAAAATCTTGAACTTCAAACTTCTTTCTTGCAATTTCATTTTCTCTAAGATTTTCTCTTCTCCCTTATTACATTTCATATATGCATGAACCCCTGCTTTTATAGCTATAAGTCTCTCTCACAACTTTACCAATCACCTAATTGGCTAGCATGCTAACTGAAGCAAAGATAAGATAAGCCCCATTATGCATAATTTCAAGAAACTAGCTTTCTATTCCCACAAGTCTACCATAATCCCCAAGTCCACCATGGCAATTCAATACAATCAATGAATGGATCTAAACAAATATATGCCTCCATTATTCTCAACCCAAATTTCCTTTGATAAAATCAAAGGAACCAACTTAATTGATTATCAATAGTATAGGTACCAATCCTTTCAAAAGCACATGCTCTTTCTTTTGATTCTTTTTTAATTATTGTAAGTTCAAAAGTTTCCCGTTAAACCTCAAAATTCCAACACAACCAATTAAGTGCAGAAAGGCAACAAGTTGCCTTACTCAACCACACACAATGTATGGAACGAGAATAAGAGTCCTGCTTTCAATATCAACAAAATTATAGGAGTAGGGTTGCACGAAACCTTTCCAAAATAATTAGCTTCCAAACCCTAGGAAAACCAACCAAAGGGGTGTTAGAATAAAGAAGATCATTTCTCCTGTGATTCACACGAGGAAGGAAAAAAAATGCAAGTGTTTTTGTATCTCATAAATTAGAAATTAGTTTAGTTTTTTACTATTTTACATAAACTTAAGAGTTGTTTTATTCACAATATTTTTAGTATTACTTCTTATTGAATTCATTGAAGACCTCTATAAAATAGAGGCATATGCAATATATTTTTTATCAGAAAAATAAAGTCGATGTTTGCAGTAGCAATTCATAATTCTATAGTTTCTTATTTTTTCTATCTTTTCCTTACCAACAAAGTGGTATCAGATAAGATTGAGGAGAGCTAAAGATTCCAGAAGAGATTGTTAGAGATCAAAGAGTTTGTTAAATAATTCACAACATACATGTAGCTATCAGTTCATTATAAGCTTAAGTCGTTGAATAAAAGGCCAGAGAGGAAGATCGTTGTGCAATCTGTGGGAAAGAGGAATCACTGCTACTGTAGAAAAAATTAATGTTGGTCACAGCTGGGGAAAGAGCCTGAATATATATTCAATTTTAAAAAAGAGGAGTCTACAATTAAAAGGAGATCTTTATATGAAGAGGAGCCTCTGCTTTTTAATTGAATCACTGTTTGTTTGCATATTGCAGTTTGAAAGGAGATGAAATATTTGGCCAAAAACTTTGATGATTAGAGATCACAATCAAATACCGTAGAATTATCTAGATTGTTGTAGCACATCGATTCACACAATGGCAACAAACAATAGTGTTTCTCAACCCCAAATTCCCATCTTTATTGTTAATAATTATGATTTTTTGGAAATTAAGATGAGGACATTATTCTGTTTACAAGATGTTTGGGATTTGGTAGAAAATGATTTTGTAGAACCATAAGATCAAGCACTAACATAGGGAGAAAAAGATCAACTTACAGACAACAAGAAAAATGATGCAAACGCTTTATTTTTAATTCAATAGGTAATGGATTAGTCTATCTTTCCTAGAGTTGCAACAACAACAAGATCCAAGAGAGCATGGGAGATTTTGGAGACAACCTATCAAGGTACTACAAAGGTGGAAGTAGCTAAACTACAATCTCATAAAAGAAGTTTTAAAAATTTGCAAATGAATGAATTAGAGTCCATAGACCAATTTATGGTTCAGGTCATGAATATTGTAAATCAAATTAGATCTAATGGAGAATATTTAATAGATCAAAAGATCATAAAAAATATTCTCAGGAGTTTAAACCTAGTAAATTTGATGCTATAGTTGTAAAAATTGAAGAATACAAGGGTCTGGCACATTTATCAGTAGATGAATAAATTAGATCTTTGTTAACACATGAGTCCAGAATGAATAGAAATAACAATACTTCTTTTGAGAGTGCTTTCAAATCTTAGGTATCATCTGACAGAGGAAGAGGAAGTTAAAGCTTTAGAGGAAGAGGAAGAGGAAAAGGTAGAGGTAGAGGCAGAGGTGATAGAAGTGATTCAGATCAAAGTGAAAAGAATAATCCTGATCAAGGTGAAAGAAATAATCAGAACAACAAAAATAAAGGATGTAGAAACTATCATTCCAATCAAAATTCACATAGGTTTGATAAATCTAACATCCAATATTATTGCAAAAAATATGAACTTTATGCTTATGAATATAGAAAGAAACAAGGAGATGTGGATAAGCAGAATGCAAATTAATGAATCTAGATCTAAATCTAAAAGTATGTTCATCACATGTCATGTTGCTCAAGAGAGCACTATAAATATTTGGTTTTTGGATAGTGGATGTAGTAATCATATGACAAGGAATAAAGACTTGTTTGCTAGTCTTGATGATTCTATAAAGTTTGAAGTGAAATTGGGAAATGAAAATAAAGTGGTTGTAATGGGTAAATGAGTACTAAATTTTTGGACAAGAAATGGTGAAAGAAATTTTATTCCTGATGTTTATTTTGTACCTGGACTAAGCCACGATCTTATGAGTGTTGGACATCTAGTACAAAAGGGTTATAGGGTATCTTTTATGAATAAATTTTGCACAATATTGGATAGATTTCCAAATGACAAGTTGATTGCAAGAGTGGAGATGACCAAGAATTGAATATAACCCCTTCAAATTAAGTGCACCCAAGGAAAAGAAGAAGCCAATTTCGAAACTGTGCATTTAGACCAATCATGGCTATGGTATTTGAGGTATGGGCATTTACATTTTGGAGGTTTGAATTTGTTACAAAATAAATAGATGGTAAAAGGATTTCCTCCTATAGAGAAACCAACCAATTCATGTGGAGTTGCATTTTGGCAAAACAACATATAGAGAGAGTTTTCCTATAGGAATCTCTTATAGAGCAAGAATATTATTGGAGATAGTTCATAGTGATTTATGTGGACTAATGAAAACTCCATCATTTGGAGGTAATATTAACTTTCTAACCTTCATTTATGATTTTAGCAGGAAGATGTGGGTGTATTTTCTCAAGAAGAAGTTTGAAGATTTTAGCAAATTCAAGGAGTTCAAGTCTATGGTGGAAAAATAAAGTGGACAATACATCAAAGTAATTAGATTTGATATAGGTGGAGAATATAGTTCTCATGAATTGTTAGATTTTTGCAGATATCATGGGATCGAGAAACAATTTACAACTTGAGGTACACACCACAAAAGAATGGTGTAGCAGAGAGGAAGAATAGAACCATAATGGAAATGGCTAGGAGCATGTTTAAGGCTAAAAAGTTTCCTAATGATTTTTTGGCAGAAGCAATAGCTTGTGCAGTATACATTTTGAATACAAGTCCTATGAAAAAGCATCAAGGACAAAATTCCACAAGAAGCATGGAATGGTAAGAAATAGTGTATTTCATTTGATAGTTTTTGGATGTGTTGTATATTCATTAGTGCCATTTGAATTGCTTGAAGAAAATTGGATGATAACCATGAGAAATGTATTTTCATTGGTATAGTGAGCAATCAAAGGCTTATAAATTTGTATAACCTCATTTCAAAGAAAGCGATTGTTAGTAGAGATGTCAAATTCAAAGAAGAAGAATCATGTGATGGAAGCATTGACATATCAATCATGATTGGAGCACCAATACCACATAATGAAGAAGAACTTGAAGAGAAAATAGTGCAAGGTGATCAATCAAGTCCACAAGCAAGAATAAATACTCAAGAAGGAACAAATACTCCAACAAGAACTCCAAGGAATATTAGACAAGGTGAATCATTTGGTCATGCAAGTCGTCCTACTCCCAATTCACAAGTAAGTGATGAATTAGATCCTACTCTTGCCTCATTAAGATCAAAATATAAAGGTAAGAAAATGAGAAGTTTGAAAGAAATATATGATCAAAGAGAAGACAATTTGGATTCGTGCTCAAATTTTGCATTATTCTCTCATGATCATGTGTATTTTGAAGAAGCAGTTAAGGAGGAACATTGGATCAAAGCTATGGATGAAGAGATGAATTTCATTGAGAGAAATCACACATGAGAGCTTGTTGATCTACCTAAAGGTAAATATTGCATAAGAATCAAATGGGTTTATAAAACCAAATTTAATGTAGGTGAAATTGAAAAACACAAGGCAAAGTTAGTAGCAAAATTTTTTGCACAACATTATGGAATTGATTGTAGTTCAATGAAATTTTTTCTCTAGTTGCTAGACTTGATACTATTAGAATGGTTTTAGCCATAGTTGCACAAAATAATTGGAAATTATTTCAAATGGATGTCAAATTAACTTTTTTGAATGGTTTTCTAGAAGAAGTATATGTTAAACAACCACTAGGTTATGAAGTTCATTGACATGAAGACATGATTTATAGATTGAAGAAGGTGCTCTATGGTTGCAAACAAGCACCAAGAGCATGGTACAACAGAATTGATTCATACATGCAAAGTAATGGATTCAATAGAAGTGGTATTGAGCCTACATTGTACACAAAGATCAATAAAGAAGGTTAGATTTTGGTTGTGTGTTTATATGTTGATGATTTAATTTTCATTAGAATTTTATTTGTAGACACATTTAAATCAACAATGAAGAAAGAATTTGAGATGACAGATTTGGGTTTGATGAAGTATTTTTTGGGCATTGAAGTTGTTTAATCAGATAAAATAATTTTTATTAGTCAATCTAAATATGCAAAGGATGTGTTGAAAATATTTAGAATGTCAAATTGTAATCTAGCATCTAGACTAGTTGTAATAGGCACTAAAATTAGCAAAGAAGATAAAGGGTCAAATGTTGATTCTACAATGTTCAAAAGACTAATTGGAAGTTTGATGTATCTTACAGTTACAAAACTAGATATCATGTATAGGGTTAGTCTAATCTCAAAATTCATGGAGTCACCAAAAGACTCACACTGGCAAGTTGGAAAGAGGATATTGAGATATGTGGTAGGAACAATAGGATATTGAATCTTGTATTCCACAACTAATGATTTTGGTTTGATTGTCTCTACTGACAATGATTTTACAAGTAGCATTGATGATAGGAAGAGTACTTTTGGATATATCTTTCATTGTGGGACATGTGTGATCTCATGGGCATCAAAGAAGCAACCCATAGTGACTTTCGTCAACTGAATCAGAATATGTAGCAGCCACCTCAGCAACATGTCAAGTAATTTGGTTGAGAAAATTTTTGATAGATTTATTGCAAGCACATGAGGAGCCAACACCATTTTTTTTGTGACAACAAATCAACAATTGCATTGTCAAAGAATCATGTATTTCATGAGAGGAGCAAGTATATTGATACAATTTTTCATTTTATTAGAGAGTTGGTGAATAAAGATGAAATTCAACTGGAATTTCGTAGATCTAAAGATAAGCTAGTAGATCTTTGAGCATTTAAGGCAAAGTTTGGGCATTGTCAATGGTGAAACTATTAGTGATAGAAATTAAGGGGGAGTGTTAGAATAAAGCAGATAATTTCTCTTGTGATTTGCGTGAGGAAGGAAAAAGAACTACAAGTATTTTTGTATCTCATAAATTAGAAGTTTCTTGTTTTTTTTCTGCCTTTACCTTACTAGCCAGGGGCTAGAAAAAAGAAAGAAAGAAAAAACCCTTAATTTGAATGAGGTTGTCTCCTATTGTTTGACCTGCAAATCAGTCAACTCGAGTCTGCCAAAACGGGAAAACAACAAAATCTAGACAAATTGCTACATCAATCATTTTTCAATTACATTATATTTTAGTAAATAGAGGTTTTAAATTACAATGCTTTATAAAATGTCTATCAGGATTCAATCATGTAATTTTTCGAGTCAAATTCATTGATCCATATTTCATGAATAGTGATTCTCAAGAACCCATCTTTCATAATAATGAATAATCCACTTTTTAACACTCATTAACAATGCTTTATCTACAACTTCATAAAACACTTTACAAATAATTATCCTCATACAAATTTTATTTTTAAAATTCTATTTTTATCTTTTCCTCCTCATACAAATTTATTTTTAAAATTCTATTTTTATCTTTTCCTCCTCATACAGTTAGAGAGAGAAGCTACAATATATTTATTTTATGTTATTCCAACACAACTCTATATCTCCAACTCCAAGGACTTCACATCTACGTTTACCTTGTTTCATATCTTAAGTTTCCCAAAGCATGCCATGTGTCCCTCATGAATTCCTCACATCTGTCGAACCCGAAGTTCCTTGCATTTCTTCCCAGCTCTCAAACTACAGTTACCCATATTTTACTCAGCTTGTCGCTTCTGGAGTTTCAAGTCTGAACTAAACCTGAACTCGTCTGCCTTTAAATCAGTTATGATTCACCAATAGCTTCAAATGTACAATTCAAATCCAGAGTCCTACTTCATCTCATGTGCCTGCACAATCCACTTGTCAATCACAGAACTTGTGAATGTATTAATTAGCTATATTTGAATTAGCTTCTCACATTTTCAAAGTAAAATGTTTTGTCTATCCTTGAAATGAAAAGTTTTATATATCCTTGAAATGTAATTTAATCATTTTGCTGATAAGTGGCTCAAGACAAGAATAATAGGTAGAAATATGATATTTTCCAGTCTAGTACGGGTGACCCAAGAATTATCAATCATACCCACAGTAGCTTAAATCACTGTGGCGGCGCTTATCAAATGTATCTCATATACATTTGATAAGTTAAGTTTATGGCTGCGGTTTTATGTTAATATATTCAGTCATTTCTTAAGTTTATGGTCGTCAGTTATATAAATTGTATCTGTTGAATTGTTATGTATTTCTTCTTTCTTGATAATCTTTGAGTTGTCTTATTCTTATTGTACTTTATTTGCATTGTTTCAATAAATAAACAAAAGTGTTCTGCATGCAAGAAATCTAGATTCATAGCATGATCAAATATCCTATTACAATCCTTGTATGACTCTAACTCTATGAGAATCCAAACTTCTTGTTACAAATCAATAAAAGATTGTACACATGACTTGTGTAACATTTAATACCTCTTTTCATGGTAGTGAGACTTCGATCTTTCTAGTCTGTAATTATTTTTCCACTAAACTTGAGGGCATGTAATTCGTCACATTCATGTATTTTGTAAAATGCAATGAAATTGGTCGAGTGTAAAAATATAATTGTTATTAGTATTTGTGAGGCTAGAAGATTTTAGAAAAAATTTAGGAAGTATAAAGGGGTTAAGAACTAGAACATGACTTTTGTTGTGTCCGTAGTTCAGTAGAAAGTAGTTTTGTCTCAATTATTTAAGTATTTTTTGACTTGGTTATAACAGTTTGGTGATGGGATAAGTGCATTTTTTAAGAAAAAAGTACTATAAAATGGGTCAAAATTATTTTATGATACAATGATTTCACTTTAGGGTCAAAGGACAATATTGTGTTATTGATCTTTGAAGAGAATTTTTTTGAATGATGGAATCATTGATAGTTATGCAAGTAATAGCTTCGACAATATATTAGGATTGTCATGAGCATGTCCCTCTTAGTCATTGAAAGTGATTATATGCTCTTGATAATGTCTATGTTTGATATAATTGAAAAATAATTCGCTTTCCTTATTTCATCCAATGTACTTGACTCTTAATTAAGCCCCTCTACCACATTAGAGTTCTATTTTTTGTTTCAATATAAATGATCACTTGTTGTAAGGAACTATTAGTAGGTGCTAAAACAAGGAAATGGTTTCTTAATGTTTTTTCCATTCTAGATCTCTTTCTAGCCATCTTCTTATTGTAAGATGTTAGGAAGGCACTTGAATGGTTAATTGCATAATCCACCATTCTATCCGACTGCCATTTTTGTTGGGTCTAGACGTATCATTTCAAAGAGAGATTAAGACAACAAGTTAGTTAGGTTGATTAAGGTGGGAAATGCTTAGATTGAAGGGTGGGGTTATTGAGGTGTAATAAATAAGCAAAAGGACAACATGTTAGAAGTATTGGGAGGTGGTATGAGAGAGGGGCAACAAAATCTACTCAAGAATAAGGGAAAGATAATCAAATAACTAGAATTTATTAATATAATTTAGTTTCCTTAATTCACTTTTTCGAGTTGGACCAACGAACCAATGTTGTGTGTATGATTCCTTAGTATATAAAATGAGATTAGAAACCTCCATGATGTTTTTAGATAGAATTCAAACATCAAATTCTATTTTTGAAAAAACAATTATGAGAATAATACCAACTTTTGTTGTGACACTCTTCTACCATGTTATAGATCACCTCTGCAAATCCATTTAACCATCAAACTTGAATCAACCATCCTTTCCTACAACTCAACTCACAATGAAAACAAAAACCATCAAATCATCCTTCAAAGGATAAAAAACACACGTACAATTATTGTGGGGTTCCACTTCTAAAGAGATGACAAACTTGGGACGACAATAGCCCTCCTTCCAACACATTGTTGAGTAGTTTTACATCATATATCTGTGTCTCTTCAATTTTGAAGTAATTCGCACTTAATGAAGCCTAAATGTTCTGTTACATCCAACGAGCCACTAGACTCCAAGTGTGTACGCTGTGTATGGTTGTGGAGGAAGAACTCGAAGCATGAAGAGGTACTTAGCACATGGAACTCCTACGGACAAGATACTCGTATCGCCCTTTCCGTATCCCATTTGCATCAGATTCTTCAATTTCTGTCGGCAAAGCCTGCCATTCACTTTGACGGCACGCTATAGAAAATGACAGAGCTATATACCTAGCAATAGGTAGCCTTACAATTCTGGCGTTTATTATCGTAAGCCTATTTTAAATCATTTCAAGATAATAGAATAGGTACTGGCCGCAATAATTTCGACCCCAGAAATAATTTAAAATTATTGAAGAAAAATCTTACTCAATTGTACTCTACTCCACTAACGTTTAGAGCTCTCTGCAGGTTTTTAAGTCAGAAAATAGAATCTTATTGTCTCATTCAGATCTCTATCAATCGACAAAGATCTCCACGGCGTAGTTATGGAACGCCTCCTTTTATCTTCTTGTACACCTCTGGTTATTGTCCGGAAAAGAAATACTTGCAGGCTCAAAGCTCGAAACTGATTGCGCAGAGAAATAATTTGCCCTAATAACGGCTAAATTGGCGCCTTTATACTATTGGGTTTATGGTGAAAGTCATCGAGAGCCCTGAGTTAATCAAAGTTTGATGTTGTTCAGACGACTCAGACGGACAAAAGTCTGAACAAAGAAAGTAGGCCCTGGAGCTTATTTTTCAATCGGCTAAAGGAGTGACAAGTGAGGTATAGTGGGTTTATAATTTGAAATCGGTTTTTTAATGCTCAGGTAAATTATTAGTACTGTTAAAAGAAATGGGAAGACGTCAAGAGTGTTGTCACAAGCAGAAGTTGAAGAAAGGCCTCTGGTCTCTAGAAGAAGATGAGAAATTAATGCAATACATTACAAAACATGGCCATGGTCGCTGGAGTTCTGTGCCTAAAGATGCTGGTCTGTAGCACTTCTCTTATTTATCGTATTGATTAAAAACTTGTAGCTGGCAAGATCTACATAGGTAGATGGTACCCATCAAAAGTTTTACATAAATTCTAGGCATTTAGATGGTTTACATACTAAATAAAGACATCATATCAGATTTGTACCGTTCATAATAATTAGTGGAGTTTTTAGTTTTGAATTCAACAGTAATATATTTTTACATCAATATTTGGGATCGCATTTCTTAATTATTTCTTACTTGATGGGAAACATTGATGCAAACCAATCATTCAGGATTTACATATAACACTGTCAAAGTTATATATCATGATCAAGCGAAGTTTAAAAGTGATCATTCTAAATTGTGACTAATTTCAGTGAAATATCAAATGAATTGAAAATGTGGCATTAATATATGGTTTTTATTTTTTCCATTAATAGTTTTCTTTCCATCTCTACTGAAACAATGGTTGCCTAGACTAATATAGCAGACCATGCACATTTCAATGTGAGGCAGGTTTAGAACGTTGTGGGAAGAGTTGCAGGCTGCGTTGGATAAACTACCTGAGGCCAAATCTTAAAAGAGGCAAATTTTCTAGTTACGAAGAGAACCTTATCATTGATCTTCATGCGGCACTTGGAAACAGGTAATAAAAGACCTTTAATCTCTGACCTCGTTGATGATATGGTTACCCTGATTTGTACGAAAACATATAGATGGAATCATGGATGCACAAGTACATTATCCTCCAATATATACATTTATTACAGCATAGCAAGAGGAATTGAAATGTGAAGGTATTCATGAATACCAGATGGTCGCAGATAGCTACACAACTACCAGGGAGAACTGATAACGAGATAAAGAACTTCTGGAACTCATGCATCAAGAAGAAGCTCATGGAAAAAGGAATAGATCCCAGCACCCACAAGACCATTAAAGATTTTGCTGGTGTTTCTGAGGATAAATTTGCAGATCATCATCAAACTTCTTCTAAGGCTGAGGAGTATCCTAGTTTTTCTCATGAGCCTGCCAAGCAAGATCATATAATTTCCATGAACTCCAATGCATTCCTACAGAAACAAATCTATGGTCTTAACAGCTTCAGCCAGGAACCAATATCTCAAGCTTTTAGCAGTAGAATTCCCAACAAATTAACAGATGTTAATAAAGCAGCTAGTTTTAGTGACCCAGCTTTCTGGTTGCTTCCACGTTCAACACATCCTCAAATATATGGGTTTACAGGAATTTTCAATGTCCAAGAAGAACAGTCTGCTTTTAACTCTCACATAAAGCCAATTAGATCAGAATGCACTCCATACAGTACAATGTCATCATGCAACTCTGTGATTATGGCCTCAAATCATAACATTCCTAGAACAACAACTTGCTTCTCTTCGCCACTATCCAATAGAATAGTGCCAATCCAGGAAGAATTATCAAAAGAACTCATACAGCACTGTGATAATCATGGCCAAATCTGGGATTCAATTGAGAAAAAACAATCTATGATGGAAAGCAAGATTAACTCCTTGGGGGGGTTTATTAAACGGTCAGATTTCCTGCAGCAGCGAACTTATAATCACAAAGATAAAGACAAGGGAAACTATGGAATTCCATGGCAGTTGCAGGAAAGTCCAAATACAATCTATGACAGATCCACTCGGTCAATGCACCATACCAATACATCTAATGAACTGCAAAATTTTGCTGCTTTTCTGGTAAGGATTAAGCAGTAAATATTATTAATTGCTTCAATGTAGAAGTGCCTTCTTGTTTGATGTAAACGTGAAAAAGTTGCTATAAATGCATAGTTGTGCTGATCAACACCAGGGCTATTGCTTCGATTACAATAAGACATATACTAGTCTTCCATTCTTCTCTCATTCACTTGCTCTCCAGAGTGAGGAATTCAGACTTGGCACAATTATAGAGTAGAATATTTAAAAATACAAACTATACAGATTAAATTATTTTTGTAGGGAGGTTGTTTGCCAGATTTGGTAAATAAGGACATATAATGTTTTTCTGTTATTTTGAGCAAAAATATGTATTGAATGTATAATTTTTCAAATCGCTATCATGAAAGTATGGTTTATATTCTTTCTTTCTCTGCACCTATCAGGGGATTAAACATTTTCAACCATATGGTAAGTTCCTAAGTATAATTATCTATGGTAAGATACAGTTATTGCACCGGACTCTTCTTTAGTTAAAAAGAAAATCCAAGTTAAATTGAAATGATTATAACATGAATAAACGTTTATGAATGCTAGTCTTTATTTATAGAGTTGTCACTTTATTAGTTGAAATGTTTTTGATTAGGGGTAAACAGGTTTTGATGGAACCCGAAACCCAGTATATAATGGTTTTGAAGGGAACCATCAACCTATGAAAGAAAAGCAAGTTGCAAATAAGAGAACACAAACCATCAACAACCTCTAAAAGATAGACATGACTACACAGATTGCAACCAACAAACAAGTAAGGGTCTGAAACCCTTTTACAACCTGGTTTTAATAAGGACCAAAAACCCTTAGATACAAAAAGATCCCGCTTGCATTTGCCAGGCATCAGCAAACCGACCACTCATGGATGACACCACTGAGCCAAGAAAGATAACATGCTTAATGGTGTAAAACACCATTAAACCCCTAAGCAAAAACACTAGCAAATCCAACAACCTCACCTCAATAGGAGAGTTAGAGAGCAAATCAAACTATTGGATACAAAGCCACTATTCAAACTAGGAAACCAACTCCAAATCCACCTCAATAAGAGGGAGCTCCCCTCGATTGGAGAGAATGTCATGACCACCAAGTCCACTACCACCTGAAGACTCCAACACCCTCAACCTCCACCTCCATAGGAGAAGCGTCCACCTCAACATGATCAACAATTGAGGAAGCCAAAGACAATCACCTCCTAGCTCCGCCTCCATAGGATCCGAGAAAACAACTAGTGCAGCAGTAGAACAAGCAACCATACGGCCACCCTTTGGCACAACCTGTAGGAGGCCAAAACCCACAAACAACAAGCCTCAAAGGAAAACCATTGAGCCTAAGAGGGCTCATCCCGTTGGGACATAGAGAGAACCTTAGAATAGCACCCAAACTACAGCAAAAAAGGAGAAGCCACATAACCCAAATCATCTATGAACAACTCCAACAATAAAAACTCTTTCAAACCACTCTACTTTAGCACAAAGGTAGTAGAAACAAACTCTAGCTCCAAGAATAATTGGTTCTTAAAAAAGGTCACTGGAAAGAGCCCCACTGAGAAATAAAAAACATAGGACAAAAGATAATGCAAACCACATGGGTAACCAAAGAGCAAAGCCAAGCGAGGGAGACTAGAAAATAAAGAGAAGGGTAGGAGAGAAAAACCATGTAGCACACCATCCGACCCTACAAGGTCTAAAAGAATGCAAACTCCTACCACATATAACCCCATCATAGTCCACCCACAAACCGCACCCAACACCAAGAAAACTGCAACCAACTTCCATCTCAGGGTTAGCAAAAATAAGCTAAACCCAACCCACACATTCTTAACCCAGAAGGAGAACACCCACAACTCAAACAACAACAAAACCTTGAGGTCCAAAACTAGAGAGGACTCAAGACCACATGGAAAAAAAACCCCAAGAGGAAACCAAAGGAAAGGGCCTGAAGCCTACAGCAAAAAGGGACCCACAGCCAAAAAGGGAAGCAATAGACAATAAAACGGACCTAAAGCTTCCAAAAGCCAGGAGAGCACAGAGAAGTAAGAGGGGCACAAGAAGAGGGGAGCCAAAGAACAAACCAACACAGAAAAAACCCAGGCCACCCTAACACACTGATTAGAGATAGAGAATGGCCAATCTAAAGGCAACCCAACCACTAAGACCCAAAAGCAAACAAAGACCCACCAGGCCACAAGAGGAAGCTCCCACAAACAAGGAGGAAAAAAAAACCAACGTAGGTAGCAAAATGAAGACAACGTTAGAGAAGAAACTCATGCAAAAAGTAAACCAACCATCCATAACAGCCACAACCAGAACAACAAGATCAGTTGAAAGGAAGGAACACATAGGGGCCAAAGATCCCTCCAGCACAATAGGGCCCACAAGGAAGACAAGAGGGAAACACAATAAAGCCCTCCAACCTGCAAGAACCAATCTCTAGCCCACAAGGAGAGCAAGGAGACACCAACACAAAGAAGCGGCATCATCGTCCTCCCCATCACTGCAAATCAACCCTCTAGAGCTCCCGCCCATAGCCCTCCCATCATCATGCTAAAATAATTTACTAGTTGAAATGTTATAAAACCCATGAAATTAATTACAAAGATTAAGCTAAGCAAAGTAACATGGACAAGAAAGAATCTCTTATGATTTCTATCAATATGTATAAACAATATTATTTGGCATTTCTATATGTGTCATACGATTGGTCATATGTAAATAAATCTTTTATAATCTCATGTTTTTCTGATATGATGGGAAGTTAAAGCTTTGTGTCTAATAATTGTGTGAGCTTTTTTATCATTTTCATTTTCTAGTTAAATGTGATATTTATCTTTTTATAATTCTCATTTGCTAGTTAATTGTAGTATTTGATAAATTGTGCTTATCATTCAGCAAGCCTATAAACCCTTAAAAATTCAAATTTAAATTATACACTAACAAACACTTAAAGAAAAGTTATAACACCCTCAAGAGCTTTTTTCTCAAATTGATTCATCTACAAGTTAAGAATTCATTTTAAAATATTACCCTAACATTAATATCTTATAATTGTAATAGAACAATATAATCTACCTTTTTCTCTAAGGAAAATCAAAACTTTTCCATAATGTTTTAAGTACTATGATAGAACAAATAGAGGCCCAAAAATGTACATAATAATAACAAAATTTGAAATATTTTAATGTAAAAATAATAAAAAATTTACTGATGAAAAATATTGTAACATAGATCCACTCTTTCTTCTCTCGTCTTCATTTTACATATAAGAATATCCACACACACGCATGTATATAGTTCTCCTATAAACTTCCTCTTTCTAGAGAGTTCCAAAAACAAGCATTAAAATATTGTATATTCTAGAGACTTCTTCACTTGCTTTCCAAGTTTCAAATCTTGATTTGTATAATATGACATGACTCACAAGATTGACATGTACAGTATGACATGAATTAAAATATTGACTTGTAGTCTATGACATGACCCATAATATTGACTTTGGCTTGTGCATCATGTTTCTATTTTTTGTTTGACATTACTTGTATGTTGGACAAATGTTGGATATCAAGGTGAAACTTGCAACAACATGAACTTAACAATGTGATTATAAATATGAAATCATGTATTCAAGATTACCAATTATGTGATTATGTGATTCACATATCCAAGAATGAAACCAAAACAACAATACCACAAGTTGAGAATCACAAGTTACACAAGGTATACATGGAGAAACCCTTGCCAAAAAAAATCCACACCCAAAGAGATGCAATTCTTGTATTAATCTTCAAATCAAGTATACATCAATACAACACTCCTCTCTAAATTTCTACAACACTTCATGACTCTGACAACCAACATCCAAACATCCTCATGTTAGAAATGAAAGCACAACTACCCAAATGGAAATATGATTTAAGATAAATTTTTGCAACCTTTTAAGTGTGTATATCAATGGAGATTGTAACATAAAATATAAACCCACAAAACATAAATATTCTAGAAGTAGAATGAAGCACACAACACAATGTTTACAATGGAGAAAACCCTTTCAGGTAAAAACCTCCACCAAGAAGAGAGGCCAAGTTGTATTATCTTCACAAAAGGAGATTGCAAATACATTCACTTCCTCTGTCTTTCAACCTTCACTCTAATAGAACCTAGGTACCTGTAAAAATATTATGTAGCAACAAATACGTGTCAAATACTTATAGAAAATTTCTCCAACAAGGCCTAGGCATCCACTTTCTCTCTCCTGCATGCAAGCATCCAAGTGGCATCAACATGCAACATACAAATGTCAAAGAGAACCTTCCAAAGTTGGGCGCCCATATCCATTCATGAAAACTTACAACATTTTATGATGTGTCATAACTGTCATAGATACCTCCAAAATTCATGCAACCCAAGATGGGTGCCTAGGGCTAAATAGAGCAAATATTAAACAACCATATCCATCATATGTGTCATAGTGTCATAAAATCTTATGAAAACTTACAACTGTCATAGATTCTTTACATGCAACCACCAAACATTATGGAGTGTGTCATACATGTCAAAAATAGTTCATTCTCTAGGGGAAAATGCCTAACCTCTTTAACCATAAGTTTTTACATTTTCCAACAATAAAAGTCACTCTGTAATTACCGTCGATAACTCTAAAACTTACCATGGACAATAAATAATTTTTACCATTGCTGGTGAAACTTGAAAAAATCCTTATGGGTAATTACTAATAACAAATAATAAAAGGGATAAATAAAATATTGGGATTTACAAGGTTAATAGCACCTTATCCCAACATTCTCCTACTTGACATAATACATTGTAAATCTACCCATAGGAAATCAAATGAAAAATAGTCAAGCACTAGAAACGAGGCCCATGGCCTCTCTGCACCACACAAACTTCTCTGTGCTCACAGGTTTGGTCAATGAATCTTTAACATTCTTTAGAGTGTCTATCTTCTTCAACTCAATTTTTCCAGTTGTAACCAACTCTTGAATAAAGTGATACTATACATCAACATGCTTAGTCTAAGCATGATACATAGGATTCTTGGCCAAAAAATATAGCACTCTAGCTATCACAACCAATCTGAATGATCTTGCAATCAAATCCAATACCTGTACACAGTCTCCTCAACCAAACTGCCTCCTTAGAGACATGAGTATCAGCCATATACTCAACTTTAGTGGTAGACAAAGCAACTATGGGCTTCCTCTTACTCATCCAACTCACTGCATGTCCAAACCAAGTAAAAACATAGCCACTAGTGGACCTTTGACTATCCAAGTCGCCTACCCAATTTGAATCAACAAAACTCTGCATGTCCAAAGATTTATCAACATTGTCAGTACCATAATAAACCAAACAATGATCAAGAGTACCTACAAAATATTTAAACACCCTCTTTGCATAATTCTAGTGTTGTCTACAAGGGTTAGACATAAATATGCTTGTGCAATATTTGGTCTAGTGTAAAGCATTGCATACATCAAACTCCCTACAACACTAGGATATGGAACATTACACATATCCTCAAGATCATCCCCATTTTTTTGACACATATCTAATGAAAGCTTAGTACCAATCGGTAAAGGAACTCTAACAATATTAGATCCATGCATGCTAAACCTCTACAAACTAGTTTTCACATACTTACTTTCTGATAACCAGATATTTTTGTTACTTCTATCCCTTCTGATACCCATTCCCAGAATATACCTAGCAACTCCAAGATCCTTCATATCAAATGCAACTAAAATTTGGGCTTTTATCTCACTAATCATATCCTTAGTATTGCTGAAAAATAACATGTCATCAACATACAAAACAATAACCAGCATAGAATCACCAACACAATGAATGCAAACATAGTGATCCTCCTCGCTTCTAACATTTAACCCAATTTCAAAACAAAAGAATCAAACTTTTGATACCACATTCTGGGAGACTATTTTAAACCATAAAGAGACCTCTTCAACCCACAAACCCAATGTTCTTTTCCTTTTAAATCAAAACTTGTAGGTTGTTGCATATATATTTCTTCTTCAAGATCTCCATGCGAGAATGTAGTCTTAACACCCATTTGCTCAATCTCCCAATCATAAGATGCACCAATGGATAAGAGAAATCTAATCAAAGTCAATTTAGCAACAGGGGAGAATATCTCACCAAAATGAACTCCCTCTCTCTGGGAGTAGCCCTTGGCTGCCATTCTAGCCTTGTACTTCTCCAATGAACCATCTGCTCCAAAATTCTTGAAGAACTACTTACATCCTATGGAATTTCTTCCTTTGGTCAAATGAACAAGATCCTAGGTGTTATTAGAGTCTAAGCTACCATCTCCTCCTACATGGCTAACTGCTAAGACTCACAATCATCTAAAAAAATAGCTTCCCTGTAGGATCTAGGTTCATCATTAGTACTGAATAAAGAATATAAGAAACATAAATCTAGTGGGCTATACCTTTCAACAAGATTCTATTGTCTTGTGGATCTCCTTAAGAGTGGAGTAAGAGACTCAACTAGTTGTTTTGATTGATCATCTATACCAACTTCTTCTGTAAAAATAGATTCATCTTCATCGGAACTACTCAAATCTTCTTCTTCTTCTTAACCTCCCAAACCATCATTCTATTCTTCTGGAGGTGCAACTTGTTGCTCTAACTCAAAGTGCACTTTCTTTACCTTTTCTTCTTTTTCTTTTGGTTGCTCAAGTTCATAAATAGCTCTAAGTTCCCTAAAAATGACATAGATCTAGAAAGATAATATTGTGGGTTAGTGGATTCCAAAGCTTATAACATTTAACATTATCACCATATTCAATGAATGTACACTTTTTTGCTTTTGGATCCAACTTAGATCATTTTTCCTTAGGCACATGAACAAAAGCCTAATAGCCAAAAACCCTTAAATGTGAAACAAAAGGTTTCTTACCTATCCACACTTCAAAAGGTGCTCAATGAAGAGCCTTACACAAAGATCTATTTATTAAGTAGCAACCAATACACACAATCTCTTCCCAAAAGCATTTATCCAACTATGCATCACTGGGCATTTGTCAGATCTTAATATTTTAATCTTTATACTTGATTGGTTCTCTACTAAGACTTTGAATTCCTTAAACTTAGTGAAAATTTTAGATTTATGTTTCATAAAATAAATCCATGTAAATATGGATACATCATCAATGAAGGTGACAAAATAACAAGATTTTCTGATAGATTCAATATCCATAGGCCCAAACACATCCATATGAATAATTTCTAACTTCTCCTTTCCTCTATTGCTTCCTGAAGAAAAATATTTTTTGTTTTATTTACCAAACACAAAATGCTCACAAAAATCAAAGTCCTCATTAGAATAAGAGAAACCATCCAACAATTTTTTATTCTTAATATTTTTTAATACATTATTGCTTGTGTGGACCAATCTACGGTGCCACAACTTACATGCATTTTCAGTACTACCCTCAGATACATAGGAGACATTACAAATTATAGTGGCTTCAAGCTTGAATAGGTTTTCAAATCTCTTCCCCTTCACTATCACCAAATTCCCTCTCACTAATTTGTAGCCATGCTTGTCAAAAGTTACATACATTCCCAAATAATTCAGCTTTGAAACATAAATCAAATTTCTAGCTAATCTAGGAACATGATAAACTTCAAGGAGGGTTTTAATCCTCTCATCACTGAAACACAACAATATCTTTCCTTTACCAACAATTGAATATGAAGGTTTTTCTCGAAGGTATATATTAGCTCCATCATATTTTTCATTTGTGGAGAACCATTCCTTATGTGGGGTTATATGAAACAAGAATCTTGAGTCAACCAACCATTAATTATTAGCAGCAAAATTACAAGTAAAAATTAAAACATCTTCACTTTCATTCAAGGACTTATCAGAAGCATTCTCCCTCTTGGGATTTTTGCAGTCCTTCTTTACATGTCCTCTTTTACCGTAGTTCCAACACTTAACTCTTTTCTTTTTACCAGGAGTCTTAGAATGGCCCTTGGACTTGTCCTTATCCCCTTTTTGATCTCCTTTCAGTCCCCTTTCCTTAGACCTTCCCCTTACACTGAGAGCATCCCTTGAACTATCCAAACTCTTCTTTGTCAATTCTTGTGCTAGTAAAACTGCAACAAGGGCATCCAACTTCAGATTTGTGAGGTTAGGAGTGATATCCAAGATAGCATTCTCCCATGACTCAGTTAAAGAACAAAGAACCAAGATACATTTATCATCTTCATCTACTTCAACATCTACTTAAGAAAGTTGACTCATCAACAAATTAAATGAATTTAAATGCTCTACAAGTGATTCACCCTCTTTCATTTTCAAAGAAATTAAATTTCATCGTAAATAAGTTTTATTTACCATACTCTTGGCTTGATAGATCTCACTGAAATGATTCCACAATTTATATGTGGTCTCTTCCTTTGCGACATTCAACATGATAGAGTCTAAAAGACATAACTGGTTGGTTCCCCATGCCTTCTTATTCAATCTATCCCACTCATCTTGAGAGACATCTTCAAGTTTTCTCTCTTTTTGAAAAACCATCCATTGGTTTCTTTCTTCCAAAAAATCTTCCATTTTCAGCTTCCACAACTCATACCCATTCCGTTGAACTTCTCAACGTCCAAACAAGAGGTTGATGCACTAGTGGATGAAGCCATAATTTCAACACAAGATCTGTAAAATAAAACACAACCAAATCTCCCACTGCAACTACAACTTCCACACTACCATCCAAGAATCAAAGTTGTCCAGGCTTTGATACCAAATGTTAGAAATGAAAGTGCAACTACCCAAATGGAAATCTGATTTTAGATAAATTATGCTAGCTTTAAGTGTGTATATCAATGGAGATTGTAACATAAAATACAAACCTACAAAACAAAAATATTCTAGAAGCATAATGAAGCACACAACATAATGTTTACCGTGGAGAAAACCCACTCGGGTAAAAAACTCCACCAAGAAAAGAGGCCAAGTTGCATTATCTTCATAAAAGGAGATTACAAATACATTCACTTCCTTTGTCTTTCAACCTTTACTCTGACAGAACTTGGGTACCTATAAAAATGTTATGCAACAAAAAATACATGGAAAATACTTATAGAAAATATATCCAAGAAGGCCTAGGAGTCTAATTTTTCTCTCCCACATGCAAGCATCCAAGGGGAATCAACATGCAACATACAAGTGTCAACAAGACCCTTCCAAAGTTGAGCGGCCATATCCATGCATGGAAACTTACATCTTATGACACATAATAATCATCATAGATACGGTCTCCAACATGCATGCAACCCAAGATGGGTGCCTAGGGATAAATAGAGAAAATTTTAAACAAAAATATCTATCATATGCGTCATAGTGTCATGGAATCTTATGATAACTTGTAGCTGCCATATATTCTTTACATGCAACCACCAAACATTATGATGTGTGCCATACATGTCAAATATAGCTGATTCTCTAAGGGAAAACACCTAACCTCTTTAACCATAAGTTTTTACATTTTCTAACAGTAAAAGTCATTCTGTAATTACCACCGGTAACTCCCAAACTTACCGTGGATGGTAAATAATTTTGACCATTCCTAGTGAAACTTGTACAACTCCTTATTGGTAATTAATAATAAATAATAATAAAAGGAATAAATACAATATTGGGATTTACAAGTTTAATGGCACCTTATCCCAACATTCTCCCACTTGGGATTATACATTGTAAATCAACCCATAGGAAATCAAATGAAAAATAATCAAGCACTAGAAATGAGGCCCATGGCCTCTCTGCACCACACAAACTTCTTCGTGCTCACAGGTTTGGTCAATGAATCTACAACATTCTTTAGAGTGTCTATCTTCTTGAACTCAATTTTTGCATTTGTAAAAAACTCTCAAAAATGTGATACTTTATATCAACATGCTTAGTCTAAGCATGATACATAGGATTCTTGGCCAAAAAAATAACACTCTAGCTATCACAACCAATCTCAATGATCCTTCAATCAAATCCAATACCTGTACATAGTCTCCTCAACCAAACTGCCTCCTTAGAGACATGAGTTGCAGCCATATACTCTGCTTTAGTCATAGAAAAAGAATCTGTGGGATGCCTCTTACTCATCCAACTCACTGTACCTCCAAACAGATTAAAAACATAGTCACTAGTGGACCTTTGACTATCTAAGTCACTTGTCCAATCTGAATCAACAACACCCTATATGTCCAAAGATTTATTAACATTGCTAGTACTAGAATAAACCTAACAATGATTAGGAGTATTTGCAAGATATTTAAACACCCTCTTTGCATTATTCCAATGTTGTCTACCAAGGTTAGACATAAATATACTCAAAAATCCCACTGCTTGTGCAATATATGGTCTAGTGTAAACCATTGCATACATCAAACTCCCTACAACACTAGCATATGACACATTAGATATATCCTCAAGACCATCCTCATTTTTTGGATAGATATCTAATGAAAGCTTAGTACCAATTGATAAATGAACTCTAACATGATTGCATCCATGCATACTAAACCTCTGCAAAATAGTATTCACATACTTACTTTGTGATAACCAAAGCTTTATGTTACCTATGTCCCTTATGATCTCCATTCCCAGAATATACCTAGTAGCTCCAAGATCCTTCATATCAAATGCACCTGAAATTTGGGCTTTAAGCTCACTTATCATATGCTTAGTATTGCTGAGAAATAACATACCATCAACATAAAAAATAGTAACCAACATAGAATCACCAACACAATGATCCTCCTCACTTCTAACGAAACCCAATTTCAAAACAAAAGAATCAAAATTTTGATACCACATTTTGGGGGACTATTTTAAACCATAAAGAGACCTCTTCAACCTGCAAACCCAATGTTCTTTTCCTTTTACCTCAAAACCTATGGATGTTGCATATATATTTCTTCTTCAAGATCTCCATGCAAGAATGTATTCTTAATTTTCATTTTTCTCAATCTCCCAATCATAAGTTGTAGCAATGGATAAGAGAAATCTAATAGAATTCAATTTAGCAACAAGAGAGAATATCTCACCAAAATCAAATCCCTCTCTGTGGTAGTATCCCTTGGCTACCATTCTAGCCTTGTATTTCTCTAATGAACCGTCTACTCCAAACTTCTTCTTGAAGACCCACTTACATCTTATGGCTTTTCTTCCTTTGGGAAAACAGACAAGATCCTAGGTGTTATTAGAGTCTAAGGCCATCATCTCCTTCTGCATGGCTAATTTCCAAGACTCACAATCATCTATAGAAATAGCTTCCCTGTAAGATCTAGGTTCATTGTTAGTACTCAATAAAGCATATGCACAACAAAAATCTGGCGGGCTATACATGTCAACAAGATTTTGTTGTCTTGTAGATCTCCTCAAGGGTGGAGTAAGAGACTCAACTATTTTTTATGAATGATCATGTGTACCAAATTATTATATAAAAATAGATTCATCTTCATTAGAACTAATCAAATATTCTTCTTCTTCTTCACCCCTGAATCCATCATTTTTTTCTTCCAAAGGTGCAACTTGCTGCTCTAACTCAAAGTGCACTCTTTTTACCTTTTCTTCTTTTTCTTTTGGCTGCCTAGGTTTAGAAATAGCTCTAATTTCCCTAAAAATAACATCTCTAGAGGAAATATAATCTTGCAAGTTAGTGGATTCCAAAGCTTATAACCTTTAACATTATCACCAATGAATGTACAATTTTCTGCTTTTGGATCCAACTTAGATCACTTTTCCTTAGGCACATGAACAAAAGCCTCACATCCAAAAACCCTTAAATATGAAACATAAGGTTTCTTACCTATCCACACTTCATAATGTGTTGAATCAAGAGCCTTACATATAGATCTATTTATCAAGTAGCAACCAGTACACATAGCCTTTGCCCAAAAACATTTATCCAACTGTGCATCACTAAGCATTTATCTGGCTCTTTCCATAATTGTTTGGTTCATTCTTTCTGCAACACCATTTTGTTGTGGTATATATGGAGTTGTATTTTGTTTGATTATACCTACATGCTTGCAAAACTCATCAAATTCCTTAGAGAAATTTTCCCCTCCATTGTAAGATCTTCACAAAAGGAGATTACAAATACATTCACTTCCTCTTTCTTTCAACCTTCTCTCCGACAGAACCTAGGTACTTGTAAAACTATTATGCAACAATAAATATATGGAAAATACTTATAGAAAATGTCTCCAACAAGGCCTATGTGTCTAATTTCTCTCTCCCACATGCAAGAATCCAAGTGGCATCAACATGCAACATACAAGTGTCAAAGAGACCCTTCCAAATTTGGGCACCCATATCCATGCATGGAAACTTACAACATAATATGACACGTCATAACCATCATAGATACGCCCAACATGCATGCAACCCAAGATGGGCACCCGGGGATAAATAGAGAAAATATTAAACAACCATATCTTCCATATGCATTATAGTATCATAGAATCTTATGACAACTTGCAGTTGTCATAGATTCTTTATATGCAACCAACAAATATTATGACGTGTGTCATACATGTCAAAAATAGCTGATTCTCCAAGGGAAAATGCATAACCTCTTTAACCATAAGTTTTTACACTTTCCAATAGTAAAACTCATTTCGTAATTACCATTGGTAACTCTAAAACTTACTGTGGTTAGTAAATAATGTTTACCAAATGTTATCGGTGAAACTTTTACAACTCCTTATGGGTAATTACTAGTAACAAATAATAAAAGGAATAAATACAATATTGGGATTTACAAGTTTAATGGAACCTTATACCAACACCTCAAACCACCATATCAAGTCTCCAATATATATACATTTGTGGGATAGAATACCACTTGTGGTATCCCAAAACAACAAGTAAAACCACTTGGAAAATCTGGACACAACCCTCTTAGTGGACAACCCATACACATAGTGAAAAAAAAATGATCATATGGCCTTTACATGGGCATATAATCCATAGCCAATCACAATTGGTCAATTCTAAATGATCCATTACTCTCTGATAGCTCTGATGGCTCATACCCAGAACATGAAAAATTGGACATCCAACCCAAAATAACAAGTAAATGAACATGCAATATTTTGCACTTCTAGGTGGTCCCCACCCACAAAGTGGATGTGTAGATGGAAAATTCTCCTAGGGTGCTTTGTAAGTGTTACCGCAGTGGGTCCATCTCTATGAATGTAATTACAATTTGTCATAGGAAAATAAATAATAAATATTTTATCTCTCATGTCCTCTAGGACACTTTCCAAAGAATATTAAGACACATAAAATCAACTTATGATAGAAATTAAAATGTCACCTATCCTAAAATTCTCCCACTTGACATCATACATTGCAATTACATCCATGAGATCTAATAAATTATAATTAGGTATAGTGATCAAGGCCCATGGCCTTCCTGTACCAAGAGAACTTATCTGCGGTCATTAGCTTCGTGAGAGAATTTGCAACATTATCCAAAGTGTAAACCTTCTCAATCAAGACCTTACCATTCTCAACCATTTCTTGCACAAAGTGATATTGAACACCAACATTCTTATGACAAGCATGATACATAGGATTTTTGGCCAAACATATGGCACTCTGACTGTTACATCCAATCCACATTATATTTCAATTAAAACCAATACCATTACCAAGTCTTTGTAACCAAACTACCTCCTTAGAGGAATGTGTAGCAGTCATATACTCTGATCCAGTGGTGGATAACGTAACTATAGGTTTGATTTTACTCATTCAACTCATTGCACCTCCAAACAAAGTAAATAGATAGTCGAGTGATCCCACAATAGTGGTTTACAATTTTTGGCCAAACTGGACACTGCAATAATTATTTTTAACTAAATATTCATATTCGAGAACCTATAGTGGCTAAACCGTGAGGAATTTGAAGATGATGCAAACTAGAGTCTCATCAAATTTTGTCTGTAGATTCTAAAAATATTTTTTTCAAAAATTTTGGAATCAGATTGCACTTTTTTTTCCATCTCCCACAAAAACTGTATTTTTTTTCAGAAAACAACATTTTAAAAAAGTGACACTCACCATATACAACATAACTTTTTTTGTATGAAGGATAAAATTATTTTTTCTTCTAATTTAGATTTTTAACTAAAATATCTAGCAATTTCATTTGGTCTCATAGTTTTTTATTGAATATTTTTTCCTTATTCAAGTTTCAAAGTCAAACCAATTGCAATTCATAAATAGGCAGACTGTATACAACATAATTGTTTTTGTATGAATCGAAATTCATTTCTTTTTTTGATAATCTTCTATTTTTCCACATGTGCAAAATAGATAGCTTGATATTCAGTGAAAAACCTATGTTCAATAAAACTACAAAAACACATACATAATAAAACAAAAACATATTAAAATTTAATTCATTGGATAGCTCGTTCTGAGGACTACCATCTTCTAGTTGGGTTTGTGAAGTCTCCTCCATTTTCATCCTCAACCCGAGCTTCGAAGGGAAGAAATCTACTAAAATTTGGTGAAGGAGGGGGAGAAGGGCAAAATAGGGGGGTTCAAGTGAACCCCCCTTCGAACAAACCCCCCTTCGCTCGAAAGGGTGAAGGGGGGTTCGATCGAACCCCCCCTTTTTTTTAATTTTCCATTTGTTTCTATGAGGAAACATGACATCATATTGTTTGAGTGAACCCACCATGCAAAAGGGGGTTCGCTCAAACTAGGGGTTCGGCCGAACCCCTCTTTTGGGTTCGTACGAACCCCCTAGTTCGAACTAACCCTTAAAAACATGAAATTTTGAATGTGTGAGAATTTTTACAAATTTCCTTCCTCATCAAAATTTTACACCACTATTATGGGTTTACCCAGCCTAGTGGATCTTCAATTTTTCAAGTCATTTGCCAAATCTACATCAATAAAACCTTGTATGTCTAATGAATTAACTACATCATTAGTACCATGATAAACCAAACAATAATTAGAAGTAATTTTCAAACATCTAAACACCCTCTTAAAAAAATTCCAATGCTCTCTACCATGGTTAGACGTAAGCTTGCTTAAAACTCCCACTAATTGGGTTATATCTGGTCTAGTGCAAACCATTGCATACATCAAACTACCAATGACACTAGCATAAGGAACTTTAGAAATCTCTTCAAAATCATCATCGAAATTAGGACACATGTCTAAACTCAACTTATTACCAAATGGAAATGAAATATTTACTGGTTTACAACCATGCATATTAAACCTCTACAAAATAGTATCAGTATTTACTTACTCTGACTTAACCAAAACTTTCCGTGAACCCGATCCCTACTGATCTCCATCCCAAGAATATATTTAGCAACCCCCAAATCCTTCATATCAAATGTGTTATAAATTTGTCTTAAGATCCCTAATCATCACCTTGTTGTTACTAGTAAACAACATGTCATCAACATACAAGATAATGATTAGTATCTAATCATCAATAATCTTAATGTAAACACAATGATCCTCCTTGCTTATAAAAAAAACCTAACTTCAATACAAAAGTATCAAGATTTTGGTAGCACATTCTAGGTGATTTTTTCAAACCATATAACGATCATTTTAACCTGCAAACCAAGTGTTCTTTTCCTTTCACAAAAAAACTATCAGGCTATCACATATAAATTTCCTCCTCAAGACCACCATATGAAAAATAGTTTTAACATCTATTTGATCTATTTCAAAATCATAAGCATCATCAATAGATAATAGGAATACAATAGAAGTTAACTTAGCAACATGAGAGAAAATTTCACCGCAATCAACTCCCTCTCTCTAGGAGTAGCCCTTGGCCACCAATATGGCCTTGTACCTCTCTAACTAACCATCTACACAAAATTTATTTTTAAATACCCACTTGAAACAAATGGGCTTCATTTCTTTGATTAAACTAACAAGATGCTAGGTATCACAACTATCCAAAGCCATCATCTCCTCCTACATGGCTTGCATGTACAACACTCACTTTCCTCTGAAGAGAGAGCCTACCTATAGGATCTAGGTTCATCACCAATACTCAACAAAGAAAATACACAACGGTAATAAAATGGGCTAGCCTGTCAACTAGATTATATTTTCTTGTGGATCTTCTCAAGGTAGGAGTAAGGGGATCTTCTTGTACTTCTTCTTTTGTATGCTCATCTTGCATGTCATATGAACACTATGAACCTTCTTCTTCTTCTCCATCCTCTAATACATCTAGTTGTTCTTCCACATATGCATCTTCTTGATTTTATATCTTTGTCTTGAAGTGCACTATTTTTATTTTATCTATATCCTTTATTTTTCTTCACTTGTGTAAGCTCTAAACTCCCTAAAAATCATATCTCTAGAGAAAACCATTTTATGTGTTAGTGGGTTTCAAAGTTTATAACCTTTTTCAATATCACTGTAACCAACAAATATGAATTTGTGTTCTTTTGGATCCAATTTAGATTGCTTCTTTTGAGGCACATGACCAAAATACTCACAACTAAAGACCCTTAAATGTGAAACATAAGGCTTTCTACCTATCCACAATTCATAGGGAGTTTTATCAACAAGATATGAACAAGGAGATCTATTAATCAAATAACATGCAATACTTACAAATTTTTCCCACAAGAATTTATCAAGCTCAAGACCACTCAACATGCTCCTAGCTATTTCTATCAAGGTTCAGTTCATTATTTTTTCTACCCCATTTTGTTGGGGTGTATAAGGAGTATTATTTTTCCAAACAATACCTACATGCTTAGATAACTCATCAAATTCCCTAGAACAATATTCACCCCCATTGGCAGATCTCAAGACCCTTCTCTTATATTTTTTTCTTTTCAATTGGGGCTTAAAATTCATTAAGCTTAGTGAAAATCTCAAATCTTGTATGCATAAAATAAATCCAAGTGTATCTTGAGACATCATCAATGGAAGTAACATAATAATGAGATTTTCCAAAAGAGTCAACATCCATTGGTCCAAACACATCTGAATCAATGATCCCTAATAATCTCTTAGCTTTATTAGTTCCATGAGAAAATGATGATCTATTTTGTTTACCAAACACACAATGCTCACAAAAGTCATTTTTACCAACATGATAATCATAAAAAATGTCAACCAAAATATTTTTCAAAATGGTCTTATGACCCTTTTCACTTATAAGATCCAATCTATGATGGCACAATATACATGCATTTTTAGTGCTAGTTACATTAGAAGAGTTATCAAAAGTGGAGGAATTCAGCTTAAACAATTTCCCTATCCAAGATCCTTTGGCAATCACCAAACTCCCTCTTATCGACCTACAACCAGAGTTGTCAAATATAAAACATGATCAAGGATTTTAACCCTTCCATCACCGAAACACAAATTTACCTTTCCTTTACGAGCAATCTTCTTCGTGTTGTTATCACCAAGGAAAAAATATCCCACATCATAAGTTGAATATGAATTAAATCACTCCTTGTGAGGAGTCATATGGTAGGAGCAACCTGAATCAATGAGCCAAGCATTATTAATAATTGTGTTAGCAAAAATAAACAAAGCATCAAAATCACCATCTTTTGAAGAATTTTTTTTGGTGGAAGTATCTGAACTCTTTTTTATTTTTTCTACACTCCTTCACATGCCCTCTCTTACCTTAATTTCAACACTTTACTCTACTCTTCCTAGGGTTTTTAGAACATCCTTTAGACTTTTCTCTCTTTTTATCCCCTTTAGATTCTCCTTTTTTCTTTGGACCTTCCTCACACATGCAAGGCATCTTGGGAGCCTGCATTCATGGATTTTATTCTCATTTCTTCTAAAAGAAGTGTATCAATGAGATTATCCATATTTGGTTGTGCATCACCACCACTTATAGAAATAATTAGATTTTTCCAAGATTTGGGTGAAGAACAAAGAAACAATATGCATTTATCTTCTTTTTCTATCTTAACATCTATAGATGCAAGCTCACTTATAACCATATTAAAAGAGCTTAAATATTCTATAACTGAATCACCATCCTTCATTTTCAAAGAATATAAACTTATTTTGAGATACAATTTATTATTTAGACTTTTATTTTGATAAAACCACCTATCCTTTCTACAACTTGTATGCAGTAAATTCTTCTGAAACATTCAAGAGGATATAATTTGCAAGACACAATGAAATGGTTTTGCATGCCTTCTTATCCATTTTATTCCAATCTTTGTCAAACACACTAGATGGTTTTTTCATTTGAAACTGCCAACCACTCATCTCTCTCTTCAAAGAAATCCTCCATCTTCAACTTACACATCTCATTACTAGTATCATTGAATCTTAATATCTAAATGGGAGATAGAAGCCATGGTTTTCAATATTCTTCACAAATTTGCAAAAACCCACAACTCGAAAGCTCCCACTACAACCAAAAAGCCTTCAACACTTAAGAAAAAGGTTTCCCTCTCTCAACATAACCATTAGCTTTGATACCAAATGTTGGATGAATTTTGGATATCAAGGTGAAACTTGCATCAACAAGAAATTAATAATGTGATTGAAAATCTAAAATTATGTATTCAAGACTAACAATTATGTGATTAGCATATCCAAGAATGAAAGAAAACAACAATACCACAAGTTGAGAATCATAAATGACACAAGATATACATGGAGAAACCCTTATAGAAAAAAATCCACACCCAAAGAGATTTAATTCTTGTATTAATCTTCCAATTAAGTATACATCAATACAACACTCATCTTTGAATTTTCATAGCACTTCATTACTCTGACAACCTACAAAAAAGTTATTCAAACCACCATCTCAAGGCTCCAATATATAGAGATTTGTGGGAGAGAATACCACTTGTGGTATCCTAAAACAAGTAAAACCACCTGGAAAATCCCACACCCATCTTAGTAGATAGCCCATGTAAACAGTGAAAAATATTAAATGATTATGTGGCCTTAACATGGATGCCTAACCCATAGCCAATCACATTTGGTCAATACCGCTTGTGCTCCATTACTCTTCGACAACTCCGAAAAATCATACCAAAAACATGAAAAATTGAGTCCCCAACCCAAGATAACATGAAAAACATGCAAATGGACATGCAAGATCATGCACTCACCATCATTTTTAATGTTATTGTTCATTTTGAGTGTCCTCATGGTCTTTAGACTAAAATTTGGGAGATATATAGAGATCCTAATACTCATCCATTCCTAGATGATCTTTTTTTAGACTATCTTGTGCCTCTTCATTTTTCAAAAAGGATACCCTATGACTATAATACTATCTAGGAGTTTGATGATTTGGATTACTTCGAATCTTCAGAAGATGAAGATAATGAAGATTATTTTGATACTCGTTCATTAGAGATGGTTGTTGGCCCTTCACCTTCATTCATTCCTTGTGTAGATTCATTGATTGAGGCTCCCATGGTTCCTATTCAGTTACAAGACCATTCATCTTATGTTGGTAATTTTTTTAGAACTTCCAGTGATTCATTCCAATGAGTATCTAATTGTCTTCTTTATTAAGATTCTTATTTATCATGCACATTGAATATTTGTTTATGAAATCTACTATTTTAGATTTGGAGGACACATTTGAGGGGTTACCTCTCCTCCTTGATGAAAATCATTGCACTACTATTGTCAAACCATCTTTGTCTTTAGATCTTGTTCAACATCAATTTCCATATAGTCTTGGTTTGTCACCTTCTTTTTTGATTAGGCATATACTTGATTTGATTGTGGCATCTTCATCTCTAGTGGACAAGGAGACACATGAGTAGATTTCAGAGACATCATCATACATGTTTATGCTTCTTTCTTTCAATTCATATCCAAAATGGGAAGCATTCCAGAATTTGTACTTGGTTTTGTTTCTTTTGAAAGGGAGACAAGTTATTTTCCAACAATGGATCATGTTTTGTCTTCAAGCACTCACCATTTTTGCTCAAGATTATACATTATGGGAGGGGCTACATAGTCTCTCTTTACCTCTTATGCAAGGTTCATTGATTGTATATTCATGATGGATGTAGTCCTTGGGGGTATCATTGATTCTTCCATCTTTCATCACTTGATTGTTTCTTTACTCTCTTTTGGAGAGGAGTTTTTTCTCATGTGTTTTTTCTCTTTTTCTCCATTTATGAGAAATTCCATTTGTACATGGGTAGGTACTAAAATGGCCTCATAGTTGGGACCCATATTTTCATCTTTGCATAATTTACATAATAATTACTTCTCCCTAAATTTCACTTAAGGGGGGTGTTGGTGTAAATAGGTATTTTACCTAACTAGTTCATTAGCAGGTCCTATTTACATGTTAACTCCACTTAGGTCCTAGGCATATTTTTAGAATTCTTAGTTTTCTAGATAAGATCTTATCTAGTTTTTTAAAATTTAATTTAATTCTAGTGTCCTAGGTCATTTAATAGTGAATCAAGGGCATGCACACCAAGATGGGGCACAAAAAAGTGGCCAAATGCCCAAAAATGATCAAAACATGTTTGTGTTTTGAAAAAAAAAAAATAACGTGATCATGTTATGGATTATAAAATATGAACCATAACACGAATGAGTTATTTGAATAAAAAAATGTACGTGTTTTCATAAAAACAAAATACACACACATTTTTGTAGAAACAAAATGCACACACTTTTGTAAAAACAAAATGCACAAACATTTTTATTAAAAAAAAAGATGCACGTATTTTAATGAATATTATATTATATTAATCCAATAAAAAGAGTTACAAAATTTCATGCATTATAAACATCATTCCCTCCCCGATTTTAAAGGCCCACTCAAGCTGAGAGGTAGTAGGGAGATCCTCATTGTTGTTGATGAATGCTCCAAAATCGAAGAGGTTTCCCTTCTCAATTCCTTCCCTATATAGCTACAAGGCCTTCACAACCATACCCTTCCTATTCACAATGATAACATCAAAGATGCTCACAATAATACAACTTTCTAACAACATAGGGATCAAACCCATCTCATATTTGACCATATCAACAATGTCATGAGCGAGCAAGTGATGGACATAGGATGATCCCACAGTGAAGCTCCCCATCACTTGGATTATGTGTGTTCAGTGAGCCCGCAAAGTAGAATAGTGTCTTCATGAGAATGCCTATCCACCCAACAAAAACTACTAACAATTTTTATAACTGTCTCTAGAGTAGCCTCCTCTTTGATCTTGAAGAGCCTTCTGATCTGATCATCTACCATCTCAGCCTCTTGCAGTGCATCCTCCCCAACTCATCTTCTTCCACAACCTCTTTACCAATGCAAGCACATTCAACACCAAAGGTAATTGTGCTCGCCATTGTATGCACACTTCACAAAAAGGGCAATAAATAGAGAGGCATCCATCTTGGCCATCATAATCAATTTGACCCACCAATTGTGGGACTATACATAGAGATCTAAGCAAGTCTCGAAGCGGACTTGATCAATATAGGCATATTGCAAAGCTACCTTGGCATTCTTGTCATTTAGCCTACAAAATCTCAGAGTTGACACTAATGTTCTACGCTCGCAACTTGACCCCCGCCAAAATTACATGAAAATATCCATATGAAACATTTAGAAAAGGGTGAAGTATTTCCACCCAACCATACTGAATGATATTTCCAAGACCAAAATATTATATTATATAATTATAATAATATATTATTGACAAGGACTACTAGCGAATTGGAGAGATAGTGGTGCATGAGCTCTACTGGGGTTTTATGCTTTCTGAGGTCATTCATGGCCTCTATTGCATCATATTGCGCTTCCTACGTAGGAAATTGTTTCCTTCATTGAGTACGGCCACATTTACTGTGGTTTTAGGGGTTTATTATGCCTTCAACTGGTACTAACCCAACAATTTTTGTTGGTCTTAGCGGTTCGTTGGTGCAGTTTAATGGCTCCCCCATCGAACAAACACCCTCAGAAATTTGTTCTAAAAGTCTTTCACGAGATAAGAATTTTGATGCCCTTGCTGATGTAGTTTTACCTTTACGTGATTTTGATTTTGGATGTCAATGGCTCGAACAAAACACCCTTGTGGTTTATTTTTTTGGGAGGAGTCCCCCTAAAAGTGTGTTGAAAGACTAGGTCAACAAGGCTTGGGTCCCTCATGGGGCCCGCCTTGATATGGTCCAAAATCTAACCAAGGGTTTTTTTGTTCTGCTTTACAGAAGTTAGTCATGTCCAAGCTGTTTTGGGTCATGGGTCCTAGTATGTTTGGTCTTCCTTGTTGGTTTTCTAGGCATGGACCCAGGATTTTGTTGTCTCAAAAGACTCCAAAATGCGTGTCCCAGTCTGGATTGAGTTTCCTGGGTTACCTTTTCCTTGCATGCCCTTCTTGAACCATATTGCTTCCTCTTTAGGGAGGGTTGTTTGTATCAAACCGGATAGGTTCTTCCAAGCCCATCCTCAGAAGAGGGTTTGTGTGGAAGTTGATTTATCCAAGGATTTGAAAGAGTCTATAGACATTCAAATTGATGATATTAGACACACCCAAAAAGTCAGATATTTCAATCTGCCCAACACGTGCTATCAGTGCCAGTCAACTAACCACAAGATCAAGGGCTTCCCTTTGGCAGTTCCTTGTACGTCCTCTCAGTCACGGGATGTTGAAAAGCCTTGTCTGAAAGAGCCTTCTACTAAGGCTGAAACAAAGTGGACTATGGTTTCAAACCAAAAAAATAAGTCGTCTAGTTCTAGGTCAGCTCCCAAGGCCCTTGAACCAACCAAACTGGTTTCAAACCCTTTAGAGAAGGGGATAGTTACTCCCTCAGGAGTTACTTCTACTATTTTACAACCCAGTTCAAAGGCCATGCCTCAGCCTGCGGTTGTTTTGTGTGCTAAATCGAATTTGTCCTCCACAACGTGGACTCAACGGTGATCTCGCAAGCTGTCTCCTCCACCAGAAGAAGGTTAATATGTGCCTGAAAAATGGAGATTCTCTCCTTCTATTCAGATTGGTTCTATTCCACAAGAGTTTTTGAAGAATAACTTTTCTTCCCTAGGTGAAGAGTACCGAGATTCTTCAAGTATGGAAGATTTTCCATGAATTTTATCTTATGGAATGTTCGAAGTCTAATTGACCTTTCCAAGAAGTATTATGTTAGGAATACTTTGAAGAATTACCTAGGGATTGAAGTGATTTGTCTCCAGGAAGTTAAAATTTTAGGTTTCTTGCTTGCTTCGGCTTGTCGCTCTATTTGGCCAACCAGTACAATGTTTTTCACTTTGCATGAGGCTAGTCATGGTGGAGCTACTACTCTTTTGGCCCCATGATTGCATTCTGGTGTGGTGGACCATGGGGTTGACCCCTCCCAATGGGTAGTCTAGGTTCTTCTCAATATTGAGAATCATTCCTTTGGGATTATTAATGTTTATGCCTCTAATGATGTCATGAAGCATTGCTTGCTTTGGCATTGGATTGTGAATTCTTTGTCAGTTGCCACCTGGTTGCTCTGCGAGATTTCAACATGGTAGAGATGGTGTACGACAAGAATGACACCTTTCCTTTTTATTGGGTAGCAGGTGAAGGGAGGCATGGTTTTACATGCACAATAAATTGGGTCTTTTTTATCCCAATATGGGTTGGCGCCATTCTCATTCTCTCTGGAACACTTGTTGTAATTACAGGGTTGGTTCTGACAAAGTCTTTAAATGCCTTAATCGTGCTATGATCTCGGCTCAATCTTTTTTTTTCTTCAATATTTTTGCCTTGCCTGTTAAGCCATTAGTGGATGTGACTCTTTCTAATCACTTCCTAATTCATTTTCGCATTGAATGGGTGTCTTTTCAACCTCACACGTGTAAGACTCAATTATTATTGAACACATCTTTGCTCTGTCACAAGCCCACCCTGGCCCAAATTCATTAGGTGTGGAATTATGAGTGTAGGCCACCTACCATACAAGCTGGATTGCTTGGTGGAATGATGCCATCATTTTTACTGCGCATTTGTTACACATTTATGGGTGCCAACTTGCTATCTTTTGTTGACATTCTAACAAGGCCACCACTGCCGACTTGCATACGGCTATGGAGGCTTTGCTGGCCAGTCCTTTCTCCCCGTCACATTAATTCAAGGTGGCAGATTTAAGACAACAAAAGCAAGTGGCAGATAATTATTCTGTCAGAGGTGCTCAAGTCAAGGCTCGGTTTCATTGGCTCAAAATTGGTGATTGTGCCTCCAAAGATTTTTTTTTGGCTCTTCGTGCCAGGCACTCATCCCTAGGCATCAAAGAAATCAAAGATGGTAATCAGGTGCTCTCTGAGCTACCTGAAATTCTCCAAGATTTTGTGCGTCACTATGAATAGTTTTTCACTGCTCAGGACCCCATGTATGCATACCAACAAGCCCTTCAGGACTACCTTGTTGTTGTGCCACATAGGATTTCTTTAGCCCAGATTAATTTTTGTGATCAATTGTTAACAATTGATGATCTCAAGGAAGTCGTTTCCTCCATGGCCGATGAAAAGGATCCTGGGATTGATGGCTTTCCTTGTGAATTTTACAAAGCTCTTTGGGACTGTGTTGGTAGCAACTTGCATCATGTTTATCTTGAAGCCTTTCAAACCAATTCTCTAGGAAATTTAATAAATAACGGAAATATTAAATTCATACCTAAGCTTGGGGATCGAGAGGATATTTGCAACTGGCAGCCCATAACGCTTCTCAATGTTTCTTACAAAATCATTGCCAAAGCCCTGGCTCTGAAAATTTGTCACCTCTTGCCTCAGGTTGTGCATCCTGAGCAGACTAGTTTCATTAAATCCAGGTTTATTCTAGATAACATTATTGTAGTTTGGGAAGGCATGGAGTGGGTCCGATGGTCGAACCAGAAAGCGGTGTTCATTAAAATTTATTTTTCCAAAGCTTATGATCACATTGAATGGCCTTTCATTCTTGCGATGTTGCAAGCCTTGGGCTTTAAGCCCAACTTTATACCTGGTATGCTTTTTTCTGATGCCTCGGCTTGCATTTCCATTAATGGCCACGAGTATTATGCTTTTGGTCTTTTTCGTTCCATTCGCCAGGGATGCCCTCTTGCCCCTACTTTGTATGTTCTGGTTGTTGAGGGCTCTGGATATCTCCTGGGCAATGTTGTCTCCTAGCAACGTGTTAAAGGGATCTCTCTCCCAGACTCTCAGGAACAACTTGTCAATGGCCACTTCGTGGATGATTCCTTTCTCACTCTCTTAGAGGATGAACATTCTCTCACTGCTGCCCTTGATTTCCTTAATACCTTTTGTCTTGCCTCCAACTTTCCAATTCAATGGCACAAGACATTGTGCTACAGACAATCGGTGCTCCCCACTCTTGCGTAGCTCCAAACTTATAACTGGAAGTGGATAGGGAAGGGAGAAATCTATCAGTTTCTGGGCATCCCCTTCGCCTTTCAGGCTTCCCCTCGGGAGATTTGGCAAGACGTGATCTCCAGGGTTAAATAAAAGCTGGCCTATTGGATTAATAAGCATATTTCATTGGCTAGAAAAATCCTGGTGTGCTCTAAAATTTTGGTTGCCACTCACATCTACTATTCCTCCTATTGGGCTCCTTCTAAAGATCCCTATAGTAGGCTTGAAAAGTTGCTTCATGATTTTTTATGGGTCTCTTCTGAAACCCACAAGGGTTTTCATCGGGTTGCTTTGGAATTTTGTTGTCTCCCCAAGGACTATGGAGGGCTTGGATTTCTCTCCACTCAACGACAAGGGACTACTCTCTGTGTCAAATGGATTATCCGAGCTCTCACTGGGGATAAAGCTTGGAAGATTCTCCTTAGGCATTGTATTCAGTTTGGTTTTCTTGTTCATAGGCCCGCTTGGAAAGGAATCAGTCTCCCAACCCTCCTGGTTACGAGGGAGCTGGTTCAAATTGTTGGCTCCTTTGTGGCCAAGAGCATCTAGCACTCTTGGGAAATTGTTAAGCCTTGGCTTAGTTGGGTTGGGGTTGGATTTCGTGATGGGCTTTCCATCAACCAGCATAACTTATGGTGGTCTCCCCTTTTGGCTCAAAATGGTCAACCCTTGGCCAATTCATCTTGGCTCAAGGCCCTCAAATTTCATAAGAAGGGCATTCAAACACTGCATCGGCTCTTTCACTGGCCTACCATGCATGTCTTGTAGTGGGATGTTTTTAAAGCCCAGTACAGTCTTCAAAACCAGGACCATCCTACTTTTGATGGGCTGGTGAGGGCCATTCCGGAAAAAATGCTTCACAAAGTTGGCATTCATGGGCACAAACCTTGGTGGGAAGACTGGAAATGGTTTCCAGACACTCCTCTGAGGAGCTACAAGCCACGGTTTGGTTATAGGTGGCTTTCACCCCATTTTCCTATGATCAATTCCTTAAACCAGAGGTGGCTTCTTAATTCCTCTGCCCATACTTGGCGTAAGAGGTTTGATGCCACTTGGTCTGCAATTGTTAATCTGAAGTTGGCCCAATTTTCTTGGTGTATTCTTTTCCAAGGCTTGCTTGTGGGTTCTCGGCTTGTTCACTTGGGGGTTCCTGACCATCGCTGCCCTTTTTGTGGGCAGTCTGAAAGCTTTAAGCATCTTTTTTGGTTTTGTCCCAGAGCTCAACAACTTTGGACTTGGATTCATGATTTCTTTTGGCCTTTTTGGCCAGAACCCTTCTCTTGGCATATGGTTCTGCTGGGGGACCCACCTGGAACCTTGACTAAGTTTGCCTAGCTTTGGCACACTATCAAGGTGGAAATCCTCTTCAATATCCGGAAAGACAAAAATGCTTGTATATTTTCTCATTCTCATTTAGATGTTAATGTGTCTCTTTATGTTAAAGTAGTTATATGTTATAATGTTCTCTTACAGATTCAAGTGCAAGCCAACAAGGTTGCACTGGAATTTTCTCACCTGCAGATCCTCTTGGACCACTGGGGCAATGCCCCTTGTACTGTGGCTCGGATCCCTGATTCGCCCTCCTCCTCCCATGGTCGGTCGCCTTCTTGGGGCTGAAAGCAGAGTGACTCCGCACGTTCCCGCTCCTAGCCTCCTACTCAGAAGGATTCTCGGCCTCCCAGGCGGGATCGTTCTCCTCCCGCCGCATCCTGGTAAGGGCTGGCACTCTAGTGGTGCTACGAGGAGTGGTGGTGGTGGTTCTGGGTGGCCCTCTAATGCTCCACCTACTTCTAGCTTTGGTTGGCCTACCAGTGGAAAAAGTCTTCCATGGTTGGCTCTTGCAATCTCGCCTTGGCGTGAGGAAAAGGAAAAGGAAAAAGATGAATATAAAGATGATGATGGTTGGGGTGCACCTCCCGACATCACTCCAAACCCCGCTGATGTATGGGGGAAAAATCTGGATGACAGGGATCCCCCAAGATCTACTGGCACTACTTTGGCCACTTTATTTTATTTTATTTTATTGGACTTCTAGGCTAGGCCCATGTGATTGATATTTTGACTTTTCTGGGCTCTGCCCATTTGATATTCAGGGTGTGCCTTTTCACCACCTGCCCCCTTTTTGTGAATTGTTAATTAAATCTTAATTTTAATATAGATATCTACCTATTCATCAAAATATATATATATTTATATATTATATTAATATTAAATATAATTCTATAATTCTATGATATAATATATATTATAATAGAATATATAATGTAATATAATATATAAATATTTTTTAATCAAAAAGCGTTGTCAAGGGGGTAGCTCCTATTGGATTAAAATCAAACAAGACATTACAACACTTGATGTATTATGTGCATCATTCCATCTCCAAATCAAAGGCCCTCTCAGTTTGAGAGGCTGCTAATAAGTCACCAATTTTTCTTACGAATTTTTTGAAATCACTTAGATCTCTCTTGTCGATCCCATCTTTGTATAGCTTAAGAGCCTTTATGGTCTTTCCTTTCTTAGCCACTACAACAACATCAAAGATCCCTACTATGTAGCCAGAAGAAGGTGTGATTGTTACTACATCCATCACAATCTTGACTAGGTCTACATAGTTGGAGGCCACCAAATTATGCACAAATCTAACACTCCAAGTGAAGCTACCCATTGATTGCACCACATTATCCACAAAACTCTCAAATATTGCACCATCATGAATATGCCCATTCTCCCAACATGAGCTTCCAATCACGTTCAAAACAACATTTCAATCCTCACTACTGTTGACTTTAAAGAGCCAACCCAACTAGCTTTATGTAAATTCTTCCTCTCTTAGATAGCCTTCTCTTGGTGCTTCCCTCTTCACACAAGCACACTCTTCACTTACTTCTAAAGATTAACCCAATATTATTGTACATTCCTATCCAAATTTGGCCAAGCCAAGGTCACATTAGATATTTGTTCATCCACAATGTTAGCTATCAACAATGTTAATGCATATTGAATTATCCACCCCGACATTTCTCTCCTCATACAGGATAGTGATTTTAACTTCACAAAACATATGTGTGTTTTTAACTTAACAAAACATGTAAATGTTTTATTTAGTTTTGAGTTTTCATAATTCATTTACCTTTACAAAACACGTAAATGTTCTTTTAACTTAACAAAACACATACATGTTTTATTTAGTTTTGAGTTTCAATGATGAATTTACCTTTACAATATATGTATGTGCTTTTAACTTAACAAAATGCATACATTTTTTTCTTAATTTTGTCTTAGAATGACATATCTACCTTTACAAAACATATACACACTTTTAACTTAACAAAACACACATTTTTCTTAGTTTTGGGCTTACAATAGATTTAACTTACCGAAACCCTATGCACTTAACCCTAACCCCTATACACTTAAATCTAAACTCTATATCCATAACCCTAAACCCTATATACACTTAGCCCTAGGTCGTAGATCATATACACTCTACCCTAGGGCTTATACCTTCAACCCTCAAGGTTCCTATACCCTTAAGCCTAAACCTTATCACTCAATCTTATAATCTAAACCCTTGAACCCTATATAGAAAGGATAGATCTACATAGGGAGGGAGGGAGCAGTAGATGAGGAGGGATGGGGGGAGAGACCTAGGAAGGGTAGATAGATAGAAAGCTAAGATAGTGAGAGATGTAGATAGTGTAGAGAGAGAGATTATATAAAGATAGGTATATCTAGGGATTTAAAGCTAATAGGTTAAACCCTTAACCATATACTCAACCCTAAACCCTATACCATCAACTCTAAATTGTATACCGTATGTAGCCTAAACTCTATCCATCAACCCTAGGCCCTAAATCCTATAGGCTAAGCCCTCTACCCTATATACCATATACCCTCTTGACCCTAAACTCTATCCCTCAACCTTGGGCCCTAAGGCCTATATGATAAAACCTTAAGAATATACACTCAATCATAAACCTTATATCATATAGGTCCTCAATCCTAAACCATATCCCTTAACCCTAGGACCTAGACCCTATATGATAAACCCTCAATTCCCCATACGCTCAATCCTAAATGGTATACACTCAACTCTATACCTTATATCATACACCCTCAACCCTAGCCCATAAATCATATACACTCAACCCGAAACTAAGTACCTTCAACCCTCAAGGTGCCTATACCTTTTCTATTTTTATCATTAAATTCTCATCCTTGTGTTCATGTGTCACTAAGATGGTGCCTACACAAAAAAAATTTAGGGGTGAAATCACAACACCGTGTCTCACTTTTTTCCCAAGATGGACTTCACATCAATATTTTTAATTGAATCTTCATCTTTTGAGACCCATAGAAGCTAAACCGTTAAGAATTTGAAGATGATGCAAACTAGTGATTTGTGGAAATTTATGTTTAGATTGTAAATATATATTTTAAAAATAAATTCAAAATCAATCATGAATGTTTCAACATCTCCTTTAATAACCAGTTTTAAACAAAAAAACAAAATTTTCATAAAGTAATGTTTTTGTTGTACAACATAACTTTTTTTAAATTCTAATTTTTAAAATATATATTCTCAACATTAATATCCAGGGAAAGGATATTTTTCCATGTTTTTTTGTTATATATATATTTTTAATTAATTTTCAAAGTCACTATAACTATAATTTTGGACATACATGTGTGTCGTACAACCTAACTTGTTGTGCATATATCGAAATCCATTGTTTCTTTTTTTTTGGTGAAACAAGGACATCAATACCTAGGGAAAGGGTATTTTTGAATTTTTTTACAATGGTTTACTATTTTTCCACCTCTTCAAAATGAAGAGCTTGGTGTTTGAAGAAAAACCTATGTTTAGTAAAAATTTAAAATTAAACACATGATAAAATAAAAACATGTCAAAACTATACTTGTTGGAAAGCTAGTTTCAAGAGCTACAATCTTGTAAAATATAATTTCTAAATGACATTATTTAATCCTCAAAAGGTAAAGAAAATGTGTTTTTTTGCCATCATTTTGATAGGTGCAAAGGAGACTCCATTGTGGGTATGATTTAATACTAGAGGGGTTCTATCTGAGGGGTTTTGATCTAAGGGGGTATTATCTACCCCTTTTTAGTTAAAAAATTTAGATGGAACCTCCTTAAATCATTAGTTTTTCTTAAAAAAATGATTTCAAGAAAAATCAGCATGTCCATAAGTGAGACACACTATTGTGGCAGCACCCTTAGCCCCCTAAAATTCCAATTATCTTGACTATCCCTTGTCATAGGGATCCTAGGATTTATCCCATCTATCTTTGGTCTTCAAAGGATATATCATTCCTCGTACCGGACCACATCAACCCACCTATCATCCTTATGGAAAAGGATATCATCGTGTTCTTTGATTGGTAGAAATAGGGGCATGTCTTGGATTTTTGTGATTGTGTTGTCTTGGTTGTCTAGTGTTGTACCCACCAAGATTAATTTTGATATTTTTTTACACTAGGTCATCCTCTTGTGATTGTGGTTGTCAATCAAGGATATTATTATGGACCGATTACACTTGATCCATGAAGAATCAAAGCATATTCATGCCACTAATACTCAATCTTAAAAAAGATAATTCAAATGAAAGTTAAACTAAACATTTATTTAAACTAAACATTATAAACTAATAAAGAATTAAAATTTCTACTCTAATCCATATAAAACTTATCTCACATTGGAATTGGTGCCCTTTTGATGTGGAACAACAACCCTTTCCTAATCCTATGATCAATGAGCTTGTTTCAATTGATTTTATTGAAGAGAATCGATGAAACTGTTGCGATATGTGTATGAAAACATGATTTATGCTAAAATGAGTATGATTTATGAGTTAATCTACCATGATTTTATGCTAAAAGATGAATATATGAAATTTTCGAGCTAATAAAAAACAAATTTAAAGTAAAAAGATTGAAACCCTAGTTCTCTAATTAGCTAAGTGGATGCATCGTCCAGAAGCCATTAAAGGAATCTAAGATATTATGCAACTAATTTAAACTAACATCTGCTAAATTTATGCAAAGTATGAGTGTGAGTGTGAGTGATTTCAACAACATAAGTTTGATGTTGAGAAATGGATCCATTTGTCTCCAGATTGTGACCTATTTATAGGAAAGAAAAGAGAAATGGAGGGTTGAGATTGAAAAATCTAATCAATGGTCAAGGATGGAGGAAATTATAGGCATGGATCATGGATTCTCATCAAGGGACAAGAATCAATGATGAGATTTAATCAAGGGTTCTCATTCCTTCCGAACAAGTACACTTTTGACTTGTACAAGAGATCAAAATTTAACTTGAACAAGAAGTCACAAGTTAACTTGCATTTGAAGTTAAGTGAGAATATTCCCTTTCTTAAATGATTGGAGGATATAATATTCTTTGGAATATTCATGGGTGAGGAACAATGATATTTTTCTAATTAAAACAAATTTAAATTGTGCAAAAGGGGAGGGAAAATTCCCTTGCAAGTGGGAGGAATTGGATTAATTAGATAATTGCTAATTAAATAAGGTTTAATCATGTGATTAGGGGAATTAGAAGAATAAAGTGATATTCATTAAATTAAATGATTTAATGAATGAGAAAAAGGTGAAATGACATTTAATTAAATAACTTAGGGTTATTTAATTAAATGGGAAGACTTAGGGAATTAAATTAAATACTTTGATTTATTTAATTTAATAAGATGAAATGTTAGTGTGAAAGGGAGTGAATTAACCTGATTTGATGAATTAGGTTAATAGATGCAAATGACACAATTAATTAAATAGCTAAGCTAATTTAATCAATTAAGCAAAAAGAGGATGGGTTTCAAGAGGAAATGATGTTATTATACCTAATTCGAGTGCATGATATCATCCAAGACAATTTTTAGTGTCTACATTTTGCCCATCTTTGAAGCGAGGTATTTGTTGCTTCAGTTCAAAGACTGATGATCTTCAAATTAAAAATTGTTGCTTAAATCAAAAAATAAGGATTAAGTTGACTCCTTGCTCCCTCGACAAATCAAGCAAATTTTTTGAATTTTGTGTTGATTTATAGACAAAGGGGAAAATCTACTCCAGGGGTCCAAAAGGTTCAGAGATGGAAGAATCATGCCAAAAATGCAAAAAATGATGCAAAATAAGGTTCCGATTGGAAAAATTGGTGAAAATGATGATAAACCCTAGCTTTGAAGGATAAATTAGGGGAAAAAAACCTTAAAATTCATGTATAAATAAGCCAAGAAGGTAACTTTCAATTCATTTGTGCACTCACAACTTGAGGGTTTCTTGCATTTTAAGCTTTGACCCTCTAATGAAATGGCACGACGAGAGCTCCCATGACACATTTTCGACTAAGTTCGAGAGTACCAAAGGATTCTAGGCGTAGGAACACTGGTATGTGATCCAAAACTTGATTTAAAATTTGACTTTTTGATGCATTTATTGCACTTTGAAATTTAAACTTTAGTGGCGACACCCGTTTAAAAATTGATGATGCTAAATTGAATTTTAGTGACATGTATGTGTATTGTGACGTAGCTCGCAATTTAGAATTAAGGTCTTCAATTTTAAATTGTGACACATATGTTTATAGTGACACACTTCTTGATTTGAAAATTAGGGTTAGGGTTTCCAAAATTTAAATCGTGATGCATATGTTTCTGGAGACGTGATTTGCAGTTTGAAATTTGAATACCTTTGGGCGTTGCAATTTTGAATTTGAAATATAGAGACATTTGTTATTGTAAATATCGACACTATCGTCATTTTGGAGTTGAAAGTTATAAATTGAGTCAATTTTTTTAAAATTTTGACGTTGTGCGCTTTGTTACATAATTTTGCAGAGACTTGGTGATTTATTTGAGTTGCACCAAGAGTAATTGGGGGAGATTGGCCTATGTAACATTGCATACATTCTCATCATCTGGATACATCTAGCTATGATGACCACGTTGTGCGAGTGATGGCACAATGAGAATTATTCATTCCACCTTCTGACAGGTGAGGTGACAATGACATTAGAGGATGTATGGTGGATATTATGTTTGTCGATACATGGTGAGTGCATGATATATGATGTTGATGTTGGATACAGTGCCTTCCATGAGGAAATCATTCTAGTCACTTCAAAAATTGACCTTGAGATGTATAGAGGTCGACTACCCACCTTCAAATTGATAGTTGCAACCATCATTTATAGTTTGGTCGCTCCAAACCAATGGAGCAGACGATTCAACCCAAGATGGGGCTTGGCGTGGTATCAGATGCTCTACAAGAGGACATAGTTTGTATGGGGTCTGATGATGGCCTTATTGTATCATGATATGCACAAATTTTCCTATTACAATGGGAGAGCGATCGAGACATTAGTTATATTAATGTATATTTGGGCTTGGGAGCACATCATTGTACTTCGTTCGATTGTTCAAATGGTTGATGTAGAGCTAGATGAACCCATGGTTTGGAGGTACAGAGGAGCCATTACTGTATGACACACTAGGTAGCTTGGGCTTCCATACTGGTACTGGATACTTGATGATATGATAGTATTGATATGGCAACCCTGGCTTCAGATGCCAATGCAGTATGATGATGTGCAACAGTTGTTCTTTTCCAAACAAACCCGATATATGGAGGGTTGGGAGCATACAATTATTGAGAGATACTTCTTAGATATGGTGTTTCGATAGTTTGGATAGCATCAGGATGGGCTAGATGATGCATATAGGGCCATCTTTTCTAGATCAACTCGAGAGGTTCCCATGTGGGGGGCTACGATTCCAACTCCTGAGGTGGTCATGGGATTTCAGTAGTTGGTTTCTCACCCTTGGGCTTACGATTAGGGACAAGAAGACATTCACATGATACCTACATATGTTGCATGGTTTACACCCCCTCGCAGGTTGACATATCCAGTGGATGCTTCTCCATGAGGGAGACTTAGAGGGAGGGAAGTGGACAGAGGCAGAGGAAAGGGATATGATGGCCAGGACGGTTAGGATGGGAATATTTTGAGGGAAACACTAGTGGATCAACAACTTCTTATTCAGTAGTAGCTTGTGCAATAGAAATTAGTGTAGCCACCACCATTGGATCCTTAAGATTTTCAAATTCAACAACTAAAGCAGTAGATGTAGGTGCAGGTCATTATATGTGAGTGGGATCAGGCCCGTTAGTAGATTTTATAAATTACTCCTAAGAGGGATCATGCATGTCAACAGGTTTTGACTATTATTGCGGAGGGAGATCATGTGAGGAAATAGGTACATGTCATGATTGTTGAGAGAGGTCAGGAGATCGATCGTCGCCAGCAGTTGGAGGTGATAACAACGGCTACACAAGGCATGACTATATCTTTTAGGCTATATATAGAGGTTGTGCTTGAGGTAGCCTATTATAGGATGCATTATCACAAAGATGTTCCACAAGAAATCAGACAACCTGACTACTCACAGAGGAGTGATGCATGGCCCAAGTCCAAGGATCAGCCAGAGAGACAAGTTGGAGAGGGGAGTAGCCATCAGGGCTAGCTCGATTGTATAAACACTTTTTTGATTATTGCTTTATTTTTTACACATATATACATTCATGTGCTCATTTTTGATAGCCTTGTGGATATTGTATTTGTGATCGATATAAATATACATTCATGAGCTCATTTTTGATAACGTCATGGATATTGTATTTATGATCGATATTCATTTCAGATATTGAACCTTGAAATTAATTTTTTGATATATATATGATACAGATACATATTCAATATGATGGGTTCATCTTATTTCATGCTTATGATTGTATGGATGCATTTTGATATCATGTGACATGCTTATGTTTTATCATGTATGGATGCACTTTATGCTTATGTGATGATGTGTGATGATATTTGATATAATGCTATGGATGGATGCAATGTTAATTCTTGTTTAGTATATTTTCATGATATGTTATGGGATGAATGATATGATATGCAAATGTGATGGATGCATTTTATTTTTGTGTATTTTCTATGCAGTTTTATGATGAGATGATGATGTATATGGATGTATGGATGGATAATGTAGATGTCCATGCTTAAGATATGATAATCTGATGTATGTGATGTAACAATTTAAAATTCTTAGAATAAAAAATCTATGTTGTTCATCACAACTTAAATGATGATGCAGGATGTATGATTTATGATATGCTATGATTATGAGATGTATGCATGCTAATGGTTTGTGGATGCAGGATGGATGCATTGATGATATTTTTTTCACTGTCACGATACCAGGTTAGCACAAAGATAAGATAGAAGAAATAAGATGAATGGCCATTGATTTTGACGATTTCTTCAAAAGATCCAACAATTCTATGATACATCAAGAATATTAGAGATGGTGATGAGAAATGCATGATGATGATTTTATCAAATCTTGGGATTTGGATTTTTCGTTGTTCCTTATTATTTGATATAACACGTAGATATGATGCATCAAGTATTGATAAATAGGATGGCGTTGTATCTAGTGTAATGGAATTTGACTCTGTAAACAAATTGGATAGTTCTTGTTCACATCTTGACATACAAAAACCTCTCTGGAATGTAGGTTAGAAGCTTAGAATATAGTGGACCAAAGCATACACAATAGTCAACAGTGTACTCCAAACAACCCTCTTACACACAACTAAGCAAGTATTCACCAATATTATTTTATAAGAATACCCACAAGCACAACAAATGAAAGATAATGATCGATGCCCCATTCCTTTCTCTCTAAATCATTTTGATAGCCATCTTTGAGAGGTCCTCAAAATGGGTCATTAAGATAAATCAGAAGAAAAGATCAAAGAAAAATAGCTAGTGTTATCTATATCTCTTTCCAGCTTATTTTAGCTAAGTTGATTTATGATGCTGATGTCCATCACAGAAAGGATACACCCTAGGACATGTTGATCAGAGGATTGATTTATGTTAGGATGATGATGGGATTTATGATAAGTTATTGATACAAACTTCGCTAACGCATTTACCTATGATCTTGACTTTAGATTTTGATACTTAAGTTCTCACTTTACGACTCACTATACTTGCTTTCTATTTGGTTTTCCAAAGTTTGAAGGTGACACTCGATTTATTATGGATGAATATTTATTGTGGGTGAAAGCGAAATGGGATGGGTGGTTTTGGATTTTTTGAATATTTCAATGTTTTAGTATTTTGAAAAAAAAATTGAGGTTGTTTTTCATCCTTTTGAAAGTTTATGTGAATTTTTTTTCTTATAATTTGAAGTTGTTTAGGGTTTTCCAAAATATTTGAGGCTATTTAGGTTTTTTGAACCTAACCTAAAAGACCTATCCTAGGGGCCTCTTAGGTTGATCAAAGATTAGCCTTTCCTACATCATACACATAAGGACCACGTAGTTTGACTGACTCGACTTATTATTAATGAGATACAAACAATTTAGAGATAAGATAGAAGAAATAAGATGAATGGCCATTGAATTTGATGATTTCTTAAAAATATCCAACAAGTATATGATCCATCAAGACTATTAGAGATGGTGATGATAAATGCATGATGATGATTTTCTCAAATCCTGGGATTGGGATTTTCCATCGTTCCTTATTGTTTGATATAACACATAGATACAATGCATCAAGGTATTGATAACGAGGATGGCATTGTATTTGCATAATGGACTTTGACTCTGCAAAAAAAATTGATAGTTCTTGTTCACATCTTGACATACAAAAACCTCACTAGAATGTAGGTTAGAAGTTTAGAATACATTGGACCAAAGAATACACAATAGTCAACAATGCACTCCAAACAACCCTCTTACACACAACTAAGCAAGTATGCACCAATATTATTTTATAAGAGTATCCACAAGAAAAAAATGGAAAGGTAATGATCAATGCCCCATTCCTTTCTCTCTAAATAATTTTGATAGCCATCATTGAGAGTTCCTTAGAATGGGTCATTACATATGATAAATTAGAAGAAAAGATCAAAGAAAAATAGCCAGTGTTATCTATATCGCTTTCCAGTTTATTTTAGCTAAGTTGATTTATGATGCTAATTTCCATTGCAGGAAGGATACACCATAGGAAATGTTGATCAAAGGGTTGTTTTATATTAGGATGATGATGAGATTTATGATAAGCCATTGATATAAAATTCACTAACGCATTTACTGATGATTTTGACTTTAGATTGTGATACTTAAGTACTCACTTTACGACTCACTATACTTGATTTCTATTTGTTTTTCCAAAGGTTGAAGGTGAAAATCAATTTATTATGGATAAATATTTATTACGGGTGAAAGCGAAATGGGATGGGTGGTTTTGGATTTTTTTGAATATTTCAATGTTTTTAGTATTTTAAAAAAAAATTGAGGTTGTTTTTGGTCCTTTTTAAAGTTTATGTGAATGCTTTTTCTTTTATCATTTGAAGTTGTTTAGGGTTTTACAAAATATTTGAGGTGATTTAGTTTTTTGAATATTTTCTAATGTTTTTGGGATTTTCCGATATTTGGATGTTTTTAGAAGTTTTTGGAATATTTGAATGTTTAGGGATTTTCTAAAAGTTTCGACAAAGAGCCTAACCTACAAGACCTATCTTAGGGGCCTCTTAGTTTGATCAAAGATTAGCCTTTCCTATGTCATACACGTAGAGACCACGTAGTTTGACTAACTCAACTTATTATTAATAAGATACAAACAATTTAGAGATAAGATAGAATAAATAAGATCAATTACCATTGATTTTTATGATTTCTTCAAAAGATCCAACAAGTATATGATCCATTAAGACTATTAGAGATGGTGACGATAAATGCATGATGATGATTTTCTAAAATCTTGGGATTGGGATTTTTCGTCGTTCCTTATTGTTTTATTTAACACATAGATACGATCTATCAAGGTATTGATAACCAGGATGGCATTGTATCTAGTGTAATGGACTTTGACTTTGCAAAAAACTTGGATATTTCTTGTTCACATCTTGACATACAAAAACCTCGCTATAATGTAAGTTAGAAGCTTAGAATACATTGGACCAGAGAATACACAATAGTCAACAATGTACTCCAAACAACCCTCTTACACACAACTAAGCAAGTATCCATTAATATTATTTTATAAGAATACCCACAAGAACAAAAAATGAAACATAATGATCGATTTCCCATTCCTTTCTCTCTAAATAATTCTGATATCCATCATTGAGAGGTCCTAAAAAATGAGTCATTAAGATAAATCAGAAGAAAAGATCAAAGAAAAATAGCTAGTGTTATCTATATCTCTTGCTAGTTTATTTTAGCTAAGTTAATTTATGATGTTGATGTCCATCGCAGGAAGGATACACCCTAGGAAATTTTGATCAGAGGGTTGTTTGATGTTAGGCTGATGATGAGATTTATGATAAGGCATTGATATAAAATTCACTAACGCATTTACCTATGATTTTGACTTTAGATTTTGATACTTAAGTTCTCACTTTGTGACTCACTATACTTTCTTTCTATTTGTTTTTCTAAAGGTTGAAGGTTGAGCTCGATTTATTATGGATGAAGATTTATTGCAGGTGAAAGTGAAATGGGATGGGTGGTTTTGGATTTTTTAGAATATTTTCAATGTTTTTAGTATTTTGAAAATGTTTTGAGGTTATTTTTGGTCCTTTTGAAATTTTATGTGAATTTTTATGTTTTTGATCATTTGAGGTTGTTTAGGGTTTTCCAAAATATTTGAGGCTATTTAGGTTTTTAGAATGTTTTCTTATGTTTTTGGGATTTTCCAATATTTGGGTGTTTTAGGAGTTTTTGGAATATTTGAATGTTTAGGGAATTTCTAAAAGTTTTAACCAAGAACCTAACCTAAAATACCTATCCTAGGGGCCTCTGGGGTTGATCAAATATTAGCCTTGCCTACGTTATACACGTAGAGACCACATAGTTTGATTGACTCGACTTACTAATAATGAGATACAAACAATTTAGAGATAAGATAGAAGAAATAATTTGATGAATGGTCATTAATATTGATGATTGCTTCAAAAGATCCAAAAATTATGTGATCCATCAAGACTATTAGAGATGGTGATGATAAATGCATGATGACGATTTTCTCAAATCTTGGGATTGGGATTTTCCGTCGTTCCTTATTGTTTGATATAACACATAGATACAATGCATCAAGGTATTGATAACCAGGATGGCATTGTATATAGTGTAATGAAATTTGACTCTGCAAACAAATTTGATAGTTCTTGTTCACATCTTGACATACAAAAACCTCACTATAATGTAGGTTAGAAGCTTAGAATATATTTCACCAAAGAATACACAATACTCAACAATGTACTCCAAACAACCCTCTTATGCACAACTAAGCAAGTATGTGCCAAGATTATTTTAAAATAATACCCACAAGCACAACAAACAAAAGATAATGATTGATGCCCCATTCCTTTCTCTCTAAGTCATTTTGATAGCCTTCATTGAGAGGTCCTCAAAATGGGTCATTAAGATAAATCAAAAGAAATGATCAAAGAAAAATAGCCAGTGTTATCTATATCTCTTTCTAGTTTATTTTACCTAAGTTGATTTATGATGTTGATGTCCATTGCAGGAACGATACAGCCTAAGATATGTTGATCAAAGGGTTTTTTTATGTTAGGATGATGATGATCTTTATGATTAGTCATTGATACAAACTTCACTGATGAATTTACCTATGATTTTGACTTTAGATTTTGATACTTAAGTTCTCACTTAACGACTCACTATAATTTATTTCTATTTTTTTTTCCAAAGGTTGAAGGTGATACTCAATTTATTATGGATGAATATTTATTGCGGGTGAAAGCGAAACGGGATTTGTGGTTTTCGATATTTTGGAATATGTCAATGTTTTTAGTATTTTGAAAATGCTTTGAGGTTGTTTTTGGTCCTTTTGAAAGTTTATGTGAATGTTTATGTTTTTTATCATTTGAGGTTGTTTAGGGTTTTCTAAAATATTTGAGTTTGTTTAGGTTTTTTGAATGTTTTCTAATGTTTTTGGGATTTTTTGATATTTGGGTGATTTTAGGATTTTTTGGAATATTTGAATGTTTAGGGATTTTTTGAAAGTTTCAACCAATAAGCTAACCTAAAAGACCTATTCTAGGGGCCTCTGGGGTTGATTAAATATTAACCTTTCCTACGTTACACACGTAGAGACCACGTAGTTTGACTTACTCGACTTATTAATAATGAGATACAAACAATTTAGAGATAAGATAGAAGAAATAAGATGAATGGCCATTGATTTTGATGATTTCTTAAAAATATCCAACAAGTATATGATCCATCAAGACTATTAGAGATGGTGATGATAAATGCATGATGATTTTCTCAAATCTTGGGATTGGGATTTTCCATCGTTCCTTATTGTTTGATATAACACATAGATACGATGCATCAAGGTATTGATAACTAGGATGGTGTTGTATCTAGTGTAATGGACTTTGACTCTGTCAAGAAATTTGATAGTTCTTGTTCACCTCTTGACATACAAAAAACTCGTTGGAATGTAAGTTACAAGCTTAGAATACATTGGACCAAAGCATACACAATAGTCAACAATGTACTCCAAACAACCCTCTTACACACATGAACTAAGCATGTATGCACCAAGATTATTTTATAAGAATAACCACAAGCACAAAAAATGAAAGATAATGATTGGTGCCCCATTCCTTTCTCTCTAAATCATTTTGATATCCATCATTGAGAGGTCCTCATAATGGCGCATTAAGATAAATCAAAAGAAAATATCAAAGAAAAATAGCCAGTGTTATCTATATCTCTTGCTAGTTTATATTAGCTAAGTTTATTTATGATGTTGATGTTCATTGCAGGAAGGATACAGGCTAGGAAATGTTGATCAAAAGGTTGTTTGATGTTAGAAAGATGATGAGCTTTATGATAAGTCATTGATACAAACTTCACTGGCGCATTTACTTATGATTTTAACTTTAGATTTTGATACTTAAGTTCTCACTTCATGACTCACTAAACTTGCTTTCTATTTATTTTTCTAAATGTTAAAGGTGATTCTCTATTTATTATGGATGAAGATTTATTGCAGGTGAAAGCGAAATGGGATGGGTGGTTTTGAATATTTCAATGTTTTTAGTAATTTGAAAATGTTTTGAGGTTATTTTTGGTCCTATTGAATGCTTATGTGAATATTTATGTTTTTGATCATTTGAGGTTGTTTAGGGTTTTCCAAAATATTTGAGGTTGTTTAGGTTTTTTGAATGTTTTCTAATGTTTTTGGGATTTTTCGATATTTGGATGTTTTTAGGAGTTTTTGGAATATTTGAATGTTTAGGGATTTTTGTGAAAGTTTGGACCAAGAACCTAACCTAAAATACCTATCTTAGGGTCCTCTAGGGTTGATCAAAGATTGGCCTTGCCTACGTTATACATGTAGAGACCGCGTAGTTCAACTGACTGGACTTATTAATAATGAGATACAAACAATTTAGAGATAAGATAAAAGAAATAAGATGAATGTCCATTGCTTTTAGTGATTGCTTCAAAAGATCCAACAAGTCTATGATCCATCAAGACTATTAGAGATGGTGATGAGAAATGCATGATGAAAATTTTCTCAAATCTTAGGATTGGGATTTTCCATCGTTCCTTGTTGTTTGATATAACACATAGATACGATGCATCAAGGTATTGATAACCAAGATGGCATTGTATCTAGTGTAATGGAATTCCACTCTGCAAAAAAATTGGATAGTTCTTGTTCACATCTTGATGTACAAAAACCTCAATGGAATGTAGGTTAGAAGCTTAGAATACATTGGACCAAAGCATACACAATAGTCAACAATGTTCTCCAAACAACCCTCTTACACACAACTAAGAAAGTATGCACCAAGATTATTTTATAAGAATACCCACAAGCACAACAAATGAAATATAATGATCGATGCCTCATTCCTTTCTGACTAAATCATTTTGATAGCCATCATTAAGAGGTCATCAAAATGGTTCATTAAGATAAATCAAAAGAATAGACCAAAGAAAAATAGCTAGTGTTATCTATATCTCTTTCTAGTTTATTTTAGCTAAGTTGATTTATGATGTTGATGTCCATTGCAGGAAGGATACACCCTAGGAAATTTTGATCAAAGGTTTTTTTAATGCTAGGATGATGATGAGATTTATGATAAGTTGTTGATACAAAATTCACTAACACATTTACCTATGATTTTGACTTTATATTTTGATACTTAAGTTCTCACTTTATGATTCACTATACTTGATTTATATTTGTTTTCCAAAGGTTGAAGGTGATGCTCGATTTATTATGGATGAAGATTTATTGTGGGTGGAAGCAAAATGGGATGGGTGGTTTTGGATTTTTTGGAATATTTCAACGTTTTTAGTATTTTGAAAATGTTTTGAGGTTGTTTTTTGTCCTTTTGAAATTTTATGTGAATGTTTATGTTTTTGATCATTTGAGGTTGTTTAGGGTTTTCCAAAATATTTGAGCCTGTTTAGGTTTTTTGAATGTTTTCTAATGTTTTTGGGATTTTCCAATATTTGGATGTCTTTAGGAGTTTTTGGAATATTTGAATGTTTAAGGATTTTCTGAAAGTTTCGACCAAGAACCTAACCTAAAAAACCTATCCTAGGGACATCTAGGGTTGAAAAAATATTAGCCTTGCCTACGTTATACACACATAGACCACGTAGTTCAACTAACTCGACTTATTAATAATGAGATACAAACAATTTAGAGATAAGATAGAAGAAATAAGATGAATGGTCATTGATTTTGATGATTGCTTCAAAAGATCCAACAAGTCTATGATCCATCGAGACTATTAAAGATGGTGATGAGAAAATGCATGATGATGATTTTCTCAAATCTTGGGATTGGGATTTTTCATCATTCCTTATTGTTTGATATAACACATAGATACGATGCATCAAGGTATTGATAATGAGGATGGCATTGTATCTAGTGTAATGGACTTTGACTCTGCAAATGAATTGGATAGTTCTTGTTCAAATCTTGGCATACAAAAGCCTCGCTAGAATGTAAGTTAGAAGCTTAGAATACATTGGACCAAATCATACACAATAGTCAACAATGTACTCCAAACAACCCTCTTACACACAACTAAGCAAGTATGCACCAAGATTATTTTATAATAATACCCACAAGCACAAAAAAACAAAAGATAATGATCGATGCCACATTCCTTTCTCTCTAAATCATTTTGATATCCATCATTGAGAGGTCCTTAGAATGGGTCATTAAGATAAATCAGGAGAAAAGATCAAAGAAAAATAGCCATTGTTATCTATATCTCTTTCCAATTTATTTTAGCTAAGTTGATTTATGATGCTAATGTCCATCGTAGGAAGGATACACCCTAGGAAATTTTGATCAGAGGGTTATTTGATCTTAGGATGATGATGAGATTTATGATAAGTCATTGATACAAACTTCACTGATGCATTTACCTATGATTTTGACTTTATATTTTGATACTTAAGTTCTCAATTTATGACTCACTATACTTGATTTTTATTATTTTTTCCAAATGTTGAAGGTGATGCTTGATTTATTATGGATGAAGATTTATTGCAAGTGAAAGTGAAATGGGATGGGTGGTTTTGGATTTTTTTTGAATATTTCAATGTTTTTAGTATTTTAAAAATGTTTGGAGGTAATTTTTGGTCCTTTTGAAAGTTTATGTGAATGCTTATGTTTTTTATCATTTGAGGTTGTTTAGGTTTTTTGAATATTTTCTAATGTTGGGATTTTTCGATGTTTGGATGCTTTTAGGAGTTTGTGAATATTTGAATGTTTAGGGATTATCTAAAAGTTTTGACCAAGAACCTAACCTAAAATACCTATCCTAGGGGCCTCTAGGTTTGATCAAATATTAGACTTGCCTACATTATACGTTCAGAGACCATGTAGTTTGACTGACTCAACTTATTAATAATGAGATACAAACAATTTGGAGATAAGATAGAATAAATAAGATGAATGGCCATTGATTTTGATGATTGATTCAAAAGTTCCATCAAGACTATTAGAGATGGTGATGACAAACGCATGATGATTATTTTCTCAAATCTTGGGATTGGGATTTTTCGTAGTTCCTTATTGTTTGATATAACATATAGATACGATGCATCAAGGTATTGATAACCAAGATAGCATTGTATCTAGTGTAATGGACTTTGACTCCATAAACGAATTTGATAGTTCTTGTTCACATCTTGACATACAAAAACCTCATTGGAATGTAAGTTATAAGCTTAGAATACATTGGACCAAAGCATACACAATAGTCAACAATGTACTCCAAAAACCCTCTTACACACAATTGAGCAAGTATGCGCCAAGATGATTTTATAAGAATACCCACAAGCACAAAAAATGAAAGATAATGATCCATGCCACATTTCTTTCTCTCTAAATCATTTTGATATCCATCATTGAGAGGTCCTCATAATGGGTCATTGAGATAAATCAAAAGAAAAGATTAAAGAAAAATAGCAAGTGTTATCTATATCTCTTTTCAGTTTATTTTAGCTAAGTTGATTTATGATGTTGATGTCCATCATAGGAAGGATACACCCTAGCACATGTTGATCAGAGGGTTTTTTGATGTTAGAATGATGATGATATTTATGATAAGCCTTTATACAAGCTTCACTAATGCATTTACCTATGATTTTGACTTTAAATTTAATTTCTCACTTTACAACTCACTATAATTAATTTCTATTTTTTTTTCCAAAGGTTGAAGGTGATGCTTGATTTATTATGGATGAAGATTTATTGCGGGTGAAATCGAAATGGGATGGGTGGTTTTGGAATTTTTGGAATATTTCAATGTTTTAAGTATTTTGAAATTTTATGTGAATGTTTATGTTTTTGATCATTTGAGGTTGTTTAGGTTTTTTGAATGTTTTCTAATATTTTTGGGATTTTCTGATATTTGGATGCTTTTAGGATTTTTTGGAATATTTGAATGTTAAGGGATTTTTTGAAAGTTTTGACCAAGAACCAAACCTAAAAGACCTATTCTAGGGGCCTTTGGGGTTGATCAAAGATTAGCCTTGCCTACATTATACACTCAGAGACCACGTAATTTGAGTGACTCAACTTATTAATAATGAGATACAAACAATTTAGAGAATGTTGGTTTATTAGGATTAAATCCTAAAGGACTGACCTAGGGTGTCTCAAGGGCACATAAATGGTGGTCTTTCCTACATTCAAGCTCAAAGACGATGTAGTTCAATAGGGTACTATTTTTGGATTTTTGATGTTCAACCTTTTTAGGGTTTTTTATGTGTTTTGGATGTTTTGGATTTTACATGTACAAGATTTTGCATAATTGGCTAGTAGTACCTCATCCTCAACAGTTTCTTAGCTAAAGTCATACCACTAGAATGGGAACCACATATGCTATCATGTAATTATATTAAAGCGGCTAAGGCTTCCTCTTGGTTAACACATCGTAGTAATGTTCCTTCTATGCTTCAGTGGTAAAAGGTATCACCTAGGATCATGAATTAGGATTCCCTTTTGACAAAGGTCTTTTTAAGGTTTGAGGTGATATTGGATGGGAGGATTCCTCTACTAAGGTAGATAAATATTTCATGATACCATGGGGATCTAGGACCAACAATGACATATGCTAACTCAAATTTAGGGATTTTGAAATTTTTTATGAGAATTTTTTCTACCATGAATTCACATTGAAGTTCGTTGTTTGGCATGTCTAACAATGATCCATTTTTTTCCATAGCGTCTACTACTCGATTGTTCATGTGAGGAATCTTCTCAAAATTTATGTCTATGAAAAGATATTTTAGAATTTATACCATCTTCTTGTGAGGAGTAAGATTTTCATCCTTAGTTTTATAGTCATCATTGACTTGGTTGATAACAAGCTATGAGTCCCTATAGACTTTCATCTCTTGTATCTTCCACTAAACTATTATCCTTAGACCTGTGATTAGGGATTTATACTCAACAACGTTGTTAGTACATGAATGATAGCCTGTATGATTTTGGAATGTAATCACCTTGAGAGGTGATGAAAATAATACCCACTCCTAATCCATGTTGGGTGAACGATCCATCAAAGTAAATCTTCCACTAATATGTGAGATTGGCCAAGAAAACTAATTCGTTAGGGAATTCATATATCAAAGGGTTCTCTACATAGATAGGTGCATCTTCTAGTTGGTATACGATTACTTGTAATTTGATATCCTTGTGCTCCACATACTCTATGTCAAATTCAATTAAGATAATCATCCATTTGGTCATTCACCCAGTGAGAGTTGCTTTAGATAACAAGTATTTCAATGGGTCAATCTTTGAAATAAGTTTGATTTGATGTGATAGTATGTAGTGTCTAAATTTTTGTGAAGCAAAAAATACTACTAGGCATGCTTTTTTAATGGGTGAATAGTTCATTTCATATCCCACCAATGTCTTGCTAATGTAATAGATAGCTCTTTCCTTTTTCTCTTCATCATATTGTGCTAGAAGAGCTCCTAGTGTTGTTGATGTTGTTGAGATATATAAGATTAGTGATTTGTTTGGTATCGACAAAATTAACATTGGAGGTGTGAATAAGTAGTCCTTGATCTAATAGAAAGATTTATCACATTTCTTATCCCATTTTTAAGTTATTCCTTTATGGAGAAGATGTGAAAAGGGGTGCATTTTATCTGATAGTTGTTCTATGAACCTTCTAATAGATTGTAATCTTCCTTATAATCCTCTCATCTACTTTAGTATTTTTGGTGGTTCCATGTAGAGGATGGATTTTACCTTTGCTAGATCAATTTATATCCCTCTTTGTGAGATGATAAAGCCAATAATTTTTCCTGTTGTAATCCCAAAGACACTTTTTTGGATTCAATTGTACCTTTTCTTCTTCAAGCCTATCGAAGATGGGTCCTACAACTCCTATGTGCTCACTTATTTTCTTTATTTTTCCAAAATATCATCTACATAATCTTTGACTATTTTGTGGATCATGCCATGAAAGATGAGGGCCATTTCTCTTTGATAGGTTGCTCCTTCATTCTTTAACCCAAATGGCATCACGTTCTAGTAATAGGTTCCCCATGAACAACTGAATTCAGTTTTATGTTGATCCTCCTTGGTGATCATGATTTGATTATAGCTTGAAAAACCATCCATGAGTGATAACATTTCATCCTTAGATGTTAAGTCCACAATGATTTTGATGTTAGGAAGAGGGAAATCATCCTTTGGGAATGCCTTATTTAAGTCTTTAAAATCAGTGCAGATTTTGATGCCCCTAGTGCGTTTTGAGATTGGTACCAGGTTTTAATCCCACTTAGGATAATCTATCGGTTGAATGAATTCAATGTCAAGAAGATTTTGTAACTCTAGTTTCACAAAGAGTGTTATATGAGGATGCATCTTCCTCAATTACTTCTTGAATGGCTTGGCTTTGGGATAAATTTTTAAGTGATGCACAACCACTTCAAGATCGAGCCTTGGAATATCTATGTATGACCATGCAAATTTATCTCATCTCTCTTTCAAGAATGCTGCTAGGTTTTTCTATTCTTCATCCAACAAGGATTCAGCATAGAAAGCGATCTTGGGGTGCATCTTTTGTTCCCACATTGACTGGATTGGCCTTTTCTATTAACACTACTGAATTCTTTGGAATCTTGGATGCATTGAACTAAGGGGGATATTGAATCCCTCATCCTTGGGTGCCTTAGAGAGGTTTTCCCCTTTGGATGTGTCCTTTTTTTTACTATTTTAGAATCAGGGAGTGCCACAATTTGGTTTTCACTCAAAGATCTGCATGTTATTTGCATTTCATCAATTTTGTGACTGGAGGATGCAATTGTCTCCCTATAGTATGCCCTTGTGTCTAGATCTATATCAAAACCTAATTTGTGATCTACCCATGATAATTTGTCATAGAGTCCCATGAATTCTGAGATTGCTTCATCATTTTTGAATAAATCAGGAATCAATGGTCCTTGTTGGTCCATGTCAATGAGTTGTGGGTATCCTGGGCATATTTCAGTTGGTTGATTTCTCAGAGAAAAGGATGTTATGGATATCATGAAGAGGGTGTTATTTTTGAAGAGGTTAGGAAGATGAAGGGGGAAGTCATCTAATTTCGTATCATTTGATGTAGGTAACCAAGATGAAGTCTCAGCCTCTTTAACTTAAGTACTTTTACCAATAAGAGTAACCTTGCTAGTGGTACAACCTAATCCAAGATTATTTAGTCATTTCCTAGGAATGATAGGTTCTAGAATTTCATTTTCATTTTGTCCTAGCTTTTCATTTTTATTATAACCTCATCCCTTCATTACCTACAAGCCTTTATTGTCTTCTTCCATGGGAAGAATAGGGAAAGTTCATTCATCCTGATAGAGGAATTTAGAGACATCCTCCTCATTGATATCTTATTGATTTAGATCCCCCCACTTGGTAAGGGTAGTAGTTTCCATCTTGATCATTTCGAGCTCTTTGGTGCTAGATGTGGGTTTCCCATGGGATTGAGGAGAAAGAGGTAGCTCTCCTAAGACAAATGTATCCTTCATTAGCTTATAGTTCCCACAACCATCAACTTGAATCACTACTTTGATGTCAAGAATGTTCTACACAATGGGTGTTTTTGTTGCTGAGGTAGATGCAAGGGATTATGGGTCAATAAATGAGGTAGATGGTGTAGGCCCTTCGTCATTCTTAGGTATTTGGGGTATCTTATTGAACTTGGCCTCAAGATTATCGCATTAGTAAAAAGGCTCAAGATCTCCATGTATGGTAATTTATCTACCCTTGAAAGGAAACTTCACACATTGATGATAGGTCAAGGCTACAAATTTTAAGGCGTGGATCCATGGTTGACCAAGTAAGATGTTATAGGTAAGATCAAGGTCTAACAATTAACATGTATTTTTTGCAATGAGAGTTCCTACTTGGATGGGAAGTGCAATGATGCCTTGTGATACCCTTCTTGGTCGTCATATGCTCTAATGGTGGTACTCTTTGCTTTCTCAATAGTATCCTTTGAATAGCCTAGGTTCTTGATTAATTGTAGGCTACAAATGTTCAAACCAACACCTCCATCTACTAAGACTTGTTTGACCTTGTTTTAATGAATAATAACCTCAAGGTGTAAATGATAATTATGAGATGGTTGTGATGGTAGGTCTTGTTCTGAGAAGGCGAGAAGATGATTAGCGATGTGCCCCACCATATATTAAAATTGAACAGTTTCAATATCCTCAGGGACAGATGACTTGGACAAATTTTTCTCCAATATTTACCTATGTGCGACGGATAGCCTTAATGCTCTAAGATTGATATTTGTGCAGGGGTCTTCTTAAGCTGATCTAAGAGATTATACTTGCCAAGATTTATGTTAGCAAAGTAGGTTGTCCCTAGATTGAGACATGACTCCTTAGATGGTAGTTTTTCCATGTCATGTGGTGACTCCACAATCCATACTAGATCCTTTGATGGTGATGACAGTAATGACACTATCATAGGAAGAAACTATGTTGGAATAGGTATGTTGTACATTTGTGTAATCCTTAGCTTTTTTTTTGTTGTTCCCTTTGTTATAATCTGGTATAGGTTTATTGTATATCTTAAAATACTGATTCCCAGCTAGTACTTCAGCATATATGGTGTTGTTATCTATGAGGTCTTGGATGATATTCTTGAGCCTCATGCAGTTTTCTATTTTGTGCCCTTTGATTTTGTGAAAATCAGAGAGATCGTTCTCGTTGTACCAAGATGGTTTCTCTTGGGATTCTTGGTAGTTTTCAAAGTTAGGAATTATTATTAGGTTCAACTCTACCAAATTCTTCATGATGGTTTTGATAGGTTTGGATAACTATGTGTACTTGCGTTTAGGATAGTTGTTCTTGTTGGTAGTTTTCCTTTGTTGTATCTTAGTATTATTGATCTGATTATTTTGAGGAGGTGTTGTTTGTTGCACAGTTGGTTGAATGTTAGCAACTTGATTGGTGTTTGGCCTAAGATCACTTAGGACTACCTTAGCATCTACCACACCATATTTTGTCACATTTTTGTTCTTAGCCTAGACATGAGGCTTGTCATTTGAACTAGTTGATGGGTGGTTGTAAGCTTTAGTATTTCACTGTGAGATTAGAGTTTGTTGATATTAAGGTCTCTATGGATAAGATCATCATAATATGTGATGCACTGTATTTTCATGTGAAAAGATAGATCAGGGTCTAAATTTTCTATAATGATTCCCACTTTTTGTTCATCAGGAAGGGGCCACTTGCTCTTACTATCTCTTTGTCTCCATCATTAAAAGAAATTAGTGAAATATTCTCCTTTGTTTTGTCTGAGAGTGTACAATTATTCTAGACTTATGTCCATGTCAATGTTGAAGGAGAATTGACTGATGAATTTATCACTAATTTCTTGGAAAGTTTTGATGTTGGGAGGTAGACGAGAAAACCAATCCATGGAAGGACCTATTAAAATTCAAGGGAAGAGGCACATTAAATAAGAATCATTGTAAGCCACCTTCATAGACATGACGTTAAATTCTTTGGCATGGTCCACAAGACTCCCTCTCCCTTTTTATTTATTGAATTCGGGGATCTCAAATCTGGGAGGGAATGGTACCATTGATTTTTTTTGGTCAAATGGATAAGGACATATATGATGTGTATGGGGCTTCTTTATCTTTCCCATTTGAAGATCCTGCATTTCTTGGGATAGCGCCTTGAATTGCAATGCTAGATCGTCTTGCAAGTTTGGTGTAGGAACATATGGTGGGATGATGGATGAGTTGTATGGAGGATTTTGATATGATGACGTGTTGTATGGGGTGTATGGTGGCATGAGGTTATTTGAAGGTGATTAAGGTGTGGATGTATATTTTCCTAACGCGTTTGTATTGATGATTTTCTATTGAGGATTATAGTACGAACTTTTTTGTTGTTGTTGTTGGGAATACTGCTAAGCTAGTAAGGCTTATTGTTGGTGTTGCACCAAAAGGGCTTGTTGTTGTTCTTTTTGTTTTTTTTGTTTTGCTTCAAGGGCTTGTTGTTGGGCCTAATTTTGTTGTGCTACTAGGGATTCTTGATAGGCTTGACATTTTTGTTGTGCTACTTGATGTGTTGCTAAGGCTACTTGTTGTTGTTGCTATTGTTGGTGTGCTTCTAAGGTTGCTTTTTATTGTTACTGTTGTTGGATGGCTTGTTGATAAGCATGTTGTGCTTGTTGTAAGGCTAAGGCATGAGATTACAATGTAGGATCAGTTGGAAGTTGGGACACTTGTGATGGATTGTGGGTGTTGATGTTTTTGATGGGTGGTGAGTTGGCTATGAGAGGTTGGGAGTTCCCTTGGTTTAACATTCCTTGTAAGATGGTTGATTGAGGTGGAGGAATGTAAGTTTGAGGTCCCATTTGATTTTTCATAGTGAAGGGGACTGTGGGGAAAGATGAGGATGGTGTCATTAGATTTTACAATGGTAATGACATACTAGAACCTTGAGTCCATTGATTGAAAAGGTTCCATTTTCCAATGTGCTGAGGATTTCCTTGTGCTAGAGATGTGGAAAAAGGATTACCTATGTTGATGGGATTCATTACCAAAGGATTGGTTTGAGATGGGTTGATAATGAATGGGATGGATGTGTTTTTTGAAGCCAATGGTATAGATGAACCAATGGGAGGATTGGGTAAAGATGTCCCTATCTGTATTGATGGTTGACTCTATGATATAGTATTGACATGCCCTTTTATTCTATTTTCAGACACTTGGTCCATACTACTTTTTGTGATGGTAGGAACAATTGTGGTACTCATGGGTATGGATGAAGAGGGGTGCCCTTGATATGTGGATTTTGTGGTGGAGTAATGAAGGTCAAGGGGTTTATATGTCTATTTGGTATGTTGGATAATGGGAGGAGCACCAAAGATAGGTGTCCAAGTGGTGGTAGGAGGTGGGGGATTGGTATCAAGGGTACCCACAAGTGTACTACTTTCAAATGGAAGATTTAGACCAAAGTCCTTGGAAAGACTAGTTGTAAGAATAGGAGTAGATGTTTTATTTTTCCCTAGTGTCAGAGTTGTCAAGCCTTGTGTCAAATTTTGTGCAACAAATGATGGGGAAATTAGAGCTATGTTTTCAAAGGCTTGATGTTCCATGGTTTCCTCCTTAGTTATCTCTAAGGTATTATTTGTGATGTCTTATATCTCATATGGTCATGATGGAGATGATGGTTGTTGTGATGGGCTTACTTGACTTCTCAGATCAAATTCTAGAGGATCTGGATCACTTGAGGTAAATGTGACTTTTGTTTTCTCTATGATTCTCTTGTATTGTGATCTTGTATTTACCATAAATTTTGGGTCACTTCTAGGAGATTTGTATTTTTTGAACTCTCTAGTTGACTCAAATCTAGGCAAAAGAGATGCTCTAAGTCTTTTTGGAGCAATGACGATAATGGGGGATGAAAAGATGGGTTATATGGAAAGTGATCTCTACAAACGTTTTGGAAAAACACTTTTGACTTGAAATTGATGTTTTGATGTTAGGATAAATGATTTTTATGAACATGGAAATATTTAGGGTAGACTCATGACCTTCAAGATAAACTATTCCAAAGATGATAACCAACTCAACCAAATGCATGAAAAATGATTCATTCCACATACAAAGTAGCCAAGTTAGGGGTTGGTTTGATTTGATGTTCAAGTCAAAAAGTGTTGGTGCATTCAATTTTTTTGTAAAACTTGGTGAAGTGAAGGATGAAATTTGATAAAGGGTTGGATGAAATGTTTGACCCAATGTTGACTTAGAATGAAGCTTTGTTTTCCAAGACCAAGGTAGTGATAATGATGACTTACCTCTAAAGATTTCAAATCCTAAAGAACCAATGTTTTAGAAAGGTTGATTGTCATGAAAAAGACTTGGATTTCGACCCATAAAGAACACATACATGTCTCGATGTTTCCTTAGTGAACGTTCATAAAATTTTACCAAAAATTTGTTTCTATTTTGGTATAGTGCCAAAATGTAGTTTTTGATTGCTTTTCAACTAAGGTGCCTAAGTTTGCAATGACGACTGGTAGACCTTATCTTGGGGATTTTGATTTTGTGTGAGATCATTTAGAGAAGTCTAACTCAATGGAAGAAAAAGAGGATATTTATTGCCACACAGTGGGTGGTAATATAGGTCATCTGGCCAAAATATCGACTCTTCATTCTTCTTTATCTAAGATGTTTGTAGTAATTCTCCGCTGATTGGATGTTTCCCTAGTTTTAAAATTAAAACTTCTCAAACTACTAATGATATCTATTTTTTCTCCCTCAATGAATTCAAAGTTTGATTAATGATAGCACCTGTAAGGTTGGCTTGTTGAATGGGAGCGATTGTTCTCCAAATTGTCGTGTGGGCTTCAAATTGCCAAGTTATCTTGCTTAAGTGGATTTATTTTACCATAAACACTTGTCTTGATTAAGTTTTTAAACTAATTTTTTTATGTACAAAACATCATAACTTTCACAATGGTCCATTTTGTGAGAATCATGAGGTTGAATCCATAATTACCTATATTGTCTTTGGAAAATATGGATAGAGATATAAGTCAAGATATTTAGAAATATCTAAGGATATAAATCCTTAGGACAAGCATTAATATCAAGGATATTTCAAAAGGTATCCATATTTAGGCCAAAGTGTTTGAAATTTTAAGGAAGATCGTGAATGTTTGTTTTCAAAGTTTTATATCCAAGCAAGGTATTAAACTGAATCACAATAATTTACAATCTTAGGTTGAAATATCGATACTTGTTGATTCCCACTCGACTTTCTCCAAAAACTAGAAGAAATTGTGAACAGTTAGAGATTCGACGATACTGGCTCCCCTCCATGACACACACTTCTCGAGACCACCAAATCTCAAAACCCTAAATATCCTAAGATCCTAAGGATTTTTTTGTTTCAACAATGAATAGTAAAAATGTGGGATGACTTTAGAATGAGCGTTCTTACACCAACAAGTATTAATGATTTTGGATTCTAAATAATGGTTCATAATAAGGGCTTTCGTTCAAGGTGGCCATACATGTGACAATATTAGCTTAAGATTATGGAGAATCAAGAGGCCTCCTGGCAGTCTCTTCTTAAGAAATTTTTTTGATGTAACACACAAGTACTATGGGTGAGACTTGTCAATATGACACATCCACACTTTTTGTTGATGACTTTAGTCACAAACACATTTTTATATAGCAACTTGGAAGAGCTTGGCTTTAGCTCATTACTGCTTGGGTCATTCCCTCCTTTTAAAGTGAGGAGGTAGGCCCTCTAAAGATAAACAATAGAAAGGAAGTGCGTTTGTAGTTTAATCATCCCAGTTCACGTGAAATAGGGAGAGAACACACACCACACATTTTCCCTACACTAGCAAGGGGTTCATTTTTAATCCAGATTGAAAGATGTAGGTGATTACAAATGTGTTAAGGATTTTTTTTGTTTCTCAAGATCACCAAGTGGCATGAGAGAATTTCATACACATTCAATAAAAAAGATGTAAATCAAATCACAAGAAATACTTGTTAATTTTAACCCCCAAAGCTAAGATGAATTATTTTTATGATTTGAATGAGATGTTAAGTTGTCTTGTTTAATTTCAAAACCCAAAAGATAATGATGAGATGAGGGTTCAATTTTAGTCCTATTTGATCATTCGTTTAAACCCAAATGAAATTTAGTGTGGTCCTAGAATGTAAAGTAAAAATAATAAGGGATTGGGTTATAATTGTCCCAAAGCATCAAATGATTGTTAAAATCATAAAATATTAAGATGAGAATGCTTCTTCACTTTAACTTCATGTCTTCCAATCCTACAAAACAATGTCAGTCTAAAAACCATAACAACATTAGAGGCATGTTATTACTCTGATGACTTGAAAAAACCAAAACACATTCTAAAAAATGATTGTTAAACTTCTTACCAAATTTGGGCGTCTCTATTCACGATAGCATTGCTTTGGTGAACAAGGTCGTCGCTCTGGTTAATTTGGGTGTCATTCTACAAACAAACCAAAGAGCACAATAGCGTCGCTATTTTATCGAGCGTTGTCATTTGCAAATCTTTGATACCTCTATATAATATTAGCATTGTCATTTGTTTAATCAACATCAGTGTATTTAATAGGTGTGGTTGTTTGAAATGATGATAACATCGCTATATGGTGACACCCTATAAACACATCACTTAAAATTGAGTTGGGCGTTGCTCTTTCTTGCAAAAGTCAAAATTAATGGAACTCAAGCCAGAAATTGATTAAATTTGATCATTTTTTCCTCCTAGTGCTAGAATGTTGATCGAGGATATTAGTATGGGTCAATTACACTTGATCCATGAAGAATCAATGCATATTCATGCCACTAATACTCAATCTTAAACAAGAACATTCAAATGAAAGTTAAACTAGACATTTATTGAATCTAAACATTATAAACTATGAAAGCATTAAAATTTCTACTCTGATCCATCTGAAATTTATCCCATTTTTGAATTGGTGTTGTGTTGATGTAGAAAAATTACCCTTTCCTAATCCTATGATCAGTGATCTTGTTTCAATTGATTCTATTGAAGAGAATCGATGAAACTATTGTGATATGTGGATGAAAACATGATTTATGCTAAAATGAGTATGATGCAAGAGTTAATATACCATGATTTTATGCTAAAATATGGAGATATGCAATTTCTAAGCTAATATAAATGGGATTTAAACTAAAAATATTCAAACCCTAGTTCTCTAATTAGCTAAATGGATGCATCATGGAAGCCATTAATGGAAGCTAAGCTATTATGAAACTAATTTAAACTAGAATATGCTAAATGTATGCAAAGTATGAGTGTGAGTGTGAGTGATTTTAACAAAATAAGTTTGAATTTGAGAGATGGATCCATTTGTCTTCAGCTAGTGACCTATTTATAGGAAAGCAAATGAGAAATGGAGGGTTAAGATTGAAAAAGCTCATCAATGGTCAAGGATGGAGGAAATTAGAGGCATGGATCATGGATTCTCATCAAGGGATGAAAATCAATGATGAGATTTAATCAAGGTTTCTCATTCCTTCTAAACAAGCACTTTTTACCTGTACAAGAGGTCAAAAGTTAACTTGCACAAGAAGTCACAGTTTAACTTGGATTTGAATTTAAGTAAGAATATTCCCTTTCTACAATGATTTGAGGAGAAAGAATATTCTTTGGAATATTCATGGGTGAGGAAAAAGGATATTTTTCTAATTAAAACAAATTTTAATTGTGTGAAAGGGGAATGAATATTCCATGGAATGTTCCCTTGCAAGTGGGAGGAACTGGATTAATTAGATAATTGTTAATTAAACAAGGTTTAATCATGCGATTATGGGAATTAGAAGAATAAAGTGATACTCATTAAATTAAATGATTTAATGAATGAGAAAAAGGTGAAATGACATTTAATTAAATAACTTAGGGTTATTTAATTAAAGGGAAAGACTTAGGGAATTAAATTAAATACTTTGATTTATTTAATTTAATGAGATGAAATGTTAGCGTGAAAGGGGGTGAATTAACCTGATTTGATGAATTTGGTTAGTAGATGCAAATGATGCAATTAATTAAATAGCTAAGATAATTTACTCAATTAAGTGAAAAGATGATGGTTTTTAAGAGGAAAAGATGTTAGTATACCCAATTCAAGTGCATGATATCATTCAGGACATTTTTTAGTGTCTACAATGGTTTTCTAACATCGACCCCTCCAAATACCTTAATGATTTTGTAGGATGTTGGAACAACTTGCATGTTTTTTGTGTCATTCCTATGCATGTGATACACAGTCAACTTGGTTCATCATAGCCTGGTGCATAGTATCACATGCATTATCAATTTAGGCACTCTAAACATTTCAGTTCAATTATTGCATTCCAAATACACCTAATACCATCTCATTTCCCATTTCTCATCACCATCCATTTTATCTTTCCTAATCATGGATTGTATATTCACATTCATTCTCTATTTCTTCCATATGTATCTACACTAAATTTATTAAGATGGTAAGCTAGTCTTCATGTCCATCCAAATCATCTCATCGTTGCATTTCCATCTTAAGTTTTTAGATTTGTTATTCTAAGAATTTTCTCATCATTGCATTTTCATCTTAAGTTTATATTTATTATTCTAGGTGAGGAAGAGAAAGAGAGATATGTGAGATAGAGAGACATAGAGATAGGTGAGATAGAGAGATGAGAGATCTATAGAGGGAGGGTGGTATAGGTAGATAAGGAGGGATGAGGGGAGAGGTAAGAAGGGGAGATAGATAGAAAGCTAAGATAGAGAGATCTAGGTAGATAGTGGAGAGAAATAGAGGCTAGATAGGCTAGGCCTTATACCCTATTGGATGAACCCTCAACCCTATACACTCCTAAACTATTACCCTTTTTAGCATATACATTATATCATACCCTAGATACTCTAAACCTTACATTCAGCCTTAGATCATAAAACCTATACACTCTATCATAAAACCTTATACCTTAAACCCTCAAGGTTCGTATACTCTCAAACCTAAACCTTATAACTCAATCTTATAATCTCAACCCTGGAACATATACTCAACCCTATACCCTATACCCTCAACCCTAAACCCTATACTCTCAACCCTAAACCCTAAATCGTATCCCTCAACCTTAGGCCTTAAATCATATAGGCTAAACCCTCAACCCTTTACCATATACCCTATTGACCATAAACCCTATCCGTCAACCTTAGACCCTAAGGAATTTATAATAAACCCTCAACCATATATAGTCAACCCTAAACCTATACCATATACCTTCAACCCTAGGCACTAAAGCCTATTGGATAAACCCTTGAGCCTATACACTCCTAAATAATACACCCTAAACCCTATACACTATATCATATACCCTATGCTCTAAACCCTACACCCAACCCTAGGTCATAAAACTTATACACTCTACCCTAACCTTAAACCTTCAACCCTCAAGGTTCCTATATTCTCAACCCTATACCCTATACCCTATCCTTCAACCCTAGGAATTAAATCCTATAGGTTAAATCCTCAAACCTATATCATATACCCTCTTGACCCTAAACCCTATCCCTAAACCTTAGACCCTAAAGCATATATAATAAACCCTCAACCATATACAATCAACCCTAAACCACATATCATATACCCTCATCCCTAAACCATCTACCTCAACCTTGGGCCCTAAATCCTAATGGATGAATCATCAATCCAATACACTCCTAAATGATATACCCTAAAAAAAAAACTATATCTTATACCCTATAACCTAAAGCCTACACTCAACCATATATCGTAAAACCTATACACTCTACTCGAAACCTTATAACTTCAACCCTTAAGGTTGCTATATACTCAAACCTAAACCTTATGACTCAATGTTATACTATCAAACCTAAACCATATACTGAAACATATAGCCTATAACCTCAACCATCAACCCTAAACCCTATCCCTCAACCTTAGGCCTTAAAGCCTATAGGCTAAACCCTCAACCATATATTATTTACCCTCTTGACCCTAAACCTTATCCCTCAATCTTAGACCCTAAGGCTCATATAATAAACCCTCAACCATATATAATAAAACTTAAACCCTATATCATATATCTGCAACCCTAAACCATATCCCTCAACCCTAGGCCCTAAAGCCTATTGGATGAACCCTTGAGCCTATACACTCCTAAAAGATATACCCTAAACCCTAGATACTATATTGTATACCCTATACTCTAAACCCTACACTCAACCCTAGGTCATAAAACCTATAAACTCTACCCTAAACCTTATACCTTCAACCTTCAAGGTTCCTATATTCTCAAACCTAAACCTTATAACTCAATCTTTTACTCTCATCCCTAAACCATATACTAAACCCTATACCCTCAAAACTAAACCGTAAACCCTATCGCTCAACCGTAGGCCCTAAATCCTATTGAATAAAACCTTAACCCTATACTATATACCCTCTTGACCCTAAACCCTATCCCTCAACCTTAGACCCTAAGGCCTATATAATAAACCCTCAACCATATTCAGTCAACCCTAAACCATATATCATATACTCTCAACCCTAAAACATATCCCTAAAACCTATTAGATGAACCCTTATCCCTATACAGTCCTAAATGATATATCCTAAACCTTATACACTATATAATATACCCTATACTCTAAACCCTACACTCAATCATAGGTCATAAAAACTGTACACTCTACCCTAAATCTTATACCTTCAACCCTCAAAGTTCCTATACGCTAAAACCTAAACCTTATAACTCAATATTATACTTTCAATCCTAAACCACATACTTAACCCTATACCCTATCCATCAACCCTAGGCCCTACAACCTATTGGATGAACCCTCGACCCTATACACTCCTAAATGATATACCTAAATCTTATACACTATATCATATACCCTATACTCTAAACCATACACTCAACCCTAGATTGTAAAACCTATACACACTACCCCAAACCTTATACCTTCAACCCTCACGGTTCCTATACCCTCAAACCTAAACCTTATAACTCAATCTTATACTCTCAACCTTAAACCATATATTGAAACCTATAGCCTATACCCTCAACCCTAAATTCTATAGCATCAACCCTAAAATCCATCCCTCAACCCTAGGCCTTAAAGCCTATGAGCTAAACCCTTAATCCTCAAACCTATACCATATACCATCTTGTCCCTAAACCCTATCCCTCAACCTTAGAACTTAAGTCCTATATAATAAAACCTCAACCATATATAGTCAAACCTAAACCCTATATAATATACCCTCAACTCTAAACCATATCCCTCAACCCTAGGCCCTATATAATCAATCATAAACTATACACTCTACAAACTAAACCTTAATACATTAACCATATACCTATATGTTAAACCCTAAAACCAACATCAATAATTTAACGTGTTGAAATCTGCATATAATTAAATTAAATCTCCAAATCCTCAACTCTCAACTCTCGATCATAAACTATAAACCCTAAACCCCTAAACCATAGTCCCTAGACCCTAAGTAATGAATAATTTAGAGAGATATAAGATATAAAGAAGATGTGAGATAGAGATAAGAGATATCTACATAGGGAGGTATGTAGAGGTAGATAAGGAGGGATGAGGGGAGAGATAGAAAGGGGAGATAAATAGAAAGTTGAGATAGAGAGATAGGTAGTGGAGAGAGAGCTTAGTTAGATAGAGAGAGGTAAATCTAGGGAGATATAAGTGAGATAGGTAATAATATAGATGGTGAGGAGAGTATATAGGGGGTATATGTTAGATAATATATAAATAGGTAGGTAGACCCTCAAACCTCTATCATCGACCATAAACCCTACACCCTAAACCCAAAAAAAGTTAGGTGATTCACTTTGAAACCTTAACACTAAAACATATACCCTCAACTCTAAATTATTCATATAAATAACAACACATTAGAGAGATATAAATGGAGGAGTGAGAGAGAAAGGGATGTAGAGACAAAGAGAGGGAGGGGAAGAAATATTGAGAGAGATAGAAAGATGATTTTTATATTCATAGGAACATGTAAACATTATAACACACTTGAGAACTACTGTTAATATGAATTTTTGAACATGGGGGAGAAATTTTATTCTTAGAAACATAAGTAAACTATAATCTAGATAGAGATGTATTGAGAGATGTAGAGAGGTACAAAGAGTTAGGGAAAGAGGGAGGGAGATATGTAGATAGGGAGAAATCAGAATTAGAGATAGGGAGAGACAGGTATAGAGAGACAAAGAGATACATGGGAGAAAATGAGTAGAAAATGAAGGAGGGAAATAGAAATATTTGAAAAAAGAGTACAAAGGGGGGAGGGAGAGGTTGGGAGAGATACAAAGATTTGGAGGAACAAAGAGGGATAAAAATATTTTGGGGGGAGGGATGGAGGCATAGAGAGAGGAATATTTGACAGAGAGATATAGAGAGAGTTAGAGACTAAGGTGGAGGGAGAGAGGCATGGATAGATTCAAATACATGATGATTTTAGTGCAAGCCAAAAAATGAGCATTTTTTGGCTTTTACAAAACACATATGCATTTTGACTTGCACAAAACATGTACGTGTTTGCATTTTACAAAAAAGTACGTGTTTTGGCTTGAAATTAGGCTTGGATGGTTCATTTGCCTCATTTTGATGTGATTTTTTCCTCCATTCTCATTTTTCAACTTGCTCATCACCAGGTTTACACATTATAAATCAAATCTTAGTAAAATTACCACCATATTATTTTTTTAGATTTGAACTACATTAACATGCGTATTTTTATTTTCTTTCACTAATGTTTCCATAGTTATTAGAGACATGTATTTACTTATTTTAATTATTTTTCTTGTGATCAATGACATAGTCAGGTTAACTATACCTGATCCATACAAATTTGAGGCATATTTAATCCACTAAGCAACAATCCCAATAAGATATTCAATATCAATAAAAATGAAGAAGTCATTAAAACTAACATGCTAAAACATGAAATCGTGAAAAAAATATATTCTAAGATATTGAAACTTATCCTATTGGGGGAGTGGTGCCACATTGATGTGGAATAGCGACCCTTTCCCAATCCCTTGGATAATATGAGCCTTTCCAATTGATTTTATTGATTAAAATTGATGGAAACTTATGAAAAAGATGAATGAAAACATGATGAAAGCTATATTAACATGATGAAAGCTATATTAACTTTGTGTAAGTGTATACAAACCTATTCTAAATGTATGCAAGATTCAAATATGCAAGACATAGATTATAAAATATACTAAATGGATGAAAAATAAGTTACCATGGAACCCATTAATGGATGCTAAGCTAATAATGCATGAAAATTAACCTAAAATTCTTTTAAACATAAAAAATGAGTGAAAATGGGTGTGAGTTTCAATAGAATAAATTTTCTATCAAAATATAGATCCCTATTCAATAGATGCAAAGTCTATTTATGTAATAGGAAAAACAAAATCAATAGTCAAGATTGAAAGAATCAATCAATGGTCATGATGGAAAGAAGATGGAGGCATGGATCATGGATTCCAATCAAGGGTTGAGAATGCAAGTTGATATTTAATCAAGGGCTCACAATCATGCAAAGAAGCACACTTTCAAAAATATCTCAAGAAGTTTGTTGAAAATTTGTTACAAGGAAGAATATTCCCTTTTTTGAATGAGTGAATAGGGAGAATATTCTCATGCAAGTGGATGAGGAAAATTAACATTTAGAATATTAATAAAAGTTTAAATAATGTGAAAAGGGGAGGTATATTCCATAGGAATATTCCCTTTTGGAGGAATTTAGGATTTAACATTAAATAATTAATTTATTTAATGAAAGGGGTAAAATTGGGATATTTAATTAAATAAATAGGATAACTAGGATTTATTTAATTAAATAAGAAGATATAAGAAGGCTAATTAAATAATTTGCATTACTCAATTAGACAACATGAAAGGTGAATATGATAGAAAGTGAACTAACCTAATTAGATTAATAGGTGAAAACGAAGCCTTTGATTAATGAACTAAGTTAATTAAATCAAATAAACGAAAAGAGGACAAATTTTAGGATGAAACAATGTTAGTATATCAGATTTGAGTGTGTGATATCATTTAGAAAAAATTTAAGTGTTTACATTTTTCCCCTCTTTGAAGCAAGGTTCTTTTTATGTTGGTTCAAAGACTAATGTTTTTTCAGATTAAAATTGTTGCTCATATCAAAATTTTAAAAATACTTTTTTGGATGCCCCACTATTGCCCCAATGGAAGGAATAAAGCTAGTTCTCTTCCCCCTCGAAAGATCAAGATTTTTTTTTGAATTTTGGGTTGATCTCTCAACAAAGATTGAACATTGATGTAGCTCAAAGAAGATGAGAAAGATCAAATGTCTAAGGTAGATAGATTTGATGATGTATACACAATCATTGACCATGGGTAACCTCATGTACATTTTGATATATAACACATGTATTTGATACTTAGACGAAACTATTAGTAGAGATAGAAGAATGAGAAGAATAAGATGGACATATTAACCATTTATTTTGAGATTGATTCAAAATTCCAATAAGTCCATGATCCATCGAGACTTTATTAGATTGTGGTGATGAGATGGATGATTTTGTTCATATCCAGGATTGGGACTTTCTGTCATTCCTTATGTTTGATATAACACATAGACACGATGCATCATGGTATTGATAACTAGGATGATGTTGTATCTAGTGTGATGAAATTTGACTATGAAAACATATAGGTTAGAAGTTTAGAATTTCTTAGACCAAAGGATAAGTAATAGTCAACAAGCTACTCCAAACATCCTTCCTACACACAACTAAGCAAGTATACACCAAGATTATTTTACAGGAATATTGCACAAGCACAAAAAATGAAAGATAATGATTGATGCCCCATTCCTTTCTCTCTAAATCATTGAGACATCATTGAGAGGTCCTTAGAATGGGTCAGTAATAAAAATCACAAGAACAGATAAAAAATAAATAGTCAATGTTGTTTATATCTCTTGCCAAAGGGTGTGTTGTGAGGATAAATATCCAAAGTGATTGCCAATGATAATGCCCATTATAGGAAGGATGCATCCTAGGACATGTTATAAGATGTTGGTGGGTTGATAGGTTGTTTGAAAGTTCGTTGATATAAGGTTTGATTGACATGTTTGATCATGATCAAGAGTTTGAATTTTGTGTTTAAAGGTTCTACTTTTGTTGATTGTTTTACTTGTTTTCCATTTGTGTTACCAAAGGATAAGGATGGTGATGAATTTATTATGGATGGAATTTTATTGTGGGTGCAATTGAAATGGGATGGGTGGTTTTGGGATTTTTTGGAATATTTCAATGTTTTTGGTATTTTGAAAATTATTTTGAGGTTATTTTTTATTTTTTTAAAAGTTTATGTGAATGTTTTGGTTTTTGATTATTTGAGGTTTACATTATTTTAAGTTTTCCAATATTTTTGTGTTTTCTAAGGTTTTCAAATGTTTTTTTATTTTCTGAATTTTTAAATGTTTTTGTGATTTTTGAGATTTTGTAAGTGTTTTTGGATCTTTCGCACGATGTTGACGAGTGTATGGATATGTGATGATTTTAGTGATATGTTTGGGATTTTGTTGAAATCTAAGCTAGAATCGATTGATTGGATTGATAGATTACCAATGGTGATAACATTATTGAGGATGCTAAAAAATTTAAGGATAGTGTTGAACAACACAAAGATTGGGAAATGATATATCTTGACATGATGATGGATTGATTGGATAAGATAGATCAAGATTTTGAAGCTAGTCTTGGAAAAAAAAAAATTAGAATGATTTGATGTGATGTTGAAGTGAAAGGCAGATTCAACTAATATTGATTGTGTTGAACAACACAAAGATTAGGAAATGCTATATCCTAAGATTATGATGAATTGATTGGATAAGATAGATCAAGATTTTTAAGCTAGGCTTGGAACAAAACAAATTAGAATGATTTGATGTGATGTTGAAGTGAAAGGTAGATTCAATTGATATTGATTGTTTTCATTTATGTTTGATAAAAGATAAAGCTTGATAAGGAACATCTTCTTGTAAAAATGTGTCATGGGCTAGTGATTTAGATTGTTTCTTACAAATGATTTGAGCAATTCGATTTTGCATTTTGAATTTTTTTAGATCACCATATAAGTTATAGGATATAACACAAGATATATTCTCAAATTCATATGTAAGAATCTATCCTGGTGTCTAATAATGTATCAAATGATATGGGTGGATGCATGGATAAAAGAATGGATTGATGGAAGAGTATGCAAAGGATGACATAGATTATCTCATGATAGGATAACATGTTTTGATAGAGTATGCCTCTTCGAAAAATGCCTCATGGCTCAAATAATTCTAGATAGAATAGGACCAATGATAGTGACCCATGTCAAGATTTTTACCATAAGCAAGTGTGAAGTACATACCAAACCTTTGCCAAGATCAAGATAAGTTAGATGGGATGAAAATGGATTGGATAATGAAGGGTTCCTGGATTTATTATGGATAAGATGGATGGAATGTGGAATTTATTATGGATGGGATGTGGAATTTATTATGGATGGGATGAGATGCTTCTACCTAAAATGGTGCACATAGATGCTCAATTATACTCATGAGGCTCTTTTTCTAGGTTTTCATCATGGTACTTGTCCAAAGCGCCACAAAATTGGTTTTCACTATAGGACAACTTTTCTCTTGACTATTTTCTTAATTTTTTGAAAGTTTATGCTTATGTCGAACCACCTGGTGGTGCTGATAGAGAAACTATTGGTGTTGATATATATGTTATTGTCATGAAGTGCCAATGATATTCTTCTCGGAGGAGTTTCTTTGTTAGGATATGGGGACTTGAATGTAATCCTTGAATTCTCTTATCTGCTTTGTCAATATCAGAGTTAACCTTACCTAGATACACACATCACAATAGAGTGTCATTAGAGTCACATACCATCAATATGAGAGTTTGATACCATGGATGTCGAAGTGGATGGTGGAATGCGTTGAGGGATACGAGATGCAGATGGATTGGTCGATAGTTTGGAATCTTTAATTCTCCAAACATGGGATGATGAGCAATGATGGGTGGATATGGAGATTCGATTGGGATCAAATTCTTGATATACCTTGTAGATCACTCTTGAAGCTTTCTTTTGTAGCAATGGATAGTTGTGATGGATGAACTTCCCTTTTAGATTTTTCCCATAGTTTCTTTGACTAATCGAGTATGATAGGGATGATTTTATTTATTTTGCTTTGGTATCCATGTAGATTTTTCTTGTCCATTTTTCTTTGTTGATTCTTTCTCTTCAATAATTTTATCTTTTCTTTGATATAGACCTATTTTTGGTGGTTGGTCCCAATTAGTGGGTGGAAATATGCATGGACGATGATTCATGATATGAATGGTTGGATTTTTGGTAGCAATTTCATCATAAGGAATCTTCGTGCTCCCCATATTGGTGTTTGCACTAGATAATTTTTCCCCTAGTATTAAGGGAGTATTATTGACATGCTTTGATTCTACTACTGACAAACCATTTCCTTGTTGTCTAATATTATTTAGCTTTACTGATTTTTGATAATTCTTGATATCCTCATACTCACTTTCTTTAGTCAGTATGGAGGATGTGTCTAATTTTGATGCTTCTTCAAAAGGTGTTGATTCTTTGCTATCCATATAGGATTCTTTCCCATGATCTATTTCTTCTTGCTCTTCAAAGTATGTTTTTGATTTACCATCCATGTAGAGGTCTTATTCATGATCAATTTTTTATGTCTATGAATTCAACTATGCCTTGATCATGTGTAAATATATTAAGAGTAGGAGACTCTTGTTCCTTGGTAATGATATCAAGAGTATGTGACTCTTGTTTTGGATGAAGATCATCTACATAAATTTACATTAGGATTAAGCATCTCATGTGGGTAGATGGATGAGTATATGATATATGTATATGATCATTATTTGCGACATCTTTTATGGATTGGAGAAACCAATTAGATCATGGTAGTATCTTGGGGATATGGATCCTTGATCTTGACTACGTGTAGTGTTATCTCAAATATTCTTTGGTTCATGTTATTTACATGGATAAATTTCAAAGGATGGATTGTTTGAAAAGAGTTCTTGAATGTTTTCATTATGCACGAGTATTGGCTCGATATTTTCTTGATCTTAAATTTTATTTGGATCAAGTGTTGAATTAAGGATTCCTTGAATATCTGCAACCATGAGGTCAAAGTATGTCAAAATGTCTTGGAAAGGACCATTTCTATACTTTGGTGAAATATTTTGATCATTCTTGGGAATACATTCTTGAGATATGTCATCTAACTCATTAGGTGATGTGGAGATATTGTCGACATGATCATTGGTGAATCGATCTTGAATATTTTTCTCAAAAATTGTGGTGAGGGTATTTTCAATGTTTTCAATCATAGGATTAAATGATGTTAACACTTCTTGAAATAGATAATTTTTGGATACTATTGATGGGTTTTGATCATGATTAAAAAGTTATTTTTGATGTATGTTGATTCGATCATCATAGATGTGGTAGAAAAACCTTCAAGGGGCTCATTGATGGATATATCTTGATCATTGTTTTCAATAATTATGGTGGAGAGATTGTCACTATTATCATTAATGGTTGAATCTTGATCATTGTCCTTGATAGTTATTTTTCCTTGATCAATAAGCTCTTGGGTGAGATCTTTGAGTTTGATACAATTTGATGTGTCATGACCTTTTGTGCTATGGTATTCACAATAAGTAGTATGATCATCCCATGGGAACTTGATGCTAGGTTCACCTCCATTTAATGATTTTGGAATATTGATAATTTTTACATGGAATAATGTGTTTAATGCTAATTTAATTGGCTCCCCTAGAGTGTATTCATGTTAGGTAGTGGTGTTGTTGTCTTACATGATTTGTGCTTGTTGAGATTTATCTAGTTGTGATTCATCTTGGAGATGTGGTGATTGATATTTTTGTTGAGGTTGTTGATTTTGATATCCAGCTTCTTGATATTGAAGATTTTGTTCTTGATGTGGTTTTGGACACAGCTCAATGTTTTTTATGACATGGTTTAACCAATGGAGGAGTGTGTCAATTTTGGTGTGGAGATGTCTCTTGGTGATATGAATCAATGAACTTGGTAAGTATAACAATTTGATTTAAAATGATCTTGATTTTGATTTTGATACCCTTGATAAGGTTGATTTGGTTGTTGGTCAAGCATATTTGGAATATACACTTGTGATATTTGTATGGGATGATGCAAAAATTGATTTTGGAAAATGTTATGATTTGGGATGATGTTTAGATTTTGCATTATAGATTGGCATCAAAAAAATTTTTGGTTGGGAAACACATTGATTTTATTTAGGTAACCTTGATTTTGCATGGTGTTTCCTTGATTTGGATTAATAAATTGATTTGTCAATATATTGTTTGGATTTTGAAAAAAATTGGTGTAATTTACAAACATATCTATCTGATAGTTCACCAAGTGTGGATTTGACATTTTCATGTTTGGTAAGTTTTTATTTGGTATACTCACATTTTGAATGTATTGATTTGATGGAATAATGTTGTTTTTTCGAAGACTCATGTATTGATCGTTTGGTTGATAGATTTGTAGGTTTTGATTTTGATTTAAATCTACCATAGGGAAATGTGTTCCAAAATTTAGATTGGGTATACTAACATTTGTTGTAGAATTAAGGTTTGTAGGATATAATGATCTCATATGTGAATTATATAAATGTGATTTTTGATAATCAATTGGTATTGTAAGGCTTTGATAGTTTGGCTTTTTAGATCACTCATGATGTATGAATTGAGTTTATATTCCATATTTTTCTTGTGTTTTGACCTTGTTGCAAAAGTGAACCTCTAAGGTGTTTTGGACCAATTATGTGAGTGGATGATGAAATGGGTGAGTGCTATGGGGGATGAAATTTCTAAAATTTTGGACAACGCTTTTAGACAGAAGTTTTGATGACTTTCACTTCATGGATAAAGATGACAATGAACTTGTAAATCTTTCAAATTAGACTTGTGACCTTTCAAGATAAACTAGTCCGCAAAGGTGATAACTAACCCAACTAAATGCATGGAAAAGGATCCATTTCACACACAAAGTAGCTAATTTAGGGTTTGGGTTGATAGATTTCTAATTCCACAATGTTGGTGTGTTTCAAAAGTTCACAAAATTTGGTGAAGAGAAGTGTGAATTATGTGAAAGTTGGATGTAATTTTTGACCCAAAATGTTAACCTAGAATGTACCTTTGTTTTGCAAGACCAATGTAGTGAGAAAAATGCTATACCTATAAATTGATGATACTCCAAGAACCACAATGATTGTGGAAATATAATCCAGTGATTTTGACAATAGAACTCAATGATTTTGGAAAATAGAATTTTGACTCAATTTTTGCAATATTTTCCTTGTCTCAAATTGCTTGTTTTGGGGAGTCAAAGTTTGAACATAAATCAATGTGGGGTGTTCATTTTATTTAATCTTGGATTAATGAAGTTATTTTTACCACATAAAATTTATTTCTCTAATTTTAGACTAAAATGTCTATGTTGAAAACATCATTCATTTCATAAAGTCTATTATGTGACAATCATGAAGTTAGGGGCATAGTTACCTATGTTAACTTTGGAAAGTATGGATTTGGATAAAAGCCAATATATTTAGAATTATGGAAGCATAAAATTCTTAGGACAAGAATCAATATCATGACTTTTTCAAAGGATGTCCATGCTTAAACCAAAGGGTTTGAAATTTTTGAGAAACTTGTTGATGTGTGTTTGCAATGTTTTGGAACCAAGCAAGTATTAAATTGACTCACAATAATTTAAAATCCTAGCTCAAGTGGGTGCATATTTCTTAGTAGGATTACCATCATCCCCTAAGAGATGATTAATTTGTGAAGATGGAATGGAAAAATAGGCTATGTCAAGGAAATGTATTGTCTTGACACACCAAGCAAAAGAGTCCCTTCCCTATTTTCTTTATTGCCTCAACCAAAAACTCGACATGGTACTTGTAACTTCTTGGAATTATACTATTCCAATGAACTACTTCAAAATATGCTTTAGATATGAAATTGGTGAGCCACTACTAACAAATTTTCTTAATCAAGACTTTCGGGATAAATTGATGCCTATATGTGTGACAATTCACTCAAGTAAGATGCCTCTTACCCCTTAGAAACATCTAAGGTTTTGATGTATCACATAGATACTAGGGGAGACATTTGTCTGTGTAAGACAATAGCACCAGTTGGTTAATGAATGTCATCACAATAATTTATTTATAAAATGGACCAAAATGAAATAACTACTTGGGGGTAAGTGCACAAAGATGGTTCCCAAAAAGGGGACTTAAGTGGAAAACTTTTTCTAAAATCAGTAAATACTGACCTTGGATGTGAAATTGAGGATACTTACACTCAAAATTTTGAGATGGAACAAAAATAAGGATTCAAGTGCTCTGAGTCTACTTTCTAAACTACTAATTTATTTTTAAAATGGTTGAGATTAAGGAGTTCAAATGAGGGACGTACACAAATTGGTGTTGTTTTTGTCAAAAAAACACAACATAGCAACTCTTGTAGGACCCTCGCACGGTGAATTTTTTTTTAGTATTTTTATAATCGCAACGGTCAGAAGTTAGCTAACAATATGTGGTTGATGCACGATTTTTCTGATAATTTTTTAATGAATATTTGATCTTTTACTAATTTTCGAAGTGGACATTTCCTAAAAAATAGAATTTTGGTCATGCTACCCCTACAAATTTTGGAAACTAATTGATTTTTTTGCATTTTCTTTTATATTTGTAGAATGGAGTCTAGTTTCTAAAAATATAATTTATTTGAAAAATCAATGAACGGTTAATTTATAACAAAAAAAATACCAAACACTATTTTTTGGCAAAAAAAAAGACATACTGATAAAATAAATTATGGATGAAAGGCTTAACATTTTCAGAAAGTGAAAAAAATTACATCGTTGGATAGCTAAGAGAGAACCCAACATTACCCATGTGTTCGATTTTTTTGATATTGAACCATGTGCAATCTTGATGATGAGCACAAACTCGATTATGAGAAATATGGTAATTTTTTTAAAAACACGTCTCTAGTCATTGGGAATTCCCTCCAAGTCTTTGGGTTGGTATTCCAAGGAAAATGCCAAGCCTAAAGCTCGGTAATTCCCAAATCAACATATAACACAATCGCGTTATAACGTGTTTGCGTTATATCTCACTTTTCACATGGTTTTTGCTTCTGTGGAAAACATGTCACCTAAGACATAACGTGAGCGCATTATAACTCACTCGCATTATGTCTTACTTTATGTTAAATTTTAATATATTGAATGTATGTTGATATATTTGTCTATTTGTATGTACATGTATGCTTGTATGTCATGTATGTATGTATCAATGCATATATATTGTATGTATGCCCCTATGTATGTTAGATTGTATCTACACACGTATGTATGTATTTTTTTATGGATATAAGATTATATATACATATTTATTATGCTTGTATGTATCCATTTATGTATTTCTTTAGATGGAGGAAGAATTTAGAGAGAGTCTGGAGAGATGGAGAGGGGGTGGAAGTGAGAGTTTAAGAGAGAGGGAGTGGGAGAGAAGGGGTTGGAGTGAGAGGGAATTACCTAGGTAGGGTGGTAGGGATAGAGGGAGGGAGAGAGAGATAGAGAGGTGGGGTGGGAGGGAGATAATTAAGGGAGAGGGAGAGAGAGAGAGAGATGGAGAGAAAGAGAGAGTTATGTAGGTAGGGTGCCAAAGGGAGAGACTTGGGAGGGTGAGGGGGGTGAGAGGGAGAGACTTGAGAGATAGGTAGTGAGAGGGAGTTTAAGAGAGATGGAGTGCGAGAGAGAGGGAGTGGGAGAGAGAGGGAGTGTGAGTGAGAGACTTGAGACAGGGAGAGGGTGTGGGAGGGAGTGACCTGATAGAGGTAGAGAAAGAGGGGGGTGGAGTGAGAGGGAATTATCTAGGTAGGGTTGGAGGGATAGATAGAGAGAGGGGAGAGAGACAAAGAGAGATTTACCTAGATAGGTTTCCAGAGGGAGAGACTTGACAGAGAGAGAGGAGGTGGGAGGGAGAGACATGAGAGAGAGGGAGGGAGAGGTAGTGGGAGGAGAGAGTGGGATAGAGTGGGAGGGACATAAAGAGAGATGGATAGAGGGAGTGAGAGAGGGTGGTAGGGATTGATTGAACGAGAGGTACGTAGAAAGAGGGAGATGGTAGATAGAGACAATTAGAGAGGGTAGGAGGGAGGGAATGAGGGAGAGGTGAGATGTATAGATAAGGAGAATGCGATAGAGGTTGAGGGAGTAGGGTGGAGGACCTATAGGGTTGATGGTTTCTAGGGTATTAGGGTTTAAAGTTTGAGGGATGAGGGAATAGGGTCGATGGTAGAGGGTATTTGGTTGAGGGTATAGTGTAGAAGGTTTAAGGGTTTAGGGTTGAAGGTTTTGGGGTAAATGGTTAAGGGTTTATTTGGCTAAGGGTAGAGGTTTTAGGGTACACGTTTGAGGGTATATGGTTGAAGGATTAGGTTCAAGGTCCAATGTAAGGGGTAGAGGGTTTAGGGTCTAAGGATTGAGGTATTAAGGGTTGAGGGTTGAGAATTGAGGGATTAATGTATAGGGTAAAGGGTAGACAGTAGAGGGTTTAAGGGTTGTGGGTTGAAGATTGAGGGTTTAAGCTATAGGGTTGAGTGATTAGGGTTGAGGGTCCAATAAATAGGGTAGAGGTTATAGGGGTTGAGAGATTGAGGGTTGACGGTTTAGGGATTAGGGTAGAGATTTTTATTGGATTTCACGGTATAAGGGTTTAGGATAGAGAGTATTGGGTTGAAGGGTTGAGGGTTGAGGGTTGAGGGATTAAGAGGGTATAGGGGTAGAGGGATTAGGGTTGAAGGGTTGAGGGTTGAGCATTGATGGTTGAGGGATTAATATGGTATAGGGGTAGAGGAATTAGGGTTGAAGGGTTGAGGGTTGAGAGTTGAGGGATGAAGAGGGTATAGGGGTTCAGGGATTAGGGTTTAAGGGGGTAGGGTTGAGGGATTAAGAGGGTATAGGGTTTGAGGGATTAGGTTTTAAGGGATGAGGTTTGAGGATTCAAAGATTAAGAGGGTATAGGGGTAGAGGTATTAGGGTTGATGGGTTGAGGGTTCAGTGTTGAGGGATTAAGAGGGTATAGGGGTTCAAGGATTAGGGTTTAAGGGTTGAGAGTTGAGGTTTGAGGGATTAAGAGGGTATAGGGGTTGAGGTATTAGGGTTTAAGGGTTGAGGGTTCAACAATTAAGAGTGTATAGGGGTAGAGGGATCGATAGGGTATAGGGGTAGAGGTATTAGGGTTGAAGAGTTGAGGGTTGAGGGTTGAGGGTTGAGGGTTGAGGGATTAAGAGGTTATAGGGGTTAAGGGATTAGGATTGAAGGGTTTAGGGTTGAGGGTTGAGGATTGAGGGTTGAGGGTTGAGAGATTAGGGTTGAAGGGTCGAGGGTTGAGGGTTGAGGGATTAGGGTTTAAGGGTTCACGGTTCAGGTATTAAGATGGTATAGGGTTTGAGAGATTAGGGTTGAATGGTTGAGCATTTAGGGTTGATGGATTAATAGGGTATAGGGGTAGAGGGATTAGGGTTGAAGGGCTGAGTATTGAGGGATTAATATGGTATAGGGGTAGAGGGATTACGATTGAGGGTTGAGCATTAAGTCTTGAGGGTTGACCATTGAGGGTTGAGGGATTAAGAGGGTATAGGGGTTCATGGATTAGGGTTGAAGGGTTGAGGGCTGAAGGTTGAGGGTTGAGAGTTGATGGATTAAGAGGGTATAGGGGTTGAGGGATTAAGAGGGTATAGGGGTAGAGGGATTAGTGTGTAAGGGTTGAGGGTTGAGGGATTAATAAAGTATAGGGGTAGAGGGATTAGGGTTTAAAGGTTGAGGGATTAAGAGGGTATAGGGGTTCAAGGATTAGGGTTCAAGGGTTGAGGGTTGAGGGTTGAGCATTGAGGGTTGAGGGTTGAGTGTTGAGGGTTGATGGTTTAGGGTTGAGGGTTGAGGGATTAAGAGGGTATAGGGGTTGAGGGATTAGGGTTGAAGGGTTAAGGGTTTAGCATTGAGGGTTGAGGTATTAATAGGGTATAGGGTAGAGGGATCAGGGTTGAAGGGTTGAGGGATTAATAGGGTATAGGGGTAGAGGGATTAGGGTTGAAGGGTTGAGGGTTGAGTGTTGAGGGTTGAGGGATTAATGGGGTATAGGGGTAGAGGGATTAGGGTTGAAGGGTTGAGGGTTGAGCATTGAGGGTTGAAGGATTAATAGGGTATAGGGGTACAAGCATTAGGTTTGAAGGGTTGAGGGTTGAGGTATTAATAGAGTATAGGGGTAGAGGGATTAGGGTTGAAGGGTTGAGGGATTAATAGGGTATAGGGGTTCAAGGATTAGGGTTTAAGGGTTTAAGGGTTGAGGGTTGAGGTTTGAGGGATTATGTGGGTATAGGGGTTGAGGGTTGAGCATTGAGGGTTGAGAGATTAATAAGGTTATAGGGTTACATGGATTAGTATTGAAGAGTTGAGGGTTGAGGGTTGGGGGATTAGGGTTTAATGATTGAGGGTTGAGCGTTGAGGGTTGAGAGATTAATAGTGTGGATGCTAAAATCTGCAAATGGTTAGCTTGATTTTAACATCCTCATAGGATAACATAACATTCTTCAAAACAAAATGATAAAACCAAATTAAGCATGCAAAGAAGACATGAAACATAATCTATCCTATGGTGGATTGGTGCTCCTTATGATGTAGAAAGGATGCCCTTTCCCAATCCATGATAAGCAAGATGCCAAATGATAGATGATGAAGAGCAATATTGACTCTCAAATGAAGAGAGCAACCTTGCCTCAAGATGTAATTGCTAAGAAAATGGTGTTGTGATGAGCAAGATTAGTTCTCTCATGAAGAGAGTAACCTTGCAAGTGAGAATGTGTTGTTTTGTTGTAGATGATTTGTATTGAAATGCTTTGCATTTTATAGATTCAAGATTAGGAAGAGTGATAGATTTTGAATGAATGTGGGATCATTCAAAAAGCCAATGACAAGATGACACTTGTCAAAGTGTGAGAGGGTGAGGAATTGGAAAGCCTTGGCCAATGTGCCAATTTGAAATTCAAATTTGGATGAAATGACATGTTTAGGGGGGATGAAAGGTGCAATAAATGCCATGTTTGACTTGTGCAAATAGCATTTAAAACCTTGTTGGAAGGGACAAGTCCCTTTTGTGGGGAAGATTCAAATTGGAAGAATATTCCATTTTGATTCCATTTTGAATGTAATTAGAAGAAATAATAAATCAAATAAATGATTTATTGGTGCAAGTGGGTGGGTTAGTTAGGAGTTTAGATTTGACTCTAGTTGAGTCAAAAGCTAGAGAATGGTAATTGTGATTAGAAGTTAATTAATTTAGATTAATTAACTTAGGGGATTTTAGGGATTTGACATTTGATTTAAATCAGTTTGATTTATTAAATCAAATGAGAAGAACATAAGGATTAAATAATTTGATTTATTTAATGAACCTTAGGAAATTAATCAATAAATTGCTTTAATTGATTAATAGAAGAAATGAATGTTAATTTGTATGATGCATGATTGTTATTTTTGCATGTCTACATTTTTCCTCTCTTTGAAGCAATGTACTCGTTGCATTGGTTCAAAGAATGATGTTGTCGATATCGAAATTAAAAATTTTCTGCTTTTTTCGGATGCCCCAACAAAAAGAAGTACGTTAGTACAAATAGGTTATAGGGGTACATGGATTAGGGTTGAAGAGTTGAGGGTTGAGGGTTGAGGGATTAATAGGATATAGGTGTACATGGATTAGGGTTGAAGGGTTGAGGGTTGAGGGATTAAGAGGGTATAGGGGTTGAGGGATTAGGGTTTAAGGGCTGAGGGTTGAGGGTTGAGGGTTGAGGGTTGAGGGTTGAGGGATTAAGAGGGTATAGGGGTTGAGGGATTAGGTTTGAAGGGTTGAGGGATTAATAGGGTATATTGGTAGAGGGATTAGCGTTGAAGGTTGAGGGTTGACCATTGAGGGTTGAGCATTGAGGGTTGAGGGATTAAGAGGGTATAGGAGTTCAAGAATTAGGGTTTAAGGGTTGAGGGTTGAGGGAATGGGGATTAATAGGGTATAAGGGTAGAGGGATTAATAGGGTATAGGGGTACAATTATTAGGGTTGATGGATTGAGGTTTGAGCATTAAGGGTTGAAGGTTTAAGAGAGTATAGGGGTTTAGGGATTAGGGTTTAAGGGTTGAGGGTTGAGGGTTGAGGAATTAAGAGGGTATAGGGGTTGAGAGATTAGGGTTGAGGGATTGATAGGGTATAGGGGTATAGGGATTAGGGTTGAATGGTTGAGGGTTGAGGGTAGAGTGTTGAGGGTTGAGGGAATAATAGGGTATAGGGGTACAAGGATTAGGGTTGAAGGGTTGAGGGTTGAAGGGTTGAGGGTTGAGCATTGAGGGTTGAGGGACTAAGAGGGTATAGGGGTTGAGGGATTAGGGTTGAAGTGTTGAAGTGTTGAGGGTTGTGCATTGAGGGTTGAGGGATTAATAGGGTATAGGGGTAGAGGGATTAGGGTTGAAGGGTTGAGGGATTAAGAGGGTATAGGGGTTCATGGATTAGGGTTTAAGGGTTGAGGGTTGAGGGATTAGGGATTAATAAGGTTTAGGGGTAAATGGATTAGGGTTGAAGGGTTGAGCATTGAGGGTTGAGGGATTAATAGGGTAAAAGGGTACAAGGATTAGGGTTGAAGGGTTGAGGTTTGAGTGTTGAGGGTTGAGGAATTAATAGGGTATAGGGGTATAGGGATTAGGGTTGAAGGGTTGAGGGTTGAGCTTTGAGGGTTGAGGGATTAAGAGGGTATAGGGGTTCAGGTATTGGGGTTGAAGGGTTGAGTGTTGAGGGATTAAGATGTTATAGGGGTAGATGGATTAGGGTTGAAGGGTTGAGGGTTGAGCATTGAGGGTTGAGGGATTAAGAGGGTATAGGGGTAGAGGGATTAGGGTTGAATGGTTGAGGGTTGAGGTTCAAGTTCATGGTATAGGAGTAGAGGGATTAGGCTTGAAGGTTGGCGATTGAGCATTGAGGGTTGAGGTTGAGGAATTAGAGGATATATGGGATGAGGCTTGGCGTTTAGGGGTTGAGGTTGAGGTTTGTGGGATTAAGAGGGTATAAGGATAGAGGATTAGGTTTGAAGCGTTGAGGGTTGTGAGGGATTAATAGGGTATAGGGGTACAAGGATTAGGGTTGAAGGGTTGAAGTTAATAGGGTATCTGGTGGGGATTTGGGTTGAAGGGTTGAGGGTTGAGTGTTGAGGTTGTGAGGATTAGAGGAGGTATAGGGTTTAGGGATTGGGGTTTGAAGTTGAGGGTTGAGGGTTGAGGATGAAAGAGGGTATAGGGGTTGAGGAATTAGGGTTTTAAGGGTTGAGGGTTGAGGGTTGAGGTTAATAGGAGGTATAGGGGTAAAGGGATTAGGGTTGAAGGGTTGAGGGTTGAGGGTTGAGAGTTGAGGGTTGAGGGTTGAGGGATTAATAGGATATAGGAGTACATGGATTAGGGTTGAACGGTTGAGGGTTGAGCGTTGAGGGTTCAAGGATTAAGAGGGTATAGGGGTTTAGGGATGAGTTTAATGGTTGAGGGATTACGAGGGTATAGGGGTTGAGGTATTAGGGTTGAAGTGTTGAAAGTTGAGTGTAGAGGGTTGAGGGATTAATATGGTATAGGGGTAGATGGATTAGAGTTAAAGGGTTGAGGGTTGAGGGTTAAGCATTGAGGGTTGAGGGATTAAGAGGGTATAGGAGTTTAGGGATTATGGTTTAAGGGTTGAGGGTTGAGGGTTGAGGGTTGAGGGATTAATAGGGTAGAGGGATTAGGGTTGAAGGGTTGAGGGTTGAGCGTTGAGGGTTGAGGGATTATAGGGTATAGGGGTACATGGATTAGGGTTGAAGGGT
>CM021109.1:82306849-82489262 GCA_007115665.2 Sequoiadendron giganteum
GGTTGAGGGTTGAGGGATTTAGATGGTATAGGGGTTAAGGGATTAGGTTTTAAGGGTTGAGGGTTGAGGTTTCAAGGATTAAGAGGGTATAAGGGTAGAGGGATGAGGGTTGAAGGATTGAGGGTTGAGTGTTGAGGGATGAAGAGGGTATAGGGGTTCAAGGATTAGGGTTTAAGGGTTAAGGGTTGAGAGATTAAGAGGGTATAGGGATTGAGGTATTAGTTTTTAAGTGTTTAAGTGTTTAAGGGTTGAGGGTTGAGGGTTGAGGGATTAAGAGGGTATAGGGGTAGAGGGATTATTTTTTAAGGGTTGAGGGTTGAGGGTTGAGCATTGAGGGTTGAGGGATTAATAGGGTATAGGGGTACGGGTAAAAGGATTAGGGTTGAAGGATTGAGGGTTGAGCATTGAAGGTTTTGGGATTAAGAGGGTATAGGGGTTCAAGGATTAGGGTTTAAGGGTTGAGGGTTGAGGGTTGAGGAATTAAGAGGGATTAGGTTTGAAGGGTTGAGGGATTAATAGGGTATAAGGGTACAAGAATTAGGGTTGAAGGTTTGGGGGTTGAGCGTTGAGTGCTAAGGGATTAATAGGTTATAGGGGTATAGGGATTAGGGTTGAAGGGTTGAGGATTGAACATTGACAATTGAGCGATTAATAGGGTATAACGATGCAAGGATTAGGGAGGGTTGAGGGATTAGAGTTTAAGGATTAAGGGTTGAGGGTTGAGGGATTAAGAGGGTATAGGGGTTGAGGGTTGAGCATTGACGGTTGAGGAATTCAGAGGGTATATGGTTAGATGGATTTGGGTTGAAGTGTTGAGGGTTGAGCATTGAGAGTTGAGGGATTAAGAGTGTATAGGGGTAGAGGGATTAGGGTTGAAGGGTTGAGGGTTGATGGATTAATAGGGTATAGGGGTAGAGGGATTAGGTTTTAAGGGTTGAGGGTTGATGGATTAATAGGGTATATGGGGTAGAGGGATTAGGGTTGAAGGGTTGAGGGTTGAGAGTTGAGGGTTGAGGGATTAATAGTGTATAGGGGTACATGAATTAGGGTTGAATGGTTGAGGGTTGAGCATTGATGGATTAATAGGGTAGTGTGGTATAGGGATTAGGGTTGAAGGGTTTAGGGTTGAGCGTTGAGGGTTGATGGATTAAGAGGTTATAGGGGTTCATGGATTAGGTTTTAAGGTTTGGGGGTTGAGGGTTGAGGAATTAAGAGGGTATAGGGGTTGAAGGATTAGGGTTGAAGGATTGAGGGTTGAGTGTTGAGGGTTGAGGGATTAATAGGGTAGAGGGGTAGAGGGATTAGGGTTGAAGGGTTGAGTGTTGAGTGTTGAGGGTTGAGGGATTAATAGCGTATATGGGTACATGGATTAGGGTTGAAGGGTTGAGGGTTGAGTGTTGAGGGTTGAGGGATTAATAGGGTATAGGGGTACAAGGACTATGGTTGAAGGGTTGAGGGTTGAGCATTGAAGGTTAAGGGATTAAGAGGGTATAGGGGTATAGGGATTGGGGTTGAAGGGTTAAGGGCTGAGTGTTGAGGGTCAATGCATTAATAGGGTATAGGGGTTTAGGGATTAGGGTTTAAGGGTTGAGGGTTGAGGGTTGAGGGATTAAGAGAGTATAGGGGTTGAGGGATTAGGGTTTAAGGCTTGAGGGTTGAGCATTGAGGGTTCAGGGATTAATAGGGTATATGGGTAGAGGGATTAGGGTTGAAGGGTTTAGGGTTGAGTGTTGAGGGTTGAGTGATTAATAGGGTATATGGGTAGAGAGATTAGGGTTGAGGGGTTAATAGGATATAGGGGTACAGGGATTAGGGTTGAAGGGTTGAGGGTTGAGCATTGAAGGTTGAGGGATTAATAGGGTATAGAGTTATAGGGATTAGGGTTAAAGGGTTGAGTGTTGAGGGTTCATGGATTAAGAGGATATAAGGGTTGAGGGATTAGGGTTTAAGGGTTGAGTGTTGAGGTTTGAGGGATTAAGAGGGTATAGGGGTTGAGGGATTAGGGTTGAAGGGTTTAGGGTTGAGCATTGAGGGATGAGGGACTAATAGGGTATAGGGGTACAAGGATTAGAGTTGAAGGGTTGAGGGTTGAGCATTGAGGTTTGAGGGATTAATAGGGTATAGGGTTTTAGGGATTAGGGTTGAAGGGTTGAGCATTGAGGGTTGACGGATTAAGAGTGTATAGGGGTTGAGGGATTAGGGTTTAAGGGTTGAGGGTTGAGGGCTGAGGGTTGAGGTTTGAGGTTTGAGGGTTGAGGGTTGAGGGTTGAGGGTTGAGTGTTGAGGGTTGAGGGATTAATATGGTATAGGGTTAGATGGATTAGGGTTGAAGTGTTGAGGGTTGAGCATTGAGGGTTGAGGGATTAATAGGGTATAGGGGTAGAGGGATTAGGGTTGAAGGGTTGAGGGTTGAGTGTTGAGTGTTGAGGTTTGAGATATTAATAGGTTATAGGGGTAGAGGGATTAGGGTTGAAGGGTTGAGGGTTGAGGGATTAATAGGGTATAGGGGTATAGGGATTAGGGCTAAAGGGTTGAGGGTTGAGGGTTGAGGGATTAATAGGGTATAGGTTACAAGGATTAGGGTTGAAGGGTTAAGGGTTGAGCATTGAGGGTTGAGGGATTAATAGGGTATAGGGGTACATGGATTAGCGATGAAGGGTTGAGCATTGAGGGTTGAGTGATTAATAGGGTATAGGGGTACATGGATTAGGGTTGAAGGGTTGAGGGATTAAGAGGGTATAGGGGTTCATGGATTAGGGTTGAAGGGTTCAGGGTTCAGGGTTCAGGGATTAAGAGGTTATAGGGGTAGAGAGATTAGGGTTTAAGGGTTGAGGGTTGAGGGTTCAAGGATTAAGAGGGTCTCACTCTCCAACTCTCTCTCCCCCTCTCTTTCTCCCACTCTCACCCTCTCTCCCTCCATCTCTATCTCCTACTCTCTCCCACACTCTCTTTCTCCCACTCTCCCCTTCTCCCACACTCCCACTCTCTCCCTCCCTCTCTTTCTCCCACTATCCCCCTCTCTCCCTCCCTCTCTATCTCCCACTCTCTCACACTCTCTCTTTCTCCCACTCTCCCCTTTTTCCACTCTCCCAATCTCTCCTTCCCTCTCTTTCCCCCCTCCTCCCTCTCCCTACCTCTCTCCCTCTTTCTCTCCCATTCCCTCTCCCTCCCTCTCTCCCAATTTCTCTCCCACTCTCTCTTTCTCCCCCTCTCCCTCTCCCTCCTCTCTCCCCTCTTTCTCCCTCCCTCTCCTCCCTCTCTCCCAATTTCTCTCCCACTCTCTCTTTCTCCCCTCTCCCCTCCCTCCCTCCCTCCTCTTTCTCTCCCACTCCCTCTCCCTCCCTCTCTCCCAATTTCTCTCCCACTCTCTCTTTCTCCCCCTCTCCCTCTCCCCCCCTCTCTCCCTCACACACACACACTCACCTCTATCTCCTCTACTATAATGGTGTAGGGGACAGATATATAATTAGGATAAAGGGTATAGACAAAGAGGGAGAAAATAAATATATTAAGAAAACCATATTTCACATAATGTTCTAACGTTATAATGTGAGCGTGTGTTTTACTCCACTAAAAATGGTAAAAAAAATTATATACCCATGATTTCAAGGCCCACAGTCTACATATTCCCTTGGTTCTGCGTGCGCTCCGACAAAATTTTTCTTTTTTATGATGTTGTGAAGTGTGCAAGCACATTTTTCACATTCCATCACCTTTTCCATGATCTTTCTACCACCTTTGCATGAAATAGCAGAGTTTCCACGTTGAAAGACATATAGTATCAATTGAAGCTTGAATTCCATTGAAAACTGATATACAATTGAATTTTGGAGGGGAAAAGGCTTTTGAACAAGTCAAATTGTTGTGGAGTTTGAAGAAAGAAGAAGCTCTTAGCTAATACTACATAATTGGGTTGAACTCCTCCATTTGAAAGTTTGGTTTTTTAGGTATGTGAAGTCTTTACACATTTTCTTTCATTCTATTATGGCTTGCTTTCATTTTTTTTTTCATTCTAATTTATAACCTTACGTTGTCATTGTAACTATATTTCCCTTCACAATAGATTTGATTCATATAATCAAATTACCATTAAGAGTTCCCAATTCCTTAAGGACCTTCAAAACACCTTGAAAATCTTGAAAATAACTGATTACAATCAACTAGATTCCTCAAAACATCAACCAATGATTATGTCATTCACAACTTGTCTTAAATCTTCCATAATGTCATTTACAAACACAAATTTTTAGTTCCTTTGTTCACTATCCACATTATAGTAGCCAAGCATCTACAAACTATCACATGTATCTCCCAAACCATGCACACACTTCAGACTGTGATACTCATTTTTGATGCAGAGTTAGAGGACCCAAAACCATTCTAGATGTCAACTTTCCTTCAAGAGGCATCTAAAAAGATTTAAAAGGCCTAATGGACCAATCCAAACACTCCTCCAAGTTGGACAACAAATAGAAACACTATTTCCCACTTTTCACCATTAGAATCTAGTAGTAGTGCAAAACCAAACTTGGGTCCTTAACTTCAAAACACCATGAAAATAAAAGAATGATTCTAGCACCCATTTCAGAGTTGCTAGACATACCTTAACCCATCACATGACTCCTCTGGGACAACTTTAAGAAAACTAACCTTTTCACTATTTTAGGCCTCCAAGTATGCCAATTTTACAAAGGAACTACCCTTAGATCCTCACACTAGAATTCAAAACCCAAAAATAGTCTTTAAGTAGTTCTCAAAACAAGATATTTTCTAGGTCTTAGGACCTTACCCACTCAAATAAGCCTCCAATACAAAAACCTCCATTTTTCAATGCAAAGAGGGAGGGTTTATAGAAAATCCTATACCCGGGCCTTCCTAGACCATTCCAAAGAATCAAAAATCTTCAAAATAACCCGCACAAGGTCAAAAGTTCATTACATAGACCACTCCTTCAACACTTTTTCAAAATCACTCCTTTGTTCCTCAAATTCTCATGGAAAAGTGCTTGTTTCAGCCTAAGAAACCCATCCTATTGTCATTAGTTTCATTCCAAGGAATGTTAAACAATAAAAGACCATACTCTAAAAATTTACATGCCATCCCACTGAGAAAAAAGTCATAATAGTAGGTGGGATGGTCATTTCATAATTAAATCCTACTCATACCCTTGACTGGCTTGAAATGAGCAGTTTCAGAAAATTGTCAATTGCTCCCTTCAAACGTATTATTAAGCCCTCAAAAATGATGAATTAGAGAGTTAAGAAATTTTCCTACAATATTCTATTATTTTTGTATCAAGGGGAGGTTGTACAGATCCGTACAAGTGCAAGAATGTGCAAAAAAACCAGTAAAGTTTTGGAAAATAAAGTTAGATTATCATAAAAATGGATTTCAAAATGAAAAATACTCCTCCCTTCGAGCCAATGGAGGTTGTTTAAACCTTTTTCAATGAAAACCAACTCACCCCAACACCTATAAATAAAAAACAACCACCTTTGAAAGCATATAAAAACTTTGTCTATGCTTCCATAGTTTGTACACATTTGTCTATGCTAGGTTAACTTTTGTACATGATGATTGTAAGTATTATTTAAATGAATCCTTGAATGACATATTTTTCAATTAACTTGAATGGATACAGTTTTTAGGAACTAATATTCATCTCATTACCATGGTACAAATGAAATTATCCGCCATGCTGAAGAAAAAGACAAAGAGGAAACTAACACACGAAGAGAACGAAACCTTGAAAGAAAAGGAGAGAGTTCGGGTGGTGGCATATCATGAAAATAAGAAATTGGAAACAACTAATGAAAACAACTCGATTGTAGAGGAACCTCAACCATCAAAAAGAGAATGGGAATTGGCAGCACAATAGGCATGAATGCAAAAGCATCGTCATGAGAAAGATTCAAATACGATAGTTGGAGACACACCCTCTACGACAAGTGAATATGAAGGGATACCATTAAGCACAAGCGAATATGGAGGGGCACCATCTAGCACAAGTGAATATGGAGGGACACCATCTACTGAAAGTGAATATGGAGGGACACCATGTACCTCAAGTGAATATTGTTGGACACCATCCAACACATCTCAAGTTGAGAGTACAACATCACCCGGAATTGACAAAGAAGGTATACCATGATCTCCATGTGAACCTCAAGGTATGTCTTCTTCTCCACCCTTGATCAAAGGTACACAATCTATCCCACCTCAATTAAATATTGATGAAATTCCTAATGTTGAGATGTATGTACCTAGGAGAGCACCACCTAGAATTTTGCGTAGAAGGCCAAAGGATCTGATTAATATTGATGATGAGATTTTGCAGCACATGGAAAGTAAGATTTCAACACACACTTGTAGAAGATATGTTGATAACATTTGGGAACAATTTTTTGAAAGGCTAAATGAGACTGCAAGATGTCAACTATTTGTTGAAATGATGCGGGGTGTAAAGTATAGGAACATCATGAAGACTCTTGGGTTGAGAACATCGAATGCATCGAGTGAAGACACTATTGTGAAGAATCTAATGGATGCTTATGAGAGTGTGGGTAAGACCTCATGCTCAAAGGATAGTAATGTCACCCGACATGTCTGTACATCAACTTTGGTAAGCTCTCAAATAAAGAGAGCTCATCTAATTAAAAATACTAGTGAAGAAACAGGAATTAGTAGAAAAACTTTATCAAGAGCCATTCAAAGGCGAAAAAGAATTGAGGGCAATGATTCAAATGAATTATGGGAATTCTCGGGGAGACTGTCACAAAAATATAAAGAAGTTGTCGAAGCCTTAAGAACACTAATTGAAGAGTATTGGAAGAATAATACAAGGTCATCTCCAAATCAAAGGGATGTGGTAAGAAGGAGAATTAGTAGTCGGAATCGTGAGCCACAACCAAAGCATTTTTTGGATATGACTCAAACCCAATTTTTTCAAAAATTTGAAAATGGTTATCCTCAAATTAGTATTTCTCAAAGATTTTTTGAAATTATTAAACCTTTTTATGTCAAGATAAATTACACATACACACTAATTGTTGTTGTAGACTACATATTGAATTTTCTAACCATTATGACATTTATCATTCTATATGTTTAGATTTGCATACTAACGATGTTTTGCAGGATTGTGGCATACAAGCCCCACCAAAATATTCAAGAGATTTCTTATCAAAAAATTTATGTGAAATAGAGGATGGCCAAATATTCTATAGGACAACATGTTTGGATGGTTCATGCGAGCATTGCGGCGGCTTCTAGCATATGCTAGTATGTCAACATATGGAAAGCACAAATGAGGTGGGACACAAACTAGTAGAGTTCGAGAAGTATAAAATAGTGGCATATGATACAAAAGATGGGTCTCAAGAAAAAAAGGTGTGAGTTGGTTATTGAGAAGATTTCAATGTACCAATTTATGACCACATTTCATGACAATATACTATCTGAGTATGCAATACATACCCATAGAGCTCGATGGTTGGACACACAATTCAAGCTATGCAAGGAAACCTTTCCAGTTGGAAGCATAGTATCCATGGTTGAATTTTTAGAGAACTACACTCTATAGCCACAACATGAGGTGCAATCACAGTATTACAACTCCACACAAGTTTTTATATTTGTGCACATAGAATTCATTCATGCATCTGATAGTGCAAATGATCAAAGGAAGGTATTCAGGGAGTACCACATTTACATTAGTGATGATCACACACATTCTCCGGAGTTTGTGCAAGGTTGCTTCTAGATTTTTTACAGTGGTTTGGCTCAGAGGGGCATAGAATATGATCGACATATAATATAATATGATAATTGTGTAAAAAATTTCAAGAACTCATACATGTTCTACTGGTTGTGCAGGATGCATGTCATTATAGGTGTTCAACATATGTGGAAATTTCATGAGGCTGGACATGGAAAGGGGGAGCAAGATGGTGTAGGAGCATGCGTGAAAAGAGCATTAGCATGAGAAAAGTTAAAGTATAAAGACAGTGCAAAGTTGACAAATGTAAAATCAATCGTCGAGTGGTGTAATGCTTTGATGGGTCCAGGTAATTAAGGTACGTCTTCAGTTCATAGATTTTTTTGGTTGATAGATGATACTAACATTGCACCATATGAAGACTGTTGTACACTAACAAGATCGAGTGAGGTACACTCTTTCCTTAGCTCAAATGTAGGTTCATGGAGTATCGATACATGAAAGATAGCATTCTTTTTTTCTTCATGTACAATGCAATCTTGGAATGATTGTGAGTCAAGGGAGTGGGTTGACAAATGGTTCACAAGTTATCTTAGCCCACTTCACACGTATCGCCCTTCGACGGCATTGGAACTAACACAGATGGAAGCATCGATTGACTTTGACCACGTATCAGATCTAGTTCAACCAAGTGATATATCTACTTGCTTATTTGTTGAAATTCCATATCATCATCTTACTTTGTACTGTATTCATAATGTTGACAAATTTCAAGATATTTTCTACACATATCAATGCAAGGCATGTTTATGCAGTTATTGCAAATGAATACAATGAAGAGGGAACAAACTATTACTTGTGTCGTTATGTTGAGGCCAAAAATAAATTGGAGGCCCTAGCTATAGATGGAGAAAATATTGAATACCCTACAGGCTCAGTTTTGCTTACTAGAACATGGCTTAGAAGGCGCCCACATTCAAGTGTTAAACATTGGCTATTTCAGGACTTTGAAATGCATTGTAAGATTCTTCATTACTCGAATCTTTTCATGGCATCCAATGTTCATTTGACCAAATATGGGGGTAGACCTTTGAAAAAGACCTTGTGGAAGGTCCGTGAGTCTAACCATGAGGCTATACTTGACACAATAAAGAGTAGAGCAGACCTGGATGGTTCATTGGATTAATTTGTAAGTATATGCACATTGGTTCTTATTAATTTATACTTGTATGCACATTATTTTTTTTTATGCCAGTGCTATCATCTTCTTTTAGAGTGATTGGTGTGCCCTTGCAAAAAATGTAGATATATGAGCCATCCAAGAGAATGTCAGCCATAAAAGCAATGCAACATCCTTATTTTGATGATCTTGACAATTCTCAATCAAGATTTTACGCCATTAGAAAAGTGTGCAAAGCTTGGTGAGGGAATTTCAAGTTATTCATTTGAATTTAACCTTATCATGAGTAGCTATGATGTAGACATTGTAAGAGCATCTGAAATTTCAACTTACTTTATTCATGAGAGGTGTTGTGTGCAATAGGTATGTTGGAATTCCCAGTGAAGATGTATGACCGGGAGTGACTAAGTTGTGAAACCTGCATTCCTATTTGTAAGTTCCTTCTATCTATTTTTATTTCATTTCCATTTTGGATGCTCTTTCTTTTTCTCTTTTACTTTGTGTATTTGTAAGTAAACTACTAAAAATTGATTGATCTCTCGTTGCAGAAAATGTTGATTTAAGAGCCATCAAAGAGAATCTCAACCAAAAAAGCAATGCAACATCCTTATTTTGACGATCTCGACAAATCTCAATCTTGATTTCAAGCCATTATAAAAGAGCATGTGAAGCTTAGCGAGGGAATGTCAAGTTACTCAATTGAAGTTAACCTCATAATGATCACCTATGATGTAGACATTTAAAGAGAATCTCAAATCTATGAGTGAAATTGTAAAAAAACTATGAGAATGAAGTGCCTGAGCCATTGTAATAAGATTTACTTACATAATGACAAACTCTCAGATCCACAATTGTAATAAGATTTACTTACATAATGAAAAACTTTGAGGCATCGTAATAGGATTTTCTTACATAATGCATTATTGGGGAAATAATTATTACGTATCCAAACCCACAGATCTGCAATTTGTCTCAAGACAAACTCACTCCACCATGCCAAACCAAAACCCTTATTTTATGCAATATTTTATCAAACTCTAGGGTGAAATCTCATTTTTCATGCCCTTTTCCATCAAAATCTACAAGGGCAGCAACATAAACCCCATAAAACTTATTACCTTTCACTTAGAAATTTCTTGTCTAATCCTACAGGATCGTGTTGGGCCCCTCTAGAAAAACTTCTCTGGTTTTTCTTATCTTGCAGTGGTTTTCCCATGGTAGCAGATTTTCACTTGATGGAGAAAGTATCAAAATCAAGCTGTGCAAAGTGGTGCAACTTTCGTTTTGCAACTTGTGTGACCAAGCAAACTATTCAAACACGTCTAAATAGATATTTTTATGCTAGGCATGGTCCTTTTTCACACCAAAACACTTGAAATTTCTCTAAGCTATGTTCCACCAGATCGATCCCTTAAGGGTCCAAAGTGCAAAATGGTTGCAAACTTCAGCATGCTATTACTCAGATACCGTGATTCTTAGAAACTTCTCATTTGATGCTATAGGATTGCGTTGGGCCCCTCTAAAAAAATTTCTCTTGGTTTTGGCTATTTCGGAGTGGTTTTCCTGTGGCGGTGGATTTTCACTTGATGGAAAAAGCATCAAATGCAAGCAGTGCAAAATTGCAAAGTGGTGCAACTTTTGTTCTGCAACTTGTGTGACCAAGTGGAATGTTCCAAAACATCTGAATAGGTATTTTTATGCTAGGCATGGTCCTCTTTTGCACCGAAACAGTTGAAATCACTCTGAGCTATGTTCCACCGGATCAATCCCTTAAGGGTTCAAAGTGCAAAATGGCTGCAAAATTCAGCTTGCTATTACTCGGATACCATAATTCTTAGAAACCTATCATATGATCCTATAGGATTTTGTTGGGCCACTCTACAAAAACCTCTCTCGGTTTTGGCTATCTCAAAGTGGTTTTCTCATGGTGTGGATTTTTTTTTGATGGAAAAAGCATCAAATACAAGTAGTGCAAAGTTGCAAAGTGGTGCAACTTTCATTTTGCAACTTGTGTGACCAAGCAGACTATTCCAACATGTCCAAATAAGTATTTATGCTTGGCATGGTCCTCTTTCATACCAAAACATCTTGAATTTATCTGAGCTATGTTCCACTGGATCGATCCCTTAAAGGTCCAAAGTGTAAAATGGCTTTAAACTTCAGCATGCTATTACTTAGATACCGTGGCACTTAGAGACTTCTCATCTGATTTTACATGATTGTATTGGGCCTCTCTAGAAAAAAATATCTCGGTTTTGGCTATCTCAAAGTAGTTTTCTTGTGGTGGCAGATTTTCACTTGATGGAAAAAGTGTCAAATTCAAGTTGTGCAAAGTTTCAAAATGGTGCAACTTCCGTTCTGCAACTCGTGTGACCAAACTAATTGCTCCAATGCATCCAAATAGGTATATTATGCTTGGAATGGTCCTGTTTGACACTCGAAACATGCAGAATCACTTTGAGCTACGTTCCACCAGATCGATTCCTTAAGAGTCCAAAGTGCAAAATGGTTGCAAAATTTAGCATGTTATTAATCAGATACCATGATTCTTAGAAACTTCTCATCTAATCCTATAGGATCATGTTGGGCTCCTTTACAAAAACCTCTCTTGGTTTTGGCTATCTCAGAGTTGTTTTCTTGTGGCAGCGGATTTTCACTTGATGGAAAAAGCATCGAATGCAAGCAGTGCAAAGTTGCAAAGTGGTGCAACTTTCATTCTGCAACTTGTGTGACCAAGCGGAATATTCTAAAACTCCTGAATAGGTATGTTTACACTAGGCATGGTCCTCTTTCACACTAAAACATGTGGAATTGCTCTGATCTATGTTTCACCGAATCGATCCCTTAAGGGTCCAAAGTACAAAATGGCTTTTAAAATTCAGCATGCTATTACTTGGATACCGTGACACTTAGAAACTTCATGTTTGATCCTATAGGATTGTGTTGGGACCCTCTAAAAAAACCTATATCGGTTTTGGCTATCTTAGAATGGTTTTCCCGTGGTGACAAATTTTCACTTGATTGAAAAAGCATCAAATGCAAGCAATGCAAAGTGGTGCAACTTTCGTTCTGCAACTTGTGTGACCAAGAAGACTATTACAACATGTTCGAATAGGTATTTTTATTCTAGGAATGGTCCTCTTTCATACCAAAACAAATGGAATCGCTCTGAGCTATGTTCCACCAGATCGATCCCTTAAGGGTCCAAAGTGAAAAATGGCTTTAAACTTCAACACGCTATTACTTGGTAACTGTGACACTTAGAAACTTCTCGTCTGATCCTACAGGATGTGTTGGGACCCTCTACAAAAAACTCTCTCGATTTTGGATATCTCAGAGTGGTTTTCCCGTGTCGGTGGATTTTCACTTGATGGAAAAAGCATCAAATGCAAGTAGTGCAAAGTTGCAAAGTGGTGCAACATTCATTCTGCAACTTGTGTGACCAAGCGAACTATTCCAGCACATCTGAATAAGTATATTTATGCTAGGCATGGTCCTCTTTCACACCGAAACATGTGGAATTAGTCTGAGCTATGCTCCACCAAATCGATGCCTTAGGTTGGAGGAGTCTAAAGTTGCAAATTTGTAAGTTGCTTAAAACAACAAATTTGAAATGCAACAGTTACTTGTTTTGAAAGTTGGTTTTTAGTTAGTTGAGGGCATAGATCAGTTAGAGAAGGGTGTAAAACACTATGTAAAGCCTTGAGAGTCTCGAATGGAGGTTGTTGATGAACTTTTGGAGAAGATCTAATAAGAATTAGTCACACTATTCTCTATTTTTTAGATATTTTATACAAACTTGTTGATCCCGTACTTGGTATGACCTCCAACTTCTTGTACGGTCCAAGGCTGACATGGATTGAAAGAGGGCTGATTTTACAAGAACCCATCTCTCATGATAATGAATGGCCCACTTAGCACTCATTGAATCTAGGTGATGCTCACATAGGTGAGGCACTAGGCCTTCCCGGGAGGTCACCCGTCCCAATACTACTCCAACTCAAGTGCTTAACCATGAATATTTTTCCCCAAGGTTAAGCCCACTTAGCTTGCAACCCCATTTGAAAAACCTTCAACAAGTGTTGTGCCTTATGAAACATTCGTTATAGATCCCCTTTAGCTCATCAATTGATAAGTAGGAGGTATTTTCTATAATGTGTCAAATTGTAATATTGCTATCGGGATTCACTTGTGCAGTTTTTGAGTATAAAAGAGAATAAGAAAGGAAGATAAGGGTAATCAATATGCAAACTTATTTTTATTATTGAATTAAATTTGTGGAAATTGGGACAAGTAACCTTCTTGTGGACTTAGGGTTACAATATTTGATCTACAACATGTTCCACTATTTCTTCAGTAGGATCAAGAACACACATAATGAAGGTGTGTTTGCAGCCATGAAAGATTATGGTTCAAACTATCTAGAAGAGTGATGTTTTATCTCGACCAACCATATCTATACTATGGTTTGTTTAGAAACAAGGATGGGTTATCTCTTCATCGACATATACATTATTCCTTGATGTATTCACACCAATGTTGCAAGACTTGGACTCACCTCGGACTTGACAAGCCAATTTTTTACTTGGACTCGGGCTTGGAGCCCAGACTCGACAAATAGAAAAAACTAAGAAATTCAAAGATTTTTAAGGATTTAAAACTTGTTTCATGTACCCTTTAATAAATAAACCTTAAAGACACAATAGAATTATCAAATAGAAATTACTATGATCCCATACACAAACATACATCAATCAAATAAGTATAAGCACAAATTTTAGCTGAAGGAAATAACACATTTAGATATATAAATATTGTACTATTGCTATTAGGATTCAATCGTGTAGTTTTACAAGTCAAACTCATTGACCCATGATTCATGAGTTGTGGTTCACAAGAACCCATCTCTCATGATAATGAATGGTTCATAAGGAGGAAGATAAATCTTCATACATTTCTTCTATCACAAATGAGATAAGTTCTTGGTTTCATGAAGGTCATGAGGCAACCATTAATGGGGAGTGGATACATGAAGAACCGACAAAGAATGATAATGGCTTCAAACCTGCTATAAAGGATAATTTTTTTCATTTCAACGATGCAAGAGGTTTTTGGTTGGACTACCAAAATGAGCCTATGAAGAATGCATGTGAAACTCCTTTGGACCTTGAGGGTGTTCTTACTCCATCTCAAGGATCATGCATTGAGGATGAAATAGATCAATGCTAGGGCTAACCAATTAATAATTATACACATGAATAAGTCAAGCATGTATGTGTCAATAAGGGAAGTACAAGTACTCAAAAAAATGTAAGCCTCAAAAAGTATACACACAAATACATAGTATACAAAAATTAAAATAAAGTATATGCACAAATAAAAGGTATACGCATGAAAACACGTAAGCCACAAAGTATACATTCGAATGCACGTAAGTCATAAAGTATACACATAAGTTGTAAAGTATACACTTGAATACACGTAACTCATATCTATTGAACCATCAATTTAGAATGCAAATATGGATAGGCATTGATAAAAGATATTTGTATTAACCAAATAGCCATGTAGGCATACATCAATATATGTCGATATAAGTATGATATATGTGTACGAAATAGCCATATAGGCATACAATGTCAAATATGTCCAATAAAAAATATGTACAAAACTACCATGTAGGCATACAACAAAGGGCTCTGGAATCAAAATTAATTGCTCTCCATGCTTTGAAAATAAAATATTTCCCTTTCCTTTTTGATCATATGGCGATAGGTCTATCACTCATTTTTTCTGCGGTCGAGGAGTGCTCCTACTGCTCCTCCTAGGGTTTAGTTCATTGTGAAGTTTTAACTATTACAATAACAAGTAAAGACATGAATATATAGAAATTACATTATAAAAAATGATATATTTGACAAAATAATCACTTACCTCCATCTCACGATCTCTCTCCACAAGGGAAATATTCTCACGCCCATGCTCAAGCCCTGTATAAACTATACAAATAGAAATTAAACTATGTGAATCAATAATGGTTTGATTTTTCACTAACTAACATCTATAACAACAAATGTAAATTGAAATTTACTAATTTTCCTCATACCTCTCCTGTCAGAGCCATCAAGGATTGTATAGAATATTTCACATCGATATCCATTGCCCTCATCACATTTAGAGGTGTATCATTGTGCAACATCTGAAAATAAAACAACAAATTATACAACGTAATCAACGGTGTGAATTTAAACTACATAAATCTATTAAGTAATTGATTCATTAGCTAAAATCTTTATTCTATTACCTCCTTGTGGGTTTGATTAAATCCACCGCCACTGGGAAGTGTTCCATCAAAACCTCCAATATTAGTTTGTTCAACATCCAAAATCGCATATTAAATTACCATTCGTAAAATAATGCTATTAACATGCAATACATTTATAATTGTTTACTAGTTATATACCCTAGCGATAGGTGTACTGCAGAAATAAGTTGGTGGGGGGACGGTGTATCCAGTTTCAACACTGTGACCCTGCAATTTTATTAAAATCATAAAACATTTTTAGTTAATCTTGCATTTCATAATCAAAATCTAATAAATTAAATTCAATGAACATGCACTAACTTTTAACTCACTATCAGTGCCATATGTCTGATGGAAAATGTCAGCTGCCCTCTCCATCTATATAGCTGCAGATAGATCCTGCATACCAGTCTCTTGAGTGTTGGTGGGGTCCTATGAACAAGTAGCCCCACAAGATTTACACACATGTGTTTGAAGGCCACCACTCGAAGACTTCCCTAGATGGCGCTGTAGAATAGGGCTAGTATGATGGATGACACTTTGGGTCAAAGTTTTGATTTCCTATAATGTCTCTACACCAACACTTTCCTTCGTGATGGAAGGCATCACAACATGCTCACGAGGTGGCCTAGCGAGATCTCATCTACCTTGCCGCATAGGATCCAACTATGCACTAGGTCTATCCTGAGCTGACCCCCCACCTCTCCCTTGGAAATCCCTCATATCAAAATAATTTAGGATCTTGTTCAATATGAACTCACTGTATAGTTTCCTAAGGAAATATTATGGGACCTCACAATTGTTGCATGGTGGGTAATCGAAGACCATGTACCACCTATCATAAAACTAGTCCCTAATATTTCAGCGGTGGCACCAATGGATAGGAAACCTCTTCACATTGAGGGTAAGATTTTGATTTGTGTGTGGGTCGATGAATAATGAGCACAAAACACCTTTTTTCATTTTTAAATCCTTTACATCCTTGTATGATAGTTTATTTGCATAATAATCCCTAGCCGCCTGCCACCTATCTTTCCATCTAATTAATTGTTTGCTAATTGAATCTACATTTTTTAACATATCTTTTAATGAATTTGCTAGGGTCATTCTTTCTACAGTTGAACCATTTGGATCACTCAACCTACTGATCAAATCCTCAATTTTATTTTTGTTGTTCTCAATTTCACTCATTAAATTTTGTTGAGTGCCAAGAGGGGGTTGAGTGATTGGTGGAGAAGGTTGATGTTGTGGTTGATTTTGATCTTGAGGATTTGATTGGTCTTCCTGTTAAGGATTTGGTTGGTCCTCTTGTTGAGGATTTTGAGGGTTTGTAGGTTTATTTGTATCTCCTAAAAATTTAAACAATTATATATCAAATTCAACCTAAAACTAACAAATTCAAAACAAAAACCATAGAATCCTTACCTCTCACAACTCCTCGTCATCGTGGCACCATTGTTGCGAAGAAATATCATTTTTTGGTGAAGAAATTTGTTGAATTCCTCCTCCTAGAACACGAGTGCAAAATTGTGGAGGTTTTTGCCACAACTGCAAAAAAAAACAGTCGAAGTGCTAAAGACAAATTTGCATTTATTTTTTTGCTTTTAATAGTCAATAATGTGGTTGCATTATCGGTTTGTAGTTGCCGAGCCATAACGTGAGCATGTTATAACACGCTTGTGTTATTGATTTACAAAAAAAAATTTGGAGGGCGTCCACGGAATTGCTACCCATTTCCATGCACCCGCCCTTGGGTTTTTCCCTCTCACAAGTTGGGAGGTAGGCCCCCTAAAGGTAACATAGTTTTTTTAAGCTTAAAACATTTTTCATTACTGAAGATTTCTAAAAGGCGCAAGGGGAGAGCATAGGCGCTTCTAAGAGGAACATTATACTTGTGTGTTTCTCTTCACCCAAGATCATGTAAAGCGCAAGGAGAGAGGATACACACAACAAGTACACTCAAATCAAAGCAAACACACATTAATTTTAACCTTGAAAAGAACAATGAGTTTATTTTAAACACAAAATGGAAGTGTTTGATTGCTTTGTTCAATTTTAACCGATATAGAAAAATAAATATGTAGGGGTGCAATTTTAACCAAATTTGAAAATGAATTTTTAAGCCTAAATTGAAAGCTAGTTGTCCTAAGATTGTAAGTTTTAAAACCCAATGGAAGTTTAGTAGTCCTAAAACATGAAGAAAAGTGACATATTATGGTTTATAATTTTCCCATAAGTGTCAACACACCTTTACAATAACTAGAACTAAGAAAAACCAAAAATATAAATTTTTAAATTTTTTTTTGTTTTTTCTATGTTCTAGTAAATCGCATTTTTGGAGGCCTTCAAAGTAGAATTTAGGGTTGAAACTTGCATCGTTCCTTAAAGAATGATTATTAAAGGTGTATACTTTTAGGGATTGAATTAGTACTCTTGGAGACCTTTCCAATGGTGCAAATAGATTCAAATTCCAAGCATCAAGTAGAAAGTTATGACCCCAACAAGTTGGGGTAAATAATTTCCTAGTTTTCTTTTCAAATCTGCAAAACTAGTTAGCCTCAAAAACAAAAACTAGAAGTCATTGACATGTTAAAGAGTAGATAAAATCACAAATTTAAAGCACATGTCAAAATCCGGTCTTTGTTTTGTTTGTACCAATAAAAAATTGTCGCTGAAATCAATTGTCACTAAATTTCATCAAATGCATCGCCATATCAAATATGTGTTTCTCTAGTGAGAAGTCAAATGTGTCATTTTATAGTAAATGATGACATCAATTATTTTTCTATATAAAATGTGTCATTGTAATGAAATTTATGATGTGAATAAAAATTAGTTTAGCATCACTATTTCAAACATGTGGTGAAAAAATTAATTAGGCATCACTGAATTTAGATGAAGTGTGTTGCTATATAGTGGCATGTATTAGACGTGTCATTGAATTTATCAATGGTGTCATTGTATCTGCAAACACAAGAAAATGAGAATTTAAAGATAAATTTGTCATATTCGATCAGTATGACTATCCTTACAATGCCAAAATGTGACCAATGACATAGTATAGGTTAACTATACTCGATCCATACAAATTTGAGGCATATTTAATCAACTAAGCATTAATCCCAATAAGATATTCAATATCAATAAAAATGAAGAAGCCATTAAAACTAACATGCTAAAACTCAAAATCTTGGCAAACATCTATTCTAAGACATTGAAACTTATCCTATTGGGGGAGTGGTAACGCAATGATGTGGAATGGCGACCCTTTCCCAATCCCTTGGATAATAGGAGCCTTTCCAATATATTTTAATGATTAAAATTAATGGAAATTGATGAAAAATATGAATGAAAACATGATGAAAGCTAAGATGCTTGATGTAAGTGTATGCAAGCCTATGCTAAATGTATGCAAGATTCAAAGATGCAAGCCCTAGATTCCAAAATATACTAAATGGATGCAAATTAAGTTACCTTGGAAGCCATTAATGCGTGTTAAGCTAATAATGCATGAAAATTAACCTAAAATTCTTTCAAACATAAAACATGAGTGCAAATGGGTGTGAGTTTCAACATCATAAGTTTTCTATCAGAAGATGTATCCCTATTCAATAGATGCAAAATCTATTTATACAATAAGCAAAAAGAAACTGATGGTCAAGATTGAAAGAATCAATCAATGGTTAGGATGGAAAGAAGATGGAGGCATGGATCATGGATTCCCATCAAGGTTTGAGAATGCAAGTTGATACTTAATCAAGGGATCACAATCATGCAAATAGGCACACTTTCAAAAATTTGTTCAAGAAGTTTGTTAAAAGTTTGTTACAAGGAAGAATATTCTCTTTTTCGAATGAGTGAAAAGGGAGAATATTCTCATGCAAGTGGATGAGGAAAATTAGCATTTAGCAGATTAAAAAATAAAATTAATGTCCATAGTGGAGGGATATTCCATAGGAATATTCCCTTTTTGAGGAATTTAGGATTTAGCATCAAATAATTAATTGATTTAATGAAAGGGGTGAGATTAGGATACTTAATTAAATAACTAGGATAACTAGGATTTATTTAACTAAATAGGAAGATATAAGAAGACTAATTAAATAATTTCCATTATTCAATTAGACAGGGTGAAAGGTGAATATGACAAAAAGTGAATTAACCTAATTAGATTAATTAGATTAAGAGGTGAAAATGAAGCCTTTGATTAATTAACTAGGTTAATTAAATCAAATAAGTAAAAAGATGATGGATTTTTGGATGAAACGGTGTAAGTATATCGATTCGAGTGTATGATATCATTCAGAACATTTTTAAGTGTCTATAGTTCTACACTTCATTCTTTACACATTGAAAAAATGCATTTTCGATTATTTTCCAATGCAAGTTATGTGATGCGCACACTTGGTGATGTGATTTTCAAGATGCACCCACCTTGAAAAATCATAACAAAAATACAAAAAAAGTTACAAAAAATATACAACTTCTAGTACTCACTCTTAACTAGACTTCTACCAATGGTTTTTAAAAAATACTAAATGCAACTGAAAAAATTGAGGGGTGCATGCTAGACACTATGTTATATTTTTCTGAAAAAATGGGAACACTTTTGTGTGCGTGAAGAATTTGATCTTATTAATCTTGTCTATTTTTAAAAAACTTTAGTAGTTTACAAGGGTATGTGGAGGATCATCATGGAAAAAACAGGCCCTTAAGTGGCAATAAAAATAAAAAAATCAGAGTTAGACAACTTGACGTAAAATTTTGAATAGGTTATCTATATTATTTCAAAAAAATGTAAAAAGAGAATATGTAGAAAATTTAATTTAGTTTCTAAAATACTAGACCTTTATTTTAAAACAAAAATCTATTTGGTGAAAATTTGAAATTTCAGTGTAGTAGTACTTAAATTTCAAGGTAAAAATAAGAAGTCGGTGTCTGTCTGACCACCCTAACTACAATAAAATTATAATATTTTTTAATAATATTTTGGATATAAGTAGAGGACTCATGTTCCGATGTGATGCATATTTTTTTATAATTTGTTTCCAAGTAAATTATTAATTATGATTTTTTTATTACAACTTTTAAAAATATAAAAGTTTGTCTGTTTAACCACCTTAACTTGGTCAAAACTTCATAAAATTCAATTTTTTTTTTAATAATCTTATAGTGTGCAAAACATAGAATGCAACACATGTTTCAAATTCAAAAAATGTGATACCGTTTGAAAGTTATAGATTTTTTTCAATCAACCTATCAATTAGGACTTTATTCGTAATTCTAATAGAAAATGAATAATAATTATTTATTAAATTCAAAGTAAATCATGATTTATATTGGCAGAAAGCTGAGAATATCCTCTAAAACCCCTTTTCGTTTCATCAATTTTGGGTACAAAAAAAGTCGTCAGCCACATGGGCCATCATATCACTTACATATTGCCACTTTTTGGCTCATCATGATCCTACACATGCCCAAAAACTAGATTCAGAGTACTACAATTCTTGTTCTTTCGGTATCTTCAAATTTTGAGTGTGTGAATCTTGAATTGCTCCTCCAAGTTTAGGTTTAGCTGATTTCAAAAAAAAAGTGGCCACTATTGACCCCCTTTTTGTGCACCATCTTGGTGCACTTACCCACAAGTCATTTAATGTTTTGCATTAGGTAGTTCATCATACCTTGTCTATATAAGAAAGGTCATTGTACACTTTTGTAACATACCACATCATCATATTTAATAGATAATAACATCAAGCAAGCTCATTTCTTGTATACTCTCTTATGGAAGGTTTTCATTTATACTGTAGGTAACCTTGGGTATTGAGCTAATCTTTAGCTCCTACATCATGAAGATAAAATCAAGGATAATTTCTAGATAAAATCGTAAGCTCTAATACCAATTGTAGATAAAATTAACAATACATTAACATATGAAAAAAATAATAATAAACACACATGTTTACATGAAAAAAACTGGTAATGTACCAAGAAAAAACCACATGCAAAGAACTCTCAATTATATTATCTCATGAATATTTTCTTAGCTACAATTCAACCTATAATTCAACTCATAAAAATGATGAACTCCCATAAACATCTAAGTTGTTGAATCATCTTTGAAGAATACTTTCTAAAAATAGAAAGTGGGAGTCGATCAACTGCATGGTGCACACATGTCATATGGCTAAATAAAACTACTTAATTAATTTTGGATAAACAAAATTAACTTCATATACCAACATTTTTGTTATCTTTTTGAAAGTGTGTATCTCTAGAACCTATTTTGGTTGTTCATTCCAAAAGATATGGTCTTCAACAATATCTTCATTAAAGTGTCACATTAAAATTACAATCATTACATCTTTTATATAAAATCAATAGCTTTGTATCCCGAGTAGATATAGGAGCTTGTCTATGTGATGCTCCACCTCACCATCATCCCAAAACATCTAAAAAAAAATAATTTAAACATCTTTTTAGTTTGTACTATTTTAGTGTGTTCAAAATATCACATTTGAATATGTATCACAACATTAGGGTCTATCATATAAATCACATCCTCAGAATATTTTTTCAATAGATTGTTTATTTTAATAAGGTGAAAAATATTGATTGTTCAAGTTTTGCAATAGATTTTCTATTTTAATAAGGTGAACAATCTTGATTGTTCAATTTAATACATAGATACAGACTGCCAACTTAAATAAAGGTATACTATGCAGTAGGTATTGGTTTGTGTTGAGGTAAACATTTATTTCCTATGGTAATATATATTGCAACAATCTAGGGAATCCCCCCTTGGTTTAAAAAAGCCACAAGTGAAGGAGGTTTTACCCACATCAACAATTGGTCCATTATTTCCCAACTTGATCATAAGCTCATATTTTTTATTCCTAAGTTTGACACCCTCTAGCACCTAAGAAAAGATAAGGCCTTAGGGATTTGGGACCCACAACTTTGAGCATCAACGCACACTGCACCCCTCCACCTCCCTTGTCCCCACCCCCTCCCCCCTCCCCACAATATCATGGAGTTATAGAAAAAATTTAAACAAGACATTTATGGAAAGGGCTAGGAGTATGCTCAATGGATTTAGTTAGGAAAAAACATTTTGAGCAAAGATAATAGCCAAAACTTGTGATTTGGTTAATAGGTCTCCTACATCAACTCTTGTTGAGAAGACAACTATGGAGGTTTGGTTGAAGGAGATCCTTCATTGGGACATCTTCAAGTATTTAGTTGCAAGACATATGTGATAACATAATAATATGCCCCATTTTTTTGGCTTAAGTGAGATGCTCCCAATCAATGTATTTATATTTATGTCATTATAGGGAACAAATGATCAAGAATTAAGGACAATATAAATTAATGAGTTGTGATATTTTCTATGTAGATTTAAGCTATAATTTAAAAAACTAAGTAACTTATAACATCTATTTTCTATTTATTTTTTGATCATTTTATATATTTATTTATTTTATTGAGGCATTGTTTCATAATATATAATTTTCACTACAAATAAAAATATTCTATGATTTTTAAGATACAAATTATTAAATTTAATGTCTAGTGGATGGATAGTTTTGTAATATTTTATTAAATCGCTTATTTATTGTTCATTTTTGGTATTATCAAAAAAATTATATTTATATTATTTTATAACACACTTCTCTTAGCATTTAAATAGAAGTTAAAATTTAATTTTTATTGAAATAAGGACATCTACATGGAGTGTAGTGTGTTTTAAAGATTTTCTAATCTATATTTGTTATTTTCCGTAGTTTTTGAATAGCAGTCAAGTTTTTCGTAACAAACTTACATTTGATTATAAAATTAAAAATATATAATGTTAAAAAACATAATAAGTATATTTTTATAAAGTTGATAATAAGGGATACATACTTACAAAATAGTATTTTCAAATGATTTCTTTTGATCTCCCAAAAGATCATTTTTTTTTTCGTTTTTGTCAACATTTTGATAAGTGGGGAGAAGACTTCATTGTGAGTTTGATTTAAACCTAGGAGGGTTCTATCCAAAGGGGTTTCATTTAACCCCCTTCAAGAAAACCTCCTTAGATGAAATCTCTTTAGACTTAAATCATTAAATTTTCTAAAAAGTGTGTCATTTAAGGAAAAAATCAAGATGTATCACAAGTGGGAAACTATATTGTGTGATCATTCACATATGCACATGTGCTTGGGGAGATACATTCTAAGTTGGAGAATAAAGATATTAAATGTATCCATTGGCTATGCCATTGGTTTGTGTTAGCAAACATATTTGTTATTGATATATTTTGATAAATTTTAACATGACTCACCTAATGACTAGCAACAAAGGTTTGTAATAATTGAAGAATTGTCATTGAATTGGTGATTTTTCTCTACATTTTATAGGGTTAGATCCCTTGTATGATGGGGGGTTTTATGATTTTTTAGACTTTAAAAAAAAAGTACAAAGTAACAAAAAAAAAAGAAACATAAAAGAAAGATAGAGAAACCCTAGATAGGCTCACACAAGATACTATGCAAGATTCATCATATGATAAATGAGGAAAACAATAAAGAAATATGCAACAACAAATAAAGACACGGTTCTTTGACTTATGCAATAAATCCATAAAAATAAATAAAGACACAAAGTTCTTTGATTTATACAATAAATCCATAAAATTAATTTTTAGGAAGCTTAAATGTATGATTCATGTATTATAATTTTGTGATTGCAAGGAAAATAAGATAGTAATTAACATAAGACTAAATACAATCACAAATACAATTTTGACACAAAGTTAAACCTCACACTTAATTGGTTTTCCATAATCGAAAGCACAAAGCTTTTCAAATACAATCTTACAAAAAGTTTACCCAAGATTTGATACAAAAATAATGATAGTTTGCATCTACAATATGTACGAAAAATATGAAGAACTAATTACAAATTAAACATAGGAAAAATCTATAATAATAATAATAATAAAATGACAACATAAAATTTGAAAAAATTCTTCTAATTCATTGAAAACCAGAAGATACAACTTGACAAGTGAACCCAAATACATATTTAATGTGGCTAAACACATCTCCAAAAATGCATAACAAATAGATATTTATTTTACATAATTAAAATATTTATTTACTATGCAAGGTGTACAAAACACATTTTCTTAACACACACACATGCTTTGATCAACACATTCTCTTTCATCATAGCCTCAAATTAAGAAATGACGAGTTTGCAAGCTCAAGATCACCTCAACAAGTATAAACTTGTCTTGGGATGGGAAAATGGTCAATTCTGGGTGGCAAAAGACTAAATAGAGATAGGTGCATGGACATGTGTGATAAGTAGATGGATAAGGTGAATGCATAATTGTGTGTGTGTGTGTGTTAATTTGATATTTCTTGTATAAATGGACAAAAGGCTAAGGAATAAGCCCAACATTATACAAGGTCAAACCATTTTCACTTTGTACATGTATCTACACCATATGGTCTTGTATTGTGTCAAAGCCACATAATCCCTACTTTGATGCAATTAACAAAGAAAATAATAATCACATCAAGGTCATGTAGGTTTAGTATAGTTCTACTCAAGTTTCCTAAAACTAATTATTGGACACCTTTTGGTAATGTCATGACGCCACTATAATTTAGATAATTAATATGTAAAGAGGAGATTCACTATTAGTGTTGGTATTGTAAGTGTTTGGAAGTCAAAATGTATGAGTACTTTTACATCAATGCTTTCTATATAAAATGTGTTTGTCATAGCTCATTTAGGTTTCATTTGTTGAGACTTGAATATATGGGATGACAATTAAAAATAGATTTTGAGTTTGATGAATGTGTAGGACAATATCCTTGATTGATGGAAATTCTTAAACAACATTTAGTTCAATGGTCAAAGATATTTTTGATTAAAATAAGACAATTATTTACCATTTTTTAGTAGTGATTTATAAATATAAAACTACAATTCATTGCTAAACTTTTGAAAAACGTAATATTTAAATAAAATATTGATCGATAAGATAGACATTATAAATATATATATGCTATACCATTGATTTATTAAGTGAATGATACACTAACTAAAACCATCGTTTAATTATATATATATATATATATATATATATATATATATAAAGTCGTCTAATCTGATATTGCCATCCACCATTGATTTATTTATTTATTAGAAAAAGCAGACGTCTTATACCTTCTTCCACATTAATAATAATAACTAGCAATGGCACCTTGGTGTGCAATAGGTATGCCGAAGAGTTGTGGAAGGTCAATAAGGGAGAGTTGTTGGTCTGATTTTTTGAAAATCATATCCTTCTGTTTAGAATGTGGACAAGAAAATTTAGAATGTTTCAATTGGTATCTGCAACCAATCTTAGATGTTAAGTGGTATTCATTGCACAGCACAAATATTACCAACAGAGAAAAAGAAGCTTGCGATGACACTAAAACTTTGCCACTGCCTTGAAAGAAAATAATGACCAATATGCCCCCATGCAACTACATTCAATGACCAATATGCCCTTTGTTACTCCATTCAGTAAAAATACATATCATAATGTCACCACCATTTAAATCACTAGCTTATTATAAATCTCATTGATAAATATCTAAAATGTACAGTGAAAAAATATTTGATCAGAGGCCACTTGGTGTAGATTAGTGTTCTAAATATTTACAGTTGGAAGTATTAAAATTATTTCCTACTGTAATTGTAGTGAAATATTAAATAGGGAGGTCAATAACATTCCCATGCCTCAAACTTCCTAGTTACATGGAAACTTTCCCCTTTACAATGGATTTCGTTTCTCAAACATATAATCCCTTCCCAAATAACCATGCCTTACCATGCTTGGTTTTGAATGTTAGAAGAGGGTCATTGCAAACAAAACATTGCAATTAACAAACAACATAACACTGTATAACTAGAGATTCATAAATTTTCTAGGAGCAAGCATAAAGAAATTTAGAGTTCACAAAACTTCCAATGCCAATGCCAATGGAAAGTATCTCTGTTATCTACGATTTTAATTTAGGTTTTTGCAAATGAGAAGAGAAAAGTAGTGACAAGCTGCTTAGGCCATAAAAGCATTTTTTACAAAATGAGGACATCGAAGGATATTTTGAACTAATCTTACAAACTTCGATACAGCCAAAAGTTTTCAATCACTATCCTCTTGGAAAGTGTATGCAAGTAGATGATCACCTGAGGCTGATATGTTTCTGTTACAAGTTGTTTCAATGTCTAGTTAGATTTCTACTCAAAGAGCTTGAATAGAATGTTCTCCAACTCATTCCTATCCATTCTATTTCTCTTCATTTCTTGGGTTTTAACTGGTGCAGCAGTACCCTTCCTATCCTGAACTCACATGACAGTAAAGAAACCACAAATAAGTTTTTTGAACTCTAGACACAGAATTCCATTAAGATTGCATTGGCCTTTTTGGTTGCATATGTAAGTTCTAGCCAACTGGCATGAAATAAGTAATAAAAGAAGCAACCAGCACTAATGTCCTTGAAGAGACTAAAAATTCAGAAATACAGCCCAAATTTCTGAAGTTCATACCTTTGAATTAAATGATGAAAAATCCATCATCCCTTGCATTGGATTGTAGCCTTCTCCACGATCACTGTCTATCATCTGAAGTAGAAAAGGGAAAAGACAGAAAAGATTACTGTCTCCAATTAAATTCATACACATAATTCAATATCTATTCAATTGGTTTTAGAGGTATTTAAATTTACTGTCTCCACTGAAGTTGGTGATGATTTAGGGTTTTGTATATTGTGGAATCTTTCCTTTAATGTTTGTTTCACTCAACCATATATTATTTGACAATTAACTTGCTTAGCTGTAATAAATAATCCATTTTGCAGATTTGTTTCAATCAAGAATAAACAAAAAAAGAACACAACGCACCTGAATTTGTCTTGTTTTGACATTAGATTTGTTTGTTCTCTCATGACACAACCGGCGGTAGCCTTCAATGTTTTGATTGTGGGGCTTCATGTCAAACTTGTGTTCAACTTTCCCATCAATAGCTACCTTGCCTGTACGTAAGAAGACAAGGGAGGCTTTTTATAGGAAATTGGTAAGACTTTGAGAAAATTGCTAATGCCACAGCTATAAGAGAGATAGTTGGCATTATTTTGGAATTACTTTGAACAAATAGTTGAGGATAATAGCACTGTATGCCATTTATTTTCTTTCACCTCTGTTCCATTTTTTGCAGGCTTCATGTTCTCTGCTAAAACAGTATCTGTAAGTGTGGAATGAGGTAAATAACATAAATACACTTCTTAATACAACATTATATCAAAGATAACTCAATTTGAACTAAATCAAAGCAGTAATCAAATGAAATCGTCTTATTGCTCTCTATCCTCAAAGATTTATTAAACCACTACTGCTCTCAGATTGTTTAAGCACTATGATTGTTAAAATGACTATCTGAAGAATGAGATGATACTAAAATGCAATGCTAAATGATAAATCAATTAAACTAGCATGATATTGATGTGAAATAGATAAATGCAGCTCCAAGAAGCAGCCATTGTTGTGAAGCTTGATTGTTGAATTGCTTGATACTTGATGCTTGATACTTGATGCCTAGATTCTTGCAGAGTAAGAGTGCAAAAGCTTGATTATCTGGATCTTTTTCTTGGTTAAATGAGGCTTTATTTATAGATTTCTTGGTTGTAGAAATGCACAGGAAAGCTTTGAGAGGCTTGGATTCAATCTGGAGAATTGAATGGTGAGAGATGGAGGAGATTGAGAGAAAGAGGGAGGTTGTATCTACCCATAAAAACACCAAGCAAGAGAAGAGGAAGGATTGATGGAAGAGGATTGAGAGATCAAATTCCAAATTTGTCTCCAAAACTTCCCGTGAAGTTTCAAAGTATTAATTGTTGATATTTTTGACAAAATTTAGACATGGTTTAGACATAGGAAATCTAATTCATTTTTGAGAGAATATGGGTGGAATATTCCTTATGCAATAATTTAAATATTTTGATTTATTTGAATTAATAAAGGAGAGATAAATAATTTAATAAAGTGAACTATAGGATAGGTGTTTCTTAAATTAAAATAGAAGAATAATGGCAATTAATTAATAAAGTGTTTTGATCTTTATTTAATTAATTTAGAAATGATGTTATAGATTGAAATAAGGAAATGATAATTAAATCGAACAAAGTATTTAATTTTTTTTATTTAATTAAGATGAATTTAGAAGAATTTATAAAGAAAGTGAATGTGAACTATATTAAATAAATATTTAAATTTATTCAATAGTAGAGGAAATTAGGATAATTAATCAAATAATTTGTATTTAATTAATCGGATGCTCCAGACCATTTTTAGGTGTATACATTTTTCCCCTCTTCAAAGTGATGTGTTTACGCGTTGATTCGAAGAAATATTTTGCTACTACTGCCAGGATCGATGATAATTTAAAAATTTTGTATGCCCCAGACATTGATTTTTCAGATGATTTTAATACTACCCCAGACATGATTTTCAGATGATGATAATAATACCTCAGACATGATAATTTTGTGTGCCCCAGACATGATTTCCAGATGATGATAATAATATGCCCCCTCGGGAGATAAATAAATGATTTGGTGATTTTTAGAATTTTTTCGAATTTTTATGATTTTCTGATGATTTGATGTGTTTCGATGTTGAAATAATTTATCTCCCGACAAAATGATGAAGAAATAAGTCCTCTAATGAATTTTAATTAATTTTATGGATAAAATTAATCAAAATGTTAAAAAAATCCCACAAAAATACCTTTCAAAAATTATAAATAGTGCTAAAAGGTCATTTTCAATTCATTATTTGCTTTTTGAGTTTAAAATTCTTAGTGATAGAGACATTTCTGCCAGTTGGAGCAAGATGCCTATTCCTTGCCACACTCACCGATTTGAGCGCGTTTGATGCCACAGACGGTCGCCTGCGTATGGACCCCCGGTATGTACCCCTCGACCTCTTCGTGATTCATGAAATTTTGTTTTTTATCCTTTTTAGGTCTTAGGCGTGTCTAGGATAGTTTCAACACTTTGAAGCCGCGTTGTAGCGCTTACATCCCAATGTAGCGCTTCTGGTAAATTGTCTAGCGCTTTGAGTTTTAGCGCGTGCATTTAAAACTCTAGCGCTTCCAGTCGGTAAAGTAGCCCTTTCAGCGAATTAGCGCTTAGGAGTCAAAAAGTAGTGCTTTGAAGTCAAATTCTAGCGCTTTGAGATTTTCAGCACTTTGAGTCGGCAGTTTAGTGCTTTGAAGGTCTGTTCTAGCGCTTCTAATAAACTGGCGCTTTGACGGCCTGGTTTAGCGCTTTGATGCGAAAAAGTAGCGCGTTGAGTTATTTAGCGCTTCGAAAGCCTGTTTTAGCGCTTTGGAGTGCTGAAATAGCGATTTCATGGTTTTAGCGCTTATGGTCCCTGTTTTAGTGCCTTCGGATGATAAAATAGTACTTTTGGGATTTAGCACTTTGGAAGCCTGTTTAGCACTTCTATGTCAAAATTGAAGATTTTGACTTAGTGAAATTTGATTTTGTCAATTCCGATCATGTCCATTATTCTGATTGGTATGATTGACAATCCACATTCGGGATGTTGGATTGTGATTAAAGTAAATAAGATTAACTCTCATGATAGGCGAGAAAAAATCCTATTTCTTGATGATCCTCATGATAGGCGAGGAAATGATTCAATACCTGATAAATCTCATGATAGGCAAGATCTAGATAATGTTTTGATGAACCTCATGATAGGTGAGGTTGGATGTTCGCCTATGAATTTTGATCAAAAATTCATACCAAATTTTTTGAAACAGACTTGATAGTAGAATGACGTTTAATTCTTGACATAGTTCACTGATTGTGGATTTTTCATTATGATGATAGGAGGATTTGGGGACTCTCTAGATGCGAGAGAGGTTTCCATAGACGACCGATCTGATACCACATTTGACACCTGATGAGCTCCAAATGATAGGCCAGTGTGGCCTGACGAGTTTACTTGACATGCCCCAGATTAGGATTAATTGGGGTTTGTTGACCGCACTAGCTGAGAGGTGGCATAACGACCACAACACCTTCCATTTACCAACCGGCGAGATGACAGTCACACCAGAGGATGTGTGGCATATATTGCGCATTCCATTCATGGGGGAGATCATGACATATGACTCTCATGGGACCAGCAACAGAGATGCTCTTCGTCGAGTATTTCAAGATCAGGATATTGAGGGTCCGAGCGTTCTATGGTGGAGGATCGCAGACTCCTATGCGACACTACCAGTAGTGCTAGCTGGATTTATTGGAGGATTCCTTTGCCCTGATCACAGGTCAAAGGGATTCCTCGTTGGCTGGGGGAGGACACTAGAGAGCATGTTGGTACATGGTACCAGATATGCATGGGGGATGTGCATGTTAGCACATCTCTATCATGATCTTCATTCCATTGTGTACCTAGGTGCACGCAGTATATCCGCAGGGGTGACATTACTACAGATTTGGGTGTGGGAGAACTTTGCTATTTGTCGGCCATTTCCCCTTGCAGATAGACTAGCTGGCAGGCCCTATGTTTTTAGATATAGTGGTCAATTCACGCAGGCCTAGATCGACAAGTTAGAGCACTAGAGGCAGGTTTTTGATGATATGGAAACAGTTATATGGCGCCCCTACCTTGACTGTGAGGAGTGGGAGGAGGATGGTGTAGTGTTGGGGTTTCTTTGTGACTCCATGTACCTTATTGGCCGGACTCCATTTGTTATTGAGAGATTTCTACTGCGGTGGGTTTATAGACAGTATGGCATTGTTCAGTGCATGCCACAAGGGGTAGCCCACTATGCACGATGACGGATGGATATTCCAGATTGGGGCCCCACATTATCATATGATGTTGTAGTAGAGGGTTACAAAGCATTACAGCCATCCGCTTGGGACATGAGGAGAGACATTGCAATTGCACCCATGACAAAGGATTACGCAGCATTCTTGGCCTTGGTCCGTCAGCCACATATTACTATCCTCAATGAGCCAGCACCTTTACCAGTAAAGGAGGATGTGGCAGAGGATGTCATCGGGGGTGAGGGTGATATCCCAATAGATGAGAGCTTAGAGAGCAGTAGCTCAGACAATGAGGATAGTAGTAGCAGTGGGGATAGTGGGAGTGGAGGATACCGAGGGCCAGGTCCAGATATTCATAGTGCACCCTCTTCCAGCAGGCCTCGTAAGAGGCAGGCAGTGACAATGCTAGCAGTTGGGCAATAGAGACAGATGGCTAGGCTTCAAGCACAGGTCCAAACTTTGCAGGCATAGGTCCAGACACTGCAGGGGCAGTTAGTATAGGCTCGAGGCATGCTCGTGCAGACGCAAACACAGATGCAGGCACAGGCACAGTCTCACGCATAGGCGTTATCACAGGTATAGGGGCAGTTAGCTGCCATGCAGACGTAGGTTGATACCCTGACAGCCGAGAGAGATAGTGCACGACAAATTACCGATAGGGCACAGGAGAGAGCCGAGACCCTCTAGAGAGTGGTTAATGGCACCTCCATAGGTGATTATATGAGAGAGGTTTCGCAGGCTGCTCGAGAGGCAAAGTTTTACCGAGGCCGATATCATGATGCAGTGCCTGCCAAGCGTCGAGTCAGCTATGCCCCATTGAGATCTGGACAGACACACACACGGACAATTAGCGAGGGGGTGATACAGCCTCCACACAGAGATCCCAGAGATCCAAGTCCGTTCGGGGGTGGTGGTGGTATAGGTACAGGTCTTGTTAGGCCTACGCATTCTAGCACTAGCAGGTCATAGATGCCAGTTTATACTCATTGATGTATTTTATGATGTACCTCTTTGTACGATGATGTATTTTTATGACTTCATTGTATACTTGACACTTGATGATATATATGAGATGCATTTTGATATGATATGTTGATGGGTTTTTGATGTCTATGTAATGGATGCTTTTATTTATATGATTTATGTGATGAGTTTATTCTAAATGTGATGATAAATGATGATTTATGTTAATGTAATGATGCAATGATGTATGGATATAATAATGATGATGTGATCTGATGTGATTTTAAATGATATGTAATGAATTGGTTATGGTAAGAATGAACCCGATGCAATGATGCATGATGAAATATATGATGATGAATTAATGATGCAATGATGATGTTATATGTTTTTGATGATTTTATGTCAAGTATACTCAGTCTCTTTTGTAGATTAGATAATCATTGAGTGGAATCCTTTATGCAATAAATACTCTATAAATAATGAATGATGATGAATGCAATCTAATTTTAACATGCAATTGTATCCAAAACAGATGTCATTTTAACAATCTTTTCTATTTTGTGCTTGGTATCATCATAGAGCTTTATTGTATGTTGAAAGTGAATACAAGCGTCAATGGTTGTGTTAATCCAATGATGACCTGAGTGCTTCTTTCATGATTTTTGATATTGCAATCGAACACAAGCATCGAGGTATAATTGAACCAAGATGACCTGAGCATTCATTGCGTAAACATGCAAAAATTATCATTTGAGTGTGTGAATTCTGAATGTCATCAGTGATACATTTGCATAGCACATCCCCCAACAATTCACACATTTTATATGATTATCGCATAGACAACAGATAATAAAAATATCATTCTTCTTCCTTGTTCCTCTAGTTCAATACATCATTGAGCTACTCCAAAGAAATGATAATCAAAAAGTATAATTTATCCATTGTCACTTAGAGTGTTTCATTCATTTATCAGATATTAGATCATCCATTTTGATTTTTTGTCATGTTTTTGGATTTTCGAGATTTTGACCAAAGACCTAACCTTCCAACCTATCCTAGGGGTCTCGAGGGCTGATTTAAGATTAGCCTTGCCTATGTTACACATGCAGAGACCACGTAGTTTGACTGACATAGACCTATGTTTTTGGATTTTGCTTTTCAAACTCACTTTTTGACATGTTTTTGGATTTTCGATATGATACAGATGGTTGATTCTCCTGACAATGATTGAAATTGCGCTTTGATCTCTATTTTTGATTTTCTACCACTAGATGCAATTGATACGTTTGGATTGCCCCTAGATATTCAGATGTTTCCCCCAAGCTATGGATTTATATGTTGACCACGTGACATGACTTGATAGTGGATGTAATGATGGCTAGACGAATGATATGATATGAATTGATGCCGACCTTCAGATGAAGGATCCTGACATGTATCCAAATAGATGGGAAAGTTGATCTTAGAATCACATATGACGCCTGTAGCTAGGTTTTCACCACACGCTTTGATTACACCCTTTGTATTTTCTATTTTATTTTATTTTTCTATATTTTTGCGTTTGCCAAGATGCCTGTTTGCCAGGTTTTCACCAAGGAAACAATTTTCAGATTTTGCCCCGTGCACTAGGAGACTTTAAGCATAGAATTTTTGGACATGTATACTATTGATAGGTTCATCAAATAGATCCCCTTCTGACATTGATAGCTGATATGCTCCTGATCCATACACTGATATGACGACGAATGGTCCAAGCCAGTTAGGCTCAAATTTTCCTTTCTTCTCCCTGTCCTATTGATTCCTAGGATTTTCCTTTAGTACCAAATCACCAACCTGAAAGACCCTCGGTTCGACCCTATGATTATAACTTCTTGACATCATTTGTTGATAAGTTGTTAAATGATTAACAGCTTGTTGATGATGCTCATCCAGCAGCTCCAGTTCTTGCAGCCTAGACACCCTATAGTCTTCATCGGAAATGATACCTTTGAGTGATACACGAAGGGATGGAATTTCAACTTCAATGGGTAATATGGCTTTTGATCCATATACCAAAGCAAATGGTGTAGCTCCCGTTGGTGTTCTGATGCTTGTCCTGTAGCCCGTAGTGCAGGATTGAGTTGAACATGCCAATCACGTCCAACATCGTTGACCGTCTTTTTGAGAATTTTTAGTATGGTTTTGTTTGAGGCCTCTGCTTGGCCGTTCCCTTGAGGATAGTACGGTGTTGAAAAATGATGTTGGATGTGGAACTTATCACATAGCTCTTGAACATCTTGATTCTTGAAAGGTTGTCCATTATCAGTGATAATAGATTGAGGGATACCATACCGACATATGATGTAGTTCAAGATGAATGAGGAGATCTGTTTCCCAGTGATGGTAGTAAGAGGGACTGCCTCTATCCACTTCATGAAGTATTCTGTAGCTGTGATAATGAACTTGTGTCCATTAGATGAAGATGGATGTATTTTTCCTACCAGATCTAAGCCCCATTGACAGAAAGGCCATGTTGATGTAAAAGGATGCAGTTCTTGTGCCGGTGCATGAATCAAATTGTTGTGAACCTAACATTTTTGGCATTTCTTGACAAATTGATATGATTCTTTTTCCATGCAAGGCCAATAATAACCCAAACGAAGGAGTTTCTTGGCTAGGGTTATTCCACTCGAGTGAGTACCACAAATACCCTCGTGAACTTCTTGTAAGGCTGTTCAGATTCATTGCATTCTAGACATCGGAGTAGTGTACCATCAAGACCTTGACGATAAAGGATATCTGTGATTAAAGTGTATTTGGTGGATTGACGGATAAAGTTGCATTTTTGATTCTTGGAAAGGTCAGGAGGTAGGATATCATCTTTCAAATAAGCATAGGTTGTTTCGTATATGGAGGGTTTAGTGGTTTCGATATGGCATATGGTAGTGGATTCTAATTAATAATGGGAAGGATAGGACACTGGTTCTACCATAAACTCATAACAAACACGTTTCTCAGGTAATTGTAGTAGTGAAGCAATCATAGCCATGGCATCTACAGCTTTATTCTTTGCTCTTGGAATCTGATCAAACTTGATATTTTCAAAAGACTGTTTTAGATAATCTATTTGTTGTTTGTATGGCATCAAATTTTCATCTTTGTTTTGATATTCGTCATTCACTTGATAAATGACTAGTTGAGAGTCTCCATATACCTGTAAGTCCCTGATTTTCCATTGAATAGTCGTGTTGACCCTAATAATCAATGCTTCATATTCCACCACATTATTTGTACATTGAAACATGAGACTATATGACTTCGGAATTGTGTTTCCATGAGGGGAGATGAACAAGATTCCCGCTTCTGATCCTTGTTGTGTACATGATCCATCAAAATAGAGAATCCATTGTTGAGGCATAGCTGTCATAATGTCCGCATCAGGAAATTCCATTGTCATTGGGTGATCATCTAGTAGAGGAGCTTCAACTAGATGTTCAACGATTACTTGTCCCTTGATTGCCTTTCTTTCGACATATTTAATGTCAAATTCACTTAGGAGCATAACCCATTTTGCCAATCTACCTATTAAGGCAGCTTTACTTAGTAAATACTTCAAATGATCAATCTTTGTAATTAATCTGATTGTATAAGCAATCATGTAGTGTCTCAACTTTTGAGTAGCGAACACTACTACTAAGCAAGACTTTTCTATGAATGTATAGTCATAGACATTTAAAGTTCTACTCATGTAGTAGATGGCTTTCTCCTTTCCTTGATTATCCTCTTGTGCTAAGAGTGCCCCCAATGAGATATCAGTTGTAGCAATATACAATATAAGGGGTCTTCCTTCTGTTGGTGGCATGAGAACTGGTGGTGACATTAGATATTGTTTGATTTGATTGAATGTCGCTTCACACTTCTCATCCCACATGAAAATTATGTGTTTATGCAATAGATGATTGAAGGGGTGACTTCTATCCGTCAGCTGGGAGATAAACCTTCTAATTGATTGAAGGCATCCTTGTAGTGATCGCAGTTGGCTGATGTTTCTAGGAGGTGGCATCTCCATTATAGCTTTGACTTTTTCTGGATCTACTTCAATGCCCTTTTCTGATACAATGTACCCGAGCAACTTTGCTGATGTAACCCCGAAGACACACTTCTTAGGGTTTAACCTGACATTAAATTTTTCCATTCGCGTGAAGATTTTATCTAGGATATGCAGATGTCCATCCCTAGTAGTAGATTTTGCTAAGATATCATCGACATAATCTTCCATGAAAGTGTGCATCATATCATGGAAAATCGTCGTCATTGCTCTTTGATAAGTCACTCTTGCATTCTTTAAACCAAATGGCATGACGTTCTAGCATAAAGTTCCCCATGGACATGTAAAAGCTGTCTTTTCTTGATCTTTTGGAGCTATTCTTATTTGATTGTACCCAGAAAAGCCGTCCATGATTTATAACATGGCATGCCTTGCCGTCAAGTCCACAATGATGTCTATATTTGGAAGTGGAAAATCATCCTTCAGGCATGCTTTATTGAGGTCCCTGAAATCTATGCAGATTCTTATGCTATTGTCCGGCTTGGAAACAGGCACAAGATTGGATATCCATTCAACATAGTCTATAGACCGTATAAATCCAACATCCAGTAATTTCTTTAGCTCTGTTTTGACCATTAATGCAATGTGGGGGTGCATTTTTCTTAATTTTTGCTTAACAGGCCTGATTCTTGCTGGCAAAGACAAATGATGCATAAGTAGATTGGGATCTAAACCTGGCATATCAGAATATGACCAAGAAAAGTTCATGCTTCTTGCTTTGAAGAATTGGATGAATGTCGGTCTTTCATCTTTTGTCATGGATTATGCCAGATGTAGGATTTTTGCCTTCTCTTCTGTGCCAATGTCCACTGATTGTGTAGATTCTACCAGAACTGATGATCGCTCATGATAGTGTTCTGGGAGAGTGTCAAATCTTCCATCCTTTAGTGCCTCAGAAAGGTTTTCACCATTGGATGCATTCCTTATTTTTACTTTTTCCAAATCTAATGCTGCCATAGAATGGTTTTCACCATTAGATCTTTTTTCCCTATTGTTAATTTTGCAACTGGAAGATTTGACACCCTCCTGCTGAGTCGTACTGTTATGAGTAGTATGGATAGAATGTGTATCAGGATCGGTATGACATAGGTAATGCACGATGGTGTCATCATTTGCAAATTTTGGTACAGTCAAAGGTTCGATAGGTTTCCAATCAATAAGTTCTGGACGGATTAATGGCATGGTATCATCAGATTGATTTAAGTGAATGGAAGTAAGGGTAAGGACAGCAGTATCGTCATAATTGTCATTTGAGATATCGAGATCGATGATGGTACTTTCTTCCAGATTGTCTAGTTCGCTCAAATCCTGTTCGTCCTCACTAGAGTCACGATAATTAGTGATTCTCCCATAATTGGATTAGACCCAGAGCCTTGGCCCTCCTCACACGTGGGTGTATATTGTTGGATGATATCATAATGAATATCCATAAAAGATACTTTAGATAATGAATCCCATTCATACTCATTGGAATCGGTTTCAGAGCAATCTCTTAGTTGAAGAATTCTTTCTACAACCTTCTCCCTCATCCTTTTTCTCTTCCTCAGAATATCCTAGTCCTGGCTTTTCTTTTGTGTGGAGAGTGAGAGGTGTGATAGGTTCTGAGATTCCCTCTTTTCTTAATCCCATAGGCCCTTGTCCTTCATAACCCATCTTTTCAAGAATAGCTTTTCCTTTTCCATACTTTTCTGTGTTTATGCGAAGATTTTTGATACTGATTTCAGATGTTGATGCTTCTTCATCCTTGTAAAGCCAACCTAGGATTGTTTCATTGTCTATTTCTTCCGCTCTGGTTCCGGATTTGACAAATGTATTTTGAAGATTTGTTTTAGGTAACGATGTCGGATGTTTGATCATTGATGGTTGACCATATTTCCTAGGAGATGGCATTAACTATGATAAGTTAAGTGATTGCTCCATTGAGTACTGTCACATTCCTTTATCTGTCAACTGAACTTGTTTCTGAAAGTTGTCTGATAGAGAAGTTTGTGTACCTGGAATGTTTGTTTCAACATGACTTGTTTCCTTTTCATTACCTTTCTTTTGTACCCACTTGGTAGTGATGCTTGGAATTTGCTCGTTCTTGGAGGATGATGAGCTTGAAGCTTCCCTGTTGTGAGGGACAAAGGTGTCTTGAGATATTCTTAATGTGTCACAATGTTGTGGATGATTATAATCAGCAGTTATAGTCACCTCTTGTCTGTTCACTGGAAACTTCAAACATTGACTGTATGTAGAAGGCACTACTTGCATTTCATGAATCCAGGGTCGTCCTAGGAGTATGTTGTATGTCAACTCCATTTCTAAAACTTGACATGTTATATGCTTGATTATGGGTCCCACTTGAATAGGTAATACAATTAAACCTTGGGACGATCTTTCCTCTTCATCATATGCTTTGATGGTCATTTTCCTCTGAGCATCAATAGCATCTTTAGAATATCCTAGTGCACGGACTAATTTTAGGGTGCAAATGTTCAGACCAGCTCCCCCATCTATTAGAACTCTTTTAACATGATGATTATGGATACATACTTCAATATGCAATGCGGTGTTATGCGAATGGTTTAATGAAGCATCATCCTATTCAAAAAATGACAGACAATGTGGGGTAGTCAGATATCCCACCATAGCTTGGAATTGACAAACATCCAGATTCTTTGGCACAGTTGTGGCCACTAATGCTTGTTCGAGAACTTCTTTATGTGATGGTGACAACTTAAGAAGCTCCAATATTGATAGTTGCATGGGGATATTTTGCAAGTGATCAATAATATTATAATCAGATTGAGGTGTAACCGTGCGTTGAGATCCCACTCCTTTTAATACTACTTTGGCTTGCCCCCTAGTCATGATGTTTGCCGATTGATGTTCTTGATTTTCTTGGGGGGTGTTTTGCATTTGATTGATGACATCATAATGTGATGGAGGTGGAACTGCATGTGTGGAGCCCATTCTTTTTAACATTACTTTGGATTGTCCCCTAGTTAGCACGTAGGCGGGTTGATCTTCTTGATTGTCTCTGATTTTTAAGACATTTATTTGATTATCGAAGTTTTGTGTGCTTGGGAGTAAATCCAAAGAGGTAATGGTGTTGGTTTTGTTATTAACAATGTTATCGTTAAGTGCATGATCATGTTTGACTTCAGATAGACATAGGATTTTTGTGTCATAGACATGATTAGCGTGATTTCCTTTGTTGTTTGAAGATGATGCACCTTTGTCATAATTGGGAAAAGGATCTTTGAATGCCAAATGATCATTGTTATTTTGAGGTCCTTCCACATACACTTTCTTGCTGTCCACCAAATCTTGCACTACATGTTTCAATTCCATACAGTCATTTGTTTTATGACCCTTGTTATTATGATAGTTGCAATAATTAGCATCATTCCACCATGATGGTTTGACTTTTGGATCCCAAAATCTAGCTTCTCATGCCGTGAGAAGGCCTCTAGTAACTAGTTCTTTCATTGTTGATTCCATTGATTGACCTAAAGGTGTGAACCTTCGCTGATTTAATGGTTTTTGATATGGTAGTGTTTTTGCACGGTCATTGTTCTACATGGTATTTGAATTGAATTTTTGGTCACTGTTTTGATTGTTTGAAGAAGAAGCAGTCAAGTTGAGAATTGGTTTGACATTTTGTGAATCGCTTGTTGTTTCATTTGTGTTGCGATACTTTTGCCAAATTTTTGGTTTATCATTGTTTGAGTGTTGATTGGAGTAGTTATTTGATTTGTCATTGTAATGTTTGATAACTCCCTGTTTTACTAATGCTTCCTCAATCTTTAGACCATTTTCTGTGACCTTTTCGAAAGTGGGTGGACATTATAATTCTAGCCTATAGCTCATTTCTTCTATCAAGTTCTCAATGAATAATTCCATCTTTTCTTCCTCTGGAATAGATCGAGGATACCTAGCGAACAGTCGTCGCTATCTTTGGAGAAAAGACAAGAATGTTTCTCCTTTGTTTTGCTTTAAGTTGTAGAGATCTTTGATAGTAACATCATTTTGGATGTTGAATGAATATTGAGAGATAAACTTGTTAACAAGTTCCTCAAACGTTTTGATACCAGGTTGTAGTTTTGAAAACCATTCCATACATGCTCCTCCCAAACTCCTTGGGAATAACCTCATCAAATAAGTCTCTTCTTGAGCAAACTCAAGACTCATTGTTTTAAATTCCCGTGCATGATCTATTGGATTTGTTCGTCCATTGTACTTATCGTACTTTGGGAGTTCGCAATGTCTTGGAAAGGGTAACAAACCAACTATTGCGTCAAATGGATAAGGACAAATGTCCTGTATCGCATATCTCTTGGTAGTCCCTTGTGTCATATCTTGTATTTTCTGTTGTAACAATTGCATCTGTGATGTTAAGGCAGCAACCGGATCTATTATTGGTGTAGGTTGTGGTATCTCAATCTCATTTATTTCTGGTGTATCTTTCAAATGGTTTACATCAAAATCTTTTGGAAGTTTTGCCCCTGATTTGGCTAACATTAAAAGATATTTTTCCATGTCTTGCTCTAGAATTTTCTCCATAAATATGTGAAACTTTGGATCTTTTTGAGCCACTTGGATATCTTCTGGAGTGATTTTGTTCTTGTCATTGCGGTTCAAATTATTCCAAGGATTTTCTTCTGCCATTTCTTGTGATTTTAAGATTTCTTGTTCTAAGAATCTCTGTTTTTGGGATCTAGTTAAGATTGGCATACAAATTTTTGCCCTTTCTTCTGAAATTTTAATCTTATGTGCGGGATAGTGTCAATGTGAACCCTTTTTAAATAATGTCGAATAAGATGTCTTACCTTATTAATGAGACAATATTAAAAAAAAGTTAATTGCTATACTTTGTTTCGTGATGAAGGATGATAATATCCCGATAGAGAAACTTTAGTATAGTAATTGATTGTGTAATTGATTTTGACACTTATGATTTGCAAGATTTCGTTTTAGTTGATAAGTTGGAAATTTGTATATACCTTTCTGACTTTGATTCCTAGACAATGATTCTAATAGAAGAAATTTTGATTCTGATGAGAATGTTGATAAAATGACAGAGTGATAGACTGGTTAAAATTTTAAACTCTCTGTTTTAAAAGCGCTAAAATAGAGACCAGAAGCGCTATTTCCCAAAAGTGTTGGAATAGAATCCAGAAGCGCTAAAACAGATGATCAAAGTGCTAAATGACCAGAAACGTCGAAACAGTGCTGGAAAGCGCTGGAAAAAATGATAGAAGCGCTACTTCCTAGAAATGTTGAAACAGAAACCAAAAGCACTACAAAAATTGATAGAAGCGCTATTTTACCAGAAGTGCTAAAATAACGACTGGAAGCGCTAAAACAGTGCCCAAAAGTGCTATTTCACAGAAGCGCTGAAATAGGTTCTCTAGAATGTTTAAACAAAAAAAATTAATTTTCTCTATTGTAGGATTTGATCTGGCCTTGTGGCATATTATATTAGAGACTGTGGAAGATAAGAAGGATGAATCTGTTGACTACGGTTGTGAAATTGTGTGAGAGCCCTTCTTTGAAAGAAGGCTCGTGAATATAGCGGTTCTACCGCGTAGTCTAAAGAGTGACCCCTAGCAAAATCGTGATAACGGTGAATGAATGTTCTATATTGTAAAAGGAGTTTCTGATTTTGATAGAGAAAATGTTGTCTTCTCAATAAGTTTCTATAACCAAGAGGTTGTTTGGGCTTTGTAACTTTGATTTTCCTTTTGACAAATGTGGTGGACTTCCACTTTCGCAACATGAATTTTCTGATTGTTTTGACTTGATGTTTTCAGGATGATCTTTAAATCTGATTTTAAATGAATTTGTGAAAACATGGCAAGCAATTTTGAATAAGTATTTTAAAACTGAAAATATTGTGTATATTCAAAAATCACGAATGATCTTTATTGATTTTAACGGGTTGTTTTAACATTTGTACACAAATCAAACAGACTCACACTTAAGGACAAGTAGGTCATCATTATACTCACAGCCCACATATTGCAATTACGTTGACTCACACAGCCGTGTCACCCCCTAGAGGGCGCCCGTGTTTTCGTCGTTGCCAGGTGCGTACTCAAAATGACGGACGTAGATACCGAATCCCTTAAGCAAACAATCCTTGGTAATTATATGGTGAGTGTCTTGGGGGCAGATTCTTCCCTCCCCTTGCACCGTGAGCATGACAATGTATGGATATTGACTCGGTGAGCAACTACTGTATGGTTCGTAGATAGAGTTCCGTTCGGTGTGGCAAATAGATAAACTCTCTCAAGAGAGCTCCCAATCTTTAGAACAAATATTTTGGGGATGGTTATCTTTCCTTCTACCGTCAATTTGGACTTTCATCAACAAATTGCATTTTTATTATAGTGGGTTGGATAACTTGGCTTTGGTTGTTCCCATTTAGGTCGTTCCCGTAGGGTGAGTACTTTTTCCCACTATGGCAGGCCTGCTAAAGGATTTAATGACATAAAAGAAAAGTGAATCTGGCACTTTGGTCACCCAGTTAAGGGGAGAGCATAAGCCTAATCACTACAAGCACAACATATAGATTTGTTTTGTTTTAAGTCCAAAAAGAAATATTCTTAATCTAAGTGAAGGTGTTGCTTCACTGAAATCATGATGTTCTTTTTAACTTATATTGTAAAATACAGTGACTATCCTAGGATTGATAGATTTTATTCCAACTTTGAAATGACTATCCTAGGATTGATCAATTTTTAAAACTTTGAAGTGACTACCCTAGATTGATCAATTTTATCTCAACTGTGAAAAATAAATACAATCTGGTCACGGAAGCGTCGCATCCAACCTGTTTTATTACAGAAGTGTCGAAATATGGAACTGAAGCGCTAGAACAGTGACCAAAGGCGCTAAAAACCCAAAAACGTCGAAACAGTGTACCGAAGCGCCGAATTTTGTCTTGGAAGAGCTAAATCACCGAAGCGCCGAAACAGTAACCGGAAGCGCCGAAACTCTGAAAGCTTTGGAACAGGGACCGGAAGCGCCGAAACAGTAACCGGAAGCAGCGAAACTCTAAAAGCGCTGGAACAGGGACTGGAAGTGCCGAAACTTTTAACGGAAGCGCTAAAATAAATCACACTATGTAAACTTGTGTAACACTTTCCAGAAAAATTTGAAATTTTGATAAAATGGGGTTAATGCCCCATGGTGGGCACCAAATTGTAAGTGTGGAATGAGGTAAATAACATAAATACACTTCTTAATACAACATTATATCAAAGATAACTCAATTTGAACTAAATCAAAGCAGTAATCAAATGAAATCGTCCTATTGCTCTCTATCCTCAAAGATTTATTAAACCACTATTGCTCTCAGATTGTTTAAGTACTATGATTGTTAAAATGACTATCTGAAGAACGAGATGATACTAAAATGCAATGCTAAATGATAAATCAATTAAACTAGCATGATATTGATGTGAAACAGATAAATGCAGCTCCAAGAAGTAGCCATTGTTGTGAAGCTTGATTGTTGAATTGATTGATACTTGATGCTTGATACTTGATGCCTGGATTCCTGCAGAGTAAGAGTGCAAAAGCTTGATTATCTGGATCTTTTTCTTGGTTAAATGAGGCTTTATTTATAGATTTCTTGGCTGTAGAAATGCATAGGGAAAGCTTTGAGAGGCTTGGATTCAATCTGGAGAATTGAATGGTGAGAGATGGAGGAGATTGAGAGAAAGAGGGAGGTTGTCTCTACCCATGAAAACACCAGGCAAGAGAAGAGGAAGGATTGATGGAAGAGGATTGAGAGATCAAATTCCAAATTTGTCTCCAATTTGTCTCCAAAAATTTCCCATGAAGTTTCAAAGTATTAATTGTTGATATTTTTGACAAAATTTAGACATAGGAAATCTAATTTTTTTTTGAGAGAATATGGGTGGAATATTCCTTATGCAATAATTTAAATATTTTGATTTATTTGAATTAATAAAGGAGAGATAAATAATTTAATAAAGCGAACTATAGGATAGTTGTTTATTAAATTAAAATAGAAGAATAATGGCAATTAATTAATAAAGTGTTTTGATCTTTATTTAATTAATTTAAAAATGATGTGATAGATTGAAATAAGGAAATGATAATTAAATCGAACAAAGTATTTAATTTTGTTTATTTAATTAAGATGAATTTAGAAGAATTTATGAAGAAAGTGAATGTGAACTATATTAAATAAATATTTAAATTTATTCAATAGTAGAGGAAATTAGGATAATTAATCAAATAATTCGTATTTAATTAATCGGATGCTCTAGACCATTTTTAGGTGTATACAGTATCACCATGGAAGTATTTGTGGGTCTGAAAATACAAAATAAAATGGTCCTAACATGACAAGCGAGAGAAGACCCCAACTCAAATTACATCTAAACAAACTTTTCTCCCTATCAGGTAGATTTATTATTTGATTGAAATTGCAAAACAGGTTATATTGATTATATTCAACATTGAATAATGAATATCTATCATGACATTTGAGTTTGATGAATTGACATTAGAGTAGTATTTTTATGGTTTTTTTGTTTATTCTATGCATGGTATGTGGCTATCTGAACTCAATTCCACAACATTTACTGACTTCCCAAACCATGGCAAGTGACTTACCGCAACAATCTGCACAAATTGTGTCCTACAAAATTTGAATGGAAGATGTAAAGCCGAATTTGTAACCTTTGCCAACATCCTTCACACCTGTGTCAAACCAAGATTCGTGTGTCAAAGTATGGACATCCATCAAAGGATATAGGAAATTCAATTAACATTGCAGCTGCAACTGTTTAGTAGACATTTATGCTAAATGTGGATTCATAAACAAGGCACATGAACTGTTTGACAAAATGCCATAGAGAATATCAAGACACCATGGTTGGTGGATATAGATAAAATGGATATCCTACCGTATTGTTTTCTACCTCCAACATATAAAATCCATTGCAACAACAAATTGAAATGTTTGGATTGAAATGAGTAATTTTTCTGAACTCTTCAACCTTATAATAACTTATCTATTAAAAAAGGAGATATACAAAAGACAATTCAATTATCAACCTCACACTATATCTTGGCATATAATTTAGTAGTCGTGTCTTTAAAGAAAAGAAAATTTCAAACAAACGTACTACTTGTACACCCCATTCCACAAACATGTGAAATCCCATAACGGGCCTCAAATCCTATTAACAGAAACCATGACATGCAAGTCCTTCAAAACTGTCAATAAATTAGGCCTTCGCTTGCACAGAAACAACACCTACTATTCTGAAAAGCATAAATTGTAAAACGTTGCATTTTTTGTTCTAAAAGATCCTCCTTGAGTCGGCAAATGGAATTCAAAGTAATAAAAAACATGGGAGAGCCCTTGGTGTGTCTAAAAGCCTCTGCCTATTTAATTAATCTCAAAATAGTGTCCTCTGAAAACATAAGCATCCCGGGAATTGAGCCTAGAAAATGCTATTAAGTAGACTGAGAAATATTACACTTGCAGAAGCTCTGATCAGTAGCTCTTGGGTTGCCATACCAAAGCCCTAGGCTATTGCCACTGAATAAATCCAAATAACTAACAATGAGCTAGCTATATATTTATGATAGTAATGAGACCCTCTACCAGAAAGGCATTTCCAGTTTAGCAACAGTAACCTAAACTTGGGAAGGGAGTCATACCTGGAAAGATCATAACCGACAGCCAGAGGAGAAGCCCTGCTTGGCATGACAACATAGCAAGACAACTTCTTCACACGCAGTAATTCCCCTGAGTTGTTGTTCAAATCAGCAAAACTTCCTTTTTGGTGCTCTTTTAGCACCTTTTGGATTTTGGGCAGCCATGACCATTTATGTGAAGAGGAAGTCAAATGCCCAAACAAAAGAGGGCAAGCGACTTACCTGGAGTTTCTACCCAAATTGTGTGGAGCTATCAACGATGCCGATGAGAAGAACTATGTAGTTTTTGCAAGTAGAGATACAAAACCCTAGCACCGCCTAATGTCGTTCACTGCCCACCTCCCCATCCATCATAAATTATGCAATAACTGCTACATTGCGTGCGTGGAGAAATGAAAGGGTCAATGAGCAAATGCGACTGAGATATTTTGGCTGCCATATTGAGATTATTACATTGGACGGTTGCAGATATGTGAACGGTGTTGTTTGCAATCAGAAACCCTTTTCGAAACCTTCTTTTCAGGCTGCAACTTGCCAAAATGACCGGCGAGGAAGAGTTTGGAGGACCGGAAACCTGTAGTGGCGGGGAAAGCAGATAAAAACAGCAAAGAAGGATCAACGGTTGCAGAGTAATGAACCTTCTTGCTTCCCGCCTCCGTGGTTTTCAGCCGTTGACGAGCAAAGTGAGCTTCACAAGTTCAAATAGAACACGCCTTCGACGTAATAAATATTGGAACTATGACAAGCTATCTGGACCATACCAGAGATTGGAGATACTTAGCATGCCTATCATGATTGTGGGTCTATCATGAAAATTCAAGTTGATCTCACCGAATATAATTCATCCCACAGCCAAATCTATGAATGCCATTACATAAAAAGAGCAGACAGAAAAATAACAGTGAACTAGCAGTAAGGAGTTCGGAATACTATACAAACTGTAAACAGGGAAATCCAAATTTTGTAATAATGTCGGGGATCGCTAGTAAATATGATGTGGGAGACGGGGTACAGGGATTGCCTGTAAATCCATAGCCTTCTTTAAAGCAAGCCCAAACTCATCGGTCATGTCCACCTGTTCACAACTCATCCCATCAGGAAGTATCCAGTCAAAGGAATGAAGTAAAGAAGCCAAAACGAAATGAATCATACGGCTCACCAATGGAAGCCCCGGACAAATTCTTCTCCCCACTCCAAATGGAATTAGCTCAAAGTCTTGTCCACTGTATTCTATATTCCTCCTCTCACCTTCCCGAGCCTTCCAGAAATCTCTCGGGCATAAATTCCAAGGCATTGTTCCAAATCGAAGGGTCTCTCCCAATGCCCCAAACGTTCACCATCACCTCACTCTCTTTGGGTATCACAAATCCCCCGATCTCGAAGGAGCTTCCGGCTTAGCAGGGTAGCAGCAGAGGACTAGGAGGGTGCAAGCGAAATATTTCTTTCACGGCTGCATGGAGATAAGGCAGACAATCTAAGTTGGATTCCTCCACTCTTCGGTTGCAACCAACGACTTCATCCAGTTCTTTTTGGACTTGGTTTAATTTCTGTGGGTTGCGAATGAATTCAGCCATGGCCCATTCTATTGTTGTGGTCGTCGTTTCAGTACCTTCAAGAAATAATTCCTGAAACCAGAGCACAATTAGACATCTGGAAAATACCAGAGATTAATAAACCTTCAATTTTTCTTAATCTTTTCAGTACTACTCACAACTATCAGGGCTCGAATACTAACGAAAGTGAAATCTTCACTTCTGGAATCCAGCAAAACATCCAGAAAATCCTTCTCGGAGTCGTTACGTTCAAGGCTTTCACCGATAGTGGCAAGCCTTTTCTGTATGAACATCTCGGAAAAGTCATACATGGCCTTCAAATGCCTGGTCGTCCCCCGGGACACACCTTAGGGATCGAGGAACCGGAGAAACGGAAAAAAGTCGACCAAATTGGGTATACCACCGAGCCTCAATATTTCCCACACATTAGCTTTGAGCCCCGCAGAAGCTGGATTGTGCTGATCGAAGACGTTTGTGCTGAAAATCATGTTGCCTAACAAATTCAGAGATGTGCAGAACACCGTCTGTCCGATATCCACAACCTTTCCCTTGTCCTCAAAGATGAGTCGAGTCGTCCGAAATACTTGATCTCTTCTGAGGTGTTGCAGAGCTTTGAGTCTTTTGGGGCTGAAAAGCTCAACAGTTGAAATGCGTCGGAGATAGCGCCAGTAAGGGCCGTATTCACTCCAAACTAGCGAGGACTTATGATGGGAAAGGCACCTGACTGCTTCGATTACTGGCCGCCCGGCGAGGAGGTGGTCGTGTGTTTTGAGGAGATTCTTGGCCATGGCAGGAGAGGAGACGACCACTGTTGTTTTCATGCCCAAACGGAGAGCCATGAGTGGGCCGTATTGCAGAGAGAGGGCATACAAAAGACTCGTGTGGCCTTCTTCCCAGCTGAAAGAGCTTTCCCACAATAGGCCAACCAGGAGGTCCGGGGGGAAGAGGAAGCCTTGTTCCACTCTGCCTCCTCCATAGAAAGAAGAATAATAACAGTGAACCAGTGGTAAGGAGCGTAGAAATCCAAGAAAGCGGTGAAATGTCCATACTAACTGTAAACGAGGAGATCCTTGTTTCGTTTGATTTTCCAGTAAACACTATTTTATAAACAGAATTCTATGAGTGGGTGTGATGTCGTAGTTAACTAGAACATAACTTTTTTTCCGAAATTATTATCATGCTGAAATTTGTATATTTATTTCATTATTTTACTTATCCATTTCAAGGGAATGACGTAAGACAATTGCATATTAGTATAAAATTTGAATTTTCTTAATTTTTCTATTTACACTCGTTTATATATATTTTATTAAATCAATTTTATCTATATTTACACATATTTTGTAATACCCTTTCGTTTTGTTTCTTGTTCAAATTGTTTTATGTTATATTTGGTTGCAATTACTTTGATACTGGATACATTTTGTTATGATATTTTGATCGTTACTATTGAGTGACAAATATTATTGTGGGATGTAGTTATCTGATTATTGTTTCACATGCATTATAAATTAATGTTGTTGTAGAGTTAACATGAGATGTTATTATGAGATTATTGGATTATGATGGAAGTGTCAGTTTCAATGAGTGTATTGGTGAAGAGGACGGTTTCACATCACTCGTTTGCGAGCGCCCTACGAATCCGTAATTCCTTCTTCACGGTGTGTATTATATGCTGGATATATTGTATGATGTTGTTTACTTGGTTGTAGGATTGCAGGTACATGACATCGACTCCACCTGGTTTCACAGGTTTGAGCGTGTCGATCCAACGGTTAAATTGAACGGGAGATAGTAGCTAGGTAACATGTGTCAAGTCTATACCCTAGCCTTAGTGTGTCGTCAGTTGTGTGTGTCGAGTCATTGTCTGGTCTTGCTTTGACGTTATTTAATTCTGAAGAATTCTTAATTTGGAAATAAATATTTAGAATAATTGCATTTAAATTATGTTGATGGTTATTTAATTTAAATAATGCAATGTGGATAAAAGTTTATATTTAAATTAATTAATTATATTTAAATTATTTAAGTAATTAAATTTAATCCAAGGGGGTTGAGTTTAGTTATTAAATAATTAAATTAATTAATTAAACGTGATGCAAGAGAATGAAAGGAAATAAAAGAATTAGAATTAATTTTGGAATTTAATTCCAACGTGTGAGAATTAAATTAGAAATTGTAATTAAATGTTTATTTGGAAAATTGGTTGCAACTTTAGAAATTAATTTATTATTTAAAATTGGGAATTGAAATTGAAATTGAAATTGAAATTAAAATTGAAATTAAAATTGAAAGTGAAATTGAAATTAAAAATTGAAATTGAAATTGAAATATCTAATTTGCATGTAATGTGAATTAGGGTCGTAAATATTGAAATTGAAATTGAAATTGAAATATCTAATTTGCATGTAATGTGAATTAGTGTTGAATTAGGTATTTTTGATTTATAAGAATATATGTTTTAATTTTAGGGGAGAAAGTTTTTAGAAAAATACATTATTACAGCAGGGAGGAAATTTTGGAAAATTTGCACAAGAGTTTGAAGAAAGTTTGATTGTAGAATTGATTGAAGGAAAGATTGTTTGCATTTGTTGGATTTTGGATTGGATTCATTGGAAGATTGAAGAAAATTCAGGAAATCTTTGGAGGAGGCTTGCATCAGAAATTCATCTCTTCCTGTAGCTTCTTGTACCAGGTTTTCCTCTTTGTGTTTTATTGTTCTTGATTGTTTTCTTTAAAATAGTAATGACTAAAGATTTGTTTGTTAAATCTATTTTAGAAAACAAATTTGATATTAGAAGAAAAGAATTAAACAAAGTTACAGCCTTTGCTTGTGAAAATTCTTGAGTGAAAATTGTGAAAACCTTAGTTGAATTTAAATTAATTGGAGAAATCGATTTTGTTGTTATTGAAATCAAACATAGAGATTGAACAATGCATTTATAATGTTTTTAGAAAATGAAACTTTCTGTTTATTATAAAAAAACGGATTTTAAAATATGCAATATAATTATATTTTCATGGTAAAATGGTCTGATTGCGTCGCCTATAACTTCACTTCCATAAACTGGGTTTTCAATAAATTTAAAGGGTTTTTGTATTTTGTAATTTTCTAACCCTTGTCCAAAAATCTCAATTACCCAGATCGTAGTTTTTGAGTTATGCTTGAAACATGAGACTGCTGTAAGATATTTTACCATGGCTGTTCTGAAAATAAAATAATAATAAATTGATATTTATAAATATTAATATTTTATGTATTGTTATTATAATATTGAAATATTATTTTATAATATTTTATATTATAATTTATAATACTAAAGTATTATATTTATTTATATTATTTTAAATAAAATTTGTATATTAGATTAGTGGAATTAAAATTATAAACATATGAAAAATTGTTGTTATTTTAAAATAGCTTGTTAAAGTTTAATTGAAAGAGTTAAATATTTGATTTAAAGAATGCAATATATTATTGAATAGAGATTTAAAATTGGATTGATTAGTGTATATGGAAAATGGATAGAAAAACAATATGTTATTATATTAAAGTGATTGAATGTTTTAAATAGAAAATTGAATGAGATGTAAGATTTGGTTAGGAAATGGAAAGAGTTTACTTGCATGGATTTGTGTCGATTTAAAAGTAAATTAAGAAGTTGTTTTATTGATGAGACAATCAATTATATTATTTATTAATTTCTATTTAGATTAATTGAATCATTGTGATTGGATTATGAAAGAGATATGGATTTAGTATATCCAAAAGTAGTATCTTCCTCATGTTTATCTTAAAAGATTTAATTCTTTGTATTCAGTAAAGGGAAGTAAGTTTAATTGTTTTAGATTTCCAATAATGAAAAGGGAAATAGGGGTTATGATTATTTTAGATGATCTACTTATCATGTCTTTGACTTTGTCAACACTACCTATTGAATGAGTATGGATTTAGGAAATCCAAATATTAGATTTGATTGATGACTTGAATGTTTTTGTTGCTATGTCGTCAAGTTGCATTGTTGGTTTTGGGATTTAGTGTTAGTCCTAAATTATAAGTCTTCCAGAAGAACTTAGAGAATAAGGGTTATTGAATCTTTATGCCATCCAGTTGTTTTCCCTTGGGTAGTGCATGGCGTCTTTTCAGTTTTACCCAGTTTTCATGAACGGGGATGTTTGCACCTCCTTGGTTTAGGAGCGGATTATGGGATCCGTGTCTCCTTATATGGAGTGACCTTGTTATGTGGTTTCATCTTGTTACCTCTTGTGAAAGGAGTGGACTATGTATTGTTGCCTCCAACATGTTTGGAATGAGATCTTTTGTACCTCCTGTGAAAGGAGTGGACTATGTGATTGTTCCCTCCAAGATGTTTGGAGTGAGTTTCTATTATTTGTATCCTCCTTGTGTTGGAGTGGATTATGATTCCTAGTTGGTATGCACTTGTGGTTCCCTTGGTGGATTGTTTGGGTGTGTGTTGTCAAATAGAAGAGTGGCTTCTGTTAGGCGCCAGAGCCCAAAGAGGTAAACTGGATAACCTTCAAGAGTGATTTAAACAAGTGATAATTAAAATAATGTACTTAGAAGATTAGGACTAACTTCTCACTAATCAAGATAATTTAATCATCACTCATAGACGCAAGGGCTTGTTTAGACTTGGAATGAGTGCGAAGGCCTGGAATGGCAAAATCAACTATCTAGTTCTTACGAGAGGTAGTTGATTCCGCATGAGTGAGTATGAGTGCTGGGATTCGGTTGAGGCCACCAGGATTACTTGTGCCGGAGCCTATAAAGAATGCCCAGAGGAGATCTCGTGACAAACCTTGCGATGAAACTCTATTTATGACAACTGTTGTTAATTATTTTATGTGTATGGTTATGTGAACATACTTGATCTACTTTATGTCTGGAAGCAATGTGACCTATATCAGTGATGTTGGAGTTGTACTTGTATTATATTTGATTTGTACTTGTATTGTACTTGAGTTGTACTTGATTCATACTTGTATGGTTAATGTGTTGTACTTGTTAATTCATTTGGTTGGTTATAACAGTATGAGTCAGTTTGAGTCTGCCTTTGGTTAGAGGTAGTAGAATCTTTGTCCATGTTACTTGGTTACTATCTCCTAGCATGGGGGGTGGGCCTTCGGGTACCACATTGGTTGGGTGGAACATGCACCAAAACCGTTGGGTCCCCATCTATTTTCAGTACTTGGTGGCGAGACATCCAGATGGACAACTCGCGGTTCTTGTTGTATTATCTTGCATTGTAATATTTTAACTTGTATAAGTTATTTTATCCCTCTTATGTTTATGAGGTGGAATTTTGTAATTATAATCTTTTGTACTATTGCCTCATTCTGGGAATGAGTGATGTAACTATTGGATTAAGATAATGTTTATGAGATTGTATCTTGGTTGATTATCTTATTGTGTTATGTGGTATTCTTATGATGTATGATGTTTATATCATAAGATTCATATTGATATGGTTATATGTAATATGTATGTGTGGGTTTAAGTAATCCTAACCTTGTAGCCTTAGAGGTTGTTGTTAACTAGTAAGTGAATGTGTATGTTAAATGCACTTTATAAAAAAAAATTGGTTCGCTTATGATGTTAATTGCAACTTCCTTTTAAGGTTACTTGGCGGGGCATTACATATTTTCATACCTTTTAACATCTATCATTGTCTTTCATATTCACACATACTGTCTCCACATGAATATTAGCATTTCTTTGTTTCAAATAAGTTCAATAACATGAAATCAATCTCACATTACACAAAATTAACTGTTGAAATTCAAAATAAAAAATCAAACTTTGCTGAATCACTCATTTCTTTCTCACCATAAACTAATTTGAGACATGTTCTGTATGACTATGGCTATGTTTTAGTATTGATAAACATTCATTTGGACATTAATTCATATTCTAGATATTCCAACATCTTAACACTTCAAGAAACATTCATCATAGGAATATTTTAATTTGGAACACTAAAACTTGAATCTAGTTCGCATCAAAATTCATCTACAATATTTGCATTAAAATTCATCTACGAAATTTGTATTGTCTAAGACTATTGTCTTTGATCTTATATACAATTGTAAAGTAGATTTAATCATGTAAGAGAACTTGACTCTTGTGATATGATAACATTTCTTAAGTATTTTTAAATACCACTAGTCCTTAATAGTCAACATATATCAAAAAAATAGTGAATCAAAAAATAAATGTATACAATGCTCTAGATCAAATCTACAAGTGATGATAGCCACATGACATGAACCTAAAATTAACCCATGTGTGTAAAATCACCTTATCTAGTTTTTCAAGCGTACACAAAATACAAGAACAATCTACATTTCAAGATCTATTTCCCATGTTGTAGTGAATTAATTTAGAATCATGGGAAAGAGCTTTACACTATTTCATGAGTTCTGATTTTGACATTAGTTAAAAAAAAATTAAAATTAAAAAAAAATTATTTATAGATGCTAGTGCAATAGAACTAGTTAAAAATATTACATTGCGAGTTGTTGATTACAAGTCAAATTCAATTAAAACATTTTTATACAATCGCCACATTGTTTATTTGAGGTGACATGACAATATGTGATTTTCTATATTTTTTGTGTGCAACAATGTAGCAGTGTGTGATTTTTAATATTGTTTATATAAGATAGCAAATATAAACTTCATTTGATCAAAACTCTTTGAATATAACATCAAATTGACTAGGCTTAACTAGCATACTCTAAGTGTTGAACACTTAGGTGGCTCATGTAGGACCTAGCCATAACATGTCCCTCTTCTCATTCATTGTTAACCAAGGTCATTTGGTGGATGCATTTTAAAAACTGGTTTTATCGTTCACTTGCACATAGCTCAAACACATCATCAAAGTTCTTGCATTGCATATGTTTTGGTTCTATTAAATTTCTTGGTCATGTCTGCAGTGTAAGAAGACATGGGTGTCCTCACAAGGTTTTCACAACATTTCAATGTATACAAAAAATAGGTCTCCAACCCAATCAATTTATATTGACAAGTGTAGTCCCAACATGTGCTAAAATGGGAGCTTTGGAACAAAGTATCCATAAAATCATGAAGGATGGAGGAATGTTGGTAGTTATAGTTGCAACCGCTTTGGTATACATGTATGCAAAATTTGGAAGCATCTAGACAAGACACATGAATTGTTTGACAATGTGCCTCCAAGAAATTTGGTCTCATGGAATGCCATGATTGTAGTTTATGAACAAAATGGATTTGTGAAAAAGATTTAGAAACTCTCAAGAAAATGAAATTGGTAGTTGTAAAGTCAATATTCTCCTAGCTTGTGCTAAAATAGGAGCTTTGGTACATGGTATGGACATCCATGAAACCATAATGGAAGGGGGGGATTTTGTCAAATGTTATATAGTTAGAAATGCCTTGGTAGATATGAATGGAAAATTTGGAAGCATAGACAAGGCACATGAACTATTTAGAAAATGCCTGAAAGCATTATAGTTTCACGGAATTTGATGTTTGTAGGATATGCAAAAACTGGATTTTGTAAGGATGCTCTCAAAATATTTGAATTGATGAAGCACTTTAGAACACATCCTAACATTATAAGATTTTTTTGTCTTTTATGTGCATGCAACCATTCAAATTTAGTGGATGAGGGTTGTACATACTTCAATCACATGAGTAAACCTTACTACATTGCACCTATAATTGATCATTGTGTGAATGGTTGAGCTTCTTTCCTATGCTAAGTATCTTAAGGACACCCTAGATTTTATCATTAAGATTCCAATTAAACCCATGGTATTTTTGTGGTATGTAGATCACATATGGATATAGGTTTAGGAGTATTTACAATGACAATAATTTTTTATTAAGATCCTAAAATGTTGTGACTTATGTTCTCTTAAACATTAATACGAACATGGGAAGATGGTGTGGTTTAATGGTAATGAGATTGATAAATGATAAAGGAATTAAAAATATCCTTGGATGTAGTTGCATTTAAGGCCATAAAAAGGTGTGTGCTTTTTTGTGTAAGGGATAGATCACATCCAAAAATGTAAGAGATTTATGCAAAGTTGGAGCCAATAGTTAGAGAGAATGGCTTGGAAGATGAAGACAGCATGGTATTCCCAAAATTCAAGATATTTACTTAGTGATGTGGAAAATGAGGGAGAATAAAAATTTCTCTGCCACCATATTGAAAATTTGGAAATTTCTTTTGGTTTGTTAGATGCATCCCTAGAACAACTATTATAGTTTTTAAGAACCTTCAATATATGTTGATTCCCACCTTGCAACAAAATTTATCTCCAAGATTGTTTTGAGAGAAATTATTATGAGAGATGTGAGTTGTTTCCATAATTTTAAATATGCATAATGTTCTTATGGAGATTAATTGGTGACACAAAATGAAGTTATTTGAAAAATAGGCTTGCACTATAATAATGTGCACCATGTCACACCTATACTAACACGAAGGTACAAGGTTTTATTTTTTAGTTTCTAGAAAGAAAAAATTGGTTTTGTTTTGGTTTCAAATATTTGGAAATCTATACTATTATGTCAGCTTTATAAAATTAGATGCATAGAGTTCATATATTCTACTAGGGTATCTATCAATGAATCATTTTATGATAACATAGAATTTAAATTAAATTGTTTTCATAAACCTACATATTTATGAAATAAAAAGCTAGAGACGTCAAAATGAGACATCGTGAACCAATATAAGGGGAAATCAAGTGCATAAGGCATGGGTATGAAATTGATTGATTTAATAACTAGGGGAATTTAATCATACATGATAGTGTCTAAAGGGTGTATGCGTATCTTTCTAGTTACTTGGAGCAACATCAAAACTAATAAACTTGTACATAATCACCTATCTACCTATTATAGTAGGATATAATGAGTGGATAATCTTTGAATGTTGGTTATATTTCATAAAAAATGATACAATAAATCTCTTTCGATTTAGTGGCAGCCCCTTGTTTCTATTTGACAATATTGGGACAACCCATTATCATTATAGTTTGGCTAATATTTTGACTATGTAAGGGTGATTAACCTTGAATCTAGTATGGTTTTTGAAGTCCCTTTGAATGTTGAATATTTTTTCCTTACATAGGCAATAAAGGTAGTATGACCATTAGAGAAAGGTATGGCCAAGTATGGAAGTATTGGTACAATCTCTTTTACACTCACAAACTCTCTAAAAAAATTGAAGAAACTAAAATAATCATTTCAAAATTTCTTAGCAACCAATTAAAAATAAAAACACATCAAAAGTTTGCATCTTCCATGCTAAATTGGAACTTCACTTTCAACATAATGGTGATTTTAGGGTGAAATCACTTTAACTAGCTAGGAGGGTTCTTGTCCCAAAAATTATAATTTCTAGAGGGGTTTCATCCTCAAGAAATTAAAAAACTCAAATATCTATACAGAAAATAGTGAATATGAAAATGGAAACCCTTTTATGTCCACATCTACCTCCTTTTATAATTTTTTTGGGTGACTAATAATAATATTGTTTTTGCGCCATACTCAATTTAATAATTTAAAAACATTTGAAATTGTGAAAAGGCCACATTTTTCACCCTTTCCCACCTTATGCTTCCTTTTTAGTATAACTTAAAGTCACTTTTTAAATAATTAATATAATTTGTCAATATAAGATATAAAAAGTAATTTTTGACAACTTAAATTTAATATTTAAATTATTTTCCCTTTTCCAATGCTAGTTAGCTTATGGAAAAATTTGGGAAATAAGATAATGGTCACATAATTACTTATGTGCAGGAAGGGGGATATTACAATCCTCTCTCCCAAAAAATTATTGTCCCCAAGAAATTGTAAATTAGGATACTCCAAAATTTTCTCTCCTTGCCATGTAACATCCTCAATTGGAAGATTTATCCATTTCACTGGATATTCTTTGATGCTCCTATTCCTAAATTCTTTCATTATTTCAATACAATCACTACCTCAAAAATCAAGATGAACTTCCCTTCTGCATCAAAAGCAGGCAACTCAATAGAAGCAACCACATTGTGACCTATTACCTTCTCAAGGAAACAAACATGAAATATATTATGCACCTTGCTACCTTTTGGTAGCTCCAAATCATAATCCACTTTTCCAACTCTCCTTATGATCTCGAATGGACCAAAAATTCATGGCTTAAGATTTCAACACCACTATTTTTAAGAGTAGACTGCCTATAGAGCTACAACCTCAAATATAGTGTATCATTTACCTCAAATAAGAACTTAACTCTATGTTGATTATCATACAACTTCTATTGATTTTGAGTGTTCTAGAGGATGTCTTTCAATGATTTTAAGACATCTTGGCTCTATTGCAATAAATCTTTGGGTTCTAGGATTTATTTTGTCACAAAACAAAAGATCAATGAAGCTAGGAGCTTATCCATATAATGTCATAAATGGCGATAATTTAATAAACATATGATAGTATGAATTATAACAATATTCTCCAATGTGAATCCATTTTATCAAAGCCTTCTCCTACGACAAAACATTATTTCTTGGACACTCTTCCACCCACTTGTTGAAAACTTCATTTTTTCCATTTCTTTGTGGGTAAGTGCACCAATCTGTGACACAATTCAGGTGCCAAATTGAAAAACGTTCAAAAAAAACCTAAAATAAGGCATTTGGCGCATGCCAAATGACTAAAAAGACATTTGGCACATGCCAAATTACTAAAAAGACATTTGGCGCACACCAAATTTGGCATGCGCCAAATATCTTTTTAGACATAAAAAGCAAAAATCGGGTTTCAAACCCTCATTTTGTCTTCAACCCTCGGCTTGAGGAAAAGAATTTCAGGTCTGCAACTCATGCTCACCAAATCTCTTCCATTGTTTGCATCTTTAGCTTACCATTTTCCATGTGGATTCCGCCAACATGTCAAAAAGGTCGAAGATTGCAACTTGAGGTGTGTATTTTTATTCTATTTATTTGGAATTTGATTTGAAATGCAAATTTAAATAGATTTTTATAATAAAACTTTGTTCTAATTCTTAGGGAATGAATCTCCACCTCAAAACATTGAGAATTCACAATCACCTCCTCATGAAGAGCCTCCTATACAAGAACAACCTGAAAGCCCTCCATCAATTCATAGGCATCCTCAAGGGACACAAGAAAATATTCAAAAGCAAATTGAAAACAATAAAAGAGACATTCAACAATTAATTGAAAAATTAACCGAGCATGCCGAAATCCACACTTATAGGAGAGGGATTGTTGAATCATTGAAGTCAATTTTAACTCATGTAGGAGAAATGCGCGAGCAAATGAATTTTTGGTCAACTAAGAGGCGTGAGATGAGACAATTTTATGCTAATGGTTTTTCATATGCAAATGTCAAAAAACAAAAAATTAGCAAAGCTGAGTTGTGTGCCCTATTTATAGACCCAAAAACCAATGAAACTTTGTCCCATGCATGCAGAAGGCTCCCCATCCATTGGTGCCACCATGAGTTAAAAAAAATAAAAAAATGGGAGAGTTGGTGGATGGTATTTGACCAACCTCCATGCAATAACCATGAGGTGCCGCAATAATTTTTGATGAGACTCTATTATGAGTTTGTCCTCAATAAAATTCCAAACTATTTTGACATCTTAGAATTTTAGGGTAGAGGTGGGGGCTCCACACACAATAGAACTATAGCATGGTGTAATCCACAATTAGCATCGAGAGCCCTGGGTAGACCCATGGTGGAGCATGTCGTTGTTCCTTCCATTGTTAAGGACAATGTAGAGGTGGACATGATGAAGTCGATTGGCTCACTCACCCAGACCATTTTATAGTGTGCGAGTCCTCTAGTAGAGCCTGGTGTGGAGGAGACGTGTAGGCCCCGAGCTCCACCCCACCATTGTGACGCTTGTGGTGTTGTTTGCACGTACGATTATCAGGGTTCTCGTGATGCAACTACACAGCCTACATCAGTTGCAAAGGCGATGGCTTTCATAGATGATATTCTGAATGATACATTCGGCATTAACACTCAGGTATAATTTAGCAAGTTATTTTAATGTTGTTTATTAAAATATATTTTCAAATTTAAGATAACTAAATTAGTAGAATTTTGATATGATGAAATTTCAAGGTCACACTATTCATGAGGGATACTCTATTCTTACATACCCTTATACATTCTCGATGATGAGTCCACAGGTATGCAACTAGTATTATATATATTATTATTGCATTTGAAGAGTTGAATGTTATATTTGAATGTTTGTCTCATAACATGCTTCAGATTTCAAACAGCTTCCTGGTGCACCTTCTTCCTCCACACCTCGCGAATCATATCCTCAAACAACGTACACTCTGGTAGCCTTTATTCATTAATGGTGTTGTAAATCTATGTTAGCTAGTTTTCATAATTTTTTGTATATACAAATCTAAAAAATTGATGAGAAACACAAACATTGCATTCAATTATTCCTTGGTCGTCACATTATGTTCTCCTATATCAACATGATACCTAAGATATTGTTTCATTTGCAGATGTTGATAAGAGATAGCCCTGGTGATTTTGGTGGCATGATGGACCATGGAGTTGCTACAACAATAGCCAATTCTAATCCATTGAGAGAGGTATGGAATAGATTAGTCGATTTGACACTATATTTTCTCTTTTATGGTCTATTATAGAAAAATTTCACGATAATTTTATGTAGTTTAATTTTTATCTTCATGGTTGCTATAGGTGGTTGTCACTCCAAATCATGGACGTGGTGATGTTGTAAATGTCCATGATGACTATATCTATGCGGTAAGTGATTATATATTTTGTTATATGCCATTCCACAATTCAATTTCTATGTTTTAATATCTTTACTTTTAATTGTATCAGTTGAAGGTCCAAAGTGAAGAGAGGATGAGTAGCGAGCGTGTTCGAAAGACAAGAGAAGCAATAGTCACTCCATCTAGCCAAATTTTTAAGGCAGCACGGGATCTATTTCCTTCCCCTAGAGGGAAATGACTATGTATTAGTGTTGTTTGTTGTATGCCTATGTGGCATTTTGGAACATATGTTTTGTACTATATATATATATATGTGTGTGTGTGTGTGTGTTTGTGATATTTTATGTCCATATGGCTCCTTTGTACTAAGCCTATATGGTTTTTTTGGATATATTTATATACTTTTATCAATATATACCATTGTATAGCCTTTTGGATTTTTGATTAAAGAAACTCTTATTTTGCTACTGCCATTCTTGAATGATATTATCATGCGTATCGTGTAAGTTGTATGCTTGAATATTGTAGGCATGGATTTTTTTTACATCTAATGCTTAATTAATTACTGTTGAATGCTCAATAAGCCCCATCTAAATTGAATTGTATAAATAAGCTCCATTCATGGTGGTTTGTATCCTTTGGAATGCTTCAATTACTTATGCCTCACTGATGCAGAGGCAAGGAGGCTCAAACCCAATCAATCTGAGAACCTGCCTTCAAGGGGCTCCTAACAAGATTAATACAACCTTTTTTGAGCAATCTACACAACCTCAAAGCCCCATCAAACCAAACTCTTCATTCAACACCTTACCCAACAATCCACCCTTGTAGCACTCAAAACCCGTTCCAAGCCTAATTTCTCCCAACCTTTCCAAAACACCCAATCATTTAAAGGTGGATTAAGATACCCTTTTTAGGGTTACACAACATATTCCAAAACCAATAGTAACTCTTTTGTACCAACATGAACTTTCAATACACCTCCCTCGCTCTAGGCTTCACAATTAGGCCTAATTTCCAAAGGAACCCCCTCACAAACTCACCTCCAAACCAAGGAAACTTGAAATAGTCTTAGGGATGCTCACCAAACTCAGGATTCTCCCATTTTAAGAGCCCCAAGAACTTGTTCTATTCCTCTACTCACAAACCCTCCTAAACCTTCACAAAAACAATGGTTTTAAAGAAACTCATAACTCCAGACCTCCCCCAATACTTTCAAAGGTCCAAACACCCCAAAATACCTCTACCCTAGCTTAAAAGACACTCACAATCCCATTCCTTTTAGTATTTCTCAGATTCACTACTTGAGTTCCTTACTTTCATGGTGGAAACACCCCTGAACAACATTAGAACTTCACACCCCACTGAGTTTATTCATTCTCTCAGCCTCCAAAGTATTCATACACCAAAATAATCATGGTATAGGCCAATCCACTGAGCAATAGGGTAGAATAGTAGGTGGATTGGCTAATGTGTCATGGTGTTGCCCTCAAAACCCCTAACACAGAAAACAAAGCAGTAACCAAGTTTGCTGATCCCACACACACCAACGTGGATTTAAACCTTCAGAATAGATGCAAAGAGATTAAACACATATGCAATCAAGTATCCAAAGCCTCAAGTCATGATAGACTTGTATGGGCCTGTGCAAGGCAAAGAAAATTCAGGAAAACAAAGAAAACCAGTGATCAACGTTTTCAAAAGTATATTTTCTTATTAGAAACTGAACAAAATCAACCCTCAACTCGGGGTATTACAGAAATATATCTTGATACCACCTTCCAACTACCCCTTGAGCTGATCAACCACCATAACCACCCTTTGTTAGACTTCTAAGATGGCAATTTGCCAATTTTGCTCTTAATTACCATTCATTCACAACTTGATTTTGCAAATACCACCTAACTGACCTATTAAGCCTTTTAAATACAATTTCAAGGTATTTCCATAGCATATAGAGATATAGAGAGAAAATACAATAAATATTTTAACTAATGAATTGTAAAAAATGGATTTTTGTAGTTTATATTCATGTCGTTGATTACATTGCATTGCACATCTTTCAAAGTCAAAGCATTACTTCACTTTGCATAACTAATAAGTAGATGCTGATAGATGCCGAAAATTTAATTACAATATAGTTTGAACAAAGTCAACCTAAGTAGTTATGCAATTTCTTCACATTGCATAACTAATAACTAGGAGCAGCTGCCAATTGCATTTTCTTATCATGGCATTCTATGAGACCAAATTTCTTTGAGATATTTTTTCAAATAGTTCCCTGCCTTGTCTATGTTACCACATTTTTCATACATGTCTACCAAAGCATCTTCTCAAACAGTTCACTACCTTGTTGCTATGGCTAAAAGCCTAAAACAAGTGATTTTGAACAAGCTATGGATGCTTCGAAAAAATATATCAAAAGCATAATAGTAAGCAATAGCATAGAAAGGCAGTGAACTGTTTGAAAAAATGCATCAAAAAAATTGCTTTGAAATGATAAATTTAGTTGTGCTTTCACTCTTCTTTAACATTGTATATCTGCTCCTTTTGGTTTTCTATTTGTGTGATGGTAGACCAATTTTCAAGCCCTCTGTACAATCTCAATTAGTATTTATTGTTTTGGTAATAGCAACAAAAATCTTTTGGGGAATAAATCAGCAAACCAAAAGTATAAGATTTTTTGAAAAAATCGGATTTAAAAAAAATGTAAAAAATATTATAACAAGAGATAAAAACTATCTTTTTTGAAATCAAAAGGCATTTCCATATTATAGAGATATAGAGAGCAAATAAAATAAAAATTTTAACTAATGAAATGTAGAAAATAGATTTTTGTAGTTTATATTCATGCATTGCACATCTTTCAAACTCAAAGCATCACTTCACATTACATAACGAATAATGAGATGATGATAGATGACAAAATTTTAATTACAATATAGCTTTTTACAAATTCAACCTAAGTAGTTATGCAATTACTTCACATTGCATAACTAATAACTTGGAGCAGCTGCCAATTGCTTTAGCTTGTCATGGCATTCCATGAGACCACATTTCTTTGAGGCATTTTTTCAAATAGTTCATTCCCTTGTCTATGTTATGACATTTTTCATATATGTCTACGAAAGCATTCTATCAAATAGTTCATTGCCTTGTTCCTATGGCTAAAAGCCTAAAACAAGTGATTTCGAACAAGGTATGGATGCTTGGAAAAAATCTATCAAAGCATAATAGTAAGCAATATCATAGACAAGGCATTAAACTTTTTGAAAAAATGCCTCAAAGAAAAGTGGTCCCATGGTGATGGAATACCATGACAAGCCATAGACAAGGCAGTGAACTATTTGAAAAGATGCCTCAAAGAAATATGCTCTCATGGTAATGGAATGCCATGATGAATGCCTATGGTGATGGACTGTCATGGCATTCCATCACCATGAGAACACATTTCTTTGAGGCATATTTTCAAATAGTTCATTGCCTTGTCTATTGTATGACATTTTTCATACATATCTACCAGAGCATTTTATCATATAGCTCACTACCTTTCTGCTATGGCTAAAAGCCTAAAATAGGTGCTTTTGAACAAGCTATGGATGCTTGGAAAAAATATGTCAAAGCATAATAGTAAGCAATAGCATAGACAAGGCAGTGAATTGTTTGAAACAATGCCTCAAATAAATGTGGTTTCATGGTGATGGAAGGCCATGACAAGCCATAGACAAGGCAGTGAACTGTTTGAAAAAATGCCTCAAATAAATGTGGTCTCATGGTGATGGAATGCAATGACAATAATCACCATGAGACCGTATTTATTTCAGGAATTTTTTCAAACAATTCACTCCCTTGTCTATGCTACCACATTTTTCATACATGTCTACCAAAGCATTTTGTCAAACGGTTCATTGACTTGCTATTATGGCTAAAATCCTTAAAAAAGTGCTTTCGAACAAGCTATGGATGCTTGGGAAAAATCTATTGAAGCATAATAGTAAGCAATAGCATAGAAAAGGTAGTGAATTTCTTGAAAATATGCCTTGAAGAAATGGGGTCTCATGGTGATGGAATGCCATGATGAATGTCTATGGCTATGGATTTTCATGGCATTCCATCACCATGAGACCGCATTTATTTGAGGCATTTTTTCAAACAGTTCATTGCCTTGTCTATGCTACGACATTTTTCATACATGTCTACCAAAGCATTTTATCAAACAGTTCATTGTCTTGCTGCTATAGTTAAAATCCTAAAACAGGTGTTTTCGGACAAGCTATGGATGCTTGGAAAAGTTCTATCAAAGCATAATAGTAAGCAACAAGCTATGGTCTCATTGTTTTTTTCCACATGAAAATTAGCACGATTTTATTCGAGTTTTTTTGCAGGTTTTAAAATCATTTTTTTCCAATTGTTTAGTTTTTGCTGATCAAACAAGAACTTTCTAAGCATCACGGTGTCTGAGTAATAGCATGTTGAGGTTCGCAGCCATTTTGCATTTTGGACCCTCAAGGGATCGATCTGGTTGAACGTAGCTCGAAGTGATTCCGTGTGTTTGGATGTGAAAGAGGACCATGCCTAGTGTAAACATACCTATTCAGACACATTGGAATAGTTCATTTGGTCACACGAGCAGCAGAATGAAAGTTGCACCACTTTGCAACTTTCAACTACTTGCATTTGACAATTTTTTCCCCGAATGAAAATTTGCCACCACAACAAAATGCCTCCGAGATAGAGAAAACTGAGCGAGGTTATTGTAGAGGGGCCCAACGTGATCCCATAGGATTAGACTAGAATTTTATAAGTGTCATGGTGTCCAAGTAATAACATGTTGAAGTTTGTAGCCATTTTCCACTTTGGACCCTTAAGGGATCGATCTGGTTGAATGTAGCTCGGAGTGATTCCGCGTGTTTGGGTGCGAAAGAGGACCATGCCTAGCATAAAAGTACCCACCCGGATGTGTTAGAATAATTTGTTTGATCACACGAGCTGCAAAATAAAATTTCCACCACTTTGCAACTTTCAACTAGTTGCATTTGACAACTTTTTTCCCAAGTGAAATTTCATCACCATAGGAAAATGCCTTTGAGATAGAAAAAACCAAGAGAGGTTACTATAGATGGGTCCAACATGATCTTGTACAATTAGAGGATAAGTTTCTAAGCATCACGGTGTCTAAGTAATAACATGCTAAAGTTTGTAGCCATTTTACACTTTGGACCCTTAAGGGATTGATCTGGTTGAACATAGCTCGAAGCAATTCTGCATGTTTGGGTGTGAAAGAGGACCATTCCTAGCGTAAACGTACCCACTTGGACACATTGGAACAATCCGTTTGGTCACACAAGTTGCAGAACAAAAGTTTTACCACTTTGCCACTTTCAACTACTTGCATTTGACAACTTTTTCCCCAAGTGAAAATTTGCCACCATAGAAAAATGTCTCTGAGATAGAAAAAACCGAGAGAGGTCAATGTAGATGGGTGCAACGTGATCTTTTAGGATCAGATGAGATGTTTCTAATCATCATGGTATCTGAGTAATAGCATACTGAAGTTCGCAGCCGTTTTACACTTTGGACCTTTAAGGGATCGATTTGGTTGAACGAAGCTCGGAGCGATTCCGCATGTTTGGGCGTAAAAGAGGACCATGCCTAGTGTAAAATTACCCACCCCGACCTGTTGGAAAAATTCATTTGGTCACACAAGCTACATAATGAAAGTTGCACCACTTTCCAACATTCAACTACTTGCATTTGACAACTTTTTCCTCGAGTGAAAATTCACCACCACAGGAAAAAGCCTCTGAGATAGCAAAAACCGAGAGAGATTATTGTAGATGGGTCCAACTTGATCTTTTAGAATTAGATGATAATTTTCCAAGTGTCATGGTGTCCGAGTAATTGGATAAGTTTGAAGGTTACTTCCTTTGTTAAATTGACCTTTTTTCCTTTATTTTCCCATGGTGAGTGTATTGGAAGTGTAAAATGGTCCAAAGGATTCATACTTGATCTTGAAGTATGTTGTGTAAGTCCTTAATGGGTGTCTAAATCCATCATTTAATTAACAAGTCTTTTGTGAAATTTGGGTGAAAAGTCTCTTGAAGTTGTTTAGCATTACTTGTAGAAAGAGTGTACCTGACAAGTGGATTTGTGAAGTTCTTTTGAATTTTCTTTGGATTTTGGGTTGATAATCTTGTATTTGTCATTTTAATTTGATCTCCACCCTAGGTCTGCATCACTTATTCAACTCCTCCTAAGACCTTAGACTCAAAAATAATTAAAAGCTTGCTTTCACCCGTCTTGACATGGACTGACCATTTATTACATTGTATTATATTTTAACATATTTTGCAACTTCCTCATTGCATAATGTTCAAAAGACCTTACTAATATGCCTCTCTACAATTATATTAAACATTATTTCATTATTACTAATAAATCCACATGTTTTTCCTTGAAGACAACTTTAAATGTAAACCATGAAGCATTACAACTAATTTTAAATGTAATATACACATTTGTATGTATTAATTTTTCATAACTTTAGTATATCAAAAAATACACTAAGTCAATGATAAATATTACAATAGTGATGGAAGAAAATCTTCAAAATCTTCCCATTTGTCAATACTTGTAGCAATACATGCAAGGAAATAATCCTCCCATTTCCAGCACAAATCATGAAATATATTGTACTTGAGAAAAAACAAAAGGATTTCCTACCCAGTTTCATTTTTCCATTCCACCTTAGCTAGCCTAGCTATTTTCATTCCAAAATGGTTCAAAACATGTACATCGCTTGCTCCCTACGAAACAAATGGGTAGTAGCCTCTCTTTGGTTGTGTAGTATCATAGGAATTTGGTCCACAAAAAACCTGCAAAACCCTCTCAATCTTATACATAGACTCACATAAAAATTATTAAAAGAGCAATAACTAAATAATATCATTCATATAGCTAACGAGACCTACTATCACCTTCATGCATGCTAGATAAGGAGGTTGATTGAAGTTCCTACAATGGTGATGTTCCCCTTTTCTACTTTATCATCTCTTGATGACCCTACGTATAAATTTCAAATATATCACTAAGAGGCATAACATAAAACGTGTAGCATATAAGAATCCAATAAATCTAGGAGATGGAAAAGAAAGAGAAGATTGACAACTAGAAAATGCACCAGAAACTGATGTTTCTCATACCACCGAACACTTGCACCACCAACCAATGTTGTTCTTTTCTTATATACTTTAAAAAACTTCAGTATTACCTACAGTCACAATCATAAAAGGATCAATGATTGTCGTAAATGCATATGACATCAAACAATAATGGTGAAAAAGCCTTATTGCAAGGTGTTGGTCCAAAAGAGTGATCAATAACATGGCTTTACAAATTCAATGTGCATACTTACAAATCAATCCAGGGAACCATTTGGGTCTACTCTACTCTTTATTGTGTTGAGTATTGCCTCATGGTCAGACTCACACACTTTCCACAAGTTCTTGTTCGCAGTTCTACCCTTATATTTGATCAAATGAACATTGGTGGCGATGACAAGGTTCAAATGTGAAGAATTTTCCAATGTGTGTCGAAGTCCTCAAACAACCAAATTGCAACATTCTTAACTAGATACCTTCATATCCATGTTCCAGTAACAACCACCAAATGTGTAGGATATTCTATGTTTTCTCCATCTATAACTAGGGACTCCAATTTATTTTTGGCCTCGATACAACGACACATGTAATAATCATACCCTCTTCATTGTCTTCATTTGCAATCACCGCATAAATATGCCCTACATTGATATGTTCATTTTGTTAGATTTATTTACTAAGCAACATAATAAAACTTGTAAGTAAGATATATTACCTAGTTCTAGTAGGTCTAATACATGATCAAAGTCAATGGATGATTGCATCTCCATGATTTGTAGAGTCGTCGGGAGCTAATAAGTGTTAAGTGGGGTTATACTTCTTACAAACCATTCGTCAACCCACTTTGTTGTCTCCCAATCATTCCATGATTGAAGTGTACATGCATAACAAAATCATGTCATCTTCCTTGTATGAATAGTCCATGTACTTGCATTGGAGCTTCTAAAAGATTGTAGCTCGCTCGATCCTGTTAGTGTACAACAATCCTCATATTTTGCAATGTTAGTATCATCTACTAAATGAAAAAATCTATGAACTAAAGAATTACCTTCACTACCTAGACCCATTGCACCACTGGACAATTGATCTTGCATCTATCAGCTTTACATTGTTTGTGTACTTTAACTCTTCTCGTGCTAGGGCTCTTTTGATACATGCATGTGCTCCATCATGCTCCCCCTTTCCATGCCCAACCTCTAAGAAGTTCCACATATGTTGAACACCACTAATCCTATGCATCCTGCTCAACCAATAAAACATTTTGGCATTCTTGAATTGTGATGTAAAATTATCTGACCATATGATATGCCCTTGCTAGCTAGATCAGCATAGAACATATGAAAGCAACCTTGAACAAACTCTGTAGAATGTGTGTGATCATCATTAATGTAAAAGTGATACTCCCTCAATACTTTCCTATTTTCCTCTGTACTATCATTTGCATGAATGAATTCTATATGCACAAATATAGAAACCTACACAGAGTTGTGGTACTGTGAATGCACCTTGTTCTGTGGTTTTAGTGTGTAGTTCTCAACAAAATCGACAACTGAAATGATATGACGAAGTGGAAATTTGTCCTTGCATAACTTGAACTGTTAGTCCAACCATTGTGCTCTGTGTATATGCATTGCATAAATATCAACCAGCTGATCACAAAAAAATGCCCATAAACTGATACATTGGAATCTTATCACTGACCAATTCACACTTCTTTGCTTCTTTCCCATCTTTTAGACTATATGCCACTATTATATTTTCCAAATTCCACAGTTTTGTCTTCAATTGTGTGTGTACTAGCCATGTGTTGGAAAATTGGAAAATGTTGCATTCGACCACAATGATCACATGTGCCATCCAAACATGATTTTTTGTAAAAAATTTGACCATCCTCTCTTTCACATAAAATGGAAGACAAAAATTTCCTTGACGATTTAGGTGGAGGCATTATGTTACATTCCTGCAAAACATTGTCAGTATGTATATCTACACATGTACGTCGATAAACATCATAATGGATAGAAAACTCAATATGAACCCTCAAACAACAAGTAGTGCGTGTGTGATTTATTTTGACATAAAAAGGCTCTAGCATTTCAAAATACCTTTGACATATTTTAATTTCAGGAAACATCTATACAAAATCAGCAAAAAATTGGGTTTGAGTGGTATCCAAATAATGCATTGGATGTGGCTCATTGTTTTTACTATAAATTCTCCTTCTTACATCATCTCTTTGATTAGAAGAGTTCCTTGTGTTATCCTTCCAATAAGTCACAATTAAAGATCTCAAGCCTTGAGCAATTCTTGTGTCTTTTCATGGCACTCTACCTGAAAATTCCCATAACTCATTACTATTTGGATCCTCCACTCTTTCACACCTTCCTTTGGCTCTCATTAGAGATGATCTACTTATTTTCAAAGACTACTTTCCTTTGTAAGCTTCAAATTGTTCCTTGTTTGACTGCTTAACAATGTTGTCATCACACATCATGTTGCAAAACTATCCTTCGTGTGTGAGGTGGAACCCACACTCTCGTATACACTCATCAAGTTCTTTACAATGGAACTTTCACTTGATTCATTCAAAAATCTTAGCCCAAGAGCCTTCATGGTGGGCCTAAATTTGAGTTGCCTCATCATTTCAACAAATAGTTGGCATCTTCTACCCTCACTTAGCTTTGCAAAAAACAAACTCCATATCCTTTGTGCATATCTTTGACATGTACATTTTGGAATCTTATTAGGCATCAATTTCAAAACATTGGAATCAATATCAATAAAAAAATTAAGGTTTTCTATGCAAAACTCTAGGAGGAGTTCTCAAATGTAAATTTGTGTCAATATTGGGAGGTCAACAACATCGAGGATAGATCGTGTACCTTCAATTGGAGGTAAAATTGATGACATACCTTGAGATTGACATGTAAACGATGTTGTACCTCCAACTTGAGATGCCGTTTGTGAGTTCCTTCAAATAGAGATGTGTTTGTTGATGTACTTTCAAAACACAATGTTTTTGATGGTGTGTCTTCAATTGGAGATGTGATTTTCGATGTACCTAGAAAACCACATGTTGTTGTCAATGTGTCTTCAGCTGGAGATGCGCATTGAGCTTCACCTATGGTTGATGATGTGCCACCAAATTTTGTATCCATTCTTGTCCTTCCACGAACTTTCCTCATTCATGCCCTTTGTTTTTCCAATTTGACATCTCTCTTAGATTGCACGGGAATTTATGGTTGTATAGGTTGCAATTCCTTTGCTTCATGAGCTACATTTTTTCATTCACTTATCCTTACATTTTTTGTTGTGCATTCTTTTGGTGTTAGAGGCTTTGGTCATTTCCTCGGCATGACCTTGAATGCTACATGTCCACAAACACACATAGAAAAAAAGTAAGTAATGAATTTTACAAAAATATTGATGGAGAGAGGGGTGGAAACCATTTAATACACAAAATCAATGAAAATCAATTAGATTCCAAAGCAAAATCACATGTTCAACTAAAAATCCCAAATTATACCAAGCTTTCCCTTGTAGCATAGGTAACCTGGTTCAAGGGCCTTTTCACCAAGATTTTTCAAAACACTTGACAAAATAAGGGATGATTAAGATACCCATTTGCAAGTTATAAAACATAGGTAAACCCCAACATCAACTCCTTTGGATCAACATTGACTTTCAATAGACCCACCTTGGAAAAGGCTATTCAATTGGCCTAATTTACAAAGAGATTACCTTTTAAACACTACATATTCACTCAAAATCCTCAAATAGTAGTATTTTATGTGTCAAAACATCCAATTTCTTGATTTGTTTCCAGGTCCAAGACCTCTAGACCCCTAATACACCAAACCCTCAATTTCAAGCAAAATACTTGGGGTTTTAATGAAACTCATATCTCCTAGACCTGCTAGACTCATAAAAAGCACCAAACACACTTAATAGACCCTACACATGGTGAATAATACATTACATGGACATTCCTTCCCATATTTTGTCAAAACACCACTTGAAGCCCTAATTTTCACCATGAAAAGACCCTACTACAGTCCTAGAACATTATCCCAAACATCCAGCCTTGACCCCACTACATTATAAATAGGTTAGGCATGTATTTTAAAAGTTAGAGGACCCATTCCATAAGTTATAGTAGGTAGAAAAATTGTAATGGGTCGAATTACATAATGAAACCCCTCAATCCAAGAACATTGTGAAAGTAGGTAGCAGCAGTAAAAACAATATAACTTTTGCTATACAAAGAGCTAGAACCTCTAAATAGATGAAAATGAAAGCTAATTCATTAATATTCTTGAAAAGAATAGCTTGTTACTTATGGATGATCTTTGTTTTTTCTTAGCTGTGAATTGTTCAGTTCAACATTGAATTGAGGTTTTTGAGATTGAAGATTGGTCGAAAATGATCTAATTATGATTGTTGAAGGTTTTTTCACCCTGATCTGCATCATAAACCTAGGGTATAAGTTGTTGCCACCTAAATGAAAATTATTGACTCTTCTGTTTATTTTTCTCAAAACCAAATTTTTGGTTGTCAACAAATTCATGAAGAATATGGATTCAAACAAGGGTTTGTGATGCTATATCTTATAATTATTCACCATTTCTTTGGCAATGAGGTAACTTAGAAAGACAATAAGCATTCTCAATTGCACAAAATTTCCCATTTTTTATTTATCAGAAAGGTAAATGGTATGAATGAATGGAAACTTGCATTAACAACTATGTCAACTCACTTGAATTTATCTAAGCACATGTGATGAAGCTGATTTTTTTATGGAACAAAAAAAATAATGGACACTTGCATTAACATTGATGAAAGCTATTAGGTTTTCCAAATTAGTTGAAAAAGAATGAAATACAGTGAATTCCACTTGCCATGCTAGAAATGGACTACTATGAGCAATCACCACATAGAATTCATAAGTAAATTTATGTTAAGTAAATGTCATGTTTTTTATTTTTTTGTTCTTCAAACTCATAAAAATTTAACTTTTTTATGCAAATCCCATCTAATTCAATGTTGAATTCTATGTCCAATTGTTATGATTAGTAAAATCATTAAGGAAATTTAGTTTATATTGTCAAAAGCAAACAAATCTACTAAACATAAACATTTCAATTTACCAAAATGAATATATTAGCTCAGATAATGTAAAATGATGTAGAAACTTCAAAATGTCTTCTTCTACATTATCTACCATGCAGATTGGTGGTAAAAAGGTGATGGATCAAGCATAGATTGGTACAATATGAATTCAACTGCATAAAAAAAGGCATTTTTGACTCGGATAAAGCATTGAACCAGACAAATATAGGAGAATGTGGGCCTGAATCATGGGGTGAAGCCTTATTTTACCATTTCAAGGTAAAACACATTTGGTGCATGACTAATATGTTCTTTTGAAAATGAGAGACCTAAGAGAGAGGGAGAGAGATAAAGTGGGAGAGAGATAGAGGGAGTGAGAGAGAGGGAGTGGGAGAGAGAGAGAGGGTGGGAGGGAGGGAGAGCGTGTGGGAGGGAGAAACCTAAGAGAGAGAGAGAGGGGGAGACGGTGGGAGGGAGACAATTGAGAGAGAAGGAGAGAGAGAGAGAGACAAAGTGGGAGAGAGATAGAGGGAGTGAGAGAGAGAGGGAGTGGGAGAGAGAGAGTGAGAGAGAGAGGTGGTGGGAGGGAGAAACCTAAGAGAGAGGGAGAGGGAGTGAGGGTGGGAGGGAGACACCTAAGAGAGAAGGAGAGGGAGACAAACTAGGAGAGAGGTGGTGGTAAGGAGATACCTAAGAGAGTATGATAGAGAGGGAGTGAGAGATAGAGAGATGGGAGAGATATAAGGAGTGAGAGAGAGAGACTTGAGAGATGGAGAGAGGGGGAGGTACCTGAGATAAAGGGAGAGAGAGAGAGAGTGGGAGGGCGTGGGAGGGAGATATATGAGAGAGAGGGATAGAGAGAGTGAGAGAGAGAGAGGATGTGGGGAGAGAGATAGAGGGAGGAGGAGAGAGACAAAGAGAGGCCTAAAAGAGGGAGAGGAGGTAGAAGGGAGAGACTTGAGAGACAAAGAAGGAGGGAGAGTGGGTGGGAGGGAGAGACTTGAGAGAGAGAGAGGGAGAGAGAGAGAGGGCATGAGAGAGAGAAGGACTTGAGAGAGAGAGGGAGAGGTGGTGGGAGGGAGGGAGAAACTTGAGAGATATGGAGAGGTAGAGGGAGATAGATAGAGGGAGTGAGATAGGGAGGGAGTGGAAGAGAGAGAGAGATTGGGAGGGAGAGGACATGGGAGAGAGAAACCTAAGAGAGAGATAGGGAGAGAGGGTGGGAGGGAGACATCTAAAAGAGAAGGAGAGCGAGTCAAAGTGGGAGAGAGGGGATGGGAAGGAGAGACCTAAGAAAGTAGGTTGGGAGGTAAGCGAGGCTTGATAGAGAGGGATTGTGAGAAAGGGCATTAGAGTGACATAGATTAGCATAGGTATCATGGGAGGGAGTGAGACCCGAGAGAGACAAACTTGAGAGGGAAATAATTTATTCAGTTATGGTGGGGGGAAGACCTGAGAGAGGGAGTGGGAGAGAGAGGGAGTGGGAGAGAGAGGGAGTGGTACCATTAAACTGTAAACCCTATACCATTAACCCTTAAACCCTAATCCATCAACCCCCATACCTTCTTAATCCCTCAACCCCTCTACAATCTTAATCCCTCAACCCTTAACCCTTAACCCTTAACCCTCAACCCTCAACCCTTAAACCCTAAACCATCAACTCCTATACCCTCTCAACCCTCAACCCTAATCCCTCAACCTTCAACCCTCAACCATCAACCCTCAACCCTTAAACCCTAATCCCTCAACTCCTATACCCTCTTAATTCCTCAACCCTCAACCCTTGAACCCTAATCCCTCAACCCTCATACCCTCTTGATCCCTCAACCCTTAAACCCTAATCCCTCAACCCCTATGCCCTCTTAACCCTCAACCCTTAACCCTTAAATCCTAATCCCTCAACCCCCATACCCTCTTAATCCCTCAACCCCCATACCCTCTTTATCCCTCAACCCCTATACCCTCTTTATCCCTCAACCGTTAACCTGTAAACCCTAATCCCTCAACCCTCAACCCTCAACCCTCAACCCTCAAACCCTAATCCTTCAACCCCTATACCCCTCTTAATCCTTGAACCCCTCAACCCTCAACCCTTAAACCCTAATCCCTCTACCCCTCTACAATATTAATCCCTCAACCCTTAACCCTTAACCCTTAAACCCTAATCCCTCAACCCCTATACCCTCTCAACCCTCAACCTTTAACCCTTAAACCCTAATCCGTCAACCCCCATACCCTTTTAATCCCTCAACCCTCAACCCTTAAACCCTAGTCCCAAACCCCTCAACCCTTATACCCTCTTAATCCCTCAATCATCAACCCTTAACCCTTAAACCCTAATCCCTCAACCCCCATACCCTCTTAATCCCTCATCCCTCAACCCTTCAACCCTAATCCCCCAACCCCTATACCCTCTTAATCGCTCAACCCTCAACCCTTAAACGCTAATCCCTCAACCCCTATACCCTCTTAATCCCTCAACCCCTCAACCCTCAACCCTTAAACCCTAATATGTCAACTCCTCTACAATATTAATCCCTCAAACCTTAACCCTCAAAGTTGAAGTATCAAGGAGCATTACCACTTAGACCCTTGCAGGTGGAAGCACCTTTTCACCAATGGGGAGTTGATTTCATTGGAAAAATACAAGAAAGATCAAGTGGAGGACATATGTGGATATTAGTGGCCACAAATTATTTCACTAAATGGGTGGAGGTTGTCCCAAATAAGCAAGCAATAAGCAAGGTGGTAGTGAATTTTTTGATGGAAAATGTTATAACCAGATTTGGCACCCCGATCAAATTGATCACAGATAATGGGATGTGTTTTAGGTCTGATGAGTTCAAGGATTTTTGTAAAAAATATGGCATTGATATTTCTTATTCTACCCCATATCATCCACAAGAAAATGGTTAGGCAGAGTCAAGTAATAAAAGTCTTTTGAAAATAATAAGGAGGATGCTTGATACAAATAAAAAGGTATGGGATTCAAAATTAAGATTGGTTGTATGGGTAGATAGGATTACAGTGAAGAGGGCAACTAGAAAATATCCATTTGAATTGGTGTATGGGACACAAGCTAGGATGCCATTGCAGAAACTTTTACCGGTCTATAAATTTATTTTACAAGAAGATTTGGATATTTCTGAACCAATGGAGGAAATAATGGAGCATCTTGAAGAACTTGATTAAATAAGAAGAATGGCTCAGAAGAAAAATGTGAAGTTGCAGTCACAAATGAAATATATTTTTGATAAAAAGGCCAAGGGGAGAAAGTTTGAAGAAAATGACCTAGTGTTGATGTGGAATGCTAGGTATGAGGATAAGGGGAAGCATGGAAAGTTTGAAGCTTTATGGCTGGGCCCTTTTGTGATAACCGGTAAAGGAGGTGAAGATTCATATTTTCCACAAAACATGTCTAGAGAGGAGAAGGATTTGCATGTACATGGGTAGTTCTTGAAGCATTTATTCTCTTGAGGAAGAATAGAGGGTTAAGGATTGCCAGTGAATGGACAATTCTACAATAACCTCTTTAAACATTCTTTTCCATGCACAATAGTTTTAGGAATTTTTGAAGGGTTTGAGTTTGCTAGTACATGGAAATTCTTAGGAATTCCCTTTCTAAAAGCATTGCTTTCTTTCCATGTACAATAGTGTAGGGTCACTTTCATCTTCACCCTCCATGCTCAATCTTTCATTTTACATCTCCTTCATCTCTTATTTTCCTCCATCTTCCATTCCCTCCATTTTTCATGTCCTTTCATGTCTTGGTCTGCTCTCCCAATTGCATGTTGGATTCTTGCACTGATTTGTGAAATCACTCATCCCCAACAGGAGCCACTATTAGAATCCAAAATTTTCATGGAAAAACCTAGGGTATTTCCCCATTTTGAACATAATCTTTTCACTATTTTTCTCATAAAATATCATTCACCCCCTTTTAAAATGCTACAATAGTTTTTACCCTTATACTGTTGCCTTATTTTTTGCCTATATAGCCTTCACATTTCCCCCCCTTTTTAATTCCATAATATTTTCATATCTTTTCATGAAATTTTTTTTGTCTCATTTCCCACCTACAATCCTGATCAATTCATACCACCACCACTCTCATTATTCACTTTTTATATCACCTACCACTTTATTGTGGCTTCTTATAGACTAGCCCGCAGTATAGCGATGGCGGTGAGCGGCAGTCAAAGTAACCCTTACCACTACACCGTAGAGGGTCATCTCAGGGCCCGTGGTGTTGTGGTAGAGGGTTAGCAGATGACAAAGGTAGCAGTCAGAAGGTAGTGGTGGGTAGTGAGTTAAACAGTTAAGGCACAATGGTTAAAGTGGCTACCGTGCTACCGCTGGCAGTGATGCCAGTAATTGAGGTAGTGCAGTGAACAATCAGGGGGCAGTGTGGCAATCGGTAAGCAATTACTGCTATACCACAACCGGTTAGAATTAAGATAGTGATAGCGCGGGTAATGGTGGAGATAGCAATGAATTTTAGTCACCATGGAACCACCAAAGATAGAAATGAAGGGTGTGGTGGAGTGGTAATGATGAAGAGTAGATTGTGACAAGTCAAGATCACCGTAGTATTGCGGGTTGAAAAGTTAGAGGGTGCGGTTGAGCGGTGGGAGACAGTGAGTGATGAGCTAAACAGTTAAGGCATGATGATTAAGGTGGCTACTATAGTACCACTGGAAGTCATGCCAGCAACCGTGGTAGTGTGGTGAGCAATTAGGCGGTAGCGTGGCAGTCGATAAGCGGTTATCGCTATACCACAACTGGCTAGAACGAAGACAACGATAGCACGGGTAATAATGGAGATAGCAGTGAATGTTAGTCATTGCGGAACTGCCAGAGATAGAAATGAAGGGCGTGGTGGAGTGGTAATGACAAAGAGTAGACTGTGACAAGTCAAGATCACCACAGTACCATGGGTTGAAAAGTCAAAGGGTGTGGTTGAGCGGTGGGAGATGACCGGTGAAGAGCAGTCATCGCTCTACCATGGTTGGTCAAACGGTTTACTGTGGTAGAGTGGTAAACGTGATAAAGGCCACGGGGATAAGAAATGTAAAGTATGAGAAAATGTGAAGTAAAATTAAAAGGCGAGAAAGGAATTAAATTGAAATCAAATGCACAACTTTATAAACTATTTAATTTTTTGATAAAGGCAACTTAATTAAATATTTTAATTTATGACTAACAAATATCAGACAGTTGCATAGGAAATTGAAAGGTCATGACCCTTGGACTGTAAATTATAAATATTTGAAAAAATAAGTTGGAGAGTAGTGAGAAAAGAGACAAAAAAAATTAAGAAACAATAACCGAGCTGGGATGATGAATAATTTTTCTTGAATAGGATTGTAATGGAGAGAACATTAATAAATTGGTGACATCTTTTCTGATTTCAATTGTTGAGATGCTATAATTTCTATATTTCCTATCTGGTTGTCTCCAATTAGAAATTTTTAAGTCATTTAAATCAATATATCAAGTATATTCTTGATTTATCACAGTGTATTTTTCACTTTGTGTGATTTGATTAATTGGTGTCTGCAAGACATAACTAAATTATTTTAAACAAATCACAGTGACTTTAGGATTTTTGTTGGATGGTTGAAGAAGAACCTAGTAGGAAGACATTCTAGCATAATTTATGCAAGTCATAAATTTGATGAAATAATATGCCAGTCATAAAATTTCATATTTCAAAGGTGCCTAACAACTTGAATTAGGTCAGAAAGGGGAACACCTAGAATTCTGGATAATTTTCACTATGTTGCCCATGTGGATAGAAAACACTAGTGAGTCATAACCCAGAAGACAAATTTCATTTCAAATAACATTTTCAAATCCTTTCCTTTATGTAGTAGGAATAAGTGGTGATTTTGTCTATTCACTTCCAATTTCCATTGTGGGTAGATTTTTTAGTAGGAAATGTATTTCAAATCTGAAACATACACATAGGTGCACCCGCCTAGGTCTAGCAGAACCTAAAGAGTAGAAGGTAGAACTACATCAATTGGCCTTGTACATTGGCCAAAAGTGTTGTAAGAGCTTGGAAAACTCTTCTGGTTAAAACCTACATTTTTGAGACCCAACACCCTCAACCCTCATCCCTCAACCCTTAAACCCTAATCCCTCAACCCCTATACCCTCTTAATCCCTCAACCCTCAACCCTTAAACCCTAATCCCTCAACCCCCATACCCTCTTGATCCCTCAACCCTTAAACCCTAATACCTCCACCCCTATACCCTCTTAACCCTCAATCCTTAACCCTTAAACACCAATCCCTAATCCCCCATACCCTCTTAAGCCCTCAACCCTCAACCCTCTACCCTTAAACCCTAATCCCTCAACCCCTATACCCTCTTAATCACTCACCCCCTCTACTCTCTACCCTTAAACCCTAATCCCTCAACCCTTATACCCTATTTATCCCTCAACCCTCAACCCTTAACCCTTAATTCCTAATCCCTCAACCCCCATACCCTCTTAATCCCTCAACCCTCAACCCTTAAACCCTAATCCCTCAACCCCTATACCCTCTTAATCCCTCAACTCTCAACCCTTAAACCCTTATCCTTCAACCCCTATACCCTATTAATCCCTCAACCCCTATACCCTCTCAGCCCTCAAACCTTAACCCTTAAACCCTAATCCATCAACCCCAATACCCTTTTAATCCCTCAGACCTCAACCCTCAACCCTTAAACCCTAATCCCTCAACTATCAACCCATAACCCTTAAACCCTAATCCCTCAACCCCCATACCTCTTAATCCCTCATCCCTAAACCCTTCAACCCTAATCCCCCAACCCCTATACCCTCTTAATCCCTCAACCTTCAACCCTTAAACATTAATCCATCAACCCCTCAACCCTCAACCCTTAAACCCTAATCCTTCAATTCCTCTACAATCTTAATTCCTCAACCCTTAAACCCTAATCCTTCAATTCCTCTACAATCTTAATCCCTCAACCCTTATACTCTCTTAATCCCTCAACCTCCATACCCTCTTAATCCCTCAACCCTCAACCCTTAACCCTTAATTCCTAAACCTTGTACTTGAGAGAGAGAGAGAGAGAGGGAGAGGTGGTGGGAGGGACATACTTGAGATATAGGGATAGGGATAGGGAGAGGGAGAGGGAGAGAGAGAGTGAGAGAGGGAGGGAGGGATTGGAAGAGAGATAGAGGGAGTCACTATGAGAGGGAGAGGGTGTAGGAGGGGGAGACTTGACAAAGAGAGAGAGGAAGATGGGGTAGGATAGAGATACTTGGGAGAGAGAAAGAGGGAGAGAGGGTGGGAATGAGAGACTTGGAGAGAGAGGGAGAGAGATAGGGGGAGTGAGAGACAGAGGGAGAGAGACAAAGTGGAGAGAGAGATGGAGGGAGGAGAGAGAGAGGGAGAGAGATAGAGGGAGTGAGATAGAGAGGGAGTGGGAGAGGGAGAGGGAGAGACAGAGATAGAGAGTGAGAGAGAGGGAGGGAGAGGGGGTGGGAGGGAGAAACCTAAGAGAGAGGGAGAGGAAGAGAGGGTGGGAGGGAGACAAAGTGGGAGAGAGGGGGTGGGAAGGAGAGACCTAAGAGAGTAGGAGATAGAGGGATGGGAGAGATACAAGGAGTAAGAGAGAGAGACTTGAGAGATGGAGAGGGTGTGGGAGGGAGAGGGAGTACTTTGGATAGAGGGATTTGAGAGAGATGGAGGGGGTGGGGGGAGATACCTCAGATAGAGGGAGAGAGAGAGAGTGGGAGGGGGTGGGAGGGAGCTATCTTAGAGAGGAGAGAGAGAGGGAGAGAGATAAAGGACTAACAGAGAGAAGGGAGAGAGATAGAGGGAGTGAGAGAGAGAGAGAGAGGATGTTGGAGAGAGATAGAGGGAGTGAGTGAGAGAGATAAAGAGAGGCCTGAAAGAGGGAGAGGGGGTAGAAGGGAGAGACTTGAGAGACAAAGAGGGAGGGAGATTGGGTGGGAGGAGAGACTTGAGAGAGAGAGAGGAGAGAGTGGGGAGATTACAGAAGGCAAGAGAGAGAGGGAGAGGTGGTGGGAGGAGATACTTGAGAGAGATGGAGAGGTGAGGGAGAAAAATAGAGGAGGAGATAGGGAGGGAGGAAGAGAGATAAATGGAGGATTGTGAGAGGGAGCAGGTTAGGAGGGGGAGAATTGAAAAAGAGAGAGAGGGAGAGGGGGTTGGGCAAAGATACTTGAGAGAGGGAGAGGGAGAGCGGGTGGGAGGGACAGACCTAAGAGAGAGGGAGAGAGATAGAGTGGAAGAGAGTGAGAGAGAGGGAGTGTGTGTGTGAGAGAGAGAGAGGGGGGGGATGGAGATACCTGAGAGAGAGTGAGAGAGAGGGAGAGAGATAGAGTGAGTGAGAGAGAGGGAATGGGAGAGAGATAGAGGGAGTGAGTGAGTGGCATACCTAAGAGAGGGAGAGGGGGGAGGAGGGAGAGACTTGAGAGAGAAAAAAAGAGAGAAAGATAACAACCGAAGAGAGGGAGATGGAGTGGGAGAGACAAAAATACTGAAGAGGGAGAGAGAGAGAGGGAGAGTGATAGATTTATTTAGGTACCTATGTGGGAGAGAAAGAGACCTGAGAGAGGGGATTGGACTGAGAGAGTAGTCTAGGTCACGTGGGAGGGAGTGAGACCTAAGAGATAGAGACTTCAGAGGGATAAAGAGTTATCCAGCTAGGTAACAAGTTAGAGAAGGTATGAAATGTAAAACCTCGACTATCCATCTATGATCATAAACTGTGCACTCTAAGCATTATCAAAGTTCACCAAAGAGGGGAAATTCTAGTTTTGTGCAAAGCAAGCCATTTGGCACTCACCAAATGACTCATCACATTTGGCGAACGCCAAGTTTGGTGCTCGCCAAATGGCCTACTTTGGATGTGTTAATTTCACAGGATTTCCCAAGTTTTCTCATATTTTTATTCATGCTCCCCGTCTCATTTGCACGTCTTTCAATGCAAGTTTATTAAAAAACCTGTGATAGTGTCAACCTCTCTCTTAGCTATCTAAATATATATTTCTTTTTTCATTTTCATTTAGTTAAGGTTTTGATCCATGGCTTCTATTGTAAATGCCTTTGTTTTTTGTCAAAAACCAACATGTGTTAGTTTTAAGATAAATTTTTACCCGTTCATCAAAACATGAAATAAATTACATTTTTTGAAACTAGACTCCATTATACACATGATAAAAAAAAATCAATTTTTGATTAGTTTGCAAAAAAATTAGGGGGAAGCATGCTCAAATTTCAGCTTTTCAAGATGTGTCCACTTTTAAATTCATAAAATATTATACATTCATTAAAAAAATTATCCGAAAGAACGAGGATAAACTACATGGTGTTAGCTAATTTCTCACCATTGGGATTTTTGAAATTCTAAAATAAATTCAATCAAAAAGGGGGGAGCCCTCAGACACTATGCTATTTCTTTTGATAAAAATAGGACCTATTTTGGCCCCACCCCTTTTTGAGACCCTTAATCTTCACGAATTTAAAAAAAAAATTAGCTTAGAAACTAGACTCAGAGCATTTCAAATTTTGTTCTTCCTGCATCTTGAAATTTTGAGGATAACTATCTTCATTTTCTCGTGCAAATCAGATTTTGCTGATTTCAGAAGAAAAAAGTGACATCTTAAGAGCCAAAATTGAAAAAGCATCCAAAAAAATCCTGAAATAACCCATTTGGTGTACGCCAAATGGGAAAGTTGACATAAAAGCCAAAAAAAGGGTTTCAAACCCTCATTTCTCTTTAACTCATGGCTTGAGAAAGAGGATTTTAGGTCTGCAACTCGCGCTCTCCAAATCTTGTCCATTGTTTGCATCCTTAGCTTGCAATTTTCTATGAGGATGCCGCCAACACGTCAGATAGGTCAAATATTGCAAAGAGGTATGCATTTTTATTCTATTTATTTCAAATTTGATTTAGAATGAAACTTTAAATATGTTTTTATAATAAAACTTTGTTCTAATTCTCAGGGAATGAATCTCACCTCGAAACATTGAGAATTCACAGTCACCCCCTCATGAAGAGCCTCCAATACAAGAACAACTTGAAACCCCTCCATCAATTCATAGGCATCCTCAAGGAACATAAGAAAATATTCAAAATCAAATTAAAACTAATAAAAGAGAGATTCAACAATTAATTGGAAGATTAACCGAGCATGCCGAAACCCACCCTTATAGGAGAGGGATTGTTGAATCATTGAATTCAATTGTAAATCATGTAGGAGAGATGACCGAACAAATGAGTTTTTGGTCAAATAAGAGGCATGAGATGAGATAATTTTATGCTAGTGGTTTGTTATATGCAGATGTCAAAAAACAAAAAATTAGCAAAGTTGACTTGTGTGCCCTATTTATAGACCCGAGAACCAATGAACCTTTGTCTCATGCATGCAGGAGGTTCCCCATCCATTGGTGCCACCATGAGTTAATTGAAAACAAATTTTGGGAGCAGTGGTGGATGGTATTTGACCAACCTCCATAAAATAACCATGAGGTTTCATAATAATTTTTGAGGAAACTCTATTGCGAGTTTGTCCTCAATAAAATGCCAAAGTATTTTGACATCTTATAATTTTAGGGTAGAGCTGGGGCCTCCACACATGATATACCCATTGAATGACATAATCCACAGTTGGCACTGAGAGCCTTGGCCAAACCCATGTTGGAGCATGTCGTTGTTCCTTCCATTGTTAAGGATAGTGTAGAGGTGGACACGCTGAAGTTGATTGACTCACTCACCCAAACTATTTTATAGTTTGTGAGTCCTCTAGTAGAGCATGTTGTGGAGGAGACATGTAGGCCTTGAGCTCCACCTCACCATTGTGGCGCTTGTGGTTTTTTTTTCACGTATGATTATCAGAGTTCTTGTGATGCAGCTATGCAACCTACATCAGTTGCAGAGGCGATGGTTTTCATAGATGATATTCTGAATGATACATTCAACATTGGCACTCAGGTAAAATTTAGCAAGTTATTTTAATGTTCTTTATTAAATTATATTTTTAAATTTAAGAATAACTAAATTAGTATAATTTTGATATGATGAAATTTCAAGGTCACACTTTTCATGAGGCATGCTCTATTCCTAGAGACCCTTATACATTCTCGATGATGAGTCCACAAGTATGCAACTAGTATTAAAGATATTGTTATTGCATTTGAATAGTTTAATGTTATATTTTAATGTTTGTCTCATAACATGCTTTAGATTTCAAATAGTTTCCTTGTGCACCTTCATCCTCCACACCTTCCAATTCATATCCTCAAACAACATACACTCAAGTAGCCTTTATTCATTAATGGTGTTGTAAAACTATGTTAGCTAGTTTTTCATAATTTTGCGTATATACAAATCTAAAAAATTGATGAGAAACACAAACGTTGCATTTGTATCACTTGATCATGTCACATTATGTTCTCCTAATTCACTTTTTGTTCCTCTATTCCTTCCTAATCCCATACCATTAACATTTAATAGTTCACCCTATTTTCCATGATCCCCTCCTAGCCCATCCCACTAATATCTTCTAGTCCATGCTATGTGTCTTTATGTCCTTCTACTCCCACCTTATTGTAACAATTATTATTTAACCCTAGAGATGTTCCATGATCCCCTATGTTCCACCCTATGTTCCTTTATATCATCCTATGTTATACCATATTTATCCTTGTTTCATCCTAGATAACTCTTCTCTATTATTGCTACACACAAGTCAAGTTTGTATTTCGTGTACTATATTCAAACCTTAGACACCTCCTAATTCACCCTATGTTTCATAATCCCTAATAATCACATCCCATTAACCTCTTATTTTCCACCCTATATTTTGTTATCCCATCCTAGCCCATCCCATCAATCTATACTAGTACATCCTATGTTCCATTAATCCCTTTGGTGTAGGGGAACCACTCTTTTCTATTTTTCTTCATTAATTTTCTAATAGGAAAGGTGTGTTAAGATGTTTTAGTTGAGTTCTTGAGTCTTAATAATGTCCAATGTGACCATTCTATTGTAATTGATCAACTTTGAGGGGCTTTTGTATTCATCTTGTAAGGTTTGAAAATCATGTGGAAGGAATTGTCAAAGTTGACAAGGGGTGTCAAGGTAGATAGGATGATATTTTCTTGAGTAAATCATGTTTTCTTATTTGAATAAGGTCTCATTAGACTATTTGTAATAGTTTAGGTTTTCAAGAGGCTCTAGGAAACAATAAAGAATCAAAACTTGAAAGTGCCAAATTTGTTATGCAATAGTCATGAGAGGTTTAAAAAGTATTTTTAAGGAATTTAGGCGTTGTTTTGATGAGGATAAGCCTTTAAAAATTCATTACAACACATTTTGTAACGTTGGCTTGAAGTTTGAAGCATTGGCAATAAGAAATTATCTCTATTTTTCATCAAATTTCTGAGTTTTCTTCTCATTTGGAGGCCTGTACAAGCCCGTACAGTTTGATTGTGCCATGTAAATCATTTTAATTTGTGTTGGAAGGTGTTAACAACCTTTTGGAGCAGGTTTGAGGGAGATCCATTGTGATGTGTGAAAAATATCCTTGTTTTCCTATGATAGGCCGAGGACACCCTGTTTGAGGGTTTTGTAACCAAAATCATGATTTAAGGGCCCTTACACTGACTGTACCTACTGTAACTAGTGTAATGGTCCCTAGGGAGTCTAAGTAGGTTGTAGGTTGCATGATTAGATTTGTGGAGAAGGAACTAAGAAGATAAACCTATTTTCTTTATGAGTTTTGTGAAGAAAAATACATGAAGATGGAGCCTTGGGTCTAAGGTTTGTGGAAATCAATGAGTGTGGATTTTTTTCCAAATTTTGAGAATATTGGGGTCAAAATATACATTTCTAAGTCGGTGGCATGGTTTGGGAGGTTGTGCAAGTGGGACTTTGAATAAACCCTCTTAACTTGGCATGAAATTGAGGGTTTTGGAGTTTTCTATGTTGGAGGTGTTAACCCTAGGTTTTGATTGTGGTTCTATGTTAAGTTTAAAGGTATGCTGCTTCATAAATTTGGCCTAATTCATGGCCTAGGACAGCGTTGAGGGTCTGATTTCAAGGGATTGGTCCAAAAGACTTGTATTTGGTTAAGAGATGTGTTGTATAAATCTGAAATGGGTATTTGAATCCACCTTCTTATTGTCAAGTGTTTTGGAAAGCATGGGAGTTAAAGGCCAAAAACTAATTTTGCACTATTGCTAGGTTACATGGGTAAAAGTGAGAAATTATACTCTCGATTGTTGTCAAGATTTGAGGATTATTTGGATTACTCTAATTGACCATTTTAATCTTGTTAGATGCCTCTTGAAGGCAAGTTGTCACTTTGGATGAGTTTCAGCCCCCTCTCTGCACCACCCTTCTATTCCCATCCCATTACCCTCTCTTATTTCACCTTATGTTCCATTATCCCCTCTTGGCCTTTATATCAACATGATACCTAAGATATTGTTTCATTTGCAGTTGTTGATAAGAGACAATCCTGGTGATGTTGGTGGCATGATGGACCATGGATTTTCTATAGCAATAGCCAGTTTTGATCCATTGAGAGAGGTATTGAATAGATTAGTCGATTTGACATTATATTTTCTCTTTTATGGTCTATTATAGAAAAAAAAATTCAAATACATTTGTGTAGTTTAATTTATTTCTTGATGGTTGCTACAAGTGGTTGTCACTCTAGATTGTGGACGTGGTGATGTTGTAAATATGCATGATGACTATATGTATGCGGTAAGTGATTATATATTATGTTATATGCCATTCCACAATTCAATTTCTATGTATTAACATCTTTACTTTTTACTATATCAGTTGAAGGTCCAGAGTAAAGAGAGGAGGACTAGCAAGCATGTTCGAAAGATAAGAGAAGCAACAGTCACTCCATCCATTCAAATTTTGAAGGCATCATGTGATCTATTTCCTTCCCCTAGAGGGAAATGACTATGTATTAGGGTTGTTTGTTGTATGCCTATGTGGCATTTTGGAACATATGTTTTGTACTATAGATATATACGTGAAATTTTATGTCCATATGGCTCCTTTGTACTAAGCTTGTATGGTTATCATGTGTATCGTGTAAATTGTATGGTTGAATGTTGTAGGCATGGATTTTGTTTAAGTATAATGCTTAATTAGTTACTGTCGAATGCTCAATAAGCCCCATCTAAAGTGTATTGTGTAAATAAGCTCCATTCATGGTGGTTTGTATCCTTTGGAATGCTTCAATTAGTTGTGCCTCACTTATTCACATGTATGCTTCACTTATTCACATGTATACTTCACCTATATTTTGGGTATTCACGTGTATGCTTCATTCTTCCAATGCATAGCAGAAAAAATATTTTGCGGAAAAATTTGACAAACCAAAAGAATAAGAGGTTTTGAAAAAATCTAGAAAAATTGTAGAACAAGAGATAAAAAAAATTTAAAAAAAAATTGAAAGGTATTTCCATAGCATATTTCATTGCCTTGTCTATGTTACCACATTTTTCATACATGTCTACCAAAGCATCTTGTCAAATAGGTCACTGCCTTGTTTCTATGGCTAAAAGCCTAAAACAAATTATTTCAAACAAGCTATAGATGCTTCAAAAAAATATATCAAAAGAATAATAGTAAGTAATAGCATAAACAAGGTAGTGAACTATTTGAAAAAATGCATCAAATAAATGTGGTGATGGAATGCCATGACAATCCATAAACAAGGTAGTGAACTAGTTCAAAATATGCCTCAAATAAATGTGGTCTCATGATGACGGAATTCCATGACAATCAAATTGCTTTTGATTGTCATGGCATTCCATCACCATGAGACCTCATTTTTTTGAGGCATTTTTTCAAAGAGTTCACTGCCTTTTCTATGCTACCACATTTTTCATACATATCTATCAAACAGTTAATTTCCTTGTTGTTATGGATAAAATACTAAAACTTTGATACAGTAGGGGAGGTCTTGCAATCTCACTAAACACAATTCCAATCATTAATCACAATCCTCAAGTCACAAATCCTCACAACTATGGATTTTCATGACATTCCATCACCATGAGATCACGTTTCTTTGAAGCATTTTTTCAAAAAATTCACTGCCTTGTCTATGCTACCAAATTTTTTCGTACATGTTTACCAAAGCATTTTATCAAACAGTTCACTGCCTTACTACTATGGCTAAAAGCCTAAAACGGTTGGGTTTACTGAAAATCCTATTCCCACAACTCATAACACATTTCCAATGCATCAAACATGCTTAAAAGAACCTCCACATTCTTAAAATTCTCTCATAAACTGCTACCCCAAAGGATTTCAACCATTTCCACTCTTAAACCACTAAATTTCACCAAAACTCATCAAATTGCCAACTAGGGAATCATGCCAAACCACTCAACTCACCTCCCCTTCTCTAGAAACCATTCACATACGTTCCCTAACCCTAATTATTCTATTCCACTAAGTTACAGTAGGATACAATGGGTGGAATGGCTAAAAAGTCATTTTTACACACTCAACTACTTGTATTTGACAACTTTTTCTCCAAGTGAGAATTCACCACCATGGAAAAAGGCCTCTGAGATAGCAAATCCTGAGAGAGCTTATTGTAGAGGGGCCCAACATGATCCCATAGGCTCAGACGAAAATTTTCTAAGCATCATGGTGTTCGAGTACGAGCATGCTGAAGTTCACAGACATTTTGCACTTTGAACACTTAAGGGATTTTGTCGATTGAACATAGCTCAGAGCAATTATGTGTGTTTCAATGGGAAAGAGGATCATGCCTAGCATAAACTTACCCACCCGAATGCGCCGAGATGGTCAATTTGGTCAGATGAGTTATAGAACAATAGTTGCACCACTTTGCAACTTTCAACTACTTGCATTTGACAACTTTTTCCCCAAGCAATAAATTGCCACCATAGGAAAAGGCCTCCAAGTTAGAAAAATTTGAGAGAGTTTATGTTAGAGGGGCCCGACATGATCCCATAGGCTTAGATGATAATTTTCTAAGTTTCACAGTGTCTGAATACAAGCATGCTAAAGTTTGCAGCCATTTTGCACTTTGGACCCTTAAGGGATTGATTCGGTTGAACGTAGCTCAGAGCGATTCTGTGTGTTTGGGTGCAAAAGAGGACCATGCCTATCATAAATTTACCCACCCAGACACATTGGAACAATATGTTTGGCCACACGAGTTGCAGAACGAAAGTTGCACCACTTTGCAACTTTCAACTACTTGCATTTGACAACTTTTTCTCCAAGTGAAAAGTTGCCACCACAAGAAAATGCCTCCAAGATAGAAAAAACCAATAGAGGTTATTTAGAGGGGTCCAACGCAATCTCATAGAATTAAACAAGAATTTTCTAAGTGTCACGGTATCCGAGTAATAGCATGTTGAAGTTTGTAGCCATTTTGCACTTTGGACCCTTAAGGGATAGATCTAGTTCAATGTAGCTCAAAGTGATTCTGCATGTTTGGGTGTGAAATAGGACCATGCCTATTGTAAACACACCCATCTGGACATGTTGGAATAGTCTGTTTGGTCACACAAGTTGCAGAACGAAAGTTGCACCACTTTGCAACTTTCAACTACTTGCATTTGACAATTTTTTCCCCAAGTGAAAATTCATCACCACAGGAAAATGCCTCTGAGATAGAAAAAACCTAGAGATTTTACTGTAGAGGGGCTCAATGCAATATCGTAGGATCAGATGAGAAGTTCTAAGCATCACAGTATCTAAGTAATAGCATGCTAAATTTTACAGTCATTTTGCACTTTGGACCCTTAAGGGATCGATCTAATTCAATGTAGCTCAGAGCGATTTCACATGTTTGGGTGTGAAAAAGGACCATTCCTAGCATAAACACACCCACCTAGATTTTTTGGAATAGTCTATTTGGTCACATGAGCTACAAAACGAAAGTTGCACCGCTTTGCAACTTTCAACTACTTGCATTTGACAACTTTTTTTCCAAGTGAAAATTTTCCACCACAAGTAAATGCCTCTGAGATAAAAAAAAATAGAGAGAGGTTATTATAGAGGGGCCCAACATGATCTTGTATGATTGGATGAGAATTTTCTAAGCATCACGGTATCCAAGTAATAGCATGTTGAAGTTTGCAGCCATTTTGCACTTTGTACCCTTAAGGGATCGATCCGGTTGAACGTAGTTCAAAGAGATTCCGTGTGGTTGGGTGCGAAAGAGGACCATTCCTAGAATAAATGTACCCACTTGGATGTGTTGGAACAATCTATTTGGTCACACAAGCTATAGAACAAAATTTTCACCACTTTGCAACTTTCAACTACTTGCATTTGATAACTTTTTCCCCAAGTGAAAATTCACCACAACAAGAAAATGCCTTTGAGATAGCAAAAAACAAGAGAGGTTATTATAGAGGGGCCCAACTTAATCTCGTAGGTTCAGATGAGAATTTTCTAAGTATCACGGTATCTAAGTAATAGCATGCTGAAGTTTGCAGCCATTTTGCACTTTGGACCCTTAAGGGATCGATTTGGTTCAACGTAACTCAGAACGGTTCCGTGTGTTTGGGAGAAAAAGAGGACCATTCCTAGTGTAAACATACATATTCAAATGCATTGGAACAGTCTTTTTGGTCACACAAGTTGGAGAATGAAAGTTGCACCATTTTGTAACTTTCAACTACTTGCATTTGACACCTTTTCCATCAAGTGAAAACTAGACACCACAGGAAAATGCCTCCGAAATAGAAAAAACTAAGAGAGGTTATTATAGAGGGGCCCAACATGATCTTGTAGGTTCAGAAAAAGATTTCATAAGCACCATGGTTTACAAGTAATACCCCATCAAAGATTGATGCCCTTTTGCACTTTGGACCCTTAAGGGATCGAGTCAGTTTAATGTAGCGCGAAGTGATTGTGCTCTCTTTTCAATGGAATTAGGTGGGCAGAAGACTTAACTCCGTTTTAGTTTTGTTTTGGTTGGATTTCAAGTGATTTTGTGAATTTTAGAATCCAATTACTGAGGGTCGGTTTGTATACCCTGTTTGAAGGGTTTTGAGAGCATTAAAATATTATATTAAACCTTCCACCCACTGTATGCTTTAGTAACTTGATGGAAAGGCTTAGTTAGGGTTATAAAACATGTGTGCAAATTTTTGTGTGCAAGGGAGGTGAATAGAGGGTTTTTAGGTGATGCCCTAGATGCCAAATGGTGCATTTTTTAGTGGAAAATGGTGGTTTAGTGTTAGGGTTTGAATAAATATTTGGGGACATCGATATCTCTTGAATTTTTAAGCTTGTGCAAACCTTTTTGAAGGTTTTTCAGGCTTTGGTTGGTTGTGGGAAGGTTTGGAGTATGTTTTTTCAATAAACCCTTTCCTAACTTGTGAATGAAGAGGGTTTTGGGGTTTGTTATATTAGAGGGCTTATCATGCCCTAAAAGTGGAGGAATTGGTGGTTTGGTAGACTGGTTAATGCTGCCCAATGGTGGTTTGGTAGACTTGTTAATGTTGCCCAATGTAAAAAAGTGCAATTTTGTACTCCAACATCCATAACAAATTTTAAAATTGGTTGGAGTCAGTTGTAGGATGGTAGTTGGTGTTTTTGGGGTGTTTTTACATGGAAAAGTGAGGTTGGACAGTGTTGTTTTCAAGTTTTTGGCAAGTTTCTCCAAAGGAGTCTTAGGTGGAATTGAGGTATGTTAGAGATGACCTAGGTTGCATCAATTTCTATGAGGCATACACTGCCCCTACCTTGTCAACCCTATGGAATGGGCAAGCCATGAGCTCACTAGCTTGTCAATTTAGTAAGATTAACAAGATAGGGGCAATAAAATATGCCTTTGTACAATTATATTAGACATTATTTCATTCTTACTCATAAATCCACATGATTTTCCTTGAAGACAACTTTAAATGTAAACCATGAAGCATTACAACTAATTTTAAATGTAATATATACATTTAATTGAGGCATTTATTAAGGAATATATACATTTGCATGTATTAATTTCTCATATTTTTTGTATATCAAAAATTACACTAAGTCAATGACAAATATTACAATAGTGATGGAAGAACATCTTGAAAATCTTCCCATTTGACAATACTTGTAGCAATACATGCAGGGAAATAATCCTCCCATTTGCAGCACATATCATGAAATATATTGTACAAGAAGAAACAAAATGAGTTGTTGCCCAATTTCGTTTCTCCAATCCATCTCAATTGGCCTAGTTATTTTCATTCCAAAATGCTTCAAAACATGTACATCCTCTTCTCCCTATGAAACACATGGGTAGTAGCCTCTCTGTGGTTGTGTACTCTCGTAGGAATTTGGTCCACAAAAAACCTACAAAATCCTATCAATCTTAGACATGGACTCACATAAAAAATCATTAAAAGAGAAATAACTAAATAATGTCAGTCATACACCTAATGACACCTACTATCACCTTCATGCATGCTAGATAAGGAGGTCAATTGAAGGTCCTACAATGGTGATGTGGCCATTCGCTACCTTCTCATCTCTCAATGATCCTACGTATAGAATTCAAATATATCACTGACATAATTAACATAAAACATGTAGCATATAAGAATCCAATATATCTATGAGATGGAAAAGAAAGATAAGACTGACAACCAGAAAAAGCACCATCAACTGATGTTTCTCATACCTTGAACACTTGCACCACCAATCAATGTTGTTATTTTCTTAAACTTTGACAAACTTAAATATTACCTACAGTCACAATCGAAAAAAGATCAACGATAGTCCTAAATGCATATGACATCAAACACTAATAGGGAATATGGTGCAAATAACATTGTCCTCCATTTTTTGAGTTGAGTCTAGTTAGGATGAATGAGTCAAGATGTTGACAAATAAGGTTTGAAAGACATTTAATATGGTAAACTGACCCATTCCTCTCATTATGGCCACTATAACTTGAGGAATGGGTCTAAAACATCAATAAACTAGCGTGGGAATGTGGAATTTGTGCAAGGGAGGTCGAGTGCTCTGTTGGGCATGAAGCCCTAGAGTGAAAATTTGTATTTTTTAAGTGAGATAGTGAAGTTTTGAAAAAGTAAAGTGTGTAAAAAGGTTATGCAACATTATTTCTTGATGAATTAAGTTTGGGCAGAGGTATTTAGAATTTTTTTATGTATTGGAAAGTTTTGGTGAGGAGTTGGATGTGTGATTTTTAATAAGTCCTACGTTATTTGTCTTAAAAGGAGGGTTTTCTGATTCGGTGTTTGGGTGAATGATTGTTTGAGGTAAAATGGTGGATTTTATGGTTTGAACACATTTAGAAGGCTTACCAGTTGAATTTTGAGTGAAAGGGAAAGCTTAAAGTAGAGTCCCTTTAAAAAAGTAACCTAATTTGGGTGAAATTGAGTGGTTTGAGTGGGAAAATGATAGAAAAATTGGGGGCAAAACAGATATTTTTTACTTTTGATTTTTTGCAAGTATTTTATGAAGTGTTGGAGGTATTGGTTGGGTTAGGATAGCCCTGGAAGATTTATTTTTGATAAACCCCCATGTAAAGAGCAAGAAATGAGGGTATCATGGTAGGGTGGTTTGGGAAACATGTCTCTGCAAAGTAATTGTGTAATTTGGGGTTTTGTTCACTAGTGAGTGCTGCCCAATCAAAACTTTGGTGAAAAATAATGTTTAAGATATAGGTCCCTTGGAAAAGTGACATATTTGGGGGTCTAAAATGGTGAAAAGTTGATTGCAAGGTGTTCTCCAAAAGAGTGATGTGCCCATTTGAGATATGTTTAGAATGAGTGTAATGGGTATCTGAAACCCTAAATGGTTTGTGTGTTTTTTAAGAGGGTCGATAGTTATACCCTAGTTTTGGTGTTTGGATACGTATAAGGAAACTAGGTTGAAATAGTGAAGAGTTGATGAAAAAGAGTTGTTAGGGAAAAATGTTGGTTTGAGTTGGATGAACTTGTGTTTGTAATTGGTTAACCTCCCTATTATTGATCAGAATACCAGCTTAAACGTGCTCAATAGAGAGTAACATATAACCATCATTTTGCATATCTACATTAATGCAATTTTGCTAACCCTTATATAATCAAACTTAAATGCTTGCAAGAAAGAAATGATCAATAAAATGACTTTACAAATCAATCGAGGGAACCATCTAGATTTTCTCTACTCTTTATTGTGTCAAGTGTTGCCCCGTGGTCAGATTCATGCACTTTCCACAAGTTCTTGTTCACAGATCTGCCCTTATATTTGATCAAATGAACGTTGGTGGTGACGACAAGGTTTGAGTAGTGAAGAATCTTTTGATGTGTGTTGAAGTCCTCAAACAACCAAACTACACAATTATTAACTAGATACCTTCGAAGCCATGTTCCAGTAACAACCACCAAACTTGTAAGATATTCTATGTTTTTTAGTCTATAACTGGGGCCTCCAATTTCTTTTTGGCCTCGATACAATGATACAGGTAATAATTTGTACCCTCTTCATTGTCTTCATCTACAATCACCACATAAACGTGCCCTGAATTGATATGTTCATCTTGTTAGATGTATTTACTGAGCATCATAATAAAACCTATAAGTAAGATATATTACCCAGTTCTAGTACGTCTGATACATGATCAAAGTCAATGGATGATTACATCTTTGTGATTTGTAGAGTTGTTAAGAGATGATAAGTGTCAAGTGGGGTTAGACTTCTTTTAGACCATTCGTCAACCCACTCTGTTGAGTCGCAATCATTCCATGCTTGAAGCATACATGTAGAACAAAAGCATGCCATCTTCCACATATGGATAGTCCATGTACCTGTATTGGAGATTCTAAAAGAGTGTAGCTCACTTGATCCTATTAGTGTACAATAATCCTCATATTTTTCAATGTTAGTATCATCTACTAAATGAAAAAATACATGAACTAAATAATTACCTTCACTACCTGGACCCATTGCAGCATTGCACCACTGTACAATTGATCTTACATCTGTCAACTTTACATTGTCAGTGTACTTTAACTCTTCTCGTGTTAGGGATATTTCTATACATGCACCTACTCATCATGCTCCCCCTTTCCATGGCCGACCTCTGAGAAGTTTCACATATGTTGAAAACTATTGATCCTATGCAACCATCTCAACTAGTAAAACATTATGGCATTCTTGAATTGTGATGTACAATTATCTAACCATATGATATGGTAACTAAATGATATGCCCCTACTAGCTAGATCATCATAGAACATATGAAAGAAACCTTGCACAAACTCTGTAGAATGTGTATGATCATCACTAATGTAAAAGTGATACTCCCTCAATAATTTCCTATTTTCCTTTGTACTATCATTTGCATGAATGAATGTTATATGCACAAATATAGCAATCTGTGTGGAGTTGTAGTATTGTGATTGCACCTCGTTCTGTGGTTGTAGTGTGTAGTTCTCAACGAATTTGACAACTAAAATGATATTACGAAGTGGACATGTGTCCTTGCATAACTTCAATTGTGAGTCCAACCATTGTGCTTTGTGTGTATGCCTTGCATACTCATAGACCACCCGATCACAGAAAACTCCCATAAACTAATACACTGGAATCTTGTCACTGACCAATTCACACTTCTTTACTTCTTTCCCATCTTTTAGACTATATGCCACTATCTTATATTTGCCAAATTCCATAATTTTGTCTCCAATTGTGTGTGTACTAGCCATGTGTTGGAAAATTGGAAAATTTTGCATGCCACCACAATGATCACATGTGCCATCCAAAAATGACTTCTTGTAAAAAAAAATTTCATCCTCTCTTTCACATAAAATGGAAGACAAAAATTTCCTTGACGATTTTGGTGGAGACATTATGTTACATTCTTGCAAAACATTGTCAGTATGCATATCTACACATATACGTCAATAAAAATCATAATGGTTAGAAAACACAATATGAACCCTATAGCAAGTGGTGCGTGTGTGATTTATTTTGACATAAAAAGGCTTTAGCATTTCAAAATACCTTTGACATATTTTAATTTTAGGAAACTTATGTACAAAATCAGCAAAAAATTGGGTTTGAGTGGTATCCAAATAATGCATTGGATGTGGCTCATGGATTTTACTACCAATTCTCCTTCTTACAGCATCTCTTTGATTAGGAGAGGTCCTTGCCTTATCCTTCCAATAATTCACTATCAAAGATCTCAATCCTTGAGTAATTCTTGTATCTTTTTGTGGCACTCTACCCGAGAATTCCCATAACTCATTGCTATTTGGATCCTCCACTCTTTCATGCCTTCCTTTTTCTCTCATTAGAGATGATCTACTTATTTTCAAAGACTTACTTACCTTTGTAAGTTTCACCTTGTTCCTTTTTTGACTTCTTAACATTTTTGTTGTCATCACACATTGTGTGGCACAACTATCCTTCGTCTGTGAGGTAGAACCCACACTCTCATATGCACTCATCAAGTTCTTTACAATGGAATTTTTACTTGATTCATTTAAAACTCTTAGCCCAAGAGCCTTCATGGTGGGCCTAAATTTGAGTTGCCTCATCATTTCAACAAATAGTTGGCATCTTCCACCCTCACTTAGCTTTGCAAAAAATAAACTCCATATCCTCTATCCATATCTTTGACATGTACGTTTTGGAATCTTATTAGGTATCCATTTCAAAACATCGGAATCAATATAAATAAAAAATGTAGGTTTCCTATACAAAACTCTAGGAGGAGTTCTCAAATGTAAATTTGTGTCAACATTGGGAAGGTCAACAACATTGGGATAGATGGCGTACCTTCAATCGGAGGTGCAATTGATGACATACCTTGAGATTGACATGTAAACAATGTTGTACCTCCAACTTGAGATGTCATTTTTTGAGTGCCTTCAAATAGAGATGTGTTTGTTGATGTACTTTCAAAATGCAATGTTGTTGATGGTCTTTCTTTAATTGGAGATGTGATTTCCGATGTACTTGGAAAACCACATGTTGTTGTCGATGTGTCTTCAACTAGAGATGTGCATTGAGATTCACTTATGGTTGATGATGTGCCCCCAACTTTGGTATCCATTCCTATCCTTCCATGAACTTTCCTCATTCATTCCCTTTGTTTTTCCCGTTTGACATCTCTCTTAGATTGCATGGGAATTTGTGGTTGTATAGGCTGCAATTTCTTTGTTTCATGAGCTACATTTTTTTATTCATTTCTCCTTGCATTTTTAACTGCACATTCTTCTAGTGTTAGAGGCTTCATTCATTTCCTCAGCATGATGTTCAATGCTACATGTTCACAAACACACATAGAACAAAAGTAAGTAATTCATTTTATGAAAATATTGATATTGCTTATTACATTGCATTAAATATGAAACACACCAAAGAATTTTATGAAAGAAGGAAGCAAGTTGTTTGGAATTATCAAACATTTCTATGCTAGACAACATTTTTTGTATGATGGAGTTAGATTCCTGTAGGGTTAGATATTAGAGTAGGGATTTTGAGTGTGTTTGAAGAGTTGGCAAACTAGCTAGAGGTTGATGCAGTACATGTAGGGATCCACAATGAACTTGTTCAAATATTTACAGGAAGGCTCTTAATAGACTTACACATGCTCTTTCAAAATTTCATCAAAGGAAATAGGCTTCTAATGACTCCAATCCACACTAAGGTATAAGGGATTTACATGAGCCTATTAAGACATATAACAAGATTAAAATAAGAAACCAAACACAACTTGATCACTTAACTTACCAAGAAACACCATTTTTTATACAAAGAGGGGTGGAAACCATTAATTACACCAAATCAATGAGAATCAAACAGATTCCAAAGAAAAATCAGATGTTCAACTGGAAATCCCAACTCCTACCAAGCTTTCCCTTGTAGCATAGGTAACCCGGTTCAAGGGCCTTTTCACCAAGATTTTCCAAAAAAAATTAAAAACTAAGGGATGATTAAGATACCCATTTGCAAGTTATAAAACATAGGTAAACCCCAACATCAACTCCTTTGGACCAACATTGACTTCCAATACACCCACCTTGGAAAAGGTTATTCAATTGGCCTAATTTACAAAAGAGTGTCTTTTAAACACTAAATATTCACTCAAACTCCTCAAACAGTAGTATTTTATGTGTCAAAACCTCCAAATTCCTTATTTGTTTCTAGGTCCAAGACATCTAGACCCCTAATACACCAAACCCTCAATTTCAAGCAAAATACTTGGGGTTTTAATGAAACTCCTATCTCCTGGACCTGCCAGACCCATACAAAGCATCAAACACACTTACCAGACCCTAAAAATGGTGAATAATACATTACATGGACAATTCTTCCCACATTTTGGTCAAAACACCACTTAAAGCCCTCATTTTCACCATCAGAATACCCTATTATAATCCTAGAACATCATCCCAAACACCCAACCTTGACCTCAAAACATTCTAAATAGGTTAGGCATGTATTTGAAAAGTTAAAGGAACCATTCCATAAGTTATAGTAGGCACAAAAAGTGGAATGGGTCGAATTACATCATGAAACCCTTCAATCCGAGAACACTGTGAAAGTAGGTAGCAACAGTAAAAACAAGATAAATTTCACTATAAAAAGAGTTAGAACATCTAAATAGGTGAAAATGAAATATAATTCATTAATCTACAACATCCAACCAGTTTCAGATAATCTTAGAGTCCGTACAGGTCGTACAACAACAACAAAAGTTAGAGCAACCAATATTTTTTTGGAAAATAATGTTCTTCTTGATCAAAAATGGGTTACAAATCAACCAGAAACCTCTCCTTTGAGGAATTGAAGGTTATTATACATATTTTTATTGCATTCCAATGCCCATAACTGATTTTTAATCATTAAGACCTTCTAATCTACATTAAGTTGCATTTTAGAGCTTTTACACATGACAACATTACATGAATTTTACAACATTTTAAGTTTGACACCTAAGGACTCCTAAATCACTCAAACACCTTTAATTCACCCTATTACAACCTTTTAGACCTCATTATTGCACATTTACATCCAAATTCAAGGATTTTCCTTCAAAAAGCTATAAATTCAAATATTGACAATTTTGTAGCAAGAATACATTTTTTTGCACATTTGACCACCAAGGCTTAAAACTCAACCTAATACACCTGAAATGGTATTTATTGACCTTATTCATGAAAGAAAACATGAAAATAAAACCTATTACATACTCTATCCACCTAGACCTCATTTGTCATCATTGGCATTGATTTACAAATTTTACAATTCAATATATTTTGCAACTTCCTCATTGCTTATTAATCAAGAAACTTCAACCTAGTCTATTAGACCTTCCAAGGATCCATTTTCTTTCAATACAATGTGTAGGTGCCCCTGCACCAATTTTGTATCACTCACTCCTTAACCACTTACAAACTAGTAATCCTTCCTCATAGGATAGTCATGCATATCTAATGAACCAGGTAACTTATGAAGGTTGTAACATAATTTTAAGATACTTTTTTCCATTGCCTAAAACATATCTCAAAACTACTATAAAATATTTTTGAGAAAATACCTCAAACTAACCCTATTCCACTCAAGCAACTAGGCCAATAAGGCCACTCTTACAAAGAGACACTCCTTTAAACACCTTCAAATATTTTTATATCCATGGAAAGTATTTTTTTAGGTTGTCAAACCTCAAATTCCACCTATTTTATGGACTAGAATGCTCAATAGGGTACCAACCTTCAAACCCTCACTCTAGGCTATTTCAAACTAGGTTTCCCCTAGGGTTTTATTGAAACTTAGACTTCCTCAACACACCACACCCAACCGATACTTGGAACAATTTAAAAATATCCTTCACATGCTCTAAAAACTTACTCCCAACCTTTAGCATTGTTATTTCCTCAAACCCTTACTTGAAACCTCAATTTTTGGTCAAGACACACAAGAAATAAACTAGGACAACAACTCACAAAACGCTTCCATCAACTCTTCAACTCTTGAATCCTTATTGCACATGGAAAAAAACTTTTCATCCTTCATTTCACTAAGTTCTAGAGGTATCCACCAAAGGAAAAGTTCATACATGCATTCTTTAGTTTTCAAAACCCCAAAACAGGGTTTCATACCGATTAGCACCAAAATGATCATAAAACTCACAAACCCCCATGAAATTAAATCAAAAAAACTTAAAATGAAAGTTTAATACATGCCTTTAACATTTCCCATAGCTTTTAGACCATGGACCACTTGTATGGGGCTGTACAGTTGTCTGAAACATAGATTTACTAGTCAAAACTCGAAACTTTCACTAAAAACAGGAAATACTTCTTGATCTTCTTCAATTTTTCCACTCTGACCTCTTCCACGAGGTTCTCCTCACATTGATGGAATCATAACAGCATAAACAAATGCCTAGAACTGAAATTCTACTTACCTAACCTTGCATGCACCTAACTCTGCAACTTTTTCATCTTTTAATAACTTTTTTGTCCACATTTTGCCAAATTGCAAGCTATGACACTACTGAACTCCCTTAGCTCCAAATACATTATAAAATGGTCTAATTGACCTTATTTAACAAAAAATACTCAACATTAACTATAATCCTAGCATTTGACCATGCTCACTAAAGATGATATTTTTGACAAAAATGAGCTTACAAGGTGCTCCTGCACTAGAGGCCTCGAACATTGATTTTGAATAAACCCTCCTTGTTTCAAGAATAGAAAGGCCTAAAGCAAGGTTTTAGTGTTTAGATTCATTAGAGAGGGTTCCAATGACTAATATATGATAAGATATGAACAATTTTCTCTATTGTGAATGCTACAAGGAAGTGAATGTGAATTGGTCAGTTCAGCATTGAATTGAGGTTTTTGAGATTGAAGATTGTTTTAAACTGATCTAATTGTGATTATTGAAGGTTTTTTCTCCCTGATTTGCATAAAAAACCTAGGGTATAATTTATTTCCACGTAAATGAAAACTAGAGAATCTTGTTTTTATTGTTCTCAAAGCCAAATTTGTGACTTTCAACGAAGTCATGAAGAATATGAATTCAAAGAAGGGTTTTTGATGCTATATCTTATAATTATTCACTATTTCTTTAGAAATGAGGTAGCTTAGAAAGACAATAAGAATTCTCAATTGCACAAAAATTTCCATTTTTTTTATTTATTAGAAAGGTAAATGGTATGAATGAATGGAAACTTCCATTAACAACTATGTCAACTTACTTGAATTTATCTAAGCACATGTGGTGAAGGTGAATTTTTTATGGAATAAATAAATTAATGGAAACTTGCATTAACATTGATGAAAGCTATTAGGTTTTCCAAATTAGTTGAAAATAAAATGAAATAGAGTGAATTCCACTAGTCCTTCTGGAAATGGACTACTATAAGCAATGCAAATAGAATTCATAAGTAAATTTGTGTGACGTAAATATCATGTTTTTCATTTTTTTGTTCTTCAAACTCATAAAAATTAAACTTTTTTATGCAAATCCCATCTAATTCAATGTTGAATTCTATGTCCAATAGTTATGATTAATAAAATCATTAAATAAATTTAGTTTATATTGTCAAAAACAAACAAATATACTAAATATAAACATTGCAAATATTACCAAAATGAATATATTACCTCAAATAATGTAAAATGATGTAGAAACTTCAAAATTTCTTCTTCTACATTCTCTACCATGCAGATTGGTGGTAAAATGGTGATGGATCAAGAATAGATTGGTACAACATGAAGTCGACTACATAAGAAAAGGCATTTTTGAATCGGATAAAGCGTTGAACCAAACAAATATAGAAAAATTTGGGCCTAAATCATGGGGTCAACCCATATTTTACCATTTCAAGGTAAAACACATTTGGCAAGCACCAAATGTGTTGTTTTGAAAGGGAGAGATTCCATAGAAACAAAGGGAGTGACACTCGAGATAGAGAGAGAGGTGATAGGAGTGAGAGAAATTAGTCTAGGTAGTGTTTTAGCGACAGAGACCTAAGAGTGATAGAGGCTTGAGAGGGATAAAGAGTTATCTAGTTATAGTGGGGGAAAATACCTGACAATGAGAGAGGGGTTGGGAGGGATGAGACTTGAGAGATACAAAAATACTAAAGGGGGAGAGAGAGAGAGGGAGTGTGGGAGAGGGGGTTGGAGTGAAATATATTTTTCTAGGTAGGGTGGGAGATAAGTGAGGCCTGACAGAGAGGGACTGTGAGAGAGGGCATTAGAGTGACACAAATTAGTCTAGGTAGCATGGGAGGGAGTGAGACCCAACACAGAGAGACTTGAGAGGAAGAGATTTATTTAGTTATGGTGGGGGGAAGACCTAAGAGAGGGATTGGGGCCCTTAAACCGTAAACCCTATACCATTAACCCTTAAACCCTAAACCCTAAATCCTTAATCCTCTACCCTCAACCCCCCTCTCTCTCTCTAAACCCTACACCATCTACCCTCAAATTGTAATCCCTAAACCCTAAACCCTCTACCCTTAACCCTTAATCCCTAAACCCTAGACCCTAAACCCTCTACCCTTTACCCTTTACCCTCAACCCTCTACCCTTAACCAGGTTAAACCCTAAACCCTTAAACCCTCTACCCTTAAAATATAAATCTTGTACCGGCTAAAGCCTAAACCATTAAACCCTAACCCCTTAAATTGTCTACCCTCAACCTTATCCCTCAATTATCAACCCTCTAACCTAAACATTGGATTTTCAACCCTCATCTATCTTTGTACCTCCATGCTCTTATCTCCTTCTCAACCCCTCTACCCTCTACCATCAACACCCCCCTCTCTCTCTCAAACATACATCATCTACCCTTAAACTGTAAATCATAATCCCTAAACCCTAAACCCTCTACCCTTAACCCTTAATCTATAAACCCTAAACCCTCTACCCTCTACCCTCTACCCTCAACCCTTAACCAAGTTAAAACCTAAACCCTTAAACTCTCTACCATTAAAATATAAACCCTAAACCCCTAAACCCTCTACCCTTTACCCTTTACCCTTAACCCTCTACCCTCAACCCCTCCCTCTCTCTCAACCATCTACCCTTAAACCGTAAATCATAATCCCTAAACCCTAAACCCTTAATTTGTAAACTCTAAACCCTAAACCCTCTACCCTCTACCCTGTACCCTCTACCATCTATCCTCTACCTTCTACCCTCAACCCTAAAACCCTAAAACCTTAAAACCCTCAACCCTCAAACCTTAACCAGGTTAAACCCTAAATCCTTAAACTATCTACCCTCTACCCTTAAACCCAATACCCTCTATCCTCAACCCTCAACCCTTAAACCCTAATCCCTCAACCCCTATACCCTCTTAATCCCTCAACCCCTATACCCTCTTAACCTCAACTAAACCCTAATCCCTCAACCCCTCAACCCTCTTAATCCCTCAACCCTCAACCCTCAACCCTTAAACCCTAATCCCTCAACCCTTAACCCTCAACCCTTAAACCCTAATCCCTCAACCACTATACCCTCTTAATCACTCAACCTTTACACCCTACTCCCTCAACCCCTCTACCCCTAAACCCTAATCCATCAACCCCTATACCCTCTTAATCCCTCAACCCATATACCCTCTAAATCCATCAACCCTCAACCATCAACCCTCAACCCTCAACCCTCAACCCTTAAACCCTAATCCCTCAACCTTTAAACCCTAATCCCTCAACCCTTATACCCTCTTAACCCCTCAACCCTCAACCCTTAACACTCAATCCTTAAACCCTAATCAATCAACCCCTATAGCCTTTTAATCCCTCAAACCCTATACCCTCTTAATCCCTCAACCCTCAACCCTTAAAACCCTAATCCCTCAACCCCTATACCCTCTTAATCCCTCAACCCTTAAACCCTAATCCCTCAACCCCTATACCCTCTTAATCCCTCAACCCCTATACCCTATTAATCCCTCAACCCTCAACCCTCATCCCTCAACCCCTATACCCTCTTAATCCCTCAACCGCTATACCCTCTTAATCCCTCTACCCTCTACCCTCTACCCTCTACCCTCTACCTTAATCCCTCAACCCCTATACACTCTTAATCCCTCAACCCTTAAACCATAATCACTCAACCTTTATACCCTCTTAATTCCTCAACCCCTCTACCCTTTACCGTTAAACCCTAATCCCTCAACCCTTATACACTCTTAATCCCTCAACCCTTAATCATCAACCCTTAAACCCTAATCCCCAACCCCTATACCCTCAACCCTTAAACCTTAATCCCTCAACCCATATACTCTCTTAATCCACCAAACCTCAACCTTCAACCCTTAAAACCTTAAACCATAATCCATCAACCCCTATACCCTCTTAATCCCTCAACCCTTAAACCCTAATACCTCAACCTGTATACCCTCTTAATCCCTCAACCCTCAACCCTCAACCTTGAACCCTGAAACCTCAACCCTCAACCCTTAAACCCTAATCCCTCAACCCCTATACCCTCTTAATCCCTCAACCCTTAAACCCTAATCCCTCAACCCCTATACCCTCTTAATCTCTCAACCCCTATACCCTCTTAATCCCTCAACCCTCAACCCTTAAACCCTAATCCCTCAACCCCTATACCCTATTAATCCCTAAATCCTCAACCCTTAAACCCTAATCCCTCAACTCATATACCCTCTTAATCCCTCAACCCCTCTACCCTCTACCCTCAACAGTCCCATCTCTCTCACCCCTACACCATCTACCCTTAAACCGTAAATCATAATCCCTAAACCCTAAACCCTCTACCCGTAACCCTTAATTTTTAAACCCTAAACCCTCTACCCTTTACCCTCTTTCGTCAACCCTCAACCCTCTACCCTTAACCAAGTTAAACCCTAAACCCTTAAATCCTCTACCCTTAAACTATAAACCCTAAACCCTCTACCCTCTATCCTCTATCCTCAACACCCTCCTCTCTCTCTCTCAACCCTACACCATCTAACCTTAAACAATAAATCATAATCCCTAAACCCTAAACCCTCTACCCTTAACCCTTAATCCGTAAACCCTAAACCCTAAACCCTAAATCATCTACCCTCTACCCTCTACCCTTAACTAGGTTAAACCCTAAACCCTTAAACCGTAAATTTTAATCCCCAAACCGTCTACCCTTAAATCTTAATCCCTAAACCCTCTACTTGAGAGAGAGAGATGGAGAGATGGTGGGAGGGACATAAATGAGAGAGAGGGAGAGGGAGAGGGAGAGGGAGAGGAAGAGATATAGAGGGAGTGAGAGAGGGAGGGAGTGGAAGAGAGATAGAGGGGGTAGGATGTGGAGACTTGACAAAGAGAGAGAAGGAGAGGGGTAGGATGGACATACTTGAGAGAGAGAAAGAGGGAGAGGAGGTGGGATGGAGAGACCTGAGAGAGAGGGAGAGAGAAAAAGTGGGAGAGAGAGAGGGGGTGAGAGAGAGGGACAGACATAGAGACAAAGAGAGAGAGAGAGAAGGGTGGGAGAGAATCTGAGAGAGAGAGAGGAGGGAGAAACCTAAGAGAGAGGAAGAGGGAGACACCTGAGAGAAATGAGAGGATAAAAAGTGGGAGAGAAAGGGTGGGAAGGAGAGACCTAAGAGAGTAGAGAGAGAGGAATGGGGAGATAGAGGTATGGGAGATACAAGGAGTGATACTTGAGAGATGGAGCGGGTATGGGAGGGAGTACTCAGGATAGAGGGATTGGAGAGAGATGGAGGGAGTGAGAGAGAGAGATAGAGAGAGATAGGGGTGGGGGGAGATACCTGAGAGAGGGAGAGAAAGAGAGTGGGAGGGGGTGGGAGGGAGATACTTGAGAGAGAGGGAGAGAGAGAGGGAGATAGATAGAGGGAGTGAGTGAGAGAGAGGATGTGCGAGAGAGATAGGAGTGAGTGAGAGAGACAAAGAGAGACATGATAGAGGGAGAGGGGGTAGAAGGGAGAGACTTGAGAGAGAGAGAGGGAGAGGGGGTGGTAGGGAGAGACTTGAGAGAGAGGGAGAGAGAGGGGGAGAGAGATAGAGGGTGTGATAGACAGAGGGATTTGAGAGAGAGAGGGAGAGGTGGTGGGAGGGAGATACTTGAGAGAGATAGAGGGAGTGAGATAGGGAGGGAGTGGAAGCGAGATAGAGGGAGTGACTGTGAGAGGGAGAGGGGGTAGGAGGGGGATACTTGACAAAGAGAGAGAGGGAGAGGGAGTAGGACAAAGATACTTGAGAGAGAGAGAGAGGGAGAGAGACAAAGTGGGAGAGAGTGAGATTGAAAGAGGGAATGGGAGAGAGAGAGAAGGGGGATGGAGATACTTGAGAGAGAGTGAGAGAGAGGGAATGGGGGAGAGATAGATGGAGTGAGTGAGAAATCTAAGAGAGGGAGAGGGGGTAGGAGGGAGAGGATTGAGAGAGAGAGACAAAGAGTGAAATATAACAACCTAAGAGAGGGAGATGGAGCGAGAGAGACAAAAAGATCAAAGAGGGAGATAGAGAGAGAGAGGGGGGGGCTTGGAGTGAGATAGATTTATCTAGCTACCTATGTGGGAGGGAAAGAGACCTAAGAGAGGGGATTGGAATGAGGGAGTAGTCTAGGTCGCATGGGAGGGAGTGAGATTTTAGAGAGAGAGACTTAAGAGGAATAAAGAGTTATCCAATTAGGGTAATGAGTTAGAGAGCACATGAAAGGTAAAACCTCAACTATCCATCTACAATCATAAACTGTGCACTCTAAGCATTATCAAAATTGTCGACCAAAGAGAGGGGAAATTCAAGTTTTATGCAAAGCAGGTAATTTGGCGCTCGCCAAATGACCTACTTTGGACGTGTTAATTGATAGGATTTTCCAAATTTCCTCATATTTTTGTTTGTGCTCCCCATCTCATTTGCATGTCTTTCAATAAAACTATATAAAAATAAATGTGATAGCGTTAACCTCTCTCTTAGCTATCTAAATATATAATTATTTTTTTCATTTTGATTTAGTTAAGTTTAGATCCATGACTCCTTTTGTAAATGCATCTGTTTTTGGTCAAAAACCAACATGTGCTAGTTTTAGGATATATTTTTACTCGTTCATCGAAACGTGAAACAAATTACATTTTTTGAAACTAGACTCCATTCTACACATGATGAAAAAATAAATCAATTTTTGATTGGTTTTCAAAATAGATAAAGGTGAGCACGCTCAAATTTTAGCTTTTCAGGATGTGTCCACTTTGAAAAATCATAAAATACTATATATTCATTAAAAAAATTATCCAAAAGAATGAGAATAAACTACATGGTGTTGGCTAATTTCTCAGAGTTGGGATTTTTAAAATTCTAAAATAAATTTAATCAAAAAGGGGGGAACCCTCAGGCGCTATGCTATTTTTTTGATAAAAACAAGACCCGTTTTGCCCCTCCAACCCCACCCTTTTTGAGACCCTTAATCTTCATTAATATCAAAAAAAAATTGTAGCTTAGAAACTAGACTCGGAGCACTTCAAATTTTTTTCTTGTTGCATCTTGAAATTTTGAGCATAACTAATTTTCTCATGCAAATCAGATTTTTCTGATTTCAGAAAAGAAAAAAAGTGGCACCTTAAGAGCCAAGATTGTGTCATAGATTGGTGCACTTACCCAATGTGATGAGTTGCATTGGCATACCCCTCAACACAACCTTCTTACCACCAACATAGAACTTTAGTTACATGGTCTAAATTAATTTGAATCTCACCCAATGAGTGAATCCATTAGACATCCAACACAACATCAATGTCTTCTATAGTCACCACATAAAATTTATCCTTAAATTTATAATTCCTAAGTAAGAAGCTTAAATTAGGAATCCTTTTTCTACATTGAAGAGTAAATTCATCAATAATTTTGACATAAAAACCTTCAAAACCTTTTATTTTCAACTCTCTTCTATGAACAAATCCATCAACAAAATTATGAGTGGCTCCTAAATCAATCAAAACAATGATTCTTTGGTCGCATAACACATCAAAGATCCTAAAATGGTTATACTTTCATGCAAGAAAAAGTTGGAAAATTTACACCTTCAACAATATTTTATTCATCAAGCCTTTCTAGTACATTTTCTTCATCATTTTCCTTAGGATCAACTTGTTATATTTTTTTTTATTTTGATTCATCATATGAAACCGCCTCCATGTAATGAAATTGGCCTTTCCAAAGGAATTTGTGACCAGGAACCCAAGGCTCCTTGCATGTGAAGCATAATTTATTCCTTCTTCATTCATTTTTTGCCTCTTCATCCAACTTAGGTTGTAAAATATTTTGTTGATGGTAAGTTTTTTGAAATGGCTTTTTGGATGGAAAAATATTATTTTGAAACTTGTTCTTAATAAGAGTAGATTCAAGAGCTAGGTCCCTCTTAGTTTCCTCTTGGAGATATGTAGGCTCAAAGGCTTTGACCAAACCTCTTAAACTCTCTATCCATACTTCCATGTATAATATAACCAATCTTCTTCATTTGACATCATTGAAAATATCAAGTTTTTGGAAATGAACAATATAATTTTGAATAGTGTCATGGTAATTGAGTTGGGATAACTCACAAAAATGCACCTCTATGTCCTTTCTCTCAAACCTCTCCATAAATTTTTGACAAAACTAATCATATGAATTTATGAGAGCCTAGCCTTGAGTAAATAACTCATAGTGCAACCATTCATGGGAAACTCCATCAAGATGAAGAGTTGAAAATTTAATGGCCTCATCTTCTATCATAGGTCTCATGGACAAGTAATTTCCCAACTTATAAATTCATACATGAGTTGTTCTCTTTCCATTTCCATAAATGGGAAAAGTATGAGTTTTCCCAATACATTATGGTAGTTCCTGTTGAATACCCAAGATACTGAGAGAGGGGTTAATCAATATCTTCTTAAAATTATTGAACAAATACCATCCAATTACACCAATTCATATAATAGTAAGGATAATCAGAATCATTAACAAAACATAAAAAAAACACAACACATGAACACTAGGATTTTTATGTGGAAAACCCAGAATGGGAAAAACCATGGTGAGGATTAACTCAATATAGTATAACTAGTTATGAGATATTACAAAGGGTGGCTCACTACCAGGACTCATTGTCTAAAAGAGAGGAGCACTGCCTACAAAAGATATAGTAACAAAATGGCTTACAACTAGAATATGAACTAATAAAGTTACACCTCACAAGTACAGATTCAGTTCCTTTGATGCTCAGACAATTCACGTGCGAGTAGACTAGTATTCACTCTTTTCGCATTCACATTCAATCCACAATCTTCAATCTCCAAACTACCTAATATATGCATTTGACTTGTCCACAAGCATCAATTAGGTTGGCCTAATTAGATGCATCAATTATTCACCAAAAGATAATTGTCGGCTTCAAGCATATACAAAATATTCTCAAAATCAATTCAAGCATGTAGCACGCTATATCATGCCGGCTTGGATTGCACATACATCCTCAATAAAAAAATTAATCCATTGCAAATCCAACTATTTATTAGGTCAGCCAAAGATAGACATAATGACAAAATGAAATCAATAGAATGGTGCCAACTCGCCATATGAGCACCTATAGACACACGATTATGAACTTGCATGCTTCCAAAAACCAAAAACCATTTCCCAAAACTATGAGCAATGATGATTACCAGAGGAGAATTGCAGACCAAAATACCTGAGGACATTTTTGCATACCGATTCAAAATACCATATCAACTTTGAGTTTGAACCTGTAGTTGCAACTCATATAACATGGTGACATCAATGACAACAAAAAAAAATCATTAAGAAATATGTTCTTCTTCATTCTTCCAACAATATCCCTCTTTGTCATTGATGGCAACATGTGCCAAAAGAATTTACAAACCTCCTATGTGCAGTACTCTCCCCTTTTCTCTCCATAACATTCTCTCCCTTTTTTTCTCCTTTTCTCTCTCCCCCTTTGACATCAAGGACAAAGGGTGGCCCAAAAAATATGAATATACATATATACATAGACGATTCAGAACATTATGTGACCAAAGGAATCAAAAATATTAACCCCCCCTTAGGAGTTTGACCCAATCGATGTGTAAAAAAAAAATGTTACTTGGAGGAAGGTGAGATTTGAAGCTCCTTGAGAATACCTTGCCATGCTATCTTACCATTATCTTAATGCTCCTTATCAGATATCAACATCTTATTCAAATATTCCAATGCAATCAGGCTCTCTTCAACATCATCTAGAGTATCTAGGGTGAGATTGATCTTGTCCAATTTTTCTGCATTATCCAAAGCATTGGCTACTGGAGTGTAATCCATTCTCACACTATCACCAAGTAGACCAAATTTTTTGATAATATCTTCCTTTTTTTATAACATGAAGAATTTATCTCTGTGAGCAGAGATGGCATTCCAAGTTGACCCATCTCTATCCGTAAATGTGTTGTATGTGTTGGAAACAAATGTCAACTGAGACAACATGGATTCATGAGATCCTTAATGATCTATGTGGCATCCGACCACCTTATGTAGTAATAAAATATAGTATTTTCTTCATAATCACAAGCCTTCACAATTTATAGGCTCTTTTCTACATTGGTGTGTGCCAGATCACACTTGTCATGGAGTGCCAACAGCCTTTTCTCGACCAATTTCTCTTCAACCTTTGTCCTTTTCATCTCACCAAGTCTGGCGGCATACTCCTTAAATAAGTACAATAGAAGTTTCAAATTCTCTACTAAAGTGAGAGATGTGTCCATTGATGTATCGGTTGTGGCCTCCTACAAAGCTTTGATGGTGTCATCAATAAGATCACATCCCTTCTGACACATTTCCAAGATTTCTCTTCTTCGAGATGCATTCAATGCATCCCCTAACACCATTTTATGCACAAGAGAAATCTTGTCCAGATTTGCATAGCCTTGAGTCATGGGGAGTTGTAGAGGTTATGAAGGAATCACTGATTAGAATCTAATTTTATTTCATAACAACCCTTTCAAAACATCATCATTGGAGGAGGATTCTCTAGAGGACCTTTGTGATTCCACTACCTGCTTTGTTTCTTCTTCATTCTTTCCAACAAACTCCTTATTTATTTTTTCTTCCTCAACCCTCTGTTCTTCTAACTTCTTTTCTTCTTCCTTTCCTTCTTCTTCTATCTTCTCTTCTTTTTCTTCTTCTTCCCTCTCACTTTCATGCTCATCCTTTTATTCTTCAGCTTTATCTTTTTCCTTTGTAGTATGCTCCAGAAGAGCAACTTCATGCTTTTTTGTTTAACCATTTTCTTTATTAAATTTCTCAATATCTGGAGGGTCATCTATAGAATTTATTTCTGGAAGGACATTTGTACTACCTATTTCCGAAGGAATATTTGTATCACCCTTTTCTAGAGGAATGTCTTCCTTAACTTATATAGGGTCTTCTTCTCTTGATTTAGGTATAGAACCGGATGGAAATGCACCAAGCATGCCATATTTCTCAGACATGCCTCTGATGGAATTTACAGTTTCCTTCTTTATCTACTTTTTATCTCTTGTCATTAAAGTATTTACTCTTTTTTTCATCTAAAACATTGTTGAACAAACCTTCTTCAAGGTTTCCAGATCACCTGGAGTCAAAGAGGATCCAATTTCCTCAAATGCCTTAGTCCTTATTTTCTCTTCCATTTAAATGGCCTCTGATCTTATTTTCATCAGAGCTTCCCACAATTTCTTAGGCACATTATTCTTAACACGATCCCAGTTAACTTCCAAAATAATAACATACTGAATGATAGTCATAAATTAATGTTTTCCTATCCTCTCTACCTACTTGTTAAAAAAATTCTATTGAAGGTTGTAGCATATTTTCATAGTGTATCAAACTATTTACCAAAGCTTCTAGTCTAAGAGGAGAACCAGGTTTTATTGGAGAAGCTTTTTTCTCTTCCTGGTCTGGAGATACCTCTTCTGCAACTTTTTCCTTCTTTGCTTCCAGTTCATGAAGACAAAATTCTTGTTCTTCATCTTCCTTAGAGGATGATACATAGTGAACTCTTCTAGAACCAACACTATCTTCATGTGAAGCACCTTCACCAGAGGACAATCTTCCTCTCTTCTTTCTCACCAATTTTATTGCAAGCTCTTCCTCCGCTTCCTCTTGATCTTTAGTGATACTGAGGTTATTTTCCCTCGTGGATTTTTCTTTCCTTCCTCGCTTGAAAGGCACCATTGGAGGAATACCTTTTCTCTTACTAGATCTTGTAGCAAGTCTAGAAGGAGCCAAGCCTTTTCCTTTGTCAAGAGCATTGGGTTCAATCTTTACAGCAATAGGGCCAAAAGCTAGTTTTGAAGGAGCAATCATGTTGTATCTCCTTAGACTCAATGATTCTCCTATCTTCTACTCTCCCAAGGCCCTACTTTTCCCTATCTATTCATTATTGAAACTAGAATTTTTGAGCATCTCATGTACCCTTTTTCTCCTCACAGGCTTGTTATGCTCCAAGTGAACTTCCATATATTTTTCTACCTATGTGCCAATTTTGAGCTCATTGACATCCTTCAGACTTTTCAACAATACATGTACATAGCCTTTAGATTCATCCTCTGTAATCTCATATCTTAGAGGTTGAATCCATATAGTCTGTGGTTCAACAACTTCATCCATGCACTCATTAGAGGAGACATGGAATATGATATCATCCTTGTATTTCTCAACAACCTATCTTAGAATTATTTCTCTCTCGTTCATGTTGCTTTTTAACACAACAAAGAATGTTTTCAGGGAATTATCTCTATTCTTCAAATCACCCAAATTATGCAAATAATCAAAAAATTGATGTGCAACCGATCTGGATGTGTCCCAAAATACTGCATCATCTCTTCCTGGAAGCCTTCTAAGAAAATAGAGTAGCAAACAAACAATCAAGGAACCAAAATTAAATGCATATTTCTTCTCCTTCGACATCCTCAGATTCTCAAACAACTATTGCCAGAGAAGCTCACACAAATTGTAACCAACACCATTTGCTGCCATGTCATAACCGGTTTAGATTTTTGTAGAAGACACATAATTTTCTCTATTTGTGAAGTATATTTTATGTTTGATCATTATAGAGGCATACTTCATAGCAATATTAGTAGTAGGCTTTGTTGCAAGAGCCCTTTTATCACATGTAGCATCGATGAGTTCCATTACCACTTCATTCTTCATAGATTTCAACACTGGTATCGATCTGGTGTCACAGAGTCTGGTAGCTTCTTTGATTAATTCCTTCATTATCAGATGGGGTCTATCAGTACACAAAAATTGATCATGCATTCTGCTAAGGACGGGTTTAACATAATTATCATCAACAGTGGAACTGAAATTAGGAAAGGAGTTCCAACAATCCAACTTCTTCACCACAATATTTGAATACTCGGGTTTTATCAAGAAATTATCCCAAGTAAGATCATTTTTCCACATGTATATCATTTTTCTATGATCTAATTCCTTGGTCTTGAATCAAATATACATCCTAGTGTATTTAGTAGGCAGGACACCATTAGGAATCAATGATAAGGTGCCTAGAGGGTCATCTTCGAAAACCTTTATAGAATATCTCCTATAGGAAGATCTAGGTTTTTTTGATGCTTTCACGATTACAGGGGTTGCCATTTCTCAACACATAGAGCTCTAATAATTTCATAAAGATGGTTTTCACAAGCATATAATAATACAAAAGAGTAAAATACCTTTTTCCTTTGCAAAAAACCAAAACTAGGGTTTACACAGTTCACTCTCCAAATCACCTCAAGAATGCTCCAAATCTCTCTCCACTTTCTTTAAATGTACAAGTGATTGAAATTCATTTCCAATTTTTCTTTATAGATCCATGTGATACCCTAATTCACATTAAATGTGATGGAATTCAAAAATTTGATAAAAACCTTTATGTTGCACTAAAAAAACCTAATATGCTCCATAAACGAACATGTCTACACTTTTTCTTCCGATTTCTATTGCATAACCTCTTCCTATTCATTCCTTACAACATATCCTCGTGCCAAAGACTGGAATGCCTAAAATCCAGGGGGTTTGAATAATTTTTTGTTAAAGCTCCCCCTAAGACCATGCTAGGTCTAATTCTCAGAGGAATTATTTGTACTAGATGAGGGCATAGATGCATCTGATGATTTTGGCTCTTCTTTCTTTTTCCATATCATTTTCATTTCTTTCTTAACCTCATCTTTGTCAACCTTCTTCACTAGTTAATTCTTCTTTATTCGAGCAGACTACTTTCCCTTTTTACTTTTGCATACACTTGAAATATGTCCCAGCTTGTTTCAATTATAGAAAGCAACATTTGTTTGATTTTTTTGACTTCCATTAAACCCTTGATTTTCACTAATTTTATTTGTACCCAAACTTGTTATAGGCATAATAGTAGCTAGAAAAATATTGATTCATTCTACCTCCATTAAACCAATTCATCATCTGATTTCTACATTCACTGGCTCTATGTCCAATCTTCTTGCATGCATAGCATTGTCCGAAGAAGGAACCAAAAAATTGAATCATACTACTTCTGCACTCAGTTACCCTATGAACAAATTTATTGCATGAGAAACTAACACCATTGAAGGATGGATACCTTTGAGCATTTGGTTGTCTGATAGGCAGTTTTCTTCTTGCATTTCTTGTCTATTTTCCTTGACCTTGAGTCTTTTGATTGTTCACTGTGTTTGAAGTCTTCATAGATTTTGAGCTTTCACCTATTTCTAGTCTCAAGCCACCTTTGTCATGGTTTATGTCTTGCAATCAATTCATCAAGCCTGGTGGAGCTTGTTTTGAAACTATCTTCACATACTTTTACTTTTTCTAGATCTACTCTCGGGTTTACCACTTTTTTTTCAAGCCTCGAGCATTCATCGGACTTTCTTTGCACTACTACATTCAAAAACTCTTGAATTCTCTTATTTTCCTGCACTTGCACCTTTAGTCTAGTAATCTCTTCATTTTCTTGTTTTAATTGCTCACTTACTTCTCTCTCTTTCTTTTAGTTTCTTCAATTTCTCTTTCAATTTTTGGATGCATTCATTTGCCTCATCAAGATTTTATTTCAAATCTCTATTTTCATTTTCATCTTTGTCAAGATCATCAAGGGCTATCTAAAGCTATTCTTTACCATCCATTTTTTCAATCTTCAAGATCTTCCTCAAGCTGTTAGGCTTCTTCAAAGGAACCAAGCTTTGATACCAATTGTTGAATACCCAAGATACTGAGAGGGGGGGTGAATTGGTATCTTCTTAAAATTATTGAACAAATACCACCCAGTTACACCAATGCATATAGTAGTAAGGATAAGCAGAAGAATTAACGGAACATAAAAACACACCACATGAACACCAAGATTTTAACATGGAAAACATGAAATGGGAAAAACCACGATGAGGATTAACTCACAATATAGTATATCTGGTTATAAGATATTACAAAGGATGGATCATTGCCAGGACTCACTTTCCAAAAGAGAGGCTCACTGTCTATAAAATATACAATCAAAAAATGGCTTACAACCAAAATATGAAATGATAAAGTTACACCTCACAAGTGAAAATTTAGTTCCTTTGATGCTCATAAAATTTGGATGCCAACAGAATATTTGCATTCACATTCAATCCACACTCTTTAATCTCCAAACTACCCAATATATGTATTTGACTTGTCTGCAAACATCAATTAGGGCAATCTAATTAGATGCATCAATTATTCACCAAAAGATAATTGTCGGCTTCAAACATATACAAAATCTTCTCAAAATCAATTCAAGTGTGTAGCATGCTATATCATGTTAGCTTGGATCACACATACATCCTCAATACAAAATTTAATCCATTACAACTCTAGCTATTTATTAGGTCAGCCAAAGGTAGACCTAATGACAAAATGCAATCAACAAAATGGTGTCAACTCACGGTACGAGCACCTGTACACATGAGATTTTGAACATGCATGCTTCCAAAAACTAAAAACCATTTCCCAAAACTCTGAGCAATGATGATTAGCAGAGGATAATTGAAGACCAAAATACTAGAGGACATTTCTACATATCGGTTCAGAATACTAGATCAACTTTGAGTTTGAACTTGTAGTTGCAACTCATATAGCATGGTGACATCAATGACATCACATAAACTACATTACGAGATATGTTCTTCTTCATTCTTAAAACACTTACTTTTTTGAGTTTGGGTCTCTATTCTTGTCTAGTCCTACTTTTAGATCTCTTCTAATTCATAAAATGATTAAGGGATAACTCATTTCAAATCTCTTGAGGAAGAGCCTGATTGTCAACATTGTGTGCCATACTTTCATCAACAATTGGCACTTGAAATTTTAGTTTATGAATTTCTTTTCTCTTCTAATAAAGTTTGGCTAAAATGTCATAATTGTAGAACCCATAGTGGTCACATGGTGATTTTTATTGTTTGTATGTTGAATTGTAGTTCTTGATGTAGTTTCATCATCATTTTTTGTCATAACATGCTCATATTTTGATCCATCTTCGTGAGAAAATATACGATCATCTCTAACATTACAATGAATTTTATTTCAATTCGGTTATGAGGACTATCAACCATATTTGTATTTACCTTTATCTATCATATTTTTCTCTACCGCTTTTGGAATACCTTGTGGAACTGACTACTAAACAGGGTTATGAGGAAGTGAAACTATTTTCTAAAATCTCTTTGGTAGTATATATTTTCTCTTTCATTGGATGCATGAATTGATAAACTATGCATGACAATATTAGCTCTAAAATCATAGGCTAGTAAGATTACCAAATCTAATACCATTGTAACAACCCACCCTAATCATTTTTTTGCAATATAAAATATGTATGCAATGTATTTAGTTCACTTATTGACCACCAAGATCCCAAAGTGGGTAAGGTGAGAGAATAGAGTGCTTCCAACCACTCAAATATTCTAAATGAATGTAATTATCGAATGATATAATGATAAGTAGACTAAAATATGCAAGTGACTGAGCCAACCTAATCAACACCTCTTCGAAAAACTACACAAATATGATGCAAGACAATGGAAAAAATCCAAATCTTGACTCAAGCCAAAATGGTCGATAATGCCAACTTGTTTACTTCTAAAATCTAGGTTGAATGATTATGCTATAATGGTTGGTGGTAAATCATCCAATTTACACAATATGAAATGCAAGCAAATGACAATGCTTAAATGGTATTGTCATTTAAAGTTTACAATATATTCATGATATGCATTACAAATTAGTATAAATAGAATCAATTGCTGAAAAAAAACTATAACATCAAATTTGATCATTAATAATTATTGGTGCAACAAAGTTGATCAATTCATAAATTCTCATGGAAATGGAAATGGAAATTGGAATATATACCCACAATGACAAATAAAACTCTACAATGACAAAATAGGATTCTCATAATTTGATATGAGCACTAATGCCACCAAAATCAAATTGGAATATTATTGTTATCACCCTAGAACACTACCCAAGTGATTTGTATGACTCACAAAATGCTAGTGCACTCAGGTAATAACTGATATATGACCGAAGTACTCTCCAAACACCCCCAAAATACATGTTTCTAGACTAACATAATTGTGTGCATGTCACATATACCTCTCTAGTAGCAAGTATGTCACCTCCATTGATCTCATAAACCCAAAACAATTCTTGTAACCTCCAAAAAATAAGCAACCTCAACACAAAAATGGTTTGTCTACATTCTCCAAAGATGGGCACGACAAAAGAACTCCAAAAACTAATGAAAAATCTAGATATTCCCTTAAACTCATTCACACGCCTCTTCTAGGCATGTATGACTAGCACTAAAGAGGTTAATAAATTCAATCAATAACCTCTCCAAAATTTGTATGATCAACAAATAGTTACATGGAAGAGTTAAAAATATCAAATAAAACCCATAAAAATTTATCAAAGTTTGTAGTTACAAGTGGTACAACCCGTAGAAGGAAGTACAACCAGGAGTATGTATTGGAGCCTCTACTTAAACATGATCTAATAATTTAGAATGCTATAATTATATGAGGCATGTTTTGAATAATATTTAAATTTAATTCAATAATGTTGTACTTATGTCTATGAGAAATACATCACTGTATAGGAGCGAATTTTCACCCCTTACGTAAATTCGCCTTTTACCCTTCCTCACTTTAGAAAACCAAATCTTAAAGCTAAATTCCACACAAGACCACTGCCTTCATTCCACCTGGTGCCTATTTTGAGCATCGATAGAGGAATAACTGTCGGGGACGCTCATGCAGTGTGCTTCCATCCCTGGCACATTCTTGTGGTTGAATCTTGCAGAGGTGTTACACTTCCCATTAGAAGTCGACTTGTAATGCCCTCTTCGGATGATCAACTCGAATATGTCCATTTTATTCACTCTTTCCTTCAAATTCACTATTCAATCATCCATTTTCATTCTCTAGATCTCTAAACAATCCATCTACAATATCTCCAAGCATTCTAGCATTCACTTCAAGCATTCAAGCAACATTATTGCACTCCATACAAACAATTCCATCACTCCATAAATTTATTAGAGCAAGTATAGAACAACACCATTACAAAAGAAGCTTGAGTTCCTCTCATTTTCTCCCCCATTAGCCTTGAGCGCTCTTGGTGGAGGTGGTAATATTTCTACTCCTGTCCTCTATTATTTGGTTGAGTAAGCACTTTATTGTTTTGTAGTTTTTTAGTGTTCTTTTCTTATTTCCTTCTTTATCACATTATTTCTCTATCATTACAAACTTGGTTGTTCGTGGAGGTGGAAACACCAAAATGGGGGTTTGACTAAGGCAGACCCCTATAAAGCCCCCAAATAATTGTCCTCTTTGTTGTGTGTAGGTGGACGTGTTCTGTGGAGCTAGTTGGCAAACAAAATTTTATGTCAGATCATTCTTGTCACCCTAGCATTAATCTATTTGTTTTATCATATTCACTTATTTTTTTCTTACTTCATAATATTATTTTGTTCATTTAGAAACCATTAACTAGGTTGTTAGTTAATTTTCTAGCGGTTAAACCTTATCTTTTTGTTCCTCTAGTTGTATGGATGCCAGCACACCTAAGAGATGCCAATGCCACACTATCATCCCAAAACCACACTTCTATCCTCTGATAGAGAGCTATTTGAGACACAAATTTGTCCTTAAAAACTGACTCGCTTAGTTTCCTCTCAAGTCTTGAGTCTGTAGAGTGATTGAAGGACCTTATAGTCCTCATCAGTCTCATCCTACATTTCCTAGAACTCCATTAAAGTGAGGTAAGTTAGGGCAGCCTATTGCTCTCGGCCCTCTGTGGCTTGGGGCCTTGACGTGGTTAGTCCCCCTCCCTTACAATCAGATAATACAAAGAGCCACTATTTAATATTAGTACATGTTGATCTTGTTAGGATATTTATATTAGCCTACATAATCAAATGTTTACACAATCATGTCACATACAAAGTAATTTTATGATATAATATATTTTCTAATGAAAGTATTTCTAACTAGTAATGTTTGTCAAGATGGAGAGGAATGAAAAATTGTGTCTACATAATTGTGTTATCACTTTTATTTCCCTTGTGAAACTTTTTCCACATCTCAACATTGTGCACAAGGATTATGCTTTATACCTTAATTTATTTATCAACCATTATAAAAAATTGATCATATCTAGTGAGATAAATTTAGCATGTAGTACTATAAAAATGGATCATATGGGCCTTCATACATAAAAGTAAACATGGATACATTAATACAAGCATGTATCATATGGAACTTGAACAAAAAATGACTTCAATATAAAAATAAAGGCAGAGGCGGATCATAAATTAGGAAACTCTTCACCAAGTACTCTTGTGAAAGGATTACAAACCTTTGAAGAGTTTCATGTATGTGGAGAATTTTGATGTTATAGCAGCTTTGGGCTCATCCTTCCAGCATCGAGTCAAGACATAAAATTGCATATAGCCTATCGGTTATTTATGTTATTCATTTATTGAGATAACTAAAGTGAAGATGCGCTTCACTTGACACTATGCTATAATATTTAATTATTGTGAATAATTAAATAGGGCTTACCTCAATAAAGAAATTATATTTATTTAATTATTGTTATTTTCTTATGAGGCCGACCTACATGAAGAGACACAATGATTTGTATAAATATAAGGTGATGATCTCTCATTTGATCATCAAGTTCATTCATCCTAGTCACATTCCTAGAAGAAGTTCGATCTTGAGTAGCTGATCATCATATGGTGACAGCAGATTTATTTCAAGGAGAAACATACTCATTCTATATCTACACATCTAGGAGAGGTAATATTGTTCATTATATCAAATTCAACCTTGTGTTGGGCCTAAGTTGTAAGCAAATTTTTTCTATTATTTTTGTAATATATAAACGATATATTTGTTGGGTTTTTCTCCCTCAAATTGGAGGGTTTTTCTAGGTTATCTGTGGTGTTCATTGTCTTATGTGTTGCATTTTCTGATTTATTTCATGTCTGATCACAAACATTAACATGGTATCAAAGCGAGTCTAGGAAAATATCCGATCAGTATCGTTAAGCAGTTGAGAGATGTCAGGAGCAGTTTGGTTTATGGAATAAGTTGTCGCTAGAGTTTAGGAGGAGTCATGATCCAAATTGTTGTCACAGTGTCATCGACATTTCACATAATTATATAACAGAGTTTCAGTCTAGTGTTGTCGATATCATAGCTCTTATATGCTAGTGGTGCAAAAGCCTATACATTCTGGAGAAATATATTAAAATAGTCGATTTGAAGGTTGGCCTATTGAATCGAAAATAAGGAAGATCATCGATTCTTATTTGAGAAATATATTTAATTATCGAAATCAGGTTGTTTGAGATTATTCTTGTCAAAAGTGAGTCACTTGTCGAATTAAGACAGAAGAGTCTAATTTAAGAGGAAGATGAATGCTTGTGTAAATCGTCATATTGCTTAGAAGCGTGATACTATATTTTTTATTGAATAAGTTGATACTTCTAGTGGGGGCCATATAATATCCAGAAATAATGGTGCAACACTAAGACAAAGCAGTTGTCTAATTTCTAGCAGCTGAATCGTAGCCACTACTGGAAGCTTAGAAGTGACGAATATTTGAATTTTAGTTGGGTGCACATTTAATATGAATTACGATTGGCATCATTTAGAATAGAGAAGACAAAGAACTTCCAGATAGGACAAAATTGCAACTATCGAGAGCTACTTGAGTAGATTGGGAGATAGTAATTAGCCACCCGATTATTAATCAATCTTATGGGGTGGTTGCATCGATGAAGACAAACTTATCTTTCCATTATCATAGTAGAGAGATATTGCTCCAATTACTTGAGATGCCTTTGGAAAATGAGACAAAATACATCGTTGGAGGAAGAAGTCGTGATTTTTCCTAGCCCCAACTGGCATTGCTTTTGGAATCACAAGATGTCATCTCAGGAGTCTGTGGGGATCCCTGTCAATCAGAAGACACAATGTGGAGGAAAAAGTTGTTATTATTGGCACAACTCTGAAATCCATTCAAGTTGGGTTTGTGCAGACTCAGTCTCAAGTGATAAAAATTTCTTTTCATTGTTTGAGCTTGCATTTTGATAGTTGTTTATACAACCTTGCAATTGCATTTTGTGTTCTATGATGTTACCATCATAAGCTTGGTATTAGCATCTTGATTGAGTAGATGGAATGTAATGTTGAAGCATATTCACACTGTAGTTGGGACACTAACATTGCAACTTCCAAAAAATGCATTCTTGTTGTATATCATATTGTTGACCTTGCATTGTGTTGAATTGAGATGGAAATACTTATATCATTGGAAGGATTGTAATATTGTAATCTATGCATACAAACTATTTGTTCCAATGCAATGATGCTATAGTTTCCAAATTGCATTAGTTTCAGTCATTACCTTGCATGGGCGAATCAAAGGAAGACTTGTATTGCATTCTATTTCTATTTCAGTTAATTCATTTGCATCAAGGATATAAAAGAAAGCCACAAACAATAGATAGAATATTTTATCAGCAAACTATTTGATGAAATGTCTAAGCGAGAAAACTAAAGTTTTACATTAGGAGGAGCTCGGGACATCATAGGGAGTTAAAATTTGAGGATTCAAGGCTCGAGTTGAGTACATAACTGAGAAAAGGATTGAGATTCTACCAATGGAGGGATTTCACTTCTAGAGGATCCTTCATAATCTCAGTGGCATGAATCAAGAGGGAGTTTTGTGACTCACTAAGATGATATGAAGGTTGCAACATTGCAAAGCCAATGCTAAGACCCTTGGAAGACCTCTTCAGCTGCTGAGATCATAATTTCTCAAGACAACCATAAGGATTTTACATTATTAGCTCCAAAAACTTATTCAGAATGGAGTGATCTAGGATGAGAACGAGGAGGAATATCCTAAACTATCTATAGTATCATAGGTGTGCATTGGAAAACATTTCTCTAAGGCAAGCGTTGTAGGGAATCTTGGACGAGGAGGTCAGAAGGTTGATGCAAGAACTTGGAGCTTCACAGGGAGTCAAAGACTACATTCCTTAATGGTGTAATTGAAGATGAGGCTTCTCATACTTGGTATGAGAGATACCTTATGAGCTTGGAATTCTCCAAGAATGATGTTGATTCAAACCTGTGCTTCAAGGTAATTGATGGTGGGGCATTGATCTTGGTTGTCTATGTTGATGATTTATTTCTTACTAGAGAAGATCACTTCATTATCAAATGCAAGAAGGAGTTAGCTTCTTATTTGAAATGAAGGATCATGGATACATGCTTTACTTGGTCTAGAAGTATGGCAGAGGCCTAATAAGATCATTTTGATTCAAGGGGAGTATACTAAAGATATTTTATGGATTGTGAATCCATGCCTATTCCTATCGAGACCAGCTTGCAGAAGCTAAAAGAGACTACAACTAGTTTAGATCTGGTGGAACCCCTGATGGACAAATAGTTGATTGGATCTTTGATGTATCTAGTCAATACTAGATCAAATATTTTCTATGCAGTGAGTGCACTTAGTCAATTCATGTGTGAACCAAGTAAAATACATATAGTTGGAGCAAAGCATCTCCTGAGATACTTGTGTGGCACAGTTGGGTATGGCTTGAGATATTCTTTTGGTGTGGAATTGGAGTTGCGTGGATATACCGATTCTGATTGGGTAGGGTGTGTCACTAATTGAAAGAGCACCTCTAGATGTGGCTTCAATTGGATTCTATGATGATATCGCAATGTATCAAGAACCAGTCTTTAGTGGCACTTAGCACTATAGAGACCAAGTATATTCCAGCTTGTGTGGCAGCTCAAGAAGCAATGTGGCTTCGGAAGCTCCTTGTAGGATTGTTTGGAGAATCGTTGGAGTTGACTACCATCCTTTAAGATAATCAAAGTTGTGTGAAGCTCTTTGTCAATCTAGTGTTTCATGACAAAACAAAACATGTTGAGATCAAATACCACTATATCACAGATATGGTATTGAGGAAAGTTATCTAGTTGAAGTGTATTAGCACTTATGAGCAGATGACAGATATTCTCACCAAGCCTCTCTCCAAAGTAAATTTGTGTAATTTCGAGACAAGCTTGGTATTGTGGAGAATGAAGCCCTAGCTAAGAGGGAGTCTCAGTATTAGTGATATTCTATGGTTTTCTTTAATGCATTTCTATTTGTGAGAGATATCTGAGGTGCAAGCCCTTGTTAATGCATCTTTCTTTGTGATGGATAAATTTGAGGTGAAAGCCCTTGTTTCCACCCTCTAGGAGTAGCCATGTTGGATGTCATGTGTGTGACTCCATGACAACATCACGTGAGAGATTCCATGATGATTTTCTTGTACTTGTGTTTTTCACCCTCTGGGAGTAGCCATGGTGAACGTCATGATGAGGCGATGACATCATGTTGAGTGATTATGTGATGGGAACTCGTGTAGATATGCCATACATGGGAGAATTCATGATGGTTAATATCACGATGAGGTGATATGTTCCTTTTCCACATATGGAAGTAGCCATGGTGGTTGACATCACAATGAGGTGGTGTATCTTGTACAACTGGAAGTATTCCTCCCTAGATGAGAGGGAGTGTTGATGTTATAGTAGCTTCGAGATCATCCTTCCAGCTTCGAGTCAAGACATTAAATTGCATATAGCCTATCGGCTATTTATTTTATTCATTTATTGAGATAACTAAAGTGAAGAGGCGCTTCACTTGACACTATGTTATAATATTTAATTATTGTGAATAATTAAATAGGGCCGACCTCATTAAATAGATTATATTTATTTAATTATTTCTATTTTCTTATGAGGCCCACATACATGAAGAGACACAATGATTTGTATAAATATAAGGTGATGTTCTCTCATTTGATTATCAAGTTCATTCATCATATTCACATTCCTAGAAGAAGTTTGATCTTGAGAAGCAGATCATCGTCTTGAGCAGCAGATCATCATATGGTGACAGTAGATTGATTTCAAGGATAAACATACTCATTCAATATCTACACATCTAGGAGAGGTTCTATTATTCATTGTATCAAATTCAGCCTTGTGTTGGGCATGAGTTGTAAGTAGATTTCCGCTCTTATTTCTACAATATATAAGCGATATATTTGTTGGGTTTTTCTCCCTCAATTTGGAGGGTTTTCCCAGGGTATCTATGGTGTTCATTGTCTTATGTGTTGCATTTTTTGATTACTTTCATGTCTGATCACAAACATTAACAAAGAATAGTTCCCAATTTAGAAGTATGTGTGTGTTTTTAAAATTCCCTTTTCGATCAAGGGTACAACTTCAATACAAGTTAAAAAGTATTTTGATATCTTTCTAAGGGAATACATGTAAGAATAATATTCATCTAGAATTTTTGAATTCTTATTGGTCATATTTTCTATTTTTTCTCATTATTTTATAGATGGAAAGAGGTATAACTCACTATAGGGTGAACCCACAAAAGTGGTTTACAATTCGAGTGAGGAAGGAAAATTTCCAAAAACCTCACCCATGCAAAAAACAATTGTTTTGAGGGGTTCGAGTGAACTAAAGGTTCAAATGAACCCAAAAGGGGTTCGCTCAAACTAGGGTTCGAGCAAAACCCTTTGCATGTGGGAACCCACGTTTCCCATTGTGGAAAGGGGGTTCGCTCAAACCCTGGTTCAAGCAAACCACCCTTTTCCCACCTTCCCACCCTTTGACACAAAAAGACTCCAGATTTTTTCCCTTCAAAGCTCAAGTTGAGGATGAAAATGGAGGAGACTTCACAGACCCAATGGGAAGATGGTATTCCTCAGAACAAGCTATCCAACAAATATAATTTTAATATGTTTTGGTTTTATTAAACATAGGTTTTCCACCAAAAAATCAAGTTCTTTGTTTTGCACATGTGGAAAAATAACAGTTTATCAAAATAAAATTTTAAAAAATATGCTCGGACTGGGTATTGATGTCCTTGATCCATTAAAAAAAAAAATTGAATTTCGATACATACATAAAAATTTATGTTGTATATGGTCTACCTATGTTTGAATTGTAATTGGTTTGACTTCAAAACTTGATTAAGGAAAAAAAATTCAATAAAACACTATAAAACCAAATGAAAGTGCTAGATATCATAGTTACAAATCTAAATTAAAAAAAAATAGAATTTTATCCTTCTTAAAAAAAATTATGTTGTATACGGTGAGCTTCACTCCTTAAAAATATTGTTTCTTAAAAAAAACTAATTTTTGAAGGAGATGGAAAATTAAGTGCAATTTGATTCCAAAAAATATATGTATTTAGAATCTATAAACAAAACATCACAAATCACTATTTTTCATCATCTTCCAATTCCTCGCGGTTTAGCCATTATAGGAGCCCGAAAGTGAAGATTTAGCTAAAAAAAATTAGTTTCGTGTCCAGTTTGCCCAAAAATTGTAAACCAGTATTGTGGGATCACCGTAGAATGAACTTGGTAAACACTCATTTTCACTAAGATGAAGGCAATATGATTTGGCCTAATGGTGAAGGATATATACTCATTAACAAAGGTCACAAGTTGAAATGTGGAAAGGGGGTAGGATTATAAATTTTAATACCAAATATAAATGTATATTGAAAGAGAATCCTATTCTATAGTGCTTCCTTCATGAGGGTATATCATACACCAAATAAGTGTAGTGCTTGGTGGTGACCTAAATAACTACCTTTTTACCTTTTATTTATTCATACCTTTTCAATACTTGAAATTGTCTCATGTCTTGGATCTACCAAAGTGTGTTACTCCCTGATTAACTTGATGCAAATTTCATCATAAAGAATGTTCAATTTTTTATTATTTTTAGGGTAGCCCATCTTTGAGAAAATATGTCAATTTGACCAACACATTTTTTTTCATAAAATGCTACTTGGAACAAGTGCCTATTCATAGAAACATCTTATACTCTACCTCAATATTGTTTATTGATCCTCAATTTGAAAAAGTTACTTTGATGTTGTCCAACCCAAACATAAATAGGCCCTAGTTTATTAGTGATCAATCTTGGAATCTATCATTGCTCTAAACATGTTGCAAGCTAATGATGATACTTAATGTATATAAGTGCATTTTTGGAAACTTATGTGAATATATGGATGACGCATAACTACCCAAAATATTATACCAATGGTCCTAAACCATTTTTCCGTATTTTAGCATAAATTTTAATACATTTAAAGATTATCCATGTACTACACTTATATTAACTACTTTTTATCATATTAAAACTCATGTTTAGTGTTTATTTTGATATTTATCATTTGTAAACTTATTTTTTTGTTTATTGAGTTATTTATCATCTCCAAGTTTATGGAAAATTATTATTTTCATGTAGATTATTGATGTCATATGATACAAATGTGTGGGCATACACTTGGCCTTCCACCTATCTTCACTTGCTTCCATATGGTTTTCTCTTCCATATATAGAGGAACTAAGTTTTCCATACCAAATAAGGGAACAAATGGTGAATTGAGTACAAAGAAATGTCCCAAGAATTGGTCACAAGCATATTGAAAATTATGTAGTGGTTTAACTTCTAATGTGAAGTGAAGGCATGGATGGTCATGGATGTTAAATTTTCATCTTCAAATAGAGATCATAAATTTTGGTGCATGGTTAGATGCTCCATACTATGAAATATATGGCCATTACAAATTGTATATAGAAGATCATGATAAAGGCAATGATGAGCATAAAAATTGGCATACTTTAAGTAAACATCTTAGCATACAATTTGTGTTCTTTTTTAAGGATAAGAATGACATGATGATAACATTTCCCCTATGAATGAATGTTTGTTATGTACTCTTTGATCTAGGTTCTCCATGTGATTCATTTTTCTTGGTATCATTCCATCATTTAGGGTCATAATTTTCTTACACCCTTCTTTGAGACAGTGAGTATCATCAAGTCCTCTGTATCTTGCTCTTTAAGTTGTCTATTCTATAGTGTTTGCAAATCAATAGGCAGTGAGGATTGAACTACATTGTAAGTCCTTTTAAGTGGTAAGCTTTAATATTGTCAGTTAACTCTCATCATTAATTTTACCTCATTGGATTTTCCCGTAAAAATCCTCGTGTTATTTTGTGGTGCATGTTTTACTTTCTATTGTTCTTTCAATTCATATGATGTTGTGTCTTATTTGTAAATGGGAATGTTTTAATTTTAATATATGTTGATTTACCCCCCTCTTAGCATTTATTTGTGTTCAAAAACTTATGTATAGAAAAATAAATGTCTAAAATCTAAGCCTACACTATGTGATATATCATGTGGTACAAATTCTTTGTGTTCTATATTTGATGTTTTGTCGAATATAGAGTGTAAGAATGGAGATAATGATATTTTTGAATCTACAACTCTTACTAGTTATGAGATAAGATAATGAAAAGAATGAGATACAAAGGATTTTTTTTGGGAAAATATGGACTAGGAATTATAAATCTCATTGAGCCAATAATGAGGTTAAAAAATGAAGGCCATGGATATGCTAGTAGAAATAAAAATGATGTTACATGTATTACATGTTCAAACAAATTATATCAAGGAATACAATGCAAATGGTGTTCTCATTGTCATATGCATTGAGATAGAAAATATTTTAGGTGGGATCTTCATCCTTGTAGTATCTATAGATTGAAGAAACATTATGAGAAATTATGGTGGAACAAAAAGTGGAAGAAACAACCTCTAAAAGATAGTACAAAGATGGATTATGGATATATTGGTGTATCTAATTGTAAAAAGTGTCACAAATATGTTCAAAATATTGTACAAGCATAAACATTCTTAGGCCAAACGAAATAATAATCATGAAAGGTCAGACATCATCCTAGAACCCATATAATTTAATCTATGAATTTTGAGCACTATAAAGGTTTCTTGAATTCTATCAATAAAGTGACATGATATTTGTAGTTGGAGATCTCATATGTGTAGAATAAGTACCATTTGTCACAAAAATTATTATTAAATTAAAAAAAATTATAGTGTTGATCGTAGATATCATTTTTGAAACTAAAAAGTTATATTGATTGCAAAGATCATTGTTGAAAAGTTGCAATGTTGATCACAAATATTGTTACTAAATTTGTGAAGGTTTTTATTGTAAATATCATTATTGAAATTGATTGTAAAGAATATTGTTGAAATTGATCATAGAGATCATTGCTAAATCTCTGAAGGTTTTGATTGCAAATATCATTGGGAATGCTTCACTTCCTTTATTGATATAACTATGAAGAATGTCTTACTATGGATAATGATGGACACAAGTAGTCAAGGCTATTCAAAACAAGGATAAGTTTTTATACTTTCAAGAAGGTATTGGTGTTAATTATTCTTCGAATGCATATGGGTAGCTGATAAACCTATTTGTTATAGGTGGTCCCCATTATCTAGTTAAGATACATATGATAAAATAAAGTTTATGGGGGAGTGTTAAAAATATAAATTCTATTAAATCACACTATACCAAATTTTTCGTGTACAACCATGCCTCATACAAGAGACACATCTCTCCATACATGCTATCTGTTTAAGGATCTTTAGATCCATTTATTAAATGAATATAATGAGAAGATATCAATTCAAGCTCTCCAATTTCAACACATTTAACTTCATTACAATTTAGTTGATCAACCCTTTTTTTATTTTCCAAGAGGTCCTACAAAATATTTACCTCCTCTATCTATATTTTCTCTTTCATTTTATTCTTATCTACAATAATGCATAACATTTGAATTTCAGACATATGTGATTCCACCATTCTACCAATGTGGCATGTATCAATCGTTGAGGTCATACCTTAAGCAAATTTAGTTGTTCGTTGATTGGTATAGATAATTGTAGGTTCTTTTGTTCTTTTTTTTATCTTCCTTCTTTTTAAATTGGCACCATCACACTCCACTTTGAAATAGTGTTGCTAATATGAAGATAATCATTTTAAATTAATAATTTAATATTTATGATTTTATGAAAAGGACTTTAATTACAAGAAGCAAAAATTACTTAAATTTTACATGATATTCAAATATAATATGTTATTACATATCATAAATACATAATATAATAGTCTTAAAGAGCTAATGAGTTTGTCTTTGTTCATAACTTCTCTTAAAATTTAAGTGAACAATGAAAAAAAAAAAACCTTACATGACTTTGTCATTACAAGCTTTGAATCCTTCCATAGAGTATAAAATTATATGGGACTATGTAGATTAACCTACTTATACAATTAACACTACCACCATTCACCATTGCTATTTACTATGCTACCTTCATATTATATATATATTATTTCTATTTACGGTGCTACCTATTGGTGTTCTTTGGAGCTAAGGCTTTTTAATTCCCTAAGAGGTAGCCAAACTCTATATTAAAGAACCACAAAGGCTAGTGGCCAAATAACAAGATTCAATCAAAGATTGAGATCTCCTACACTTTTGGGTTTGTGAAACCAAGGAGGTTTTTCCTAAGTGTGTTCATACGAATGTTTCTTGACCTAGTAAGAACACTTCTTCAAATAGATACAGTCCCCACCAACACAATTAGATATAAATTATCCTGGTTATGGAAAACTGAAGAATAACAACAATTATCTTAAAGCAACAAGACTGAAAATTAACATAAGATTTACATCTCCAAAGAGACAAGGTTCGATGTATTAGATTTGTTCAGACTTTAAACCACTATGCTTAGAACTACAACCATGTACTCTCAAACAGGGATCCTAAAGAAATTATCTAGTGCCTCATCCATTGGGCAAGAGGCACATAAAACATAACCCATATATCATGAACATATCACCATAATGATTTACACTATGAGATTTTCAATTATCAAAACAATACTCCTTAAGGAATCCTGAAGACGACATCATAAATCTATAACTCATTCTTAAGAAATTTAATTAACTCATTAAGTTAAAGCAAGAAAATGAGGTACACACTCAAATATATCATTGAAGTTGAATGAATATATCATTCATAAACTCATTCACAACTCATGACATGAAATTAGGAGAGCAATTGTTCTAATATATTATTACTTATTGCTTCAATATCTGTAATTACAAAAGTAGAGCCTGCTTGTTTTATAATATTCCTACCCCAGATAAAACATACTAGCTAATACCTTCAGGAAAAACCTACAATTAACAAACTGACTGTACAAACACTAAGCCTCCAGATACAAAAAATATGACCCTTAACAATGAGCCATAAAATCTCCTTTATAGAATAGGAGAGCAATAAGCTTTGGGCTCCATTGTTAATTTCAAAATGAATTTCATTAAAAAGAAAATGAAATTCGAATTCATAATCCAAAAAAATATTCCTCATCATTAGAAAACACAATATATGATCTGAGGAATCAAAAAATGGTTACACCCAGTAACCAAATGGAGAAAAAACAAAAAGAGTGTGCCACGCACGTGCACATCCACATCCACAAGACGAACCACCATAATAGCACCACCCACGAGAAATACACACCAGCACCAGTAATCATTTAATAAACACACAACGTCGGTACAGGCAACCACTTCTTGTTCTCACTTCAGTTTGAGGCAAAACCACTTTCTTTTTTCCATCCACATCAGCACTAACCCCAACAACTCGACACGGTGCCATTATAGTTATTGGTGAAACTACAAGGACCTCTTCATCAACACCCACAAGATCGATCATGGCTGCAAGATAGCAGTGATAATCCGAGTCAGTCTCAAACTCATTGCCACCAGAGCTTGAAGAGAGCACGACAAGAGAATTACAATGCCTCAACCACTTGCCCACACCTTGGGCACTTGCCTTAGGATCATCAAGATCACGTTGTTCCTTTTTATGCTACGAATTCCTCACACCTACTCTGGCACTTCGGTGCACCTCAAACTTGTCCATTGAAGATGTGTAGCTTAGAAACTACGAACAAATCCACTACCTGCAAACAAATCAACTCAAAAATGCAATGATAATACTGAGAAATTCAACAAGTATTTATAGAGTAATCTAGTGCAGGGAGTATTAATTTCCCAAATGCTCGCACGAGCATGCGAACGATTAGTGGCTGATATTGTCACCACAAATTCATTCTAGGTGTACAATCCATCATTGTATTTATCAAGAGGTTACTGATTGCACACAAGGAAAACATGAGAAAATCCACTAAAAAACCTGTGCCATTAATGAAAACATGTTGCAAAGCGCAAAAGCTCCTCACACAGATGAACAATAACCCTTTGAAATTGAACTATTGATGTGGAACAAACCTGGCAAGTCAGATGACTTAGATCGAGTCAATGATTGTTGAAAATCCACATCACCTCTTGGGAAATATCACAACCCATCATAGCCCACAAAAATAGGAGGTTGCAATCGAGTAACAGGCCCCACCTAGCCCCATTGCCTTTTCGCAAACCTCGTGGGACTTTAGGAACATTTACTCTAATCGTGTGAGGCTTGCAAGGGACGATCATCATTAATCCCCATCATTAAATTTTGTTCGTGAAAAGATGACCACTTGTCACTGTCGACATCTCGGGAAAAGGCCCCACTCCTCCATATATGACAAATGGCGACATCTCGCACACCTCGCACCATCTAAGTGACATCAGCAGGAAAACCTGCGAGGTTTGTGAGAAACAGTCTAGATCAAAACCTGTGATCGGATGGTTTTCCAAGCTACATAAAACATATAGAATATACTGGTAGGACCGACCGCAAAAAACCTTCGATGACATAAACATTTAAGCTCAGGTAGCAAACAAGAGACCGATAGGTCGGGTAAAAGGGGCTAGTAAGAGCACAAAAGAAATGCTCAGTCAGACAACTTAAGTGGCCAGTAACCCTCAATAGCAAGTCAACATTAAAATATAGCGTGAGGGTTTTAAAAGATACCAATCAATTTTTCATGAGAGATAAAAAATCCTAAACCCAAAATATTAGACCTTCAGTCTTGTAAAAAGTAACCAGTGATGCCCAATTTAGACAAAAATTTGACAAAAAAAATTAAAAGTCCCATTAGTGGCTCCGACTGGGGATGTATGCCCCCTATTGGCATAACAAGAATTCAGAATCTCTAGCTTCGCAGACCAGAATACTGAATCACACAAGCTCCTTGACGAATGTTCTACCTTTCTTTGTCAGTTTTAGCTTGTGTATATCCATCTTGATGGCCCCAAGCCACCAAACAAGGGAAATCAAATTTTACCCCTATCAAAAATAAAATTCTCTGTTACCTAGAGTAAAAAAAGTCTGCAAATTTCACCTCTTGATTCTCTTGAATTACTGGAGTAATCAGTATGCTTGGATGTATCATATTTTTTACTCATACTCCCGTGTATGTGATCGGTCAGCACCCTATATTCAAACATTAACTGTAACATATGACTATAATGAGATTTTTCCTTACCTTGCACCTGGTCATACCTCATAGAATGCTGACTCAAATGAGTTGAGAAATGGAAACATTCATAACTTATCTAGTCTACAACATCACACATCTTGGCATCATCATTAGCTTGTACATAGAATTGAAAACTTTCATATAAAACTGTGTGCATGTTACACAGACCCTCATAGTACAACAATGAGGACACATAACTTGAGGAATCCTCACCCTGGTGCTCTCCACACAAGCTTGGTTTCCAACACCTGTGTTTAAATGTTTTGGAACACATCCTGATACCACAGACGTGGGAAATATAAGTTACATCTTTCTCCAAGAAATGTGTAAACACATTCATCTCAGGCCCCTCGGCATACAACCATTCCTGCAATCCTTCATCCATTCCCAAATGAAAAACTTCAAGAACAGAATCAAATACACAAATCTCATCATGGGCAATAGAGAAAGAGCAATATGCACCAGCCTCCTTGTGTTCAACACCACCTGTTATATGTGTTAATTTATAAGTGAAAATTTCAGCACAAGCTGAAAATTTTTCACCAATATCAATGTCACCTTTATTATAAGCTAGAAAATTTTCACCAAGAATATCAATGTCACCTGGTAACAACAAATCACTCTCAATTTCATACAAACAGTCAAGAAAATCAATAGTACCAATATTTTCATCAATATGTTGGTTGTCTCCAGTACTATTATTTTGATCACACACCTCATTGTCCTAAAGTTCTTCAACCCTTATACAATAAAATTGTTTCATTGCCAGTATACCTGAAGTATACTCTAAATATTTATCATTTGAAAGTTTTTCCTTCATTTGGAAACAAGTAAAATCATGAGGTTCCACATTTACATACAACTTTAGTAAAAGGAGTGGCTCAACTCCATCCTCAGTAATGCAATCATCACTTTTAAAATCATAATCACTAGCCTGTAACAAAATTTCAGTGACATGAGCATTACAATCAGGATAAGGAAACAAAATGGGTGTCTCGCTTAATCCTTCATCATTTTTCCCCTCAAATTCTTTTGCAATTATCCAACCTTCTTCAAAAGGGAAAACATTATCTTCATTTTGTGTAGATACGTTCTTGGTTGATTCTACAATCTCAATCCATTTAATGACTTGGGCCAAGTTAGCAAGTTTCAATTCTTCTAGCAAAGCACTTAGCCCTGGTTCAAAAAGTTCATAGAAAAAATTAATGCATTCATAGTCATTAGGTCTGAGACCTCTAGTAATTTGTATTAAAGCACCTAAAAATCTCAAGAAAAACTCATATGGTGATTCTTTCTCTTGTCTCTTCATTTCATAGAATTCTAGCACAAGAGAAGTTTGATCATCACCATTCAAATTGGACTGGCTTTCAACTTGGATCTCATTATCATCACACTGTAGTAGTGGAGATATTACAGTTTTCAAAGCACTCTTATCATAATCAATTTTTTGAATAGCCAACTCTGAAATTTTACTAGTATGAGCTAGGCTAGGGTAATCAATACTTGTAGCCAAATACCCCTTCATCATTGAGTATTTCATGTTTTTCTCAATCGCCATAGCCATTTGATATTCTTGGTGCAAGTTTGTAGGTTATTTATCCCTTAATAGGTAACCCATCATTTTGTCAAAAGCACCAAGATATACAACCAAGCATTCAACCTCACTTGGTCTTATTTATTTAGGGATTTCTCTTAAAGCTCTTGAAAATATGAGATTAAAATACGGGATTAGCTCCTCTTCTTTTATGTGGATTCCCATAAAACCTTTTCTTAATATGTTGGGATTGATTCTTTCACCAAATTGTTCAATAAAAACTGTCACCAACTGATTTCATGAGTTAATAGAATAGACAAGTAAATATGAAAACCAATCCCTAGCATCACCCCTTTAGGATTGCATAAAAATATTCATAACAACATCCTCATGACTAATTTCATAATCCCCCATTACATCTACAAAATCCTATAAATGCTTAGAGGCGGATTCTACACTTTGCCCCGGGTATTTAGGCAAATACTTCTTAATCTTCTTAGGAATTTGATTAGGGTAACCACTAACATCACTGAAAATAAAAGGGATATACCTTCTAGTTACAAAACCCCCTGAAGGGCTTAATGAAAATTGTTCTCTTTGCATATTTATGTCTGACTTCACATATGGGAAACCTCTTATACCCATTTAAAATTTGTTAAAACAATAAATGTTTATCAAACACATCATTTACCATCTCAACCATGATTCCATTAGTGACTGAAGTTATTATTCCTTGCTTTCAGAAATATCATGCAACATAAACATGTTTTGTAAGTCCTTTTACATATTGCATCATTAAAAATATGGAGAATCTAACCATTGTTCCTTTCTTGATGCTAGACATCTAGTTTAGAACCATTTTTCATCCTTAATTACAAACACCCCTTACAATTAGAAATAGTGAACTGTTTAGATTTAATAAAATACCTGGTAATTTTGGTAGCAGTTGTTAATCTTCTCTCCCTGACTATAAATATCATAGATCTAGGAATTTTCCTTCATACATCAACTGGTTCTTCAGATAGAGTCACCACCTCTTCAACAGAGGATTGAATTTCAAAATAAATATAAAATTCATTTTCAAAGCTTGTTAGATTCTGGGTCTTTGTCCACAACAGATTCATACCTCAAACATTCTAACACCATGCCGCTACCAATCTCTTTCAAAACCACAATCCATTACCAGCCAAACTTAATATAAAGCCCCACTTAAACAAATGATTTTAGATAGCCGCCTTCAACTCCTGTGGTTTCTCCTTTCTCTTTTTCTTTTAAATTTCTCAGAAGTTCTCCCCAATAAAACCACCATTCAACTAAAGATTCAAGTAGAGAGCCTAGTCCATTGAGTTTAACCTTTAAGGTTACAAGTAATATGTCAGTTATTATGATGAAATTTATGACAGGAATGTCTGCACCCAAACTCTTGATTCCTTTACTAGCAGAACACCACAGATCATAGGATTTTTTGGTTTATTTCAACAACCTCTTCCTTCTAGGTTTGAAAAAAATTCACTATTTAAATTCAGAATCACAAATAATTTGACTCTATGCAATGACTCTTAAGAACACCGTCTGCAACAAAAACTTTTGAGTTTGTCCCTAATAGAGTCGCCATTTTTTTGGTGTTATTTCTAGCTAAGGCTTTGTAATTACCTAAGAGGTAGCCAACCTTTATATTAAAGAACCACAAAGGCTAGTGGCCAACTAATGAGATTCAATCAAAGATTGAGATCTCCTACACTTTTGGCTCTGTGAAACCAAGGAGGGTTTTCCTAAGTGTGTTCATACAAATGTTTCTTGACCTAGTAAGAACACTTCTTCAAACAAATACAGTCCCCACCAACACAATTAGATAGCAATTATCGTAGTATGGAAAACTGAAGAATAACAAAAATTATCTTAAAGCAATAGGACTGAAAATTAACATAAGGTTTACATCTCCAAAGATACAATGTTTGATGTATTAGATTTGTTGAGACTTTAAACCACTGTGCTTAGAACTACAACCCTGTAATCTCAAACAGGGATCCTAAAGAAATTATCCAGTGCCTCATCCATTGGGAAAGATTCACATAAAACATAACCCATATATAATGAACGTCTCACCATAATGATTTACACTATGAGATTTTGAGTTATCAAAACAATACTCCTTAAGGAATCCTGAAGATGACATCATAAATCTGCAACTCATTCTTAAGCAATTTAATTAACTCATTAAGTTAAAGCAAGAAAATGAGGTACACACTCAAATATACCATTGAAGCTAAATGAATATATGATTGATAAAATAATTCACAACTCATGACATGAAACCAGGGGAGAAATTATTCTAATAGATTATTACTTATTGCTTCAATATTTGTAATTACATAAGCAGAGCCTACTTGTTTTATAATATTCCTACCCCAGATAAAACATAATAGCTAATACCTTCAGGAAAAACCTACAATTAACAAACTGATTGTACAAACACTAAGCCTTCAGATACAAAAAATCTAACCCTTAACAATGATCCGTAAAATATCCTTTATAGAATAGGAGAGCAACAAGCTTCGGGCTCCATTGTTAATTTCAAAATGAATTTCATTAAAAAGAAAATGAAATTCAAATTCACAATCCAAAAAAATATTCCTCATCATTAGAAAACACAGTATATGATTTGAGGAATCAAAAAATGGTTACACCCAATAACCAGATGGAGAAAAAAAAAAAGAGTGTGCCACACACGTCCACATCCACAAGATGAACCACCAGAACAACACCACCCACAAGCAATACACACCAGCACCAACAATCATTTAATCAACACACAACCCCAGTACAAGCGACTACTTCTTATTCGTGCTTCAGTTTGAGGCAGAACCACTTTCTTTTTTCTATCCACATCAACACTAACCCCAACAATTCAACATGGTGCCATTGCAATTATTGGTGAAACTGCAAGGACCTCTTCAGCAACACCCACAAGCTCGGTCATGGCCGCAAGATAGCAGCGATAATCCGAGTCAGTCTCAGACTCATCGTCACCAGAGCTCGAAGAGAGCATGACAAGAGAATTACACCGCCTCGGTCGCTTGCCCACGCCTCAGGCACTTACCTCAGGAGCATCAGGAGTATGTTGTTCCTTTTTATGCTATGAATTCCTCACACCTACTCTGGCACTTCGGTGCACCTCAGAATTGTCCATTGAAGATGTGTAGCTTAGAAACTACGAAAAAATCCACTACCTGCAAATAGATTAACTCTAAAAATGCAATGATAATACCGAGCAATTCAACAAGTATTTATAGAGTAATCTGGTGTGGGGAATATTAATTTCCCAAATGCTCGCACAAGCATTTGAACAATTAGTGGCTGGTATTGCCACCAAAAATTTATTCTAGGCGTACAATCCATCATTGTATTTATCAGGAGGTTACCGCTCGCACGCAAGGAAATCAAGGGAAAATCCACTCAAAAACCCGTGCCATTAATGAAAACAAGTTTCAGAGCACAAAATATCCTCACATGGATGAACTATAACCCTTTGAAATTGAATCGTTGATGTGGAACAAACATGGCAAGTTGGACGACACAGATTGAGTCAATGATTCTTGAAAATCCACATCACCGGTTGGGAAATATCATAGCCAATCATAGCCTACAAAAATAGGAGGTTGCAATCGGGCAGCAGACCCCACCTAGCCTCGTTGCTTCAAGATCTAGGCCACATGTTGCCTTTTCGCAAACCTCATGGGACTATAAGAACATTTACTCTGATCGTGCAAGGCCTGCGAGGGTCGGTCATCATTAATCCTCATCATTAAATTTCGCTAGTGAAAAGATGACCACTTGTCACTGCCGATGCCTCAAGTAAAGGCCCCACTCCTTTGTATATGACAGATGGCAGCATCTTGCACACCTCGCACCATCTAAGTGACATCAGCAGGAAAACCTACAAGGTTTGTGAGAAACGGTCTGGATCAAAACCTGTGATCAAACGGTTTGCCAAGTTGCATAAAACAGATAGAATATACTGGTGGGACAAGCCAGAAAAAACCTTTGGCGGCATAAACATTTAAGCTCAGGTGGCAAACAAGAGACCGATAGGTTGGGTAAAAGGGGCCAGTAAGAGCACAAAATAAATGCTAAGTCAGACAACTTAAGTGATTGGTAACCCTCAACAGCAAGTCAACAGTGAAATATAATGTGAGGGTTTTAAAAGATACCAATCAATTTTTCATGACAAATCAAAAACCCTAAACCCAAAATATTAGACCTTTAGTCTTGTAAAAAGTAACCAGTGATGCCCAATTTAGACAAAAATTCGACAATTTTTTTTAAAAGTCCCATCACTACCTCCATATTTGCGGTCCAAACATTTAATATTGGGAAACAGGATCCTGATTTACAAAACGGGATTTCGTTTCAAAAAAATGAAATTGTCCATGCTTTGTGGTCAGGTTTTTGGCTTGCATTTTGGTTCAGGAAAAGCAGTGGGGATCTGAACCTAGGCCTTCAACCTGGATTGACCTACAAGTTGAAGGTCCTAACAACGTCACAGAAAAATAGTGACTTTGGACATATGGTTGACGACTTTTTTTGCAAAAAAAATTGAGGAAATTAAAACCCATTATAGATGAGACACCGCAGATTCTAAATATGTAAATATTTTTTACAATTGGATTATTTTTTCTATTTTTTTATTAATTTCTGATGAAATTGATCCATAAACTTGAAATATCAAGGTTTTTTACTATTTTAATAACTTCTATTAAAATATTTTTTTGTAAACGAATTGCATGAAGACATACTTCAGACAATTATTTTTAATTATAAATAAATAAATAAATGATAAGTTTAGGTCATCTTATGCATGATGTACACGACAATTTTTCAAGTCGACAAATATGGCTAGTAAAATTTTTTTTTTAAAATAATTAAATTAAAAACTACAAAAAATATATTGAAAACATGCTTCAGTGAGTTACAATTTTTTTCCCAAAAGGATTTAGAAAAATATGATAATTTAGGTCAAAATATGGATGGCGTACACGTGCATGGTGTGGTAAAAAAAAAGTTGACTTTTAAATAGTGGTTTTTAGAAATGCCTTTTGAAAATCAATTTGTAGCATCTGGGTATTGAAATAAATTACATATATGGAAACTAGACTTCAATGATTAGTGATCTTTTTGAATATTCCATCTCTAAGTGCTTCTTGTTTTAAGGTCAAATGTGTCAAATTTTGAAAATCAAAGAAAAAACATCCACTTTTTGGCCAAAAAGTGGACTCAACTTCTTGCCAGCACCCAAGTGTGCTAGTGCACATAATGAATTGAAAGTAAATTTGGAAATGTTCAAAAAGGTTGTCGATGATGGCACTACCTTATAGCAATTTTGTTTGAGATGGCCTATTTCCACTAAGAGTATCAAGGATTAGATTGGATTAGATTGAATCCATCGAGTCACAAATCACTCAAATGATTTGAATATATAATGTTTCAAAAGATAAGGACCGTTATTCTAGGGCACATTTGGAAAATCTTCATGTTCAATTATCCTTGCTTTAGGACCAAAGAAATCAATTAGAGAGACAGTTTGGTTAGTTGAGTGAAGTATTTAGTCTATGACTAGCTTTACTTTCTTGGATACTTGTGGAAGAAGAAAAGATTGTGCAAATGATAAAGGCTCCATGCAGTATAGGTGAGGCAAAGGATTTGTGCATAAAATTTGAATCTAAGAATCATATCCTTGTCTTTATAGAAGAAAACTAGGTTGCAACCCTGGTGTAACTCAAAGAAACTCACAAGAAAATCTCCTTCTAAGGATGTTACAAAGGTGTAAGTAAGATAATTGTGTTCTTGTAATTTTTTTGCGGAAGATAACAGTCCTTGTATTGATTTTTTTCTCTTTATCTATTTTTGAGGAATCTCCATATAAGGGGAGTATATAGTAAGGGGGTTTCTATTCATTTTTGGGATATTGTATATAGAAAATTTCATGCAATTTTCCCTTTATGTCAAAGGGTGATAGAAGTATATGTGTGTTGGGTCACCATAAATGAAAAAGGGGGAGATTGTTAGCAATAAGTGTTGTCATTGATGTCAACCCTATTTGGGTTGCCATTGATGTTAGATGTGTTGAAGTATGTGCATACTCTAGAGTTGTAGCATAAGTTGATATGTTTTGAGGCATGTTTGTAGGGAAGTATAAGGAAGAATGGTGATCTAAGTATGTCATGGAGGATGATACTCATTTCTTAATGTGTCTACAATATGTATACCTTGATATCATTCTGAGCTCATGTATCGCATGTTGAAATTTTTTGGCTAAGGCACTAACTATGTATACCCTAAGGTAGTATCATGACTTTTGGTTTTCATCCATTAATTATATCCATAAAATTAGGTCTTCACACTTTCTGCAGTCAAAGTTATAGTTGACAGTGTTTTGGTATGTGTCTTAACAGTGTAATGCAATATTAAAGGCTAGTTGGAATGCTCCACATTCCTCTAGAGATACAGGTTTGGTCTTGCATCTTTGAGGACATGAACAGTAGTGATCAATACCCATTATCTAATTGTATCAAGTTTGTTGGAGATCCACAAGCTTAATCTTCAATTAATAGTGTGTTACAGTTGATCCATAATGCTTTATTTTTGCATTTTCAGTAAGCTTCTTCAACTACACTAGCATTTAATGATCATTTTTTTTTGGAAGAGGTTGTAGGGACATTGTAGATTACCTACATTGCTCATATCTTGATCTACATGATGTTTTTGATATCTCCTCGATGGTGTGAATTCAAGTTATAACATTATTGATGGTACTTGTACTAATCAAGCCGACATGACTTGTTTTATTTATTTGTGGTTGATCATGATTATTTAATAGTATTTTGGAGAATGTGTGGAAGTACTCTTAGGCCTTAACATAGTGTGTGTTGATCCACAATCAAAGTTCTTTCACCTTGGATATGTTTTGATGTTGACCTGTGTAATATCATTTGTTACATTAAGGGTCATCTTTTAGCTGACTTAATTGAAGGTTTTGTATTGTTGTGGAGGATATTTATAGAAAGACAAATCATTTGTAAAGTGTTGTGAGTGGTGATTATGTGTTAAGTAGAGTATGAAGTGTCTAAAATCTGTATGATGGTGTAAAATGTGTGAAAAGGAACTACAATATTAGCATAAGTCATATGTTTGATCTACATTAGTTCAATCTTATCTTATTATCATGATTTTCATGTACCCTACTTTGAGACAGTGGGTCTCATCAGGTCCTCTGTATCTTTCTATTGAAGTTTTTTATGCTTTAGTGTTTGCAAGTCAAAAGGTAGTGAGCCTTGAACTACATTGAAATCCTTTTAAGCAGTGAGCTTTTATATTGTGAGTTAACTCTCACCGTGGCTTTTACCTCATTGGGTTTCCCACCTAAAAATCTTGGTGTTATTGTGTGGTGCATGTTTTCTTTTCTATTTTTCTTCTAGTTCATGTGATGTGATGTCTTATCTGTAAATGTGAATATTTTAATTTTAATATATGATGGCTCACCCCCCTCTTAGCATTGTTTTGTGTTCAACAACTTATGTATAGAAAAATCAATGTATAAAATCTAAGTCTACACTATGTGATATATCATGTGGTGCAAATGCTTTATGTTCTATATTTGATGTTTCATCGAATATAGAGTGTAAGGTTGGAGATAATGATATTTTTGAATCTATAAATCTTGCTAGTTGTGATAATAATGAAAAAGAATTTTCTCCAAAGAATGTTGAGTTTAAGATAATGAAAATAATGGGATACAAAGGAATTTTTTAAGGAAAATATGGACAAATAATTATTTAAATCCCATTGAGCCAATAGTGAGGTTAAAAAAATGAAGGCCATGAATATGCTAGTAAAAATAAAAATGGTGTTACGGGTGTTACACGTTCAAAAAAATTATTTTAAGGAATACAATGCAAATGGTGTTCTCATTGTCATATGCATTGAGATAGAAAAGTTTTTTGGTGGGATCTTCATCCTTGCTGTATCTATAGATTGAAGAAACATTCTGAGAAATTATGTTGGAACAAAAAGTGGAAGAAACAACCTCTAAAAGATAGTATAAAGATGGATTATGGATGGATTGGTGTATCTAATTGTAAAAAGGGTCACAAATATGTTCAAAATATTACAGTACAAGCATAAAAATTATTAGGTCAAATGAAATAACAATCATGAAATTTCAAACATCATCCTAGAAACCATATAATTTAATCTATATGAATTTTGACCACTATAAGGGCTACTTGAATTCTATCAATGTAGTGATATGAGATTTGTAGTTGGAGATGTCATATATGTAGAATAAGTACCATTTGTCATAAATATCATTACTAAATTAAAATATTTACAGTTTTAATCATAGATATCATTTTTGAATGGTTGTAATGTTGATTGTAAAGATGATTTTTGAACCTAAAAAGTTGCATTGATTGCAAAGATCATTGTTGAAAAGTTGTACTGTTGATCACAAAGATTGTTGTTAAATTTGTGAAGGTTTTGATGAAAGATTCCCAACCCAATTCTAATATGATTTTATGAGTTTAGTCTTTTCACGGTCTTTGACCAACGAATATGAAGGGTTTTGTTCTATTTTGGTTTTTTGCATTTTTTTATTTTTTATGTGTTTTGAATTTTATGCATATAACATGACATATAAAATTGATAAAAATGGAAAATAACTAAAGTATACAATGATTATATTAATAAAAGATGAAAATTACATAGATTTGGGCTAAATGCAACATACCCATTCATCAATAGACCTGGATATAAAATATTACATGACTGAAACAAACTTTCAGGTATGATATAATTCTAGGACAGAAAAATTGCACTCTTACAACTCTAAATATGACTCTACAATTTAGCTCCAGGCATGAGATGATTTATTTTAACTCCTATAAGTGAATTTCCAACTCCAAAACCCTCAAAAAAATCACTTGGCACCTAGAGTTTGATGCCCAAACGCCCAATGGTGTATGGATGACTGTAATACTATTGTAAAATGGTAGAAATGTCCTCAACAGGGGTTGATTTGCAATCTGATAAGAATTTCCACCCTTCCAATTGACTGATTTGCAATATCCTTCCCAAATAAACGATGCCAAACTGATAAGAAAGCTTCTCTATGATGTTTTTTCCTTCTAGAATGATGGGGCTATGTCCAACACTCTCTTCTCCCAAGATTTTTCATTCTTGGAAGGTCAAATCTACATGTAGAAACCATTCTTGAGCTCCAATCTACAAGTTGCTATGAAAATATAAAATCATCATATGTCAAATGATAGCCTCCAACATTTTTTTATAACTTTTTACTATTCCTCCAAAGTGGTCGACCCTTTTAGGGTTTTCAAGTTAGCTCATGAAGAATTTTTAGTAACTTTTATTAAACTTTACTTGGCCTCCTTCAAGCTATGCGTAGCTTTCCTCCATGCCCCTTTATAATCATTAAAGTTGTTTTTAAAATTCCTAAGTTATGTCTCCTAGGCATCATGGCATAAGAGGGGGTGAACTTTTCATTATTCACTTTCTAATTCTTTGTTACTATTCACCCTTTCACTATTCCATTAGAACCAACTTTAATATTTTCAAATTAACTTTGTATTAAACCTTTGGACCCCAAACAAAAGAATCAAAAAGCTCCAACAAGGCTCCACAACCCCTGGCTAGGTCCCCTAACCAAACGGTTGACCTACGAGAACCCTAATAGTAGGCCAATCTCTACCAAGTTTTGAGTTGTCTAAGGAAGGGACATTATAGTCCTCCCTTCCTGGGATTGCTTGACCCCATGCAACTACAAATATGGATGCTAAAGTATCATCTCTCCTTCCCATATAAAATCCTCCAATGGCAAGTCCTTCCATCGTACCAAATACTCCCTAATAACTATGTTTCTCAACCTTTTTTCCCTCATATTAAGAATCTTTATAGGAATCAGTATCAACTGACCCTCCTCATCCAATGAAGGCAAATCTGTGAGGGGGTAATGTGTTGCCCCATAGCCTTCTTCAAACAAGAAACATGAAAAAAATTATGTATCTTTCTCTCTGAGGATAACTCAAGCTCGTAAGAAACTTCTCCAATCCTTTGAAGAACTATGTATGGTCCATAAAATCTAGGCTTGACATTTTCAGCCCCACTCTTCTTGAGTGTACTATGTCTATAGGGCTATAGATGCAGAAAAATCATATCATTAACCTCAAAGGTCCTCTCAATATTGTGTTGATCAACATAAATCTTTTTTTGATTATGTGCTAGGGTATGTGCAAGATCATCATGGAAAAAATAGGCCCTTAAGTGGCAATGAAAATTTAGAAAATTAGAGTTAGACAACTTGACATAAAAGTTTGAATAAGTTATCTATATTATTTCAAAAATATGTAAAAATAGAATCTGTAGAAAATTGAATGTAGTTTCTAAACTACAAGGTTTATTTAAAAAAGAAGAAAATCTATTTGGTGAAAATTTGAAATTTCAATGCAGTAGTACTTAAATTTTAGAGAAAAAATAAGTAGGTGTTTGTATGACCACCCTAACCATAATAAAATGATAAAAAAAAAAAAAATTGGATATAAGTAGAGGACTCATGTCCCAATGTGATGCATATATTTTTGTAATTTTTTTCCAAGTAAATAATTAATTATGATTTTTTTATTACAACTTTTAAAAAATACAAAAACTCGTATGTCTGACCACCTTAATTTGGTCAAAACTACATTAAATTCAATTTATTTATTTTAATCCTATAATATCCAAAGAATAGAATGTGATGCATGTTTTAGATTAAAAAAATGTGATACTATTTGAAAACTATAGATGTTTTTCAATCAGCCTATCAATCAAGATGTTAGTCATAATTCAAATAGAAAATCAATAACAATTATTTATTAAATTCAAAGTAAAGAATAATTTATATTGGTGGAAAGCTGGGAATTTCCTTTAAAAACCCTTTTCGTTTCATCAACTTTGAGTAAAAAAAGTCATTAGCCACATGGTCCATCATGATCCTGCACATACCCACTTGCTAAATGTTATTCTTAAGTTCCATAAGGATATCTTGACTATCCTAAAGCCACTCTCGAGCTCTAGGCCCTCAGAAGGGAGTCATTCCAATAGACACATGATTTGTAGTATTATAACAATACTCACTCAAATATAACCAACACACACATGATCTCTACTGACCCAAAACATAATTACACAAATATCCCGCCACCCACTTGTTGACAATATTTATCTACTCATCAGTCTAAGGGTGGTAACTAGTGCTAGGGGTCAACTCTGCACCTGTAATTCGAAATAGTTTCTACCAAAATATACTCATGAATATACTATCTGGATCACTAAAAATGGTCTTGGGGAGTCCATGTAGACAAAATACCTCACAGAAGAATAACTTTGCCACCTATGAAGTTGTGAAATCGACTATAATAAAAAAAAAGTGTGTATACTTCATCAGTCTATCAAAAACCATATATATGCAGTCCTTCCCTTGAACTCTCGAAAGACCAGTAATGAAATCCATCGATATACCTTCCCACTTCTGCTTTGGAATAGGCAATGGCTGAAAAGTTCTAGTTACGAAAGTATGCCTTGACTTGTTCTACTGACAAGTCACACTCTCACGAACATAGCATAGCACATCATCCTTAAGACCCTTCCATGAGAACCTCTCATGAACTTTCCTATATGTATTGAAGTATCCAAGATGTCTTGTTAATGGTGTATCATGGATGGCATGTAGAATATTTTCCTTCAACTTCGATCTAGGAATTAAATAAATTATATCCTTGTAGTATATCACATCATCAATCACATTGTACCTGTCATCCTAGACCTATCCATCCATAATCTCACATGCGAACTAATTTTTGGAATACTCAACTAAAAGTTGAGACTTCCAATTAGCTGAAATCTCAATCATGGAACAAAGGTGACCAACTAAAGGCCTCCTAGAAAGTGCATCAACAAAAAAAGAAATCTTCCCCTTGACAAACTCAATGTCAAAATCATATGCCTAAATCTTGTTGACCCACTTTTTTTGGCATTCATTAAGTTCTTTCTATTCCAAAAAGTATTTCAGACTATTGTGGTCAATTCTCACCACAAACTTCCCACCCATCAGATACTGTCAAAAATTCGCTAAGGCATACATAATGGCGAGCATCTCCTTATCGTAGGTGAAGCACAATCTCTCATTATCCCTCAATTTCCTACTCTCATATGCAATGGGATGGCGGTTTTGCATAAGTATCGCTCTTATGCCCCCTCCTAAAGCATCACACTCTAGAAAAAAGGGTTGAGAGAAGTTTGGAAGAGCTAAAACTGGACATGTGCTCATAACCTGCTTGAGCCTATCAAATACACTTCATGCCTCATCTATCCATATAAAATCCCCCTTCCATGTAAGGTTTGTTAAAGGAGCTGCTAGTTATGAATATCCCTTAATAAATCTCCTATAATATGCACATAATCCTAGGAAAACATGTAGCTCTAAAACATTCCTAGGTGGCGGTCAATCTAGCATTGTATGTATCTTATCCTGGTGAACCTTCACTCCATCCTCACAAATCACATGTCCCAAGTATAATATCTTTGTAATTCCAAACTCACATTTGGAAATCTTGGAAAATAGAGAATGAGCCTCCATAATACCGAGAATCTCATCCAAATGCCTCATATGCTCCTCCCAGGTTCTAATGTATATTAGAATGTCATCGAAGAATACAAGAACATACTTATGCAGTTTCTTATTGAATACATGATTCATGCATGACTAAAATGTAGCAGGTGTGTTAGTGAGACCGAATGACATCACTAAAAACTCATAGTATCCATAGTGGCATCTAAATGTTGTCTTATGGATATCCTCCTAATGAACATAGATCTGATGGTATCTTGATCAGAGATCAATCTTCAAAAAATACACTGCCCTATGGAGCTCATCTAGTAATTCATCTATGGGTGGAATCAAATACATGTTCTTAATTTTTTTCTTATTGAGTGCACGGTAGTCAATGGACATGCACATAGTGCCATCCATATTCTTCACCAACACCACAAAAGAAGCAAAGGGGCTAGGACTAGGCTTGATGAATCCCATGTCTAATAACTCCCAAATGGTCTTCTCTCTCTCTTCCTTAAATTCCTTAGGATGATGATAAAGGACAGTAATCACTGGCTTGGTGACCTCCTCCAACTCTATCACATGCTCAAACCCATGGTCAAGAGGTCTACCAAAAGGAAGGTCTCCAAACACCACGTTGTGCCTATCCAACACTGTCTGGATATCTACATGAAACATTGGTCTATCATATGAAGAAGGTGACTTGGATGAAATGAAACATTGTGTCGCCCAAACAACATACCCATGCTTGAAAATACACTCCATCCTATGTGCTAAAACTACCATAGGTCTATAATTTTTGAGAGCCTTCAACACAACCTTCTTGCGACAAACTATAAAATCCAGCTCCATCCTCTTAAAATATTGTATATAGTTTCCAAGTGACTATAACCACTGGATTCCTAACACTGTATCAATGTCACTTAGAGCCACTACATAAATATCATCAGTCAAGGTGTAATCTCCCAACTATATACTAAGCTATGAAACTGTTAGCAAAACAAGAAGATACAACTAAGAGGGGGGGTGAATCAGTTGTAACAAAATTTACAACTTTAATCAAACTTATTAACCTTTAATTTCAGATCTGATGATTAATAGTGAAAGAAATAATTAAGCAACACATTAGAAACAAAAAACACCAATATTTTTGTGTGGAAACCCTGTTAAGCAAGAAAACCACGGTGGAGGTTAATCCACAATTATACCCTATTAAAAGTATAATGAAAAATGAATAAAGAATGCACTTGCATTTAGGCACACTGCCTAGAGCTCACTGCTCAAAGGAAGGCTCACTGCCTTACATAAGACAACCAGATTAAAACCATCTGAGTGGGATGAACTGAGAAAATAGCTTCCACAAAAGCTTGATGACAGTTTCGGTTAGGCACATAAAATCTTCATACACTCTGGTCAATCTTCTTTCACACTTTGCTATGCTCTTGAATGATTTTATCTTTATTTGCACATGTATTTCACACTTATACACCGAGCACACACCCAAGCCTTTTTTCATACCAAAAAATAACCTCACTTATATATCCGCTACACAGATTTACATCAATAACTTTGCCAACCATAAATAATAGATGAATTACAACTGTCGGCCTTAATACATGAATAAATCTTAATGTGCACCAACATAAGTCGGTCACAACATATAAATGACCCAAAACAATATCCTTGAACACACCAAACAACAAGAAATTAATCCATAAGGATCCGCAACATGCTACCACCATCATGTCGGCCAAGAACATGAAAACCCAAACATACATCGGAAAAATCTTTGATTACAATCACACCAAATAGCGCAGACATGCAAAAAAGCTAGAAGATGATCTAGAATCATCCATGAACGTCACAGGAACATGCACAAGAACTGGAACTGCTAGAATTCCAACTTCCTCTTCCAAGAACAACTATTACAGTACTAGAATGACTGTAGGGACACCAGAACACTTAACTTGCATAGATCTTGATGCGTACCACTAAGACTTCTAGACAACATACTAGATAGGTCCATCAATAAAACCATTAGCGTGCAACACCTGAACATCATCGTACTAAAATTTACATCGTTCTGACCTTCTTAGCTTCATTGGCTGCCTGCAAACATATTTATTACAATTTTCTCAATCTCCTTGACATATACAGCCTTAAGAATCACCAATGTTAATAGTGTTGACATCAATGACAACCATATATCAGTAACACAACCACAACATCCAACAATCTCCCCTATGGCATTGATGGCAACACATGATGTGAAAAAGAATACCATCAACCCAACTAGCTCTTCCATCTTCTCCCTTGGCTCTAAATTTCACTTCCCCCCCTTTGTTCCATAAAGGTTCTTCAATTCACACTTTTCTCCCATTTCACTTTTTCACATTACACTTCTCTCCCCCTTTGACATCAATGGAAAAGTTTCACAAGCTCTGAAACATATTTGAAAACATCTAAGTACTCCCCCTGAATAGTAGCCACCACAACATCAATCCAGAATAAGATATAGCAGTGAATTCATGGGCTGATGCAAACACATGCATCATTAGCTCTGATCGGGAGGGGAATGTTGAACTTCTCTTTTAGTATTTGTCCTTGATGTTGAAATTATGTTTCAGATTGGCATCTTGGTAATTGATTATCAGTTGCACAATTTACATTCAGATGGTTGTCACTCTTGTTTTTATTCTATCTTGGAATACTTGGTTTTGACTTCGGCATTGTGATGATGGTTTTGATGGTACTAATCTCTTGAATCCACGTGCAGATTACAAGGAATCTTGTTTTCAGGATTATGATTCTATGTTCAAATGGTATAGTTCTAGTTTGACAGCCTCATACAAGTAATGCTTATTGACAACTTAGTTTTTGGAATCATGTTTGGAGTTGGCATTTAATATTAAGAAAACCCTATCGAGTTTCCTTAAAAATTTAATATTCTTTGCATGGGAATATGATAAGTTGATATCTATTGGCATCTTCTTTAGGAAAAGGTATTAACATGGCAATATCATGGAATTTTTTGTAATGCTGATTTGGTGCATTATTTTGGCTTACATATATTAGCAAATGACTTTAAAGGGATTCATACTTGTATCAGGCCTTGTATGGTTATCATGGAAAGGTCAATAAATTGAACCTCTCTTAGTATGGAATCGGGCTTTATAACATAGCAAATGGCTTTGAATAAAATTCATATATGTATCGGGTCTTATGTTTGATATTTAATTAGGCCTTAAGGCTGACAACAGGTATGAGGAAATAAGTGTCAAGTCACTTGGAAAGTGACTAACATCGACCCTTAGTAATAATGCCTTGGTCGTTAAGGTAATTGGCATGTTGGAAAGACAAGGAAATTACATGGTAATGTTTTTAATTATGATGTTGGTCTTTTGCATGGATGAATTTGATTAAGTCAAAATGCATGAAGCCGTGGACTTGAAATGGTATTATGTTTTGGAAAATTCATCGATTTCTTTGCAAAGGAAATCTAGGGCATTCTTGTTGTGTTTCACAAGCTTTTGGGTTTGAAACCCTAGCATCACTGTCATCGCCATGGGTGTTGAGTCTTAGTCGTTACTCTGCTTTTTCTCTCTTGCTACATTCAATCTGAAAAACTTTACTCTGCCTTCTATGAGAGCTATGACAAAGTTGGTAAGGATGGCATGAGCTTGGAATAAATTTCAACGGTTTTCTCCAGCCAAGTTCTTTTTCAAACTCATCTGGTATTTTTAGTTGTAGCATTACAAACTCGAAAAAATATTATCATTCCATTTTTTTAAGAAAGATTTCAATTTGAAAAGGCAGTTACTACTCTTTGTTTCGAAATTAAAAATGCTTGATTATTTTTCATACAAAGATGACGAGATTCCAGTTGCCTAATGTGAATTTGATACCCGGATAGAATATCATTTTCTATTTTTGGTTTTGCTGTGAAGGGTTGTGTTTTTTTATTAATGGGTAATCATGCATAATGAAAATTATGTCATTCTTCTTCATGGATTTTGTGGTATTTTCTCTTGGTCACTGGGTGCACAATCATATGGGTTCGGTTACATTTTGTTGCAGTGGTATTCAAAGATATTTTGATGGTGCATGCATTATATTGTTTCTTTTTTTTTTCAGAAAGTATTTCCTGTGTAGGCTCCTTGAGTGGACAGGGTTCAGAGTCTTCTTTCTCAAAATACATTTTCCTTGACCATTATGTCGGAAACAATACTCTATGTTGAGTACTTCTCTGAATCCCTATATTACCTGGCAAAAAATTTCGACAGAAGTTGGGTACATTAAAAATTACCTCTATTGTTTGAAAAGAAAGATATATTTTTTTTGGGTTATAATTTTTGAAAAGTAATAAAGATATATTTGTAAGAGAAAATAGAAAAAAAGATAACTATTTTTGAACCATGAAAAATGGCTAAGAAAAATAGTGAGAAAATCATAGCTATTGTATAGTCTACACATGAAGACATGTTTTGATTTTGAGGTTGAAAATATAAAATATAAGTTCAATAACAAGTTGTCTCAAGATGAGATAATGGCTAGAATTGTTGAGAAAATGTGTCTCAACTTCCAACTTGAAGCCCCTGTTTTCATGACTTAGCAAAAAATGCTTCATTTCCGCCTTTACCGCTTTACCACGGCAGCTATGTCTGGCTCTGGCGGTACTGCAGTGACAGACCTGGCGGTTACCGCCTTACCGCACGTAGTGAGTTCACTCACCGCGGTAGCACGGTAAGGCTGCCAACGGCTTGGCTTGGCAGTTATCGTTATACCGTGGACAGTGAGTTCGCTCACCATGATGGTCGTGGTATGACCGTCAAAGGCAAGGCTGATGGTTACCGCCCTACTACGGGGTGGCCTAATGGCCTCCATGGTAGCGCGTTAAGACCGCAGCATCTACCAAGATGGCTACCGCCATACCACGGTTAGACCATGACAGCGTTGTGGTAGCACAATGGAGCTGTGAAGACCGTCACCTATTAGGACAGACGGTCACCGCCATATCGCGAGGCGAATGCAATAGTGTTGTGGTAGCGCGGGGAAGGAGTGACAGAGCTCGGTGAAGTCGTCGGTGAGCTCGAATGAGCTCACTACCATACTGTAGATGGGTTGAATGAGCTCGGCGATAGAGAGGTAGATGGTGAGGTGAGCTCAATTGAGCTCACCACCATACTGCGAGACAAAGCTAATAGGGCAATGGTAGCGTGGTAGAGACTTGGAGAGCTCGGACCCGTTTTGACCCAGTTGGACTTAGAGTCAAAGAGCGACAATGAATGCAAGGACACGTGGCTTAGTGTCAAATGTTGATTGGCCAAAAGCCAAAACAGTAATAGTTATTGCAGGCTGACTAGGTTGGCGAACAGGACCCGATTTGGGTAAAGAAGTTAATGTCTGGGTGGCTTGATGCAAGGAGATCAACATGGGAAAATTGATTGTGTGATTGGATGAAAGATTCATGAACCTAAAGTCTGCGATTGGTTGATGAGACTGAATGCATGATGTATGACTTGGTAAGTTGAGTACATTGTATAGGTCAACCAAGAACATGCAAGTAAGCAAGTTGTTCGAACTGTATGAAAGGGAATAACATTGTAACAGTGAGAGAGAACTCTAAGCTATTGTGAGCTGATCAGAGAAGACTAAACATTGTATGTAATTTTTTTATCACTGTAATACAATTGTCTTGACTTTGCGTGGGGAGGTTTTACCTGAAAAAGTTTTTCCACGTATATCTTGTGTCAATCTATGAATGCTGAATTTTGTTATCTATTTTACTAGTTGTATTCATCTCAAGTAGTTTTAGAAGCTATTAGAACCTGTTTATGATTTCTCCTTCGTTGTATTAGTGTTAAGGGAATGTATTCTGCATTTTTGGGTCATTAGATCCATCCTCATTTTCCCTTCAATAATTTTGGAAGTTCATTCTTGAACTTTGAGGATTGTAGGTATTGTCTATTGAGAGGAACTTGTGAGAAAAGAGAGAAACAAAGAGACCCTATGTATCATTATAATTTATGTAAATAGAAAAGGAGTTGGCGCTCCTTGAAATTGGTGTTTCAAAATGAGGGGTTGGTGCTCCTTGAGTTGGTGCTCAAAAATCAGCCTATAAGGCATTGTTAAAAGTGGATTTTAAAATATAAGCGTAGAAAGGAAACCGTTTAGCAGTGGTTTTTCTACCCCATGAGGGTTTTCCACTCAACATATCTTGTGTCACTTTTCTCATTTGTGGATCCACTGATTTATTGTGTGAATGCTTTATTATTCTATGTTTCATTATCATACTTCTCATTACAGTTACATGTGATTGCATTCAATATATGGATGAGTTAATCATTGATAAATGATAGCATAAATCTATTTTGTTTCAGTTGCAGTAAAATTTGTTAAATCAGTTTATGACACTGATTCACCCCCCCTCTCAATGTTTTTCACTCCAACAATTGGTATCAGAGCATAGGGTCCTCTGATAGGTCTATCCAACCAAGGATTGATTTTGACCTTAGAGTCTGTTCAAAATGTCTCAAGATCATGAAGGCACATCTATGACTAGAGCTCCATTATTTGATGGAATTGATTATGTATTTTGGAAAATTAGAATGGAGACATATCTAGCTTCTATTGATCTTGATGTGTGGAGCATAGTGTTAATTGGGTACACTATACCAACTAATTTTCCCACAACTTCTGATGAAAATAAAAGATATGAAACTAATGCAAGAGAAAAACATGCTCTCCTATGTGCATTGACTAAAGATGTCTTTATCAAAGTCATGCACTGCAGCTCTGCTAGGGATATCTAGATTAAACTTGAAATTATCTATCAAGGAAATGAAAAAGTTAAACAATCAAAAGTCCCCACTCTAAAACACTAGTTTGAATAAATAAAAATGAGGGACGATGAAAAAGTAGTTGATTACTTCTTGAGAGTTGATGAAATTATCAATTCTATGAAAGGTCTGGGAGAAGAAGTAAAATAATTCGATGTTGTAACTAAGGTCATCAGAACCTTACCGAATAAATTTTAAGCTAAGGTCTCTACTCTAGAATAGAAGAAAGACTTTGACCAGCTTACCCTAGACAACCTACAAGGCACTCTGACTGGCTATGAAATGAGGATTAGTAAAAAAAATTCCTCTGCAAAAGAAATTGCCTTCAATACTAAGAGGAAAGAAAAAGATGAGGCTACTAAATAAATAAAAAATGATTCTAAAGAATCCCACTTTGCTAGAAAACTCAAAAAGGGGTCTAGAAAATATAAGGGAAAACTTCCCTTCAAATGTTTTAACTATGGAAAAATAGGCCACTTTGCTGCAAAGTGCCCCTATGGTGATCTGAATAGTGACAATGAGAAATCTGAAAAATTGCCTAAGAAAAAGGCCTAGAGACCAAAACAAAAATTCAACTTCAAAAAGAAGAAGAGTATGTTCAGCAAAAATGAAACAGACACTGAATTTGAAGATGAAGAAGATGAAGAAGATGAAAACCTATCATGGTTGAAATCATTCAACAAGAAGATACTAACAACAATGATACTGAAGATGGTGAAGTAGATCTAGAAGGTGAACTAAAATGTGCTTTAAAAGAGCTAAGAAAACTCAAAAAATAACTGCTTGCTCAAGAAAAAAATTATGCTCAAGATCTTACTCAAGAGAAACTCACAAAATCAAGAAATAGTCTCCTTGAAGACTCAACTTGAAGAAGCCAAGAGAGTTGAGGATTTTATTCGTATTGGTTTAAATCATAAAGATCAAGAAATTCAAAAACTTGAACATAAAATTGTTGATCTAAGGAAGACCATTGAGAAGTATGAGAGTACTCTAAAACTGAATGACATGCTCAGTAAGCAAAAATTGAACAAGGACAAAACTGGTATTGGGTTTCTGAAGGGTGAATGTTCAAATGATGGTGCAAAACAAAGTGATATTGCTGCAAATAAATGTTCTGAATCTAATCATCTTGATTCTGATAAGAATCATGTTTATTCTTTTAGGAATAATAGAACATTATATAATCTCAAGCCTTTCTTTTATGGGTACTATTATTTCTACAAAAGATTTGGCTACAAAGTGAGCTCTTGTAGGTTTATGAATCCTAGAACACCTAGAATTGGTCATAAGAAAAACCTTGGTTTTTCTAGACAGATCAGATGCTTTAAATGAAATATCATGGGTCATTCTGCTAAGCAGTGCAAAGTTGATCTGCAATTTAAACCGTAGAAAACCAAAAAGGTTTGGAAACCTTAAAATTTTAAAAACATAGAGAAAACTATGTTAATTCAAACAACTTTTCATTCAAAGAAAAAGGACTTATGGGTCCTGGATAGTGGTTGTTCAAACCACATGACTGGTGACAAATAAAAATTCACAAATCTCGAAGATTATGTAGGTGGATATGTGAAGTTTGGAGATAATTCAAGTATACGAATCAAAGGTAGAGGTCTAAAGCACAATCTTCTAAGTGTCAGTCAAATTTGTGACAGTGGCTATCATGTTTTATTCACTTCACAGGGATGTGAGATTAAAAACAAGCTTGGAAAGGCTATTGTTGTTGGAAGAAGGACTAAGGGAAATGTTTACAATCTTCTTGACACATCTGGTAATGAAAATAATCAAGGTATGTGTTTAATGAGTCAAGTTGAAGAAAGTTGGTTGTGGCACAAGAGAATAGGTCACATTAACTTTGATAATATGGTTAGGATCAGCAAAAAACCAAAATGTAAGAGGTCTGTCTATCTTAAAAAAACCTAAAAATGCAGTCTGTAAAGAATGTCTCAAAGGCAAGAAAAAAAAGGTGAGCTTTAAATTTAAAGAACATTCTTCTACTAGGCCTTTACAACTTGTTCATGTGGTCCTACAAGGACCAAATCTATCAATGTTGAGAAATATTTCATGTTATTTGTTGATGATTACTCTCGTATAGTATGGTCACTTTTCTCAAGCATAATCTGAAGCTTTTGAATGTTTTAAAGTCTTTAGAAAAATGGTTGAAAGGGAGTCATATTTAAAATTGAAATGTCTGAGATCTGACAAAGGTGGTGAATTCACATCACAAGAATTCCTTGACTATTGTGAGAAACATAGCATAAAAAGACAATATGTTGTTGCCAAAACACCTCAACAGAATGGGCTAGTTGAGAGAAAGAACAGAACAGTAAAAGAGATGGAAATCACTATGTTGGATGAAGCAAAATTGTCAAACATGTACTAGAAAGAATTTGTTCATACAAATTTTTACATCTTGAATAGAGTACAAATCAAAGTGAAATCCAATTTCACTCCATATGACCTGTGGTATGGTAAATCTGCCTCAATTAAATACTTTAGAATATTTGGTTGTAAGTGTCTTATCAAGAGATATGATGATAATTTAGGTAGCTTTCAATCTAAATCTAATGAAGGTGTCTTTTTAGGATACTTCACTCATAGAAAAGCCTATAAATGCTTTAATAATAGGATGAATAAGATTATAGAATCTATAAATGTCAAATTTGATGAAAATCTGATTTTAGATGTTGAACCTATGCAGGATGATGAGGAAGAAGATTTTGAACATGAAATAAATTCAGAAGGCTTTGAAACAAAAAAGTCTGAAGATGAATCAACAAGTCTCTAAAGGGTTGAAGCAAATTCTAAAAATGTTGAAACAAGTCCTAAAAATTGTGTGACAAAAACCTCTTCAAAATCTCTTGCTAGAAACCATCCTAAAGATCTGATTATTGGAGATAAATATGCAGGAGTTCAAACAAGAAGAACTGTTAAATCTAATGAAAAAGCTCACATAGTTGAGCTTACTACTTTCTGTTTGGTTACATAGTTTGAGACAAAAAAATTGATGAAGATCTAATTGATGAATGCTAGCTCAATGCAATGCAGGAAGAAATTGATCAGAATGAGAAAAGTCATACTTGGGAGTTAGTCCCAAGACTAGATGAAAAAAATGTCATAGGGGATAAATGCATATTCAGAAACAAACATGATGAAAATGGCCATGTTGTTCGCAACAAGGCTAGGTATGTCTGAAAAGGATATGCTCAGCAAGAAGGTATTGACTTTGGTGAAACCTTTGCACCTATAGCTAGACTTGAATCTATTAGAATATTCTTGGCTTATTTTGTTTTCAAGAACTTTACTATATATCAAATGGATGTCAAAACTTCTTTTCTAAATGGTTAGTTGGATGAAGAAGTTTATATAGAACAGTTTGAAGGGTTCATTTGCAAAAACAAGCCTAATCATGTTTACAGGCTGAAAAAGGCTCTATATGGCCTAAAACAAGCTCCTAAAGCTTGGTACTCTAGACTGGATAATCATCTGATTTCAAAAAAAATAATTAGAGGAGGTGTAGACAACAATCTTTATGTTAAAATTGAAGTTTTTGATATTTTTATTGTTGAAATCTATGTAGATGATACTATCTTTGGCTGCAACAATACTGCCTTGAGTAAAAACTTCTCTCAGATTATGGAATCTGAGTTTGAAATGTCAATGTTGGGAGAATTAACTTTCTTTTTAGGTCTTCAAGTTTCTCAATTTGAAACTGGTATTTTTCTCTCTCAAAAAAAGTATGCAAGAGAGATGCTTAAGAAATTTCAAATGGATGAATGTCATCCAGTCAACAATCCAATGGTTATAGGCTGCAAAATTAGCAAGGTTGATGATTCTCATTATGTAAATCTAACTGACTATAGGTCAATGATTGGTAGATTGTTATATCTAACAAATTATAGACCTAACATAATGCAAGTAGTTTGCATGGTTGCAATATTTCAATCATCTCCTAAGGAATCTCATATTAATGTTGTTAGAAGAATTCTTAAATATGTTCAAGGTAATCTTGATTATGGTCTTTGGTATCCTAGAAGCAATGATTTCTCATTAATTGCATATACTGATTTTGACTGGCTGGTTGTATGGATGATAGGAAAATCACCAATGGTGTTGCTTTCTTTCTTGGTGATCGATTAGTGGCATGGCACAACAACAAAAAAATAATTTGTTTCACTCTCCATTGCTGAAGCAAAATTTATTGTTGCCACCTCTTGTTGTACTCAAGTAATCTAGATGTCACAAACTCTATCTGACATGGGTATTGAAGTTCCTAAACCTGTTTCTATTATGTGTGATAATACTAGTGGGATTAATATCTCCAAAAATCTTGCTATGCACTCTCGCACTAAACACATTGCCATTAAATTTCACTTTCTTCGTGAAAAGGTGTTGGCTAATGAGGTTTTTGTACAATATGTTCTACACAAGCACAGGTAGCTGACATCTTCACTAAGCCTTTGTCTAAAGAGGTATTTGAAAGACTTCGATCTAGATTGGGAGTTCTCTCTCAATCTATGCTCTCTTAATACTCTGTATTGGTCTTAGGGGGAGCTTGTTAGCTCTCTTAGCAACTTATTGCTGCTTCATATGGTTTTCTATTTTCCACTCGATTGCTATTTTTGTAGCTATTTTTTTGTTCAGTTTCTTGGCATTTCACTATTTTTTTCCTTTGTCCTTGTGACAAAAAGGGGGAGAATTATGAGCTCTTGGTTCTGGTTCATTTTTTCAGTTTGATGGCTTAGTTTGTTTTTCCATCAAGGACAAAGGGGGATTTTGTTGAACTTCTCTTTTTGTATTTGTCCTTGATGTCAAAATTATGTTTCAGATTGGCATCTTGGTGATTTATTATCAGTTGCACAGTTTACATTCAGATGGTTGGCACTCTTGTTTATATTTTGTCTTAGCATACTTGGTTTTGACTTCAGCATTGTGATGATGGTTTTTATGGTTTTGATCTCTTGAATCCATGAGTAGATTACAAGGCATCTTGTTTTCAGGATTATGATTCTATGTTCAGATGGTATAGTTCTAGTTTGACAGCCTCATACAGGTAATTCTTATTGACAACTTGGTTTTTGGAATCATATTTGGAGTTGGCATTTAATATTAAGAAAACCCTATCATGTTTCCTTAAACATTTGATATTTTTTGCATGGGAATATGATAAGTTGATGTCTATTGGCATCTTCTTTAGGAAAAGGTATTAACATGGCAATATCATGGAATTTTTTGTAATGCTGATTTGGTGCATTATTTTGGCTTACATATGTTAGCAAATGACTTTAAAGGGAGTCATACTTGTATCGGGCCTTGTATGGTTATCATGGAAAGGTCAATAAATTGAACCTCTCATAGCATGGAATCAAGTTTTATAACATAGCAAATGGCTTTGAATAAATGTCATATATGTATCGAGTCTTATGTTTCATAATTCATTAGGCCTTAAGGCCAATAGTAGGTATGAGGAAATAAGTGTCAAGTCACTTGGAAAGTGACTAACATCGACCCTTAAAAATAATGCCTTGGTGGTTAAGGTAATCGGTATGTTGGAAAGACAAGGAAACTACATGGTAATGTTTTTAATTATGATGTCGGTCTTTTGCATGGATGAATTTGATTAAATCAAAATGCATGAAGCCGTAGACTTGAAATGGTATTATGTTTTGGAAAATTCATCGATTTGTTTGCAAAGGAAAGCTAGGGCATTCTTGTTGTGTTTCACAAGCTTGTGGGTTTGAAACCCTAGCATCACTGTCGCCACCATGGGTGTTGAGTCTCAGTTGTTAATCTGTTTTTTCTCTCTTGTTGCATTCAATCTGACAAATGTTACTCTACCTTCTGTGAGAGTTATGAAAAATTTGGTAAGGACGAAACGAGCTTGGAAGAAATTTTGAAGGTTTTCTCCAGCCAAGTTCTTTTTCAAGCTCATCTAGTATTTTCAGTTGCAGCATTACAAACTCGAACAAGTATTATCATTCCATTTTTTGAAGAAAGATTTCAGTTTAAAAAGGTAGTTACTACTCTTTGTTTCGAAATTAAAAATGATTTATTGTTTTTCATACAAAGATGACAAGATTTCAGTTACCTAAAGTGACTTTGATACCCAAATAGAATATCATTTTCTATTTTTGATTTTGCTGTGAAGGGTTGTGTTTTTCGGTTAATGGGTAATCATGCATTTTGAAAATTATGTCATTCTTCTTCATGGATTCTATGGTATTTTCTCTTGGTCACTGGGTGGACAATCATATGGGTTCAGTTACATTTTGTTGCAGTGGTATTCAAAGATATTTTGATGGTGCATGCATTATATTGTTTCTTTTTTCAGAAATTATTGCCTATGCAGGCTCCTTGAGTGGACAGGGTTCAGAGTCTTCTTTCTCAAAGTACATTTTCCTTGACCATTATGTCAGAAGCAATCCTCTATGTTGAGTACTTCTCTAAATCACTATAATACTTGGCAAAAAGATTCGACAAAATTTGGGTACATTAAAAATTACCTATGTTGTTTGAAAAGAAAGATATATGTTTTTTGGGTTGTAATTTTTGAAAAGTAATAAAGATATATTTGTAAGAGAAAACAAAAAAAAAGATTATTGTTTCTGAACCATGAAAAATGACTAAGAAAAATAGTGAGAAAATCATAGCTATTGTATAGTCTACACAAGAAGACATGTTTTGATTTTGAGGTTGAAAATATGAAATATAAGTTCAATAACAAGCTATCTCAAGATGAGATAATGGATAGAATTCTGGAATTTCATTCTTGAACTTTGAGGATTGTAGGTATTGTGTGTTGAGAGGAACTTGTGAGAAAAGAGAGAAACAAAGAGACCCTTTGTATCATTATACTTTATGTAAATAGAAAAGGAGTTGGTGCTCCTTGAAATTGGTGTTTCAAAATGAGGGGTTGGTGCTCCTTGAGTTGGTGCTCAGAAATTTGCCTATAAGGCATTGTTAAAAGTGGATTTTAAAATATAATCCTAGAAAGGCAACAATTTAGGAGTGGTTTTTCTACCCGATGAGGGTTTTCCACTTGGCATATCTTGTGTCACTTTTCTCATCTGTGGTTCCACTGATTTATTGTGTGAATGCTTTATTATTCTATGTTTCATTGTCATACTTCTCATTACAATTACATGTGATTGCATTCAATATATGGATGAGTTAATCATTGATAAATGAGAGAATAAAGCTATTTTGTTTCAATTTCAGTAAAATTTGTTAAATCAGTTTATGACACTGATTCACGCCCCCCTCTCAATGTCTTTTTCACTCCAACAGGGAAATCACCCCTAACTTTCCTCTGAGGTACTCAAAATTATCCTTAGGCAATGACTTAGTGAAAATATCTACAACTTTCTCCTTGGTAGATACATATTCTAGTCTAAATTCTTTGTCACTCACTTTATCTTTCAAGAAGTGCTACTTGATGGAGATATGCTCTGTCTTTGAATGCATCACTGGATTCATGGAAATGTTTTTGTCATAGAATATGGTAATAGGCTCTTCATACTTAATCTTGACATCACTTAGCATCTTCTTCATCCACATTACTAGAGTGCAGTTATTAGCAGCAATAATGTATTCTGCTTCAGCAGTAGATAAGGAAATTGAGTTTCATTTTTTGCTTAGCCAAGACACCAGCTTCTTCCTTAGGAAGAATGCACCACCACTTGTACTTTTTCTATCGTTGACATCACCTGCCCAATTTGCATTAGTATAAGCATTCAAAATAAGATCAAATCATCCTTTGGATACCATAATCCAAAATCAGTTGTTCCTTTTAGGTATCTGAAAATTCTTTTTACAATAGTTACATGTGATTCCTTTGGATCTGCTTGAAATCTGGCAACCATGCATACAACATTCATTATATATGGCCTTGTCTGAGTTAAATACAGTAATCAACCAATCATTGAATTGTATCTTGTTTGATTTTCCTTAGGATATTCATCCTTCTGTGTCAATTTACATCTAGTTACCATAGGTGTACCAACTAGTTTTGATTCTTCCATCCCAAAAAAATTCAGTAACTCCTTTACATATTTGGACTGAGATATAAAGATTGCATCTTCTAACTGAGTGATTTGCAATCCTAAAAATAATTTCAGTTCTCCTTTCATTGACATTTCAAATTCAATTTTCATTTCATCAGAAAACTTCATACGCAAGTCATCATCACCTTAAAAAATAATATCATCAACAAAAAAATCAATTATCATCTCTTTATCCTAACCCAACTTGAAATACATATTGCTATCTGCAGTACCCTTACTGAATCCAAGCTTCAACAAGTACTTGTCCAATCTAGCATACCAAGCTATAGGGGCTTGCTTAATTCCATATAGGGCTTTCTTCAATCGAGACACCATGTCCTTTTCATCAGTCAATTGAAATCCATTTGGTTGTTCAACATAAACTTCTTCTTCTAGTTCACCATTTAGAAATGTTGACTTTACATCCATCTGATAAACTTTGTAATTCTTGAAAGTAGCATAAGCAAGAAATAATATCACAGCTTCTATTTTAGCAAAATGGGAAAAAATTTCATCAAAATCAATATCTTCCATTTGTGAATACCCTTTGAAAACCAACCTTTCTTTGTTTCTGACTACTTCACCTTGCTTATTTAGTTTATTCTGTAACACCCATTTGGTACCAATCACATTTTTGTCTTTAAGTCTAGGAACAAGTTCCCATGTTTCATTTTTCTATATTTGCATTAGTTCTTCTTTCATGGCTTCCATCTAATATTCATCCTTGCATGCTTCATTGATATTGCTAGGCTTGACTTTATAAACTAGACAATATTCTTCTAAGACTCTCCTTCTAGTTTTCACACCTTTACTTTTGTCTCCTATAATATGACTATCATAATGATTTTGCCTTACATACCTTGGAGTTTTAGTATTTTCTTTGACTTCTTCTCGTTCTGCTCTTCCTTTAGCATTTCCATTAGTTTATGCTTCTTGATTCCCTTGGTTCACCAAAACAATTTTCAGTTGACTCTATGTCTAAACATTCTATCCATTATTAGAATTATCATTTGAATCATATCCACTACATCTGGATGGTCTGTCAATATCTTCATCAACTTTGATATTAGCACTTTCAACCATTTTCTTCAACCTTTTATTAAAACATCGGTAAGCTTTGCTCTTGGTAGAGTAACCTAAAAATATTCCTTCATCACTTCTAGCATCAAACTTGCCTATATCATCATCTCTCTTGATGTAGCATTTGCTTCCAATTTTTTTGAAATACTTCACAGTGGGCTTATAACCAAACCATATCTCAAAAGGAGTCTTACCAGAATTATTGTTGACATTTACCTGGTTGATAGTGTATATAGCAATGCTTATTGCTTCTCTCAAGTAGAAATGAGGAACATTTTCTTCCAACATCATGGTTCTAGAAGTGTCTAGAATTGTTATGTTCTTTCTTTCAATAACTCCATTTTGTTGAGGGGTCCAGGGAGTAGATAGTTGTCTTTGAATTCCATGATCTTCACAGAAAGTATTGAATTCCCTGGAAGTGAATTATCCACCTTTGTCTAACCTCAAACATTTGACCTTCAGACTTGTCTCATTCTCTACCATAGAATTGAATATTTTGAACTTTTCTAATGCTTCATGTTTATCTCTTAAGAAGGCAGCCCATATCATTCTAGAATAATCATCAATAAGAAACATAAAGTACATTTCACCTTGTATACTTTTGATTCTAGAGGGACCGCATAAATCAGTAAGTACCAATTCCAATACTCCATTAGAGTTGTACTGTTTTGCTCTAAAAATGATTTATAGTTTTCTTTCCCATCTGACATTCCTTGCATACAGTGTTAGTAGGATTCCCTATCTTAGGAAGATCTTTAACCGCTTGAGAAGAACTTATCTTTACAATTTTATCAAATTTCACATCACAACTGCCTATTCGATAACCAACTTACATCAATTTGAGCAATCAAACAACTTTCACTAGCAGTACTCAAGTGGAAGATATTACCTTTTGTCTTTGTACTTGAAGCAATTACCTTTCCTAAATTTCCTAGTATCTTGAACTTACCATCTTTGAACTAAATATTGTATCCCTTGTCTACCATCTGTCCAACACTCAACAAGTTATGCTTTAAGACTTCTACATAAAGAACATCATCAGTATTATGTTTACCACCAAAAGAAATAGTGCCTCTACCATGAATCACACCAGAAGTGTTGTCTCCAAATCTTACAATGCCATCATCATAATTATCCAAGCTTACAAACTTGTTTTTCTCACCATTCATATGATGTGAGCATCCATTGTCAATCACCCATTCATCCTTTTCTTCAACTTTGGTTGCAAGATCTTTCTCAATATTCACATTACTAACAGATTCAGTGGACACTTGGCTATTTTCCTTGATAGCAATGAATACCCATCCATCTTCATTTCCAATTTCTTTATCAGATTCATCATCAATAACACCTTCTTCAAAATAATAGCATTTCTTTTGAAATCTAGTGTCTTCAGGCTTGTACTTAGAAGTTCTTTCAGGACACCTTGATGCAAAATGACCTATTTTACTACAGGAAAAACATTTGATAGGTAGATTTCCTTTGTACTTACCATGACCTTTGGGTTCTCTTCTTACAATTAATGCTTCCAGCTCTCCTAGCTCTCTTTCTTCATCTTCAATCTATTTCATCTCATCTTCATACTTGAATGTCTTCTTGAAACTTTCTCTTGTATCATATTTCTTTTTCCCGGATACAGTGGCTTTGAATGCAGACTCTACTTTAAGAGTAGATTCACCAAATTCACTTAACTCAAAGGCAGCAATTTTTCCAATCAGCACGTCGCTTGTTATTTTAGTCACTGACCTGAGTTCATCAATAGCATGAGCCTTCGATTTGTAGGAAGGAGGCACAGATCTAAGTATCTTAGCAATAATTTCTTCTTCATTCAAGACGCCACTGACACATCTAATGCTCATCACCAGTTCATTTACTTTTTGAGAGAAAGAGTGGATGTTCTCATCTTCACTCACCTTCATGTCCTCCCATTTTCCTCGTAGACTTTGTAGCTTAGCACTTTTCACTAGTGGATCTCCTTCATACAATAACTCCAGCTTTGCCCAGATCTCATGTGCAGTCTTCAGACCCATCACATTTGAAATTTTTGAATCTGTCAAGGCACTCACCAATGCTTCAATAGCCCTGGTATTTATTTCAGCTTCTTTAATCTCATCAGCAGTAGAGGGACCATTCTAAGGAATAGTGTATGCACTCTTTGTAATCTTCCAAAAGGGTTCACCAATGCACTTCAAATGATATTCCATTCTGAATTTCCACATAGTGTAGTTTGTAACATCGAATCTAGGACTATCCTTCTTGTAAGATGCCATCTCAGATCAACTCAAGTTGTTAAGCTTCTCATTTAGAGGAACTAGCTCTGATACCAATTGTTGGAAAAACAAGAAGATACAACTGAGAGGGGGAGAGAATCAGTTGTCACATAATTTACAACTTTAATCAAACTTATTAACCTTTACTTCCAAATCTGATGATTAACAGTGAAAGCAAGAATTAAGCAACACATCAGAAACACACAACACCAATATTTTTGCGTGGAAAACCTGTTGAGGGAGAAAACCACAGTAGAGGTTAATCCACAATTATACCAGGTTGTTAAAAGTAAAATGAAAAATGAAAAGAGAATACACTTGCATTCAGGCACACTGCCTAGAGCTCATTGCTCAAAGGAAGGCTCAATACTTTGCATAAGATAATCAGATTAAAACAATCTGAGTGGGATGAACTGAGAAAATAGCTTCTACAAAAGCTTGATGACAATTCTGATTAGGCACATAAAATATTCATACACTCTACTCAATCTTCTTTCACACTCTACTCTACTCTAGAATGATTTTATCTTTATTCACAAATGTATTTCACACTTATACATTAAGCACACACCCAAGCCTTTTTTTCATACCAAAAAAAACCTCACTTATATATCCGCTACACAGATTTACATCAACAACTCCGTCGGCCACAAGTAATAGATGAATAAATCTTAATGCACACCAACACAAGTTGGTCACAACATAGAGAGGGCCCAAAACAATATCCTCGAACACACCAAAAAACAAGAAATTAATCCATAAAGATCCTTAACTCACTACCACCATCATGTCGGCCAAGAACATGAAAACCCGAACATACATCAGAAAAATCTCCCATTACGATCACACCAAATAGTGTGAACATGCAACAAAGATAGAACATGATCTAGAATCATCCACGAACATCACAGGAACATACGCAACAACTAGAATTTCCAGAATTCCAACTTCCTATTCCAAGAACAATTGTTACAATACCAGAATGACTGTAGGGACACCAAAACACTTAACTTGCACAGATCTTTATGCGTACCACTGAGACTTTCGGACAAAATACTAGATAGGTTCAGCAATAAACCCATTAATGCGCACCACCTAAACATCATCGTACTAAAATTTACACCATTATGACCTTCTTAGCTTCACTGGCTGCCTACAAACATATTTATTACAATTTTCTCAATCTCCTCGACATATACATCCTTAAGCATCACCAATGCTAATAGTGTTGACATTAATGACAACCACATATCAGCAACACAACCACAACATCCAGCATAAACTACCCTAGTACACCTCATAGAAAAACCATCTGCTACTGTCACACTAAATCCAAGAAAATCCTTCGCCTAAAATCCTCGCTTAGCAACCAGTCCCTCATCAATAAAATTGTGTGTGGGACCACTTTCAACAAGGAAATTCACATGTTTTCCATTAATCACACCCTTCAAGTGGAAGGGATGGTATCTAGGGACTCTTGAAAGGGTGGCAATGATAGGATTGGGTGCATCTAATGCATCACCCACCCCAAGCTCCACATGTGGGGCCTCTTGTACATCCTCACCATCATTGCCCTCTAAATTTGTATCTTGTATATGCTCATCATCCACATTATACACAACCTCAATGAGATGTGTGTTACCTCTCCCAAGGCATCAATGTTTGGGCTCACAAGGCTCCTTACATGTGAAGCACAACTTCTTCCTTCTCAACTCATTACACATCTCCTGATCCATCTTGGGAGGGGGTGGTGTACTCCTGTGTTGTGTCAAAGACCTCTTGAAAGTCTTGGAGGCCTTGGAAAACTTCTTATTATGCAGATAAGAAGTGGGAGGTGGTGAGGTATCAAGGTCTAGGGTAATCTGAATAGCCTCATGTAAAGTTTTAGGCTTAAGAGCCTTGACCAAACCCCATAACTAATCATGTAAACCCTCTATGAAAAGCATCACCACACATCTATCTGGCATCTCAGGTACTATAACAACAATTCGTTGAAACTCATTAATGTAAGTTTCAACATATCCATTTTGTTGTAGAAGTGCTAAATCCCTATAGTACAACTCAACATCCTTACTATCAAATCTGGCAATCAACCACTTAGTGAACTCCCTGTAAGAATGAATAAGTCTATGGTTTTAGGTAACCAAACCATGATGCCACCAATCATAAGCCACACCCTACAAGTGTAGTACTACAAAGTGAGTGGCCTCATCCTTAGGCATTGTCTTAAGTGAAAGGTAGATGTCAATATTGTGCACCCAAGTTAGGGAAGTGATCTTCTCGCTACCATCAAAGGAAGATAAAGTGAGCTTGCTAGTAGCTCAATGGAGGTCACCATTATGTTTTTTTCTAGGTCGTCTATCACCATAGTTCCTCATGCTATCTCTATGTTGTGAACAATATTGATGTAGAGGGAAAGCCTCTCTAACATGCTCTGGGAGACATGCCCACTCATCACTTGTTGCCATAACAACATCTAGAAACTCCGCGTGCCCTCAAGTGGGTCAACTAGTGGTGGCTCATCTCTAGGAGGAAATTGGGGTTGCATGGGCCTATCTGTTGTATGTGTGTGAGTCCTATCACATCGAGGAGAACCAAAGTATTGTCCATCGATGAGGGAACCCTAGTACTCCCATGGCTACTTGTAACTGTAACAGACCAATCTGCCCTATCACGTATGTCATGTCTATCGCGCCTATCCTAGGTTGACCCAAATCCATCTTGTCAAGGGTATTTTGAAGTCTGTCTAAATCTTGTACAATCAATGGTTGTGTATTAACGAGAGTTTTGAATAACTCATGATCAAGATTCTCTTGTGAATTCTATCTCTCCCTCTGATGGGCGCTTCTATTTCCATCATAGGTATCTCCCATAGTTGCACCTTGAATACTAATGTCAACCCCAAATTGTCTATGTCCTCTCTTGCGGGTGTAATATCTGTGTGGTCTAACCTCTCAAGAATGCATAGAACTAAACAAAGTGCCCACAGGTTGGCAAGATCATGGCTCTGATACCACTGAAAGATTCCCAACCCAATTCTGATATGATTTTATGATTTTAGTCTTTTCACAGTCTTTGATCAACGAATACGAAGGGTTTTGTTTTGATTTTAATTTTTGCATTTTTCTGACTTTTTTGTGTTTTGAATTTTATGCATATAACATGGCATATACAATTGTTGAAAATGGAAAATAACTAAAGTATACAATGATTCTATTACTAAATGACTGAAATTACATAGATGTGGGCTAATTGCAACATACCTATTCATCAATAGACCTGGAGATGAAATATTACATGGCTGAAACAAAATTTCAGGTCTAATATAATTCTGAGACAACAAAATTGCACTCTTCCAACTCTAAATATGACTCCACAATTTAGCTCCAAGCACGAGATGATTTATTTTAACTATTGTAAGTGAATTTCCAGCTCCAAAACCCTCAAAAACTCTACTTGGCACCTAGGGCTTGATGCCCAAATGCCCAATGGTGTATTGTCGACTGTAATACTGTTGTAATATGGTAGAAATGTCCTCGAAAGGGGCTGATCTACAACCTGATAAGAATTCATTCCCTTCCAATTGACTTATCTACAATATCCTTCATAAATAAACGATGCCAAACTGATAAGAAAGCTTCTCTATGATGTTTTTTCCTTCTAGAATGATGGGGCTACATCCAACACTCCCTTCTCCCAAGATTTTTCATTCTTGGAAGGCCAAATCTGCATGTAGAAACCCTTCTTGAGCTCTAACCTGCAAGTTGATCTGAAAATATAAGCTCATCATATGTCAAATGGTAGCCTCTAACACCTTTTTATAACTTTTTACTATTCCTCCAAAGAGGTCGACCCTTTTAGGGTTTTCAACTTAGCTCATGAAGACTTTTTAGTAATTTTTATTAAGTTGCTTTACTTGGCCTCCTTCAAGCAAGGTGTATCTTTCCTCCATGCCCCTTTTTAATCATTAAAGTTGTTTTTAAAAGACACAAGTTATGTCTCATAAGCATCATGGCACAAGAGGGGGTGAAATTTTCACTATTCACCTTCTAATTCTCTATTACTATTCACCCTTTCACTATTCAATTAGAACCAACTTTAATATTTCCAAATTAACTTTGTATTCAACCTCTAGACCCCAAACTGAAGGCTCGAAAAGCTCCCAGCAAGGCTCCACAACCCCTGGTTGGGCTCCCTAACCAAACTGCTGACCTATGGGAACCCTAATAGTAGGCCAACCTTTGCCAAGGTCTAAGTTGTCTAAGGAAGGGACATTGCATTTGATCACAAAGATCATTGTTGAAATTGATTATAAAAATCATTATTGAAATTGATCACATAGATCATTGCTAAATCTATGAAGGTTTTGATTGCAAAGATCATTGGGAATGCTTCACTTCCTTTATTGATATATCTATGAAGAATGTCTAACTATGGATAATGATGGACAAAATTAGTCAAGGCTATTCAAAACAAGGGTAAGTTTTTATACTTTCAAGAAGGTATTGGTGTTAATTATTCTTCATTTGTACATGGGTAGCTGATAAACCTATTTTTTATAGGTGATCCCCATCATCTAGTTAAGTTACATATGATAAAATAAAGTTTATGGGGGGTGTTAAAATATAAATTGTATTTAATCACACTATGCCACATTTTTTTTGTACAATCATTCCTTATGCAAGAGACACATCTCTCCATACATTTGATCTATTTAAGGATCTTTAGATCCATTTATTAAATGAATATAATGAGAAGATATCAATTCAATCTCTCCAATTTCAACACATTTAACTTCATTACAATTTAGTTGATCAACCCTTTTTCTATTTTCCAAGAGGTCCTACAAAATCTTTACCTCATCTATCTATATTTCCTCTTTCATTTTATTCTTATCTACAATAATGTACAACATTTGAATTTGAGACATATGTGGTTCCACCATTCTACCAATGTGGCTAGTAGCAATCATTGAGGTCATATACCTTAAGTAAATTTAGATGTTCACTGATTGGTATAGCTAACTGTAGGTTCTTTTGTTCTTTTTTTATCTTCCTCCTTTTTAAATTGGCACCATCACACTCCACTTTGAAATAGTGTTGCTAATATGAAGATAATCATTTTAAATTTATAATTTAATATTTGTGATTTTATGAAAAGGACTTTAATTACAAGAAGCAAAAATTACTTAAAATTTTACATGACAATCAAATATAATATGTTATTACATAACATACATACATAATAGAATAGTCTTAAAGAGCTAATAAGTTTGTCTTTGTTCATAACTTCTCTTAAAAATTAAGTGAACAATGAAAAGAAAACCTTACATAACTTTATTATTACAAGCTTTGAATCCTTCCATAGAGTATAAAATTATATGGATCTATGTATATTAACCTACTTATACAATTAACACTACCACCTTTCACCATTGTTATTTATTGTGCTACCTTCAAATATATATATATATATATATATATATATATATATATATATAATTACCTAGTTGACTATGCAAATCACATAATTAAATGAACATATCATATTTTTGATAGACATAAATTATAGTGCCTCTACCAAGACTAAGAATAGATTACATATGAAAATAAAAATTAGAGGAATGAACTACTATTGAGATCTAAATTTGACAATCAACCCTACCTATCAACCAAAATTTTATGATAGTTATCCATTTAAAAATGCCTCTAAAATACTAAGACATACCCCAATTTAAATAAAATTATATAAAAACTAAATACATATATCAATGTACCTTTATATAAATTTTGACAATCTGTCTACAATCTCTCCTATCATATAAATATGTTATTTATAAAATACTAATTATATTTTATAAAACAACTACTCCGATACAGCCATATAACCATCAAATTTAGGCTTAACGACAACCATTGAAAAGAAAAGTCTACTCTGCACTTGACATGTAAAAGATAACAGGCAATCGCTAGTAAATATGATGTGAGAGACGGGGTACGGGGATTGCCTGTAAATCTGTAGCCTTCTTTAAAGCAAGTCCAAATTCGTCGGTCATGTCCATCTCCTCACGAGGCATTCCATCTGGAAGTACCCACTCAAACGAATGAAGTAAAGAAGCCAAAACAAAATGAATCATACGGTTCGCCAATGGAAGCCCCGGACAAATTCTTCTCCCTGCTCCGAATGGAATTAGCTCAAAATTGTGTCCATTGTATTCTATCTTCCTACTCTCGCCCTCCACAAATCTCTCAGGCATAAATTCCAAAGCATTTTTCCAAATCGAAGGGTCCCTCCCAATACCCCAAACGTTCACCATCACCTCGCTCTCTTTGGGTATCACAAATCCCCCGATCTCAAAGGAGCTTTCGGCTTTGCGGGGCAGCAGCAGAGGACCCGGCGGGTGCAATCGGAATAGTTCTTTCACGGCTGCATGGAGATAAGGCAGATGATCTAAGTCAGATTCTTCTACTCTTCGGTTGCAACCAACGATTTCAACCAGTTCTTGTAGGACTTCGTTTAATTTCTCTGGATTGCGAATGAATTCTGCCATGCCCCATTCTATTGTTGTTGTCGTCGTTTCAGTGCCCGCAATAAATAATTCCTGAAATCAGAGAGCGCAATCAGAGATCTGGGAAATACCAGAGATTCATAAACCTTTAAAGAAAATTGATCTTTTCATTACTCACTGCTATCAAAGCTCGAATATCAACGACAGTGAAATCTTCAGTTCTGGAATCCAGCAGAACATCCAGAAAATCCTTCTCCGAGTCGTTAGGCTCGACGCTTTGGCTGGTGGTGGCGAGCCTTTTCTGTATGAATGCATCGGAAAAGTCATACATGGCCTTCAAATGCCTGGTCATCTCCCGGGACACGCCCTGGGGATCGAGGAATCTGAGAAACGGAAAAAAGTCAACCAAATTGGGTTTTCCGCTGACCTTCGAAATTTCCCCCATAGTAACTTTGAGCCCCGCAGAAGATGGATTGTGCGGATCGAAGACGTTTGTGCTGAAGATCATGTTGCCCAGCAAATTCAGAGACGTGCAGAACACCGTCCGTCCGATATCCACAACCTTTCCCTTGTCCTCGAAAATGAGCCGAATCGTGCGAAACACTTGATCTCTTCTGAGGTGTTGCAGAGCTTCCAGTCTTTTGGGGCTGAAAAGCTCAACAGTTGAAATGCGTCGGAGATTGCGCCAGTAAGGGCCGTATTCACCCCAAATTAGCGAGGACTTGTGATGGGAAAGGGACTTCACTGCTTCACTCACCGGTCGCCCGGCGAGGATGTGGTCGTGTGTTTTGAGGAGGAGCTTGGCCATGGCAGCAGAGGAGACCACGACCGTTGTTTTCATGCCCAGACGGAGAGCCATGAGTGGGCCGTATTGCAGAGAAAAGGCATACAAAGACTCGTGCGGCTTTCTTCCCAACTGAAAGAGATTTCCAACAATAGGCCAACCAGGAGGTCCGGGGGGGTGAGGAAGCCTTCTCCTACTCTGCCTTGTCCAAAGAAAGAAGAATAATAACAGTGAACCAGCGGTAAGGAGCACAAAATTCCAAGAAAGCAGCGGAATGTCCATATTAATTCTAAACAAGGAGATCCTTAGTTCGTTTGGTTTTGCAGTGTACACTATTTTATAGCCAGAATCCTATCGGTGAATATAGCGTCGCAGTTAATTAGGGTATACCTTTGTTTTCCCAAATTTTAATGAAAAATTATTAATTACGAAATTAATCAATAAAATAATCAATAATGGTTAATTTTCTTTTATAATAATTTTATTGTAATGATAAAATTTGCATATTTATCTGAATAGTGTTTATATTACTATTTATAAAATAATGTTACGCATATTTAGAAAAAGTAAATGGAAATAATCACACCTCAAAAGTTCAAATGGGATAGTAGTCTAGAACAAAACATGATAACACAATTACAAAAGGTCACTACAAAACAAAAAAAGGGTCCTAATCATCCAGTTTGTTTTTTAAATTAAGAATTGACAAGTTCTCAAGCACAAGATTACATTGATAACTACAAACTTCTCTTGGAATGGGAAAATGGTCAATCTAAGGGCAAATGACTAAATAGAGATAGGTGCATGGACATGTGTGCTAAGTAGATGGATAGGGTGAATGTATTAGTATGTGTGTGTTTGAGAGAGAGAGAGAGAGATAGAATAGGTTAGAGTTATGTGTATAGGAATATTTATGTTATAGATGGATAAAAGGAAAAGGGAATAAGCCCAACCTTCTACAAGGTCAAACCATTTTCACTTTGTACATGTATCTACATCATATAGTCTTGTATTGTGTCAAAGCATCATAATTCCAACTCTAAAGCAATTAACAAAAAAAACAATAGTCACATCAAGATCATGTAGGTTTATACTCAAGTTAACTAAAACTAATTATTGGACACCTTTTGGTAATGCCATGACCATGCTATAATTTAGATAATTAATATGTAGATTGAAATTTCTATTATTGGAAGATTCATTATTAGTGTTGGTATTTTAAGTGTTTGGAAGTCAAAATGTATAAGTACTTTTACATCAAAACTTTCTACATAAAATATATATGTTATAGCTCATGTAAGTTTCATTTGTTGAGGCTTGAATACATGGGATGCCAATTAAAAATAGATTTTGAGTTACATACAGTGTAGGACAATATCCTTGGTTGATAGAGATTCTTAAACAACATTTAGCTCAATGATCAAAGATAAATTTTGATTAAAATAAGACAATTATTTACCATTTTAATAGTGATAAATATAAGATTACAATTGATTATTTGACTTTTTGAAAAATATATAAATAAAATATCCATTGATATATATCACTTTAAAAAATAAAAACATTTATTAATACTTCACAAATACAAATGCTATACCATTAGTTTATCTATTAAGTGAATGATACACTAACAAAAACTTTAATGTATAAATAATACACTAACTAAACTCTTAATATATAAATATATTTTTTTGGTTGTGTACTTCAAGATTCCCTTCCATTCTATCTTGATGCTAGAAACTAAAATACTAATTTTGTTATATTTTAGTCAACTCATCTCCCGATTTTCAACATTGAAGCGGTGAGACGCCACCATTTAATTATAAAAAAAACAAAAAATTGTCTACCTAATATGATAATGCCATCTATTATGATAGATTTATTTTTCAATTATAAAAAGTATATTGTCATATACACTGCTCCACATTAATAATAATAAATATAATATTACAATTGATTGTTTACCTTTTGAAAAACATATAAATAAAATATTCATCAATAAAATACAAATCCATATATGTATATATATACATTTCACAAATACAAATACTATACCATTAATTTATTTATCAAGTGAATGATACACTAACTAAAATTCTACCATATAAATAATACACTAACTAAAATTACTAGAAACCGAAGTACTAAGTTTATTACATTTTAGTCAACTCAATTCCCGATTTCAATACTGAAGAAATGCTATGCCATCATTTAATTATTAAATAAAACAAAAAATCGTCTAATCTGATATTGCCATTCATTATGATCTTGATAGATTTCATTCTTTAGTAGAAAAACCAGGTGTCTTACACCTTTTTCCATAAAACAAAAAGTAGTCTAATCTGATATTGCCATTCATTATCATTCTTTATTAAAAAAAGCAGGTGTCTTACACCTTTTTCCACATTACTAATAATAAATATTGGAACTGTGACAGGCCATCTGGACCAGGCCATCTCGACCATACCAGAGGTTGGAGATGCTTAACACGCCTATCACGAGTGTTGGTCTACCATGAAAATTCAAGTTGATCTCACCGAATATTATTCATCCCACAGCCAAATCTATGGATGTCATTACATAAAAAGAGCAGACAGAATAGTAACAGTGAACCAGCATTGAGTTTGGAATACTACAGTAACTGTAAATAGGGAAATCCTAATTTTGTGTCCGATTTACTTGCACAAGCAAACTGACATTGTGTCTGATTTATTGATATAATAGGTAAGATAACAGGCAATACATGTCGGGGATCGCTAGTAAATATGATGTGGGAGACGGGGTACAGGGATTGCCAGTAAATCTGTAGCCTTCTTTAAAGCAAGCCCAAACTCGTCGGTCATGTCCATCTCTTCACAACTCATCTCATCCGGAAGTAACCATTCAAAGGAATGAAGTAAAGAAGCCAAAACGAAATGAATCATACGGCTCGCCAATGGAAGCCCCGGACAAATTCTTCTCCCTGCTCCGAATGGAATTAACTCAAAGTCTTGTCCACTGTATTTTATCTTCCTTCTCTCGCCCTCCAGAAATCTCTCGGGCATAAATTCCAAGGGATTGTTCCAAATCGAAGGGTCCCTCCCAATACCCCAAACGTTCACCATCACCTCACTCTCTTTGGGTATCACAAATCCCCCTATCTCGAAAGAGCTTCCGGCTTTGCGGGGTAGCAGTAGAGGACTAGGCGGGTGCAAGCGGAATATTTCTTTCACGGCTGCGTGGAGATAAGGCAGATGATCTAAGTCAGATTCTTCCACTCTTCGGTTGCAACCAACGACTTCATCCAGTTCTTGTCGGACCTTGTTTAATTTCTGTGGATTGCGAATGAATTCGGCCATGGCCCATTCTATTGTCGTGGTCGTCGTTTCCGTACCTGCAAGAAATAACTCCTGAAACCATAGCACAATTAGAGGTCTGGAAAATATCAGAGATTTATAAACCTTTATTTTTTTCTTATCTTTTCAGTACTCACAGCTATCAGGGCTCGAATACTAGCGAAAGTGAAATCTTCAGTTCTGGAATCTATCAGAACATCCAGAAAATCCTTCTCAGAGTCGTTACGCTCAACGCTTTGGCTGGTGGTGGCAAGCCTTTTCTGTATGAATGTATCGGAAAAGTCATACATGGCCTGCAAATGCTTTGCCGTCTCCCGAGACACACCCTGCGGGTCGAGGAGCTGGAGAAACGGGAAAAAGTCGACCAAATTGGCTATTCCACCGAGCTTCATTATTTCCCACACGGTATCTTTGAGCTTCGCAGAAGCTGGATTGTGCGGATCGAAGACGCTTGTGCTGAAGATCATGTTGCCTAACAAATTCAGAGACGTGCAGAATACAGTCCGACCGATATCGACAACCTTTCCCTTGTCCTCGAAAATGAGTCGAGTCGTGCGAAATACTTGATCTCTTCTGAGATGTTGCAGAGCTTCGAGTCTTTTGGGGCTGAAAAGCTCAACAGTTGAAATGCGTCGGAGATGGCGCCAGTAAGGGCCGTATTCACTCCAAGCTAGCGAGAACTTATGATGGGAAAGGCACCTGACTGCTTCGATTACCGGCCGCCCGGCGAGGAGGTGGTCGTGTGTTTTGAGGAGGAGCTTGGCCATGGCAGCAGAGGAGACCACGACCGTTGTTTTCATGCCCAAACGGAGAGCCATGAGTGGGCCGTATTGCAGAGAGAGGGCATACAAAGACTCGTGCGGCCTTCTTCCCAGCTGAAAGAGGTTTCCCACAATAGGCCAACCAGGAGGTCCGGGGGGAAGAGGAAGCCTATTTCTACTCTGCCTCCTCCATAGAAAGAAGAATAATAACAATGAACCAGTCGTAAGGAGCACAGAAATCCAAGAAAGCCATGCAATTTCCATATTAACTGTAAATATCCTTAGGTCGTTTGGTATATTATCATGTTAGAAATTTGTATATTTATTTCAATTTTTATTAGTTTATGTCAAATTAGGAATATTTATGCATCCATCGCATTCAAGGTAGGTATTAGAATTAGGAAGATCTAGAAGATAGAAAACAAACATAAAATGTTGTAAAAACTCATTAATAGATTGAATGAAAAGAGCTATCTAAATAGGAAATAACAAGAGATCAAGATCCACAAGATGTGGAAATCAAGATCAAGATTCATATGAAGTGGATAGAAGTGAGGTGTGAACTCAACTAACATGACACCTAACTAGGCTTAAGTAAGCCAGGTGTACAGCTAAGTGTACACCAACACCCCCCTTAAGTATAGTTTAGGTGGGAATTAAAAAGAAGGGTCGTGGTTACAAGGCCATTTTAAGTACCCATGCACAATGCAAAACTCTTAGAAACAAAGAAACAAGAAATCTCCATTCTAAGCAGGCTACATGGATATGTGGCTTTGAGTGAAGAAATTGTGTCTATCTCAAGCCTATCTCGGATGCAGTGCCTTGAAATGGATGATTCATGGCCAAGGGAGAGGATTTGCTTGTCGCCCTGCTTCTGGTAAACTCATGGCCTTTCAATCACAGATCGCAGCCTATTGCGACCTACGAAAACAAATTCACTGTCTCCCAAGCTAAATCGTAGCCCGCAAGGGTTTTAACACATCTTTAATGACAAATTCACAACAGAGGAATTTGGCAGATGCCTCACAGCTCAATCATAGCCCTTCAACGCAAATTCTTCAAAATGTAATAGGAGTGGGGTCAATTTTAGCTAACAACAATAAAATTGTTCAACTATTGGTTTGCAACAATCTCCAACTCAAGCTCTGATACCATATTAGAACTAGGAAGATCTAGAAGATTAAAAACAAGCACAAAATATTGTAAAACCCCATTAATAGATTGAATGAAAAGAGCTATCTAAATAGGAAATAACAAGAGATCAAGATCCACAAGATGTGGAAATCAAAATCAAGATCCACATGAAGTGGATAGAAGTGAGGTGTGAATTCAACTAACATGACACCTAACTAGGACACATAATTAGGCTTAAGTAAGCCAAGTGTAAAGCTAAGTGTAAACCAATAGTAGGAATACTTATGCATCCATTGCATGCATTCAATTTCTTTCACCAAATTAGTCAATCATCACATAGATTTAGAAAAACTTAGCAAAAATTCTATAGTCTGTATTTAATTTTCTATTTGAAGTAATTGTAAATATTTTATTTATCGTTTTTATTAGTTCATATTGATAATAGGCAAAAATTCAAAAAAAAATTAAAATTATATCTATATTTACTTAGCTCATTGAATCAAATGCCAACTATATTAATTGATTGAAAGTCATAAGTACAATTGTATATGTCATACATTTTGACATTATTGTGTATTTTTTATTGGTTGTGTGTGCACTTAAAAATGGTTTGAGCACGAAATCTTAATTCCTCTACTTATAAATAAATTGCAAAAATTATTTATATAGTTCACTTCTAAATATTCTTCTTACCTAAAATCATTTTTTTCTTAAATTAATTAAATGCATATAAATAAACAAATTTGTCATTTAATTAGTTTTCAGCCTCTAAAATTGGTTAAATGCACGAATAAACTAATTTGTCATTTTTGCTAATTTCTCCTCTCCATTTAAATTGAATTTTTAATTCAATTTGGCACATTTCTACATATTCTTCTAACTACCTACCACCTCACCATGTGTCACATGAAATTGAATTTTCTAAATTATAAAATGTGGATTTTCCATTAACAAACCTATAACAACTTTGAAACCTCCTGGACACATGGCTTCTTCTTCCCTCTGATTCCCTTCAACACTTGGCAAATTGCTCTCTTGCAGGGAACCACCTCCATGATTCTCTCCAACTTCTTCGTGATCAAATGTTGATGTCGTAGGATCACAACATCGACCGTTCATCGCTACCACATCATTCTCAACTTGGAAAACTCTATAAATAGAACACATTTCTACATGTCTTCATAACAAGTAGAATTTGACAAGTTTATGCTACAAAAATATCATTGTAGTTTGAAAGCAGTTGAAGAGCATTGTGGTTGCATTTTGGTGTTTTTAGTTTGTTTTAGCATTTTTATGGCATTTCAATTCTAGTACTTAGTTTCTTGCATCTTTTATACAACATTATCTTTAGCTTTGCATCATTATTTTAGCATCATATCAAAAGCAATCTCTCATCATAGATTCATTCAGAAAATTACTTTCAAAAACAAAAAAATATAAGCATGTAGGCATTATAGTTTGCATTGAGAAGTAGTTGCTCATTTCTTCGATTGTCATTCCATAAATTCATGTGCAACAAAATATTCTGAGAGCATGAGTTGAGGAATCATCGAGAATAGAGGACAATGAGATGAGTTCAAATGCAAGGTTGTAATAATTAGTTTTATCACTTTCCCTTCATTAGATGTAATACATTTCATTGCTTGTGTGTTGTTTAGTTATGATTATTACTCGCATTGACGCATTTAAATCACACACAGGTTGACTTTAGAAGCAACCATCACAAAAAGTGCAGATCAAGGGGCTCTACAACAATAGGATGTCCTTGCAATAGGATGTCCCTGTGATAGCCAAAGTGTCATCAAGGGAGTAATTTCTCCCCCTAATAAGATCCTTTATTAAGCCTTGGTTGATTTATTATTCATTGCATTGCTTTGTATGTGTTATTTCATGTGTGTGGATCATATTTTGGACATTATTAGTTTGTGTGGAATAAGCAGTGAATGTCGAGAAACCCTTGGATGGTCGTAGCCCCATCAATTTAATCATTAATACTTGCTTCCATTTGCTTCCCCTGGGGTCTTTCATATCCAGAGGCCATTGATGGAAGATCATTCTCTGATCTCGAGTAAACCCCCAGATGACTAGCTGGTGATGCAGGAAAGGCGGCTAAAAATGTCATGAAATCTTTCAAAGAGATTGTAATGGAAAACGAAAGGGGTTTGATTCTTGCAATGACCAAATTCATCGAAGTCGAAGATGGAAACTTGGAGTGTGACCAATTTGTGTGCAGAGGGAACTCGGTAAGTTCCCTACTGCTAACCCTAGGGAAAATTTCTTTATTCTTAATGAGGATATGGGTAATGTGTTAGACAATGAGGAAAAAGGTTAAAAAAATTTGCTATATTCTTTGTGGCCCTAAACTATAACAAAATCCAATCTCGTAAGTTCTTAGATGACTAAATGGAAAATGTTTGGAACAAAAGACTAGGGATTCACAATTCTTTTTACAGATTAATTCAAAAAGAGTTATCTTTAATATTCTTTAAATGTAGTGAAATGCAAAGAAAGACAAAAAAAAAAGATTTTTGGATGGGTGAAATGCAATGTCGACTTTAGGGCCATTTCCTGGTCCCCAAACATGATATGTGAGGAAATCCTCACTCTCTCTTACCCGAGATGGTTTATTTTAAAAAGCGTCTCGCTCATGTTATGGGTGGTGATCCCCTGTTACTCTCAAAATACAAGAGGGCCTTAGGAGTGGAGGAAACTAGGAACACCCTCCTCCATATGGACGCTCGCATCCTACTTTCTATTGCACCTAGGATAGAAATTCTAGTGGAAATAGAGTTAGAAACTAATAATGCAATTGTGAATTACAAAATTGAAATTTTGGGTGGTGATAATGTGTGCTTTTTATGCAAAAAAGAAGGGCACAAAAGGAAAAAATACCCTATATTAAAAAACAAGGGTTTCTTAGGTATGAAACGTAAAGAAGACCCTAACCCTAAAATTTTTAGTTTCCATATCTTTGAAGGAGGGGGGGAACCCTGGACTCTGAGAAGGTGGACAAACCTATCCCCAAGTGTATCAGTCCATGGTGCCATTCCCTCAACCGAGGAGAAACCAAGCAATGACACTTTGACTTCTTCGTAGGCTTCGTCAGCTGAAGATAATCTAGAATTAATTATTTTAGTAGAGGAGAATGCATTGCTTGTTGGGAGTTTTTCCCTACATGGGGAAATAAGTACTAGTTCCTTATGTTTGGGAGAGGATGGTAGTTTTGAGGCAAATCCTAAAGAGGCTTCCCCAGTATGTGGGTGCTGGCAAGAAGTTGAATCCAGTTTTTGGCCAAAAAGTGGAAGTGTTTTCCTTGATTTTCAAAATTTGACACATTTGACCTTAAAATTTGAAGCACTTAGAGATGGAATCTTCAAAAAATTCACTAATCATAAAATGTGGTACTCAGAACTTCTAGTTTCCAAATATGTAATTTATTTCAATACCCAGATTGTACAAATTGAGTTTCAATAGGCGTTTCTAAAAACCACTATTTAAAAGTCATTGTTTTTTTACCATACCATGCACGTGTACGACATCCATATTTTGACCTTTAAATTATCGTATTTTTCTAAATCCTTTTGGGAAAATATTTGTGACTCACTAAAGCTTATTCTCAATATATTTTTGTAATTTTTTATTAATTTTTTTTTTTTTGTTAAATTTTTATCGCACATATTTGTCGTTTTGAAAAATTGTCGTGTACGACGGGCATAAGATGACCTAAACTTATCATTTTTTGATTTTTTTTAAATTGAAAAGAATCATCTGAAGTTTGTTCTCATGCGATCCATTTGTCAAAATTTTATGTTGATCAAAAGTTATTAAAATAATAAAAACCCTGATATTTGAAATTTATGGAACAGTTTTATCAAAAATTAATTGAAAAATAGAAAAAATAATCCAATTATAAAAAATATTACATATTTGGAATCTGCATTGTCTCATCTAAAATAGGTTTTAATTTTGTCAAAAAAATTTGCAAAAAAAGTCATCAGCCATATGTCCAAACTCGGTATTTTTCTTTGACATTGTTAGACCTTCAACTTGTAGTTGGGCATGTGCAGGATCATGATGGGCCAAAAAGTGGCAATAGGAAAAGTAGCATTTTTCACTCACCAAAAATCGCGGAAATCCCGAGTTGACTTTCTTTTGGGTTGGGTGTCAGTACATTGCTCCATAGCAATGCCCAAGCCTAATTTTTACAAATTGGATATCTGTTTTGAATCAGATATCCGATTTTTAAAAGTATAAAAAATCGAGGTTGGGCAATATTTGAAAACATTTAAAAACGTATTGTGGCAGTAAAATTTTGGTGCCGCAAAATGGATATCCGATTTGTGGCACACATAAACCCAAGAGTAATTAGGATGTGTATGGTGGACAAGAGATAGAGAGAGAGAGACAGAGAGGGAAAGGAAAAGGGAGAGAGAGATAGAGAGAAGAAGGAAGGGGAAGGGAGATGGGAAGAGGGGAAGAAGGAGAGAGAGAGAGAGAGAGAATTAGGAGGGGGAAGGGAGAGGGGAAGAGGGGAAGAAGGGGAGGAAGAAGGGGGGGAAGAAGGGGGGAAGGGAGAGAGAGGGAAATATAAAGGGAAAGTGAGAGAGAGAGAGAATTAGGAGAGGGAGGGAGAGGGGAAGAGGGGAAGAAGGAGAGAGATAGAGATAGAGAAAGAGACGGAGAGGGGAAAAGAGTGAGAGAGGGAAAGACCAAAGATGGAGAGAGAGTTGGAGAGACAGAGGGGGAGAGACAGAGAGAGGAGAGAGGGAGAGACCTAAGAGGGAGGGAGAGAGAGGGGGGGAAGGGAGAGAGTAAGGGGAGAGAGAGAGATAATTAGGAGGGGGAAGGGAGAGGGGAAAGAGAGAGAGAGAATTTGGAGGCAGAAGGGAGAGGGGAAGGAGGGGAGAGAGAGAATTTGGAGGCAAGAGGGAGAGGGGAAGGAGGGGAAAGAGAATTAGGATGGGAAGGGAGAGGGGAGGAGGGGAAGAAGAGAGAGAGAGGGGAAGGGGAGAAGGAGAGAG
>CM021109.1:82489362-82502727 GCA_007115665.2 Sequoiadendron giganteum
TAGGAGGGGGAAGGAAGAGGGGAAGAGGGGAAGAAGGGCAAAAAGAGGGAGAGAGGGAGAGTTGGAAAGAGAGAGGGAAAGGGATAGAGAGAGAGAAAGAAAGAGGGAGGGAAGGGAGAGAGGAAGGGCAGAAGGGGTGAGACAAAGAGACAGAGAGAGACATAGAATTTGGAGGTAGAAGGGAGAGGGGAAGGAGGGGAGAGATAATCAGGAGGGGGAAGGGAGAGGGGAGAGAGAGAGAGAGAGAGAGAGAGATGGGGGAAGAGGGGAAGAAGGGTCTGAGAGAGGGAGAGAGAATTAGGGGGGGAAGGGAGAGGGGAAGAGGTGAAGAGGAGAGAGAGAGAAGGAGAGAGAGAGGGAGGGAGAGAGAGGGGGAAAGAGAGAATATTTAAATATTTAATATATTAGTAATATTAATTAGTTATATAATATTTTATATATTAACTTAATATATATATATATATATATATATATAAATATTTATACATTAACTAGAATATATAAATAATATTTAAATATTATACATAATTCTGTAAGAGATTATCATAAATTATAAATTATATATTGAATTATAAACTATATTGTATATTCTCAACTAGATATATTAAAATAAACTATAAATTATTTATTGCAATTTTTTATATCATATTTTAAAAAACTATATTATATTTTTTAAAATTTTATATAAAAAGTAGGATATCCGATATGTCTGACACAAAATTTACTACCTAGGGATTAGGCTCGGGTTTGCTTTAGAATTTGGCTAGGACATGCCAATCCTAAGAAGTCAACACAAAAAACGTGTTTAACAGCTTACCTTACTTTTCTAGACTTCGCTCATGTGGCTGATGACATTTTTTTTACCCTAAATTGATGAAACGAAAAGGGTTTTCAAAGGAGATTCTCAGCTTTCTAATAATATAAATTATTCTTTATTTTGAATTTAATAAATAATTATTATTCATTTTCTATTTGAATTACGACTAAAGTCTTGATTGATAGTTTGATTGAAAAATATCTATATCTTTCGAGCCGTAACACATTTTTTGAATCCAAAACATGCATCACATTCTATGTTTCGCATACTATAGGATTGAAAAAAAATGAATTTCATGAAGTTTTGACCAAGTTAAGGTGGTCAGACATACGAGTTTTTATATTTTTAAAAAGTTGTAATAAAAAATTCATAATTAATTATTTACTTGGAAAAAAAATACAAAAAATATGCATCACATTGGGACATGAGTCCTCTACTTATATCTAAAATATTATCATTTTATTGTGGTTAGGGTGGTCAGACAGACACCTACTTCTTATTTTTTCCCTGAAATTTAAGTACTATTGCATTGAAATTTCAAATTTTCCCCAAATATATATATTTTTTTTAAATATATATCTAATAGTTTAGAAACTACATTCAATTTGCTATAGATTCTATTCTTACATATTTTTAAAATAATATAGATAACTTATTCAAATTTTTACGTCAAGTTGCCTAACTCTGATTTTTCTGAATTTTCATTGCCACTTAAGGACCTGTTTTTTCCATGATAATCTTGCACATACCCAAGTCAAACTAGGTTGAAGGCCTAGGTTCAAATTCTCAATGCTTTTCTCGAACCAAAATACAAGGCATAAACCCAACCACAAAGCAAATCCAATTTCAAATTTTAGGAAACGGGATCCTGCTTTGTAAAGTAGGATCTCGTTTCCCAATTTTAAATGTCATGACTATTGATAGGGAAATGGGATCTCGTTCCTTTGTCAACAGTCCCACATTTAATATTGGGAACGAGATCTCGATTATAAAACAGGATCCCATTTTTTTAACCGCTTTATTTAAATTTACTATCTAAATTTATTGTGAAGTCTACAACTTCACATGTACGATCAAGAGCAGTAAAATTGGGCTATTTTTCATCAAGTATTGTCTTTATAGGTGGTGACTTGCATTTTTGATTAATTTTTTCAAAGGAGGTATCATGTAAACCATTTTTGAAGTGGAATTATGTTAGTTTTGTACTTGTTTGGAGGAACAAAAGGTCTTCAACTTGCAATATTGATTGATTTTTTCAATGGAGGCATGAAAAAAATAGTTTTTAAAGTGGAATTGTGCTAGTTTTCTACTTGTTTTGAGGAACACAAGAGGAATAATTATGTCCTTATAGGTCTTCAACTTCCAATTTGGATTGAATTTTTTGAAGAATTTCACTATTGAAATTCATTTGTGCTTGAGAATTTTATAATAATGGGAGATAAAGCTCGTAATAAGAGGAGGAAGACATTGACTCTTGAAGAAATTGAAGCAAAAAAAGAGGAGAGACAAAGAGAAAGAGAAATAAGAATGAGAATTAAATCAATGAATTATTGGGGAGCATCCAATTCCACAACTATTGAAGATGAAAACATTAAGGAGACCACGGTTGTAGATGAAGCTAATTTGCAAGAAGTCAATTTGGAGAAGAATATAATTATACAAGCAAGTCCTACTATGTCTTCAAATCCCTCTTTCAATGCTATGGAGAATGTTTCAATATGCACAAATCCAAGTACGTCTTCAAATCCACATGTTAGTGAAATGGTAAATTCATATATAGAAGTTATACAAGATGTTGGAGTTAACGATGTTGACGTTGATAATATTCAAAGAGATGAAACATTTATAGAATTTGTTGAAAATGAGAATGAGAATGATCCTTTTGTTGAAAATGAAAATGAGAATGATCCTTTTGTTGAAAATGAAAACAAAAACCATTTTGTTGATGTTAATGAAAATGAAAAACCATTTTGTTGATGAAAATTTAAATCATTTTGAAGTTGAAAATGAAAATGAAAATGAAGATGAAGATCAAAATCTAGAATGTGATGTTGAATTTAATGAAAATATATTTTTTTAAATTGAAAGTGGTGTTTTCAATAATCTTCCTGGTCAAATTTCTCAGAGATAAATAAGAACACATGCGAATAAAATATACAACAAATTCTTTTATCATAAAAAAATTGCAATTCAATGTTAACTAATGATGCAATTGATGAAAATGCAAAAAATGAGGAAAATAATGAAAAGGTTAGGATTTTTTGTTAAACCAAACAGAAAACATTAATCATTGTTATGTCTACTATTGCTAGTGTCATTCAATCTATTGGGAAAAATAGTCGATCTAAAGATAAAAATGCAACAAGAAGAGATATAACAACTGTTATAGTTAATAAAGAAACTTTGAATAAAAGAATGGTAAGAAATATTAGTGAAGTTTTAAAAATACATCCTAAAACATTGCTAAGAGTGGCAAAAAGAAGAGAAAGTATAGAAAATGATCTTATCAACCAATGTTGGAGTTTCAGTGGTCGACTCCCGAGGTCTAATATGAAATTGAATGTTGAAATTAAATCTTTGATCGAAAAATATTGGCATGATAATAATAGGGTTTCATCTAATGCTAGAGATGTTTTAAAATTAAGGGTGGGGTCCAAAGTTTGCAATCCTCACCCAAAACACCTATTAGATACAACACAAACTGAATTTTATAGAAAATTTTATGGTAATTTAGTGTTACCCGGTAATTAATTAAATAAGTCAAAGGTCTTTTGAAAAATGTAAACCGTGGTATGTAAAAATTAATAAGCAACGAATATCTTGTGTTTGTAAAACACATTTTCAATTTCATTATTTTTTATGATGTTTTTCGATATATACATTGTACCTTGCATACTAACATGATTAAATAGGAATGTAGTAATAATATGCCATGTGAAGCAATAAGGGAGTTTATTTCAGGTTTGTTTTGTGAAAGATCTAATGGTAAAAATTTTTATTTAAGTTCTTGTATTTCTGGACAATGCATTGAGGGTGGAAATTTTTCATTCTTAAGAATTTGTATGCATGAAAGTGTTGATAATGATTTTGGACAACAATTAGTAGATATTAAAATATTTAAGAATGTTCACTATTCCTTAAAAGATGGAAAAATAGGAAAGCGTTGTGATTTAGTTACATTAAAATTTAGTGTGCATGCATTCATGAGTGAATTTAAGAATAAGATTGTACCAAAATATTTCATGCACTCTCAACGTGCTTGATGGCTTGATGGCCAATTTCACGCATGTAGAAACATATTTCCAATTGGTACTATACTTTCAATAGTTGATTTTGTGGAAAATTATACTCTAGCTCCGCAAGAGGAAATTCAATCACAGTATTATAATTTAGTGCAAGTAGCTATGTTTGTCCATATTGTTTATAGACATGCAGATGATAGCACTGAGTATGATAGAATTTTTTTGAGGGAGTATCATTTTTATTTGAGTGACAACCGATTACACTCATCAAAGTTTCTTCAATACTATTTCAATATATTTTACAGAAATTTAAAAGAAAGAGGAATCCATATGAAAGAACACCTCATATGGTCAGATAATTGTATGGGGCGGTTCAAGAATGCTCGAATGTTCTATTGGTTAAGTATGGTTTACAAGGAACTTAATTTCCAACATATATGGAGTTTTTTTGAAGCTAGGGATGGTAAAAGAGAACATGGTGGACTTGGTGCGTGTGTCAAAAGAATTCTTGCTAGAGAACAATTAAAATTCGAAGATACAGTAAAATTTAAAGATGCACATGGGATTGTGGATTGGTGTAATACAGCATTATCTACACCTGGTTTGAGTGAGTACTCGACAACTCATCGATTCTTTTGGTTGGTTGAAGAAGAGAACATTGTACCTAGAGTTGACTGTGAGACAATCAATGGATCTACTAAATGGCATTCATTGAGGAGTTCGACAACAAGTACATGGACTATCTGGACAAGGGAGCTTGCATGTTTTTTCCAGTTTTGTCTCTCAAGAGATTGGGAAGCATGTGAAAATATAGAATGGGTTGAACAGTGGGAGAAAATATCGTTGACACCTGCATAAGCACATGATCAATATGAAAGAACTATTGAAGAAAATGATCAAGTGTTTGCATCTAAAGACTATGATTGTTTCAAACCTTGTACAAGAAGGTAATTTAATTCAATTTATTTTATTTTATTTCACTTTATTAAGTTATTTTGTAATACTAAATTATTTATATGGATATGCTCAAGTTATTAAATCATTTTTTGTTTGCAGAACATGTGTATGTTGTCGTTGCACCTGGGGGGAATGAGGAGCAAACAAAATATTGGTTAGCTCATTGTGTCGAGACTAAATATAAGTTAATATCACCTCAAGAAGATGATGATGGCTATCATTATCCAACAGGTACGATGATTCCCTTAAGACATCCCTTTAAGAAAATTTTGATAACAAGTTTTTGATCCCCTTATGCAACTTTTTAGAACAAGTCTTTGATCCCATTAAGAAAATTTTGAGAGCTTATTTGATGATGGTTTTCATGTTTTCTAATAGGATTGGTTGTGGTTTTTGGCACTTGGCTATGAAAATACCTGGCAAGGAAGAAGGGTCTACCTGTATTCAAAGATTATGAAACGCATAAAAATATTATACATTATTCACATTTGGTGGTGGAAACAAATATAAAACTAGATCAGTATCATGAAAGATCTGCAAATAAAGTGCTATGGAAAATTTCTATGGAAGAGCATGAGACAATCATAGATGCATTGCAAAAAAGAGAGGATGCAGATGGTTCAATGGAATAAGTAAATACAAGTAAATATAGTTTTAGTTTTATATTATCTTTTTAAATAGATTAAATACATGTTACGATATTGGTAAAGTTTGTTATTAGTTGAAATTGATTTAAATTGTCCTTTTATATATCTTTGAGCCATAATCACAAAAAGGATCTAGTCCATGCAGATTCAACCTAGACAACTTGGAATACTTGGTAAAAATAGGTAATTATTAGTTAAAATATATTTAAATACATGTTTCGATTAAATATTGATATTTCTTGTACATTAATATTTAAAATTGATTTATTATCATTTTTTGTATCCTTAAGCCATCATTGCATTAATCTCATACTTTGAAACAAAAAGGAGAGGATGGTTGGATTCAACCTACACACATGTGTGGAATACTTTTAAATGCAGGTACTTGAGTTGTGTACATATAGATAGTTTTATATAAATTAAAATATGTATGTTTTGATGATTTCATTGATATTGCATGTACCTTATTGACATCAAGTGGTGTGAAGACCTACTACATTCTAGGCACGAGTTTGAGATGTTCTTGAGATGGCATATCCAAATTTTGTAAACATCATTTTGAGATGACAAATATGTACATACATACTTACAAAATTAAACATTTTGTACAAATTACAAATACATGTACATACACAATTATGTACTCTATGTACTTCTATGTATCAAAATCGATATTCTATATATTTTGTTTGTTAAATATGCATGTTTTCCTACTTTGAAACTTTGTATTTGATTGTGTAATCAATAAATATCATGCATACATTATTTTTAAATCAATTATATCCTTAAGACATCCCCTTAACACGTAATATGACCCCTTAAGACATCCCCTTATGACATTGTATTATGACCCCTTAGACATCCCCTTAAGACGTCGTATTAGGACCCCTTAAGACATCCCCTTAAGACAACCTATAATTAGTGTTGGATGCTATTATTTGTTTTGATAACTTATAAATTAGTATTCAATGCCATTATTTGCTTTGATAGCTTATAAATTAGTATTATATGCCATTATTTGTTTTGACAACTTATAAATTAGTATTGGATGCTAATATTTATTTTGACAACTTATAAAATAGTATTGGATGCCATTATTTGTTTTAACAACTTATAAATTAGTGTTGGATGCTATTATTTATAGAATTTATTAATGCTTTTGTTCTCTAATCTTGTATGGTATTGTTTATTTCTTAAAATTTTATCCTTTCTGGTATATAAATAGATTGCTTTTGTTTGTAAATTATGATTTATTGACTAATTATTGATTGACGTGAATTGAATAAGTCCATTGACTAATTATTGCTAATTATTGAATGTACATATCATGTATGAGATCACTAAATTTGTAAAGTATAAATATTAAAATGTCCTATTAATTTCAACTTTAATTTCATATGTATATTTAATTTCACATTAATGTCCTATATTAATGTCTTCACTAAAATGCATAACTGTATATGTGTAAATTAAAATTTCAAACAATAATAAAGTCCATAATTTATGTAAATATATTAAGTGCATGAAACCAGTATATTAAGCACATGAAATAAAGTCTATCAGAGTACAACCCATGAACTAAAATTCAACTAAGTACTTAAGCCATGAAATATAAAGTCCAATAGAGTACATGACAAACCAAAAATAATAAACAAATATAACCCATAAAATCATGTTTCCAGGTCATGTATCATCTCTCTAATCAAGAGACCTCTTCACGCCATGTGGACTATGCAGATGACCTGAAACACTTTGTACAAGAGAAAGATGAAATCATATGTAAGACAATGAAAAATTATTTAATGACTATTTAATTTATAATTCATCATAAAATTAAATGACCATCATATATGGGTCTGGATGCTCTGATGCACCTAAAGCAACCTCTAAATTGTCTGAATCAATCTACATAAACAAGATAAATAAAGTTGAAATTAGATGTACAAATCTATAATTAAAAATGATTTAATTGAAATTAATTTATAATTTATCATATTTTAATTGTATTGTATTATGAGGTTTTGCACCCTCTTCTCTAGGACCTGTTTGTACATGCTCAACTACAAGATGTGTCTCATGCTATTAAAAAAAAAGAATTTAAAGCATGTTTTAGCTCATATTATATATATATATTCAATTTGAAATTTAAAATTAAAGTTATATTCAGAATATATAATTTATAATTGACTTTAAATATAATAAAAAAATTAAATTACCATTTGATCTGGAGCCTGCTCTGCATGTCCTACTGGAGGTGTAACTATGTCTGGGTCAAGGCTGAAAGTTGCACTAACAAAGTCCTGCAAGATCAAAATTAAAGCATGTATACTTGAATTAGGTTAATATATATATATATATATATATATATATATGATTCAAGTTTGCACATTTTGTGTAGAATTTTTTTTAAACAACCTAAAAATCAGAGGCCTCACAAGTAGCCGCAACATCTTATGTTTTCCTGAAGCCCATTCTCATTGTGGTATCAACCTAGACATACATGTGTACATTTAATGCTTATAATATTTACTTGAGTGTACATGCACATTTCATATATAGTGAATTCAAAATTCATAATTGTAACTATACTAATGTAAGCTAAACAATTTACAATATAAATGTACCTACCCTTGATCTATGATGCTCGATAGTAGAGGAGTTCTCAACAACCCCTCAGGTGGAATCGATGTGGAAGCTGATTGACTCACCTAAACCAACATAAATATTTCAAACATATATGTGATTCAATTATAAATTTAAAACTCAAGTTAAAAATTATTTCATATATAATTTAAAAAATTGAAATCAAAATACCCCATAGGGGTTGTCGAGTAGGACTGGTGTCGATGTATGTACTTGTGGAATAGATGATTTCCCCATCATTAGTGTCATATGTACACCAAACAGTTTGATTGTTAAAATGTATTGCAAGCTTTTATTTGATATATGTGTGATCCTAATAAAATGCTACTCCTAATATGAAATGCTAGATAAAAACTAATAATGCAAATAAAAGAAGTAACAAGATAAAAGGGCACCTCAATAAGATTAGCCTAAGAAAATGGACAATATGAAAGTAAGATGAAACAAATGGAATGCTTCTTATACCTTCATGTTGTTGCTTCCTTGGTTGGCCCTTGATTTTTGAAGTCTTGTGTGCTCCTTGGATGAAAATGAAGTTGAATGGATGCAAGGTGAATTGATGCAATATGGATTGACGATGTAAGTGTTATGATGGATGAGAGCTTGAATGGAAATTTTGCAAGAGTTTTGTTGCAAAAGACTTGATTCTTAAAATGGAAAAAATGAGGGGTTATTTATAGGATAATTTGAATTATCTAGAGAATTCAACGGTTGGGATTGATCCAACAAAGATCAAGATGAAGGGCTATGGTGAGTTGAGGACTCACAAGCCTTCACATCTTGACATGTGGAAGGTGAGATGTCCTAGGGTGGAGTGATGTGGAAATGAAGTGGAAGGGTAGTACATGAGGTGGATCCTGGGGGATGAGAAGATTCTTTGGAGAAATAAAAGTGAATTAAAAATTCACAATGATTGGAAGAATCTAGTGGATAATAGAGGGTCTCCAAAAAGTTGGAGATTTATCACATGTGGGTGATGTGACAAGTCTAAGGTTCTAGAAGCCCTTGGCACATGTGAAGTGACAAGTCAAGGCTTCTAGAATCTTGCATGGGGGATGGGGAAGACCTTGGAAAGATAAAAGTGAATTAAAATATTCACATGGGGAAGAGAGGAACCTTGGGCAAATAAATGTGAATTAAAAATTCACATGGGGAAGAGAGTCCAGGCTAAAAATGGTAAGTGGGAAGGTTGACCAGAAAAGGTAAGCCAAATGTGGCTAATGATTCTGATTAAGGTTGTGCAAACACAAGATTAGGATAATTAATGAGAGATTAGAGACAAGTGGGAGATTATGGAGGATGTGACACTTAATCTTGATTAAGTGGTGCACATCCTAATCATAGATTAATTAATTTAATCTGGATTAAAAGAGGGTTATGGAGAATGTGACAAGGAGAGAGAAAAGAGGAATTAAAAATTGGTTTTAATCCAAATAGGTTAAATGGCTAAATTAAATAATTTTTCATGTTTATTTAATTTAGAGAAGACAAGGGGGTAAGGTAAAGTATTTAATTTATTTAATTAGATACTTTAAGAACCTTAGGCAGAAAATTCAATAATGATTAAATAAATTATTTAATCACTATTAATGAAATAGATGAATAGAATAGATGATTTTGATCATATGGAAGTGATCAAATTTGGATGTCTATATTTTTTCCCTCTTCGAAGTACCGTTAGAATAACCGTGCTTCACAGAAAAGAAAGTGCAGATGACTCTATAGAGGAATTAACCAGAGGATGATGCCCCAGCTTGGGGAGGAGGACTTGAGTTGTCCAAATTAGCGGGGGAATGAATGAGGATTATGGCTGAGAAAATAGATAAATGGGAAGGGTATGCCCCCTCGAGAGGGTGACGGGGGAGAAGAGAGGGGTCCCAGGTGACCTCTCAATAGGAAGAAATGAATGGTATGGTAAGAGGGAAAAAAAGCAAAAAAAAATAAAAAAAATAGGCAAGTGATGAAGGAGGAAGAGAGGGGGGAAAGGATGAGAGATGAGAGGGGATATGAAAATGACAATGTAAAGTGATGAAACAAAAAAAATGATGATAAGCGATGGGAGATAAAGGGGAGCACAAATGGATGCAAGGAAAAATGTGATGTTGCCCCAATCCAGGTACAAGCCAGGTTGGGCGGATGGTTGATGGAGTGTTGTTGATGAGGACATGATACATCCCAAAACAACACAAGGATAGGGAAGGATACATCCTGATGAGGATGAGGATGAGTGTTGTTGACGAGGGAATGATACATTCCAAACCAACACAAGGATAGGGGAGGATACATCCGGATGAGGATGAGGATGAGTTTTGTTGATGAGAGGATGATACATACCAAAACAACACAATGATAGGGAAGGATACATCCCGATGAGAGTGTTGTTGATGAGGGAAGGATACATCCCAAAACAACACAAGGATAGGGAAGGATACATCCCACAAATGATAAGGATGATGATGATGATGATGATTGGATCAAGGCTTGCAGCAAGGCTAAGACCAAGAGTGTGATTAGATTATTTGAATGGATGAGGATGGGGGAGATATGCAAGATGATGGAAGGGAAAATGAAATGCAATCCTAATGCAATTTTCCATCCTTAGAGCACTGATTTTTGCTATAGCATAAGACACCGAGCATCAAGGTATGTAAACCAAGACGAATTAGTGTCTACTGCATAAAACAAGCACGACAAACAAGAAGGCTATCCCAACACCCCAAAGTCACGATGACTTTGGTCGGGCCAGGTATTGGAATAACCACAAGCACAAAAGGATGCCCCAGCGTAACAGAAGACCTTAGGGATCTTGGTGGGTACTACGTGGGACAACCAAGAAGACAAAAACAAAGAAATGAGCAAGATATGCCCCTATGTTGACTAGTCAAAGCACACCGTGATATGATGGATCAAGGCGACCATGACAAGTGATGATAGGGAGCTCAAATGATAAACAAAAGTCAAAAGCATCAAAAGATCACAATTAATTTCAAATGTCCTTTGCCATAGGATCAAGATGATGGATGGGGTTGATGCGGTCTATTAGGAAGGATACATCCTGTTGAGACCAAAGATGGAGGATATAAGGGTTGATCAACATGACGCAGGATACTGGAAACCGTTTGGATCTCGTGATAGGAATGAATTTGTTTGTAAGCACTAGCTAGGATAGGGACATAGTTGATGACATAACAAGATGATGAGACATAAGGTGACAAGATAATAAAAGGATGAGACGACAAAATAGACACACCCTAAAGACCTAGGGGCTCGAGGGTTGATCAAAGATCAACCTTGCCTACATGAAAGCGCAGAGCCCTCATAGTTTAGGAAAAGACCATGGTAAAAGAAAAAAGAGGAAAATGAAGACCTCGATGGATGACAAAGACCAGATGGGAAAAATTCCCTAGGGGAAAATCAAATGATCAACCTTTCCTACATGAAAGCGTAGGGGCCACGTAGTTTGACACAAGGCCAAAGATAGATGATGAAAGAGGAAAAGACAAACAAAAGATAGAACCCCAGGGGTGGATCAAATGATTGACCATGCCTACATGAAAGCATAGGGGCAACGTAGTTTGACACAAGGCCAAAGAAAAATGATGGAAGATGACAAGACAAACAAAAGATAGAGCCCCAAGGGCGGATCAAATGATCGACCTTGCCTACATGAAAGCGCAGGGGAAACGTAGTTCGACAAAAGAGCAATGACAAACAATGGAGGATGAGATGACCAAGAGAAATAGAAAAAAGGATGGAGCCGATAGGATGAGACAAGATAGACTTGCATGATTGGATAGGACGATGGGTGATATGGTCAATATGTTGGATGTGGGTTATGCGAAGCTCAAGGATGGGAATATGAATTGGGAGGATGAGAGGATGTATAGATGAATGATGAAGATGTAGGAAATAGATAGGAGGGACAAATTACGATATGAATGGCATTGGGTTGCATGCGAGTAGCCGATAGCTAGATACCAATGACAAGGGATAATAGAGGGAAATGGATGGATGGATAAGAAGATGCTAGGATAGGTGGATAGATGAGATGAAGATTGAGAGGATATTGTAAAGATGTGAGAAATAGATAGGAATGATGATAGTGAGATAGCATGGCATTGGATTTCATGGGGGTAGCCGATAGCTAGATACCAATGACAAGGGATGATGAGAGAAGGAAATGGATGGATGGATAAAGATGGGGAGATAGAAAGATGCGAGGATAGGTGGATAGAGGGATACAAAATTGGAGGGATGGAATGGAGTATTGGATGGATAAATGGATGGGATGACTAGGGGATGAGAGTATAGGAAGATAAGGATTGGGAGATCGCAGGGATTATTGTATGGATAAATGGATGGGGGGGAAAGGATGGGTAGGATGGGGAGATGGAGAGGATTCCCTGAGGAATGGATGTACGATGTCTCAAGGACTAAGACACAAAGAAGGAGATGCCCCCACTCTAGATGTGTCATGTGTGATGATGCAAGAGGGAAGGAAGATAGAAGGATGGGGAAATAAAGGAGCGAATGGATATGGATTGTAGTAGGATGGGAGTATAGTAAGATAAGGATTTGGTAGATGGATAAATGGAGGGGGAGGTAAGGATGGGTAGGATGGAGAGATGGAAAGGATTACTTGGAGGGATGGATGGAAAATGTCACCAAGGACTTCATTGCAAATAATGAGGTTCCCCCACTCTAGATGTGTCATGCATGACAAGGCAAGAGGGATAGCAAGATGTGTGGAAGGAATATGATAGTGTATGGATGAGGGGAATATATGCCAAGAGATGTCCAACGCATGTATATAGGTTTTCCCCTATCTTTATCAAGATCACAAGGAATATGGAGGGATTGGATAGGATGTGAAAGATGGTGGGTAAGATGTGGAAGATAGGTAGATGTAGGAGATGGAGGAAAGGAATGCGTAAGTGGATGTTACCCCCAATCGTGGAAGGAGACTAGATGGGGATTTACACATGATGCCTATTTTCCAGGTTTTCGTCATGGTACTAATCCAAGGCATTTGTTTGCCAAGTTTTCACCATTGGATGAA
>CM021109.1:82502827-82548660 GCA_007115665.2 Sequoiadendron giganteum
TGGAAAATTTCTATGGAAGAGCATGAGACAATCATAGATGCATTGCAAAAAAGAGAGGATGCAGATGGTTCAATGGAATAAGTAAATACAAGTAAATATAGTTTTAGTTTTATATTATCTTTTTAAATAGATTAAATACATGTTACGATATTGGTAAAGTTTGTTATTAGTTGAAATTGATTTAAATTGTCCTTTTATATATCTTTGAGCCATAATCACAAAAAGGATCTAGTCCATGCAGATTCAACCTAGACAACTTGGAATACTTGGTAAAAATAGGTAATTATTAGTTAAAATATATTTAAATACATGTTTCGATTAAATATTGATATTTCTTGTACATTAATATTTAAAATTGATTTATTATCATTTTTTGTATCCTTAAGCCATCATTGCATTAATCTCATACTTTGAAACAAAAAGGAGAGGATGGTTGGATTCAACCTACACACATGTGTGGAATACTTTTAAATGCAGGTACTTGAGTTGTGTACATATAGATAGTTTTATATAAATTAAAATATGTATGTTTTGATGATTTCATTGATATTGCATGTACCTTATTGACATCAAGTGGTGTGAAGACCTACTACATTCTAGGCACGAGTTTGAGATGTTCTTGAGATGGCATATCCAAATTTTGTAAACATCATTTTGAGATGACAAATATGTACATACATACTTACAAAATTAAACATTTTGTACAAATTACAAATACATGTACATACACAATTATGTACTCTATGTACTTCTATGTATCAAAATCGATATTCTATATATTTTGTTTGTTAAATATGCATGTTTTCCTACTTTGAAACTTTGTATTTGATTGTGTAATCAATAAATATCATGCATACATTATTTTTAAATCAATTATATCCTTAAGACATCCCCTTAACACGTAATATGACCCCTTAAGACATCCCCTTATGACATTGTATTATGACCCCTTAGACATCCCCTTAAGACGTCGTATTAGGACCCCTTAAGACATCCCCTTAAGACAACCTATAATTAGTGTTGGATGCTATTATTTGTTTTGATAACTTATAAATTAGTATTCAATGCCATTATTTGCTTTGATAGCTTATAAATTAGTATTATATGCCATTATTTGTTTTGACAACTTATAAATTAGTATTGGATGCTAATATTTATTTTGACAACTTATAAAATAGTATTGGATGCCATTATTTGTTTTAACAACTTATAAATTAGTGTTGGATGCTATTATTTATAGAATTTATTAATGCTTTTGTTCTCTAATCTTGTATGGTATTGTTTATTTCTTAAAATTTTATCCTTTCTGGTATATAAATAGATTGCTTTTGTTTGTAAATTATGATTTATTGACTAATTATTGATTGACGTGAATTGAATAAGTCCATTGACTAATTATTGCTAATTATTGAATGTACATATCATGTATGAGATCACTAAATTTGTAAAGTATAAATATTAAAATGTCCTATTAATTTCAACTTTAATTTCATATGTATATTTAATTTCACATTAATGTCCTATATTAATGTCTTCACTAAAATGCATAACTGTATATGTGTAAATTAAAATTTCAAACAATAATAAAGTCCATAATTTATGTAAATATATTAAGTGCATGAAACCAGTATATTAAGCACATGAAATAAAGTCTATCAGAGTACAACCCATGAACTAAAATTCAACTAAGTACTTAAGCCATGAAATATAAAGTCCAATAGAGTACATGACAAACCAAAAATAATAAACAAATATAACCCATAAAATCATGTTTCCAGGTCATGTATCATCTCTCTAATCAAGAGACCTCTTCACGCCATGTGGACTATGCAGATGACCTGAAACACTTTGTACAAGAGAAAGATGAAATCATATGTAAGACAATGAAAAATTATTTAATGACTATTTAATTTATAATTCATCATAAAATTAAATGACCATCATATATGGGTCTGGATGCTCTGATGCACCTAAAGCAACCTCTAAATTGTCTGAATCAATCTACATAAACAAGATAAATAAAGTTGAAATTAGATGTACAAATCTATAATTAAAAATGATTTAATTGAAATTAATTTATAATTTATCATATTTTAATTGTATTGTATTATGAGGTTTTGCACCCTCTTCTCTAGGACCTGTTTGTACATGCTCAACTACAAGATGTGTCTCATGCTATTAAAAAAAAAGAATTTAAAGCATGTTTTAGCTCATATTATATATATATATTCAATTTGAAATTTAAAATTAAAGTTATATTCAGAATATATAATTTATAATTGACTTTAAATATAATAAAAAAATTAAATTACCATTTGATCTGGAGCCTGCTCTGCATGTCCTACTGGAGGTGTAACTATGTCTGGGTCAAGGCTGAAAGTTGCACTAACAAAGTCCTGCAAGATCAAAATTAAAGCATGTATACTTGAATTAGGTTAATATATATATATATATATATATATATATATGATTCAAGTTTGCACATTTTGTGTAGAATTTTTTTTAAACAACCTAAAAATCAGAGGCCTCACAAGTAGCCGCAACATCTTATGTTTTCCTGAAGCCCATTCTCATTGTGGTATCAACCTAGACATACATGTGTACATTTAATGCTTATAATATTTACTTGAGTGTACATGCACATTTCATATATAGTGAATTCAAAATTCATAATTGTAACTATACTAATGTAAGCTAAACAATTTACAATATAAATGTACCTACCCTTGATCTATGATGCTCGATAGTAGAGGAGTTCTCAACAACCCCTCAGGTGGAATCGATGTGGAAGCTGATTGACTCACCTAAACCAACATAAATATTTCAAACATATATGTGATTCAATTATAAATTTAAAACTCAAGTTAAAAATTATTTCATATATAATTTAAAAAATTGAAATCAAAATACCCCATAGGGGTTGTCGAGTAGGACTGGTGTCGATGTATGTACTTGTGGAATAGATGATTTCCCCATCATTAGTGTCATATGTACACCAAACAGTTTGATTGTTAAAATGTATTGCAAGCTTTTATTTGATATATGTGTGATCCTAATAAAATGCTACTCCTAATATGAAATGCTAGATAAAAACTAATAATGCAAATAAAAGAAGTAACAAGATAAAAGGGCACCTCAATAAGATTAGCCTAAGAAAATGGACAATATGAAAGTAAGATGAAACAAATGGAATGCTTCTTATACCTTCATGTTGTTGCTTCCTTGGTTGGCCCTTGATTTTTGAAGTCTTGTGTGCTCCTTGGATGAAAATGAAGTTGAATGGATGCAAGGTGAATTGATGCAATATGGATTGACGATGTAAGTGTTATGATGGATGAGAGCTTGAATGGAAATTTTGCAAGAGTTTTGTTGCAAAAGACTTGATTCTTAAAATGGAAAAAATGAGGGGTTATTTATAGGATAATTTGAATTATCTAGAGAATTCAACGGTTGGGATTGATCCAACAAAGATCAAGATGAAGGGCTATGGTGAGTTGAGGACTCACAAGCCTTCACATCTTGACATGTGGAAGGTGAGATGTCCTAGGGTGGAGTGATGTGGAAATGAAGTGGAAGGGTAGTACATGAGGTGGATCCTGGGGGATGAGAAGATTCTTTGGAGAAATAAAAGTGAATTAAAAATTCACAATGATTGGAAGAATCTAGTGGATAATAGAGGGTCTCCAAAAAGTTGGAGATTTATCACATGTGGGTGATGTGACAAGTCTAAGGTTCTAGAAGCCCTTGGCACATGTGAAGTGACAAGTCAAGGCTTCTAGAATCTTGCATGGGGGATGGGGAAGACCTTGGAAAGATAAAAGTGAATTAAAATATTCACATGGGGAAGAGAGGAACCTTGGGCAAATAAATGTGAATTAAAAATTCACATGGGGAAGAGAGTCCAGGCTAAAAATGGTAAGTGGGAAGGTTGACCAGAAAAGGTAAGCCAAATGTGGCTAATGATTCTGATTAAGGTTGTGCAAACACAAGATTAGGATAATTAATGAGAGATTAGAGGACAAGTGGGAGATTATGGAGGATGTGACACTTAATCTTGATTAAGTGGTGCACATCCTAATCATAGATTAATTAATTTAATCTGGATTAAAAGAGGGTTATGGAGAATGTGACAAGGAGAGAGAAAAGAGGAATTAAAAATTGGTTTTAATCCAAATAGGTTAAATGGCTAAATTAAATAATTTTTCATGTTTATTTAATTTAGAGAAGACAAGGGGGTAAGGTAAAGTATTTAATTTATTTAATTAGATACTTTAAGAACCTTAGGCAGAAAATTCAATAATGATTAAATAAATTATTTAATCACTATTAATGAAATAGATGAATAGAATAGATGATTTTGATCATATGGAAGTGATCAAATTTGGATGTCTATATTTTTTCCCTCTTCGAAGTACCGTTAGAATAACCGTGCTTCACAGAAAAGAAAGTGCAGATGACTCTATAGAGGAATTAACCAGAGGATGATGCCCCAGCTTGGGGAGGAGGACTTGAGTTGTCCAAATTAGCGGGGGAATGAATGAGGATTATGGCTGAGAAAATAGATAAATGGGAAGGGTATGCCCCCTCGAGAGGGTGACGGGGGAGAAGAGAGGGGTCCCAGGTGACCTCTCAATAGGAAGAAATGAATGGTATGGTAAGAGGGAAAAAAAGCAAAAAAAAATAAAAAAAATAGGCAAGTGATGAAGGAGGAAGAGATGGGGGAAAGGATGAGAGATGAGAGGGGATATGAAAATGGCAATGTAAAGTGATGAAACAAAAAAAAACGATGATAAGCGATGGGAGATAAAAGTGAGCACAAATGGATACAAGAAAAAATGTGATGGTGCCCCATTCAAGCTACAAGCTAGGTTGGGCGGATGGGGAATGACACATCCTGATGAGGATGAGGATGAGTGTTGTTTGACGAGGGAATGATACAGCCCAAAAAAACAAAAGGATAGGGAAGGATACATCCAGATGAGAATGAGGATGAGTGTTGTTGACGAGGGAATGATACATCCCAAAACAACACAAGGATAGGGAAGGATACATCCAGATGAGGATGAGGATGAGTGTTGTTGACGAGGGAATGATACATCCCAACACAACACAAGGATAGGGAAGGGTACATCTCGATGAGAGTGTTGTTGATGAGGGAAGGATACATCCCAAAACAACACGAGGATAGGGAAGGATACATCCCATAGATGATGATGATGATGATTGGATCAAGGCTTGTAGCAAGGCTAAGACCAAGAATGTGATTGGATTATATGAATGGATGAGGATGGGGGAGATATGCAAGATGATGGAATGGAAAATGAAATGCAATCCTAATGCAATTTTCCATCCTTAGAGCACTGATTTTTGCTATAGTATAAGACATTGAGCGTCAAGGTATGTAAACCAAGACAAATTAGTGTCTATGCATAAAAAAAATACAACAGACAAGAAGGCTATTCCAACACCCCAAAATCGTGATGAATTTGGTCGGGCCAGGTATTGGAATAACCACAAGAACGAAAGGATGCCCCAGCATAACACAAGACCACAGGGGTCTTGGTGGGTACCACGTGGGACAACCAAGAAGACAGAAACAAATAAATGAGCAATATATGCCCCTATGTTGACTAGTCAAAGCACACCGTGATATGATGGATCAAGGTGACCATGACAAGTGATGATAGGGAGCTCAAATGATTAAAAAAAGTCAAAAGCATCAAAAGATCACAATCAATTTCAAACGTCCTTTGCCATAGGATCAAGATGATGGATGGGGTTGATGCGGTCTGTTAGGAAGGATACATCCTATTGAGACCAAAGATGGAGGATATAAGGGTTGATCAACATGACGCAGGATACTGGAAACCGATTGGATCTCGTGATAGGAATGACTTTGTTTGTAAGCACTAGCTAGGATAGGGACATATTTGATGACATAACAAGATGATGAGACATAAGGTGACAAGATAATAAAATGATGAGACGACAAAATAGACACACCCTAAAGACCTAAGGGCTCAAGGGTTGATCAAATATCAACCTTGCCTACGTGAAAGCGCAAAACCCTCATAGTTCAGGAAAAGACCATGGTAAAAGCAAAAAGAGGAAAATGAAGACCTTGATGGATGACAAAGACCAGATGGAAAAAATGCCCTAGGGGGCGGACCAAATGATTGACCATGCCTACGTGAAAGCATAGGGGCAACATAGTGTGACACAAGGCCAAAGACAGTCGATGGAAGAGGACAAGACAAACAAAAGACAAAACCCCAGGGGCAAATCAAATGATCGAACTTGCCTACCTGAAAGCGCAGGGGCAATGTAGTTGGACACAAGGCCAAAGACAAATGATGGAAGATGACAAGACAAACAAAATACAAAGCCCCAGGGGCGGATCAAATGATCAACCTTGCCTACGTGAAAGCACATGGGAAACGTAGTTCGACACAAGACCAATTACAAACATTGGAGGATGAGATGACCAAGAGAAATGGAAAAAAGAATGGAGCTGATATGATGAGACAAGATAGACTTGTAGGATTGGATATGACAATGGGTGATATAGTCAATATGTTGGATGTGGGTTATGCGAAGCTCAAGGATGGGATAGTGATCTAGATTATTAGAATATGAATTTGGAGGATGAGAGGATGTATAGATGAATGATGAAGATGTAGGAAATAGATAGGAGGGATGAATTATGATATGAATGGAATTGGGTTGCATGCGGGTAGCCGATAGCTAGATACCAATGACAAGGGATAATAGAGGAAAATTGATCGATGGATAAGAATATGCTAGGATAAGTGGGTAGATGAGATGAAGATTGAGAGGATATTGTAAAGATGTGAGAAATAGATAGGAATGAGGATAGTGAGATAGCATGGAATTGGATTTCATGGGGGTAGTCGATAGCTAGATACCAATGACAAGGGATGAGGAGATAGAAGGAAATGGATGGATGGATAAAGATGGGGAGATAGAAAGATGCGGGGATAGGAAGATAAGGATTGGGAGATGGTAGGGATTATTGGATGGATAAATGGATGGGATGACAAGGGGATGAGAGTATATGGAGATAAGGATTGGAGATGGCAGAGATTATTGTATGGATAAATGGATGGGGGGGAAGGATGGGGTAGGATGGGGAGATGGAGAGGATTCCCTGAGGAATGAATATACGATGTCTCAAGGACTAAGACACAAAGAAGGAGATGCCCCCACTCTAGATGTGTCATGTGTGATGAGGCAAGAGGGAAGGAAGATAGAAGGATGGGGAAATAAAGGAGGGAATAGATATGAATTGTAGTAGGATGGGAGTATAGGAAGATAAGGATTTGGTAGATGGATAAATGGAGGGGGAGGTAAGGATGGGCAGGATGGAGATATGGAAAGGATTACTTGGAGGGATGGATGGACAATGTTGCCAAGGAGTTCATTGCAAATAATGAGATGCCCCCACTCTAGATGTGTCATGCATGACGAGGCAAGAGGGATAGTAAGATGTGTGGAAGGAATATGATAGTGTATGGATGAAGGGAATATATGCCAAGAGATGTCCAATGCATGTATATAGGTTTTCCCCTATTTTTATCAAGATCACAAGCAAGATGGAGGGATTGGATAGGATGCGAAAGATGGTGGGTAAGATGTGGAAGAGAGGTAGATGTAGGAGATGGAGGAAAATAATGTGTAAGTGGATGTTGCCCCCAATCATGGAAGGAGACTAGATGGGGGATTGACACATGATGCCTGTTTGCCAGGTTTTCATCATGGTACTAATCCAAGGTGCTTGTTTGTGAAGTTTTCACCATTGGATGAATGATTTTCTCCTTACTTCTTTTTTTCGTATTGTGGATGTGTGATGGGGGAAGGTGTTTAGGACCAACATTGGCACATGTGATGGTGGATGCGAAAAGATAGGTGGATGAATGGATGGAGGGTGTGGTGATAATGGAGGCATTGGGATAGTGAATTTTGGGATGTAGGGACCCAAAATAGATTTAGGAGATGGAGGAGGTGAATGATTTTGTGGGGAAATAACAACTTTGGATGTCATTATGGAATTTTCAATTGAAGGTATGGCACCTTTTTTCTTTGGGATCCACATGCCTTTTGGATTGATTTGGATTTTGGACTTGATTTTTATTTTCTTCAACATGTCTTTTGAAGGGGACATGAGGAACTTTAGATTCATGTGGATGTTTGGATTTATGTATTGTTTCTTTGGCATCCAAAGTTCTGTTAGTAGCAATGGGATGGGTGCGAGGAGATGGATGATGTGTGGATGGAGTGATGTAAAGGTATGTACCCTTGTTGATTCTAATTAGGAGTTATGAAGGTAGGATTTTTATGTTGTGTACGAGGGAGAGGGGGTGGATGAATGAAAGGATGAATAGGATAAGATGGAGGGGGTGATTTTGGGATATAAGGACCCAAAATAGACTGTGTATATGGAGGATGTGTGGATTTTGATGGAGGGATATAAGAACCCAAAATAGATTTAGAGGATGAGGGAGGAAGATGGATGGTTTTTTTGAGGTAATATGATGGAGGAGGGGGGATGGTGGCATATGACTTGGTAGAACGATGGGAAGTACCTCTTGTGCCTTTAGAAGAGGATCATTTAGGATGTACAAAGGTTGTACCAACATCTTTAGAGTGCGAGTTTTGGGAGACATATCCAAGACCATGTGTATCTGGATTTTCTTTGACTTGAATGGGCTCTAACATTCCTTGCTCATGAAGACCTAAACCTTTTCCTTGATAGTTCATGCTCGTGAGAATTTGATATATGCTAGGATGCTTATTCTTTTGGAAACATGATGCGAGTGTGTTAGCAGGTGGAGGAGGAAAGGTGGCGCATAGATGTTGTTTTGCTTCTACAAGAAGACCACTATGGACGCATGTAATATTACCAAGGTGATACAAAAGTGGCATTGGGATGGTAAGACTAGATGGTGATGAAGGTTCATGTGATGGAGATGAGGGGATAGTAGCATCAGGAGGAATGAGTGATAAGGGATCATGAGATGAATTGGGGAGTACAATGGGATCTAGATTTATGGTAGTGGATGATAAGGGCTCATGAGATGGAGTGATTGGATCTTGAAGGCAAATGGGATCATGGAATGGAGTGGAGGAGATAGTGTGATCTTGAGATGGGGTGGATGGGAGGATAGGATCGTGACTTGGTTGAGGATATGGATCATGAGATGAAATGGATGGAAGACTATGTTCTTGAGATGGAGTAGATGGGATAGAGTGATCTTGATTTGGAGGAGGGGATATGCTTGTATGCTTTGGATCAAGCGCTTGGTATGAATCATCTTGTGTGGGATGTATGATGATGGAAGAGTGTTGGAGAGACTCCTCAATTTGGGGAGAGAGGAGGATGGAGGATTCATGAAGGTCATTGGATTGAAGTTTGTGAATATTAGGACTAGGAGGAGGGGATTGGATGTCTTCAATCGATTCGGTGGATCTAGTAGTAGAATATGGGGATTCAATGGATTCGATGGGTTTGACCGGCTCAATCGTTTGGATGGTGGTAGGAATGGTGATGAGAGGGATAGGTGTAGGATGGAGGAGGGCCTCATCATTAGTGATAGTACATGATAAAGTGGGAGGGCATGGTGTCTCTTCTTGCATGAGTCCTTGGGAAACATTTGGAAGGGATGTAGGATTAGGTAGAGTTATGGGAAGGGATGGAGGAGTAGGGATTGGAGGATTAGGATTAGACATGGGGATGGGATTGGATGGAGGACTAGGAGGAGATGGAGGATTAGAATTAGATGAAGGGATGGGAATGGATGGGGGACTAGGAGGAGATGGAGGATTAGGATTAAATGAAGGGATGGGAATGGATGAAAGATTAGGGATTGATGGATTAGGATTGGATGGAGGAATAGGAGGAGATGGAGGAGTAGGATTAGGAATTGGAGGATTACATGATTGGATGTGTGGATGAGGATGAGATGTAGAACTAGGAGGAGATGAAGGATCGTGATTAGGATTAGGAATTGGTGGATTAGGATTAGATGTGGAGATGGGATTGGATGGAGGACTAGGAGGAGATGAAGGATTAGAATTAGATGAAGGGATGGGAATGGATGGAGGACTAGGAGGAGATGGAGGATTAGGATTAGGAATTGGAGGATTATATGACTAGATGTGTGGATGAGTATTAGATGTAGAACTAGGAGGAGATGAAGGATTGTGGTTAGGAATTGGTGGATTAGGATTAGATGTGGAGATGGGATTGGATGGAGGACTAAGAGGAGATGGAGGATTAGGATTAGGGATTTGTGGATTAGGATTGGATGTGGGGATGGGATTGGATGGAGGACTAGAAGGAGATGGAGGATTATGATTAGAGGAGTGGATGGGATTGGATGTAGGACTAGGAGGAGATGGAGGATTAGGATTATATTTGGGTATGGGATTGGATGTAGGACTAGGAGGAGATGGAGGATTAGGATTAGATGTGGGTATGGGATTGGATGTAGGACTAGGAGGAGATGGAGGATTAGGATTAGATTTGGGTATGGGATTGGATGTAGGATTAGGAGGAGATGGAGGATTAGGATTAGATGTGGGTATGGGATTGGATGTAGGAATAGGAGGAGATAGAGGATTAGGATTGGATGTGGGTATGGGATTGGATGTAGGACTAGGAGGAGATGGAGGATTAGGATTAGATTTGGGTATGGGATTGGATGTAGGACTAGGAGGAGATAGAGGATTAGGATTAGATGTGGGTATGGGATTGGATGTGGGATTGGATGTAGGACTAGGAGGATATGGAGGATTAGGATTAGGTGTGGAGATGGGATTGGATGGAGGACTAGGAGGAGATGAAGGATTGTGATTAGATGAAGGATTAAGATATAATGCAGTGAAAGGGGGAGTGATGTAGGAAGATGTGGATGTTGGATTAGATTGGGAAGATTGGGATGGTGAATGATAGTAGGAATATGTAGATGAAGGATTAGAATGGGGAGATGTGGAATTAATGTAAGGATATTGGGATGGGTGATTGTGATAGGAAGGCGTGGATGTTGGATTAGAACAAGAAGATTGAGGTGGTGAACCACCATAGGAAGAAATGTATGGTGAGTTGGCATAGGACGATATGGATGGTAGATAAGGATGAGGGGATTGAGATGGTGGATTAGGATAGGAGGAATATTGGGATGGGGGATTGTGATAGGAATGTGTGAGTGTTGGATTAGGATGAGAAGATTGGGATGTAGGACTAAGGTAGAGGTATTGGGATTGTTGATGATGATGAGGATAAGAGGAAGTGGATGTTGGATAGGATAGAGGTTGAAAGGGAGGACATGATGAATATGTCGATGGTGAGGATGTTGGATATCTCTTGTCAAGGGTAGCATAAGAATCGTTATTAGATGTGGATGAAGGCATGGTGGGATAGTTTGAAGAAGTAGTGGGATTTTGGGAGGCGAATGGAGAGAGCTTACTAGAAATGATAGCGTCAAGAGGGTCTATATAACAATCTTTATGATCAACAAGATTTTTGTTATTGTCATCAACGGAGTTAGGATTCCCCTTGACTACTATTATTGGTCATGTGAGAGGGGGATAAATATTCACGATGAATACAAATTAGCAGGAAAGAATAGATGATGGATAGAAAAATAGGATGGATTGAAAGCTCATATGGGGATTGGATGAAAGCTCAGATTAGGATTGGATGAAAGCTCATATTAGGATGATGGGATTAACGCTCAGATTAGAACTGGATTGGGGCTTAGAATGGGATTGGATCAGAGGATATGATAGGATTGATTTGGAACCAAGATCATGGGTTTCAACTAGAGGACATAAGGTGTTCACAATCAAATTTTTGCCAAATTTGTCAATTTTTGCCATTTTAGGAAACTTCGTAGGAATATGTTTGAGAGTCCAAGTATTTTCCAAAAAATACCCAATACTAAGATAGGATGAATTGCCCACTAAGATCCAAAATCTGAGATAGTGATTCGGAGTTATTAACAAAAGTGTTTTTTCAAAAACTGGAAAAAAACACTAAATTGTGATTTTGAGGGTCAAGATGAAACTTTGGGGGTTCGAAAATGTGCTAAAAAGGGGTCCAACCTATCATAGATAGGTTGGGAATCCACATGCCAGCTCATAATGCGACCCCCCATAAAATTTCAACCAAAACCCACATCTAAGTCAAAAGTTATGGCCTTCAGAAGTTTTTGCATAAAAGTCAAAACCTTCAAAATTGATAATTTGGATGAAGATTGGTTTGGCTGGATCATTTGAGTGTTTAGGATGATCAAATTGTCAAATGGAGGCTTTGTGGGTTCGAACAGAAGCTCAAATGGTCAAATGGATGAAACTGGCCGTTCAGTGGGGCGTATATGCACTTCTGCAGTAAAACAGCTAAAACAGCGGGGCAAGTTCGCCCCTCTGCAGTAAAACAATTGAAACAGTGGGGCAAGTTCGCCCCTCTGCTGTAAACTGGCTGAAACAATGGGGAAAGTTCGCCCCTCTGCAGTGGAAGACTTAAAATGAGAGATTTTGGCAAGGACTTAAAATGACTCAATGACAGTTTGACTTATCAAAATTTACTGGTTCTTCATAGGAAGACACTTTGAACAAGCACAATCCTATGATTAGTGTTAAGGGGTATGGCCAGTAAATGTCTTATTCTAGGATGAACAAAGTTTCTAAGGAGTCCTTGATATACGCTCGGTACGTGAGGCACAAACTGTGAACACCAGTCCGTCACAAGCATGAATCGGGAACCCCAACAAGATACTGAAAGACTCGGACCAACTCTTCACGTCTATCTAGGTATCACCCTAGCCTCAATGCTTTGCTAATTATAATGCAACTAGATTGAGGTACAACTTTGGCTCTCCCCCCTTTATATACCCCACTAGTATGCATGGTTGGGATCGTCCCTTGGGGTGATGAAATCCCCAAGCAGGTCCCTCTAAGAAGAAAACACTAACCATTTCCAACTACCCCCTTTCGATCTGCACAAAAGTGCAAAGGGAGGAGATGAAATGAATTAATGTCCCCTTAGGGTGATACAAATAAAACAAACACAACAAGTAACCAATTTACTTTCCCCTAATTATGCTAAGTAAATAGATAAAACAATAAGGAAAGATTTTCAAAGAATAAAACAGAGGCCCTGCAAGCAAACGTTAGTTGTTTATCTTTTTCCCTTTTGTGATTTGCAGCAAAATACTCAAGATATCAGCAAGGAATATGACTTCACTCACCAACAAACAGGATTAGTGGATTAGAGCACAAAACAGCAAAAGAAAGAGACAAAAACGAAGCTAAAATGCCACTTTTTAACCTTTTCGAATGTGTTTTTAAGGGAAAATCCGCCCCTCTGCAGTGAAAAACATTGAACTGGGAGGGTGTGTTTGCACTTTTATAGAAAAATAGTTAAAAACAGTTACACAGCAAGGGCAAGTACACCCCTCTGTAGAAAAATAGCAAGGGCAAGTACGCCCCTCTGCAGAAAAACAACAAGGGCAAGTACACCCCTCTGCAAAAAAATAGCAAGGGCAAGTACGCCCCTCTGTAGAAAAATAACAAGGGCAAGTATGCCCCTTTGCAGAAAAATAGCAAACAGAAAAACAACAAGGGAAAGTACGCCCCTCTACGAAAAAACAGCAAGGGCTAGTACACCCCTCTGCAATGTCCGAGAGGGCAAGTTCGCCCCTCTACGACTTGAATCTACAAATAAGCTAAACAACAGAAAATGTCAAAGAAAGAGACCCCTTTGTGGGTCCCACCAGGCGTGCCAGAAATGTGATCCTAATAAAATGCTACTCCTAATATGAGATGCTAGATAAAAACTAATAATGCAAGGAAAAGAAGTAACAAGATAAAAGGGCACCTCAATAAGATTAGCCTAAGAAAATGGACAATATGAAAGTAAGATGAAACAAATGGAATGCTTCTTATACCTTCATGTTGTTGCTTCATTGGTTGGCCCTTGATTTTTGAAGTCTTGTGTGCTCCTTGGATGACAATGAAGTTGAATGGATGCAAGGTGAATTGATGCAATATGGATTAATGATGTAAGTGTTATGATGGATGAGAGCTTGAATGACAATTTTGCAAGAGTTTTGTTGCAAAAGACTCGATTCCTAAAATGGAAGAAATGAGGGGGTATTTATAGGCTAATTTGAATTCTCTAGAGAATTCAACGGTTGGGATTGATCCAAGAAAGATCAAGATGAAGGGCTATGGTGAGTTGAGGACTCACAAGCCCTCACATCTTGACATGTGGAAGGTGAGATGTCCTAGGGTGGAGTGATTTGAAAATGAGGTGGAAGGGAAGTACATGAGGTGGATCTTGGGGGATGAGAAGATTCTTTGGAGAAATAAAAGTGAATTAAAAATTCACAATGATTGGAAGAATCTAGTGGATAAGAGAGGGTCTCCAAAAAGTTGAAGATTTGTCACATGTGGGTGATGTGACAAGTCTAAGGTTCTAGAAGCCCTTGGCACATGTGAAGTGACAAGTCAAGGCTTCTAGAATCTTGCATGGGGGATGGGGAAGACCTTGGAAAGATAAAATTGAATTAAAAATTCACATGGGGAAGAGAGGAACCTTGGGAAAATAAATGTGAATTAAAAATTCACATGGGGAAGAGAGTCTAGGCTAAAAATGGTAAGTAGGAAGGTTTACCAGAAAAGGTAAGCCAAATGTGGCTAATGATTCTGATTAAGGTTGTGGAAACACAAGATTAGGATAATTAATGAGATATTAGGGATAAGTGGGAGATTATGGAGGATGTGACACTTAATCTTGATTAAGTGGTGCACATCCTAATCACAGATTAATTAATTTAATCTGGATTAAAAGAGGGTTATGGAGAATGTGACAAGGAGAGAGAAAGGAGGAATTAAAAATTGGTTTTAATCCAAATAGGTTAAATGACTAAATTAAATAATTTTTCATGTTTATTTAATTTAGAGAAGACAAGGGGGTAAGGTAAAGTATTTAATTTATTTAATTAGATACTTTAGGAACCTTAGGCAGAAAATTAAATAATGATTAAATAAATTATTTAATCACTATTGATGAAATAGATGAATAGAATAGATGATTTTGATCATATGGAAGAGATCAAATTTGGATGTCTACAATATACATTCATCAAAATTCTTATAAAATGAATATGTAGATGCATATTTATACCTGTGTCACAGTGTCCTCAAGGTGATGGTCTGCTATAATAAACTCTACAAATGAGCTGATGCGACTAGATGAACAACCAAAATTTCCACGTCCACCCAAACTAGGTGTGGCCTGATCAGGTCCATAGCATACTTGATGGCAACTAGTACACACATGTGGGATGGGCCTTAACACTCCTGGAGTGGTACTTGGACCAGCTCCATAAAACACTCCTCCATCATCATCATCTTTATGCTCCCCACCCACTATCACAGAAGCATGTTGATCAATGTCTCCTATGAGTGTACGAAGGGAACCTAATTTTGAGACCACATCTCAATGATGCACAGGTGTAGGAATGGGACGACCAGGAGAATCAGCAAGGGGTTGCACATGCACGGGGCATTGGGTATCAACCCTTGCCCCTAACCTCTATTGTGGCATGCCACCACCAACACCCTAAAATGATTTAAAATCAAAATAATTGACCTTTTTCCCCATAAAAAACTCTACATATAGTTTCCTCAAAACATACAATGGGCACTCCCAATTAGCGTGTGGGGACTATCAAAAACCATATATACCATCGATCCCAAAAATGCGCACTCTTTTCTGGATATATGCACCACCTTGTGGATATTCTAGATTTGTTGGGAGGAATGGGTTTTCGAGTAACGGGGTTGAGAAAGGAGAGGGCTAGGTGGGCTTTCATTATTTTAAGGTCTCAAATTTATTTATAAGAGAGACCATCAACATAAAATTTTCTCATCTGCTCTTTATCTCATTGATGCCTATCTAGATCAAAATCAATGGTCCTAATGACATCCACAACGTTTTGCATTTTAGATGCAAAATGTCTCACATGTGGTGGAATCAATGCTTGACTCTGCATAGCATTGATTTGATTTTGTATGGATGCAACCTGATCATTTATGTGTGCTCGCAAGTGAGCCTCATTATATGCAACAAGTGTTGGAGTTGGAATATTAGGTGGAGTGGGAGGTGGAGGTGGTTGTGGGTGAGGTGGTGGATTGATGATATCATTAATGTTAAAATAATCCATGATATGAGGTATAAGTGTGCACCTACATTAAATTATACAAAATTAACATACAAACTAAAAATATTACAAGAAATAGTTAAATTTGAAACGCACATGCAAATTTGTTTAAATAGGATGTGCATACATATATTAAGATCATAAAAAATTGAAACACACATATACATTGATTGAACTTGAGCATGTGCATACGAAATTCAAAATTTAACATATGCATACATTTAAAATAAAAAAATACAATGCATAATTTTCATGCATACATCATTAAACTAAACTATGTACATACATACAAATTTCTAAATTTAAGAACTATATACAATTTTAATACATGTGTACATACTAAACAATAAACTTTAAACATTCACAAAAAGCTCATTTTATGTCTAATGCATATGTATATATATTACAATTTTCCATCAGGAGAAATCATGATCTAGTAGATAGTCATAAAATATATACTATTATAAGTTCATAAATTCCACCAAATTCATAAATTCATGTCACTTAAAATATCCATCTAGAACCAAAATCATAAATTCACGTCACTAAAAATATCCATCCAACCAAATTTATAAATTCATCACAAAAAATATCCATCGTTCACCAAATTCATAAATTCATAACTATTTAAGATCATTGTCTTAATTTAGAAACTATTGTGTCTCTCTACTACCTCTCTTCATTTATTTGCATTTTCCTTTTCAGAATTATAAGTTCTCCTCTCCTCTAGCCATTATCGATGCTCATCTAAGATCCCATCCATAGCCCTGACAACATCAACAATGGTTTGCATCCTAGATGCAATCATCCTCACAGGTGGTGTGACACATTCTTCTTTTTGAATAATGTTGATTTGATCTTGGATGGTTCTAACATTGGAATTGATTTGTGCTTGCAAACGAGCACCATCGATTTTAGGTGGTGGAGGTGGGGGGTTATGAGGTGGAGTGGGTGAAGGTGGTGGAGATGGATGGAATAGAGGTGGATTGTGAATATTATCGAATCGATCTATGTGATCTCTAAGATATGAGTGAACCTACATTAGATTTGTAATTTCAAAATGTAAGATACATGTTTAGGAAATACCCTTAAACCATTCAATATAAATGGCCTAATTGAATACAAATGATAAAATATGTAAGCCTCATTTATGTCTAAGGCATGATACTTGAATGAAAATACAATTAACTATTAATATAGGACAATTTATGAATGCTATAGGGTTTACGATTTAGAGTTTAAGATTTAGGTTTTAGGGTAATACGATGGCTTAAGGGGATCTATGTAGTAAGGTCCTAGTACAAAATGACATGGATTTTAAGTGAATAAAATTTTGTGAAGATGCCCAAGGCAACAAAAGTTCATTAAGATTTGAGGCAACTTCACCAAATTTTATTCACTTGAGCCATGTCATTTTGTCCTAGGAACTTACTAGACATATATCTCCTTAAGCCATCCTATCACCCTAAATCGTAAATTAATCAACCTAGATCATGATTTATCTCATTCATATTATAATCTTGCATGATCTTATTATTGTTAAATTTGGTTTCCTTGGGCAACTTCACCAAATTTTGAGAACTTATTTGATCCCCTTAAGAAATATCATATTAGGAACCCTTAAGAAATCGATTTACGATTTAGGGTGATAGGATGCCTTAAGGGGATCTATGTCTAGTGCAGTCCTAAAACAAAATGACATGGCTGAAGTGAATAAAATTTGGTGAAGTTGTCCAAGGCAACCAAATTTCACTAAGAGCCTAAGAAAAAATTATGTCTTTAGGGTTTAGGGTTTAAAGTTTAGAGTTTAGGGTTTAGGGTAATATGATAGCTTAAGAGGATCTATGTAGTAAGATCATATGACAAAATTACATGGCTTAAGGGAATAAAATTTGGTGGAGTTGCCTAAGGCAACCAAATTTCATTTTAAGGTCCTAAGACAAAATGAATGCTTTAGTATTTAGGGTTTAGGGTTTACAGAAGTTAGGGTGAATTTTTGGTGTCCCTTGGAATATAATGAACTTGCAAGTTAGTGAATAAAATTTTCTTGTGGAAAAATTGATTGAGATAGCTCTTGTTTCAACTAACCAACCTAGATCATGAAATATCATTCATATTATAATCTTGCATGATCTTATTATTGTTAAATTTGGTTGCCTTGGGCAACTTCACCAAATTTTGAGAACTTATTTGATCCCCTTAATAAATAACATATTAGGACCCCTTGAGACATCGATTTACGATTTAGGGTGATAGGATGGCTTAAGGGGATCTATGTCTAATGAGGTCCTATGACAAAATTACATGGATCAAGTGAATAAAATTTGGTGACGTTGCCCAAGGCAACCAAATTTCATTAAGGGCCTAGGAAAAAATGATGTCTTAAGGGTTTAGGGTTTAGGGTTTAGTTTTTAGAGTTTAGAGTTTAGGGTTTAGGGTAATAGGATGGCTTAAGGGGATCTTTGTAGTAAGGTCCTACAACAAAATGGCATGGCTTAAGGGGATAAAATTTGGTGGAGTTTCCGAAGGCAACCAAATTTCATTCTAAGGTTCTAAGACAAAATGAATGCTTTAGTGTTAAGGGTTTAGATTTTAGAGTTTAGGGTTTAGGGTTTAGGGTTTAGTGAACTTAGGGTGAAGTTTGGGTGGCCCTTGGAATAATGGACTTGCAAGTTAATGCCTAGTTTATGAATATTTTTAATTTTATGAATAGATTGACTATTTCCATAATATAAACACATAATTATGTATTATTAAGATGAAGTTTGATGTATATTTTAACTGGATATTTTTTTAATTGAATATAAGATTATTTTATTTAACATTTTTTTCATTAATATTTCCCATTTAAATGAATTTTATGATATAAAATGTATAATATAAGATTATTTAATGTTGAATCAAGTATTTTATTTTAGATTTTTTGAAATTGAAAGAACCTAAAAGAACTTAGAAAAGAAAAATATTTAGATTCTTTAGTGTCTAGGTAACTAGTGCAAAAATTGAGATTTTAAACTAAACTAGAAGCCTAATTAACAAGTAATTGAATAGAATGAGGGTTAAGATTGTCCAAAGACAACAGACAACACATGCAAACAAGAAATAGAAACAAGGCATGACTAAGAGAGATCAAAACATAAAATAGAAATGAATGTTGAATATTGTCTAATTAAGTGACAATTGAAAATTGATTGTACACTTGGATTTACGAATTTGCTAACTAAATTTCAAAATAAACACTGATAAAATTTATGAATTGTAACTATTCTTTAACATATTATTTTCTAATCTAATTATAATTTAATATTGAAACTAAAGTTTAAAATATCGTTTTCTCCATACAATGCAAATGAAATTTAAAACATTTAAGCAATGCAAATGAAATCTAAAACATTTAAGCAATGCAAATGAATTTTCTTGAGCTTGAAATTAGGGTTTTCAAAATCAAAATGATTTGTTCGATTTTAATTTAGTGTTTTAGCAAAAAAAATTGTTTCAATTCAATTTAGGGTTTCATTTCTAAGCAATTAGGGTTTTAATGCAATTTTTTGTTTCATTTCAAACTATGGTTTTCAAATTCAATATTTTTGGTTTGATTTGAATTCAATATTTCAAAAATCTTGATTAGGGTTTCTAAATGCATTTTTTTATTTCATTTCAATTTCTAGGGTTTTGAAATGCAATTTTTTTTGCATCTTTTCAATTAGGGTTTTCAAATACAATTTTTTTCAGTTTGATCAAATAATTTAGGTTTCAAAAGCTAAATTTTGTTTCTAAAATACAATTCAAGGTTCATTTTTTCATTTCTATTCAATATCTTCAGGTTTCATTGCATTTTTCATCTATTTCTACAATTCCTCATTTCTACTATAACAGGAAATAAAATTCTTAAAATGTCAAATAACATTTTTTTTAAATTCTAAAATTGATTCTTCTATTGACAATTTCAATAAAAAATTTAAAAATGCAAAAAATGGGGGTGGACGGGTACCTGGAGGTTGTTTCTAGTGGTCGCTCTCACTCAAAAATCAGGATCTCATGCATTGCTAAATGAAGGTTTGTTCTTTTTTTAAAAATATATACCATTACAGAATGAGATCTTGATTATTGCAAAACGGGATCCCAATTTTTATAAATTGGGATCTCGTTTCATAGTAATTAGGATCTCATTTTTTGTCTGTCGATTCAGGACCTTGTAACAAATGGGATCCCAATTTTTAAAAAGCAGGATCCTGTTTGACATTTAGGCTCAGCATCCCAAAGCTAAACATGATCTCAATTTTTTAAAATCGAGATTTCGTTTATAAAATCGCGATCCTGTTTTTGCAATGTTGATTTCAATTTTTTTGGCTAAGGCAAAAACTTCCATGTTTCGTGGACTCAACTTTGTGCACTTACCCATGTGCGCAACCCAAAGTTGACCACCAAAAAAAAGGTGGCCATGTCTTTCCCTTAGCAATAAGTTGAGTGCTCAAGAGATGGTTATGTTAAATTTGAGAAATGAAATTGCTAAAAATAAAAATAATTTAAATAATTTCAAATCAGGTGGGGGGGAAATTGTTAATGTTGAGGTAGTTGAACTACAAGCTGAAGAAATCCCATTCTGTGGTGGAAGGAAATTTTCACCCAAATGAGAGCCAATTAAAGAATAAAAAAGATAGGGTGGTTTCTCATGTGTAGGACCTAGATTCAAATGCACTAGATCAAACAAATAATAAAGATATTGTTCAAAAAGATGGCAACTCCTTAAAAATGGAGGAAGCCTCAAAAACTTTTAAGACTAAGGGGAGGAACACTCTCTTGTTGATGACCAGAGTTGGAGATGATAAAACCTCTCTGACTACAACCATGGACACTAAGGATGATCCTACCAAAAAAATAACAGTCCTATATAAAAAAATTGAATCCCAAATGGGGGAATCAACCCTAGGAGAAAACAATAGGCCTTCTATTGAAAAGTTTGAGGAAATTAAGTGCAAGATCTAGATCCCATCAAACCAAGGCTTCAAGCCCTTAGGGAAGGATGCCTTGGATTTTTTCCAAAATTACCTAAATAGCTTGAACCTAGTAGGGGTATTGAAGACCTAGTTAAAGGTGAAGTCATAGAGAGGCTTGCAACCAAAGAAAACCCCACCCAAGCCCCCCATCAAGATGAAAAATACCAAGAGGGAGAAGAAAAAGGATCCCTAGCTAATAAAATGCTCAAGCAAAAAAGGAGGGGTAGAAGAAAGAAAATAAAGGAGGCTATTCCTTACCAAAAAACTAAAAATGAAAAAGCTATCCTTCCTAAATGCTTTGATGCCTTTAGGATCTTGGAAGAAACTCCTTAATTAATGGATGTTGATGAATCTTAATTTTATCTCCTAAAACATTATGGGACAAGTGCATTCCCAAATAGGAAATATAATATAAGAAGATTCATGAATCGTCTCTCATTGTAAAATCAATCATTCTATATCATTGACATTGAATATAGTTTATTATTGTCATATTATTTTCTCTCTTCTTTGTGATTTCTATTTGGTCCATATATCTTGGCATCCATAGCCAATTCTAACATGGTATCAGAGCATGTTTGATTCTAACATGGTATCACGGTTTGCAGTTTTGAATTTGAAAGGCGAACTTCAGAGGCTCATAACTCACTCATTTTGGCTCTTTTTTTCAAGCAATTTTTTTTTATTTGGGCTAATTTTTCGTGCTCTACACAGTGGAGCAATCATTTTTTGGTTTTGGCTTCTGGTTTTTCTATAAATTGCAGATTCTCATAGGTGTTGTTGCTTCGTCCTCATTTTGGAAACTTCGGGAGCTCATAACTTGCTCCTACGGTAACATTTTTGGGTGCTATTTTTTTTTTAAAGTGCATGATTTTTCCTGTACTTTTCAGTGGTGTGATCAAATTTATCTTATCTACTATAATTTTTGCACTATGAGTTTGAGGCCTATTTTGGCAATTTGCATGTACCAAGATCAAAGTCCACTTTGTTGTTTTTGGCAGTGGCAATTGTAAACGCACTAAGTATAAAGTGTCAAATCAGATACTGCTCTAGGGGTTTCTTGTTTGAGTGATTTGGGGGGGTAATCTTTTTCCTTTGTTGGTTTATGTCTCTTGGGTGGTCTATTGTGTGACTAAGTCGAGGATTTAATATGGGCATAAACTAACATCCTGCTGTAATAAGGTTAAATTCATGGAACTTTAAGTCTTGGCGAGATGGAATCCTAACACATTGTAGGTGGCTCAATATTTTGCCATATCTCTATGGAATAGTTCCTAAACCTTCATCAAAATGGAAGAGAGTTGTGTGGGACATAAAAATAGAACATATTGTGGGATTAATTGGTTGTAATATGGATATTGATATACGAATGTCCATTGATGATATTGTGATCCCTCATGATCTTATGACCAAACTTTGGGAGATGTATGGAGACTTGAATGAACCTCCATTTCCAGAGGATCCTGTTGCAGATTGTCTTGTTCCACTTGCAAAGTTTTGACCTATTGATGATAAAACAACTGAAACACTTGTTGATTGGGAAAGGTATGGTAGTTTTGATGACACAGAACCTTCTCCTTCTCCTCCTACAGAGACATCTATTGAGACTTTAGTTTCTATGGCTCTAAATCTAGATTTAGAGGGTTCATCTTCTTCATCTATGAGTCAACATCTTGAGGCTGAGGACTCTTGTGATCTAGCATTGGCAGATTCATCTATTGTTGTACTTGAGGGTGCTTGTGATTCCACAGTTTGGATTCCTTGTGATTCAGTGCAACAAAATAGACATTGTCTTCCCAATATGGCTACTTTGGATGGCTTCTTGACAGGTATTTCAGACTTGTTTGTGGAGTCTCATCTTGCCGATTTGGGGGACACTATTGATGACATTCATCTTCTCTTTAATGAAGATGCTCCTTCTTCAGTTGTTGTGAGGGAACACTCTGACCCTCTTGTTCATTCTCTACATGATCATTCCTTGCAGTTTGACATGAGTGTGGATACTTTTGGACAACATTTGGAGGAGGCTTCTTTATTTTTTGAGGGGATCTCTTTCTCTTTGGATCATGTTCTACATTCTTCTCTACTAGATGGTGGATTGTACTCTTCAGTAGTGTGGCCTAGAATGCCTGTTTGGAGTGTGTCATCTTTCAACATCAACATGGAGACACTTGAGCATGCTTCAGAGACATCATACATCCTGCATACATCCTTGGTTTTGTTTCTTCCTAAGGGGAGGAACATTGTTCGGCGAAATTGGATCATCTTCAGCATTCAATGTCAAGCTTCTACCATCATTGCAAGAGACTCAACATTGAGGGGGGGCTGCCTTGTCTCTCTTCTACTTCTCTCTTATGGGGGGGTCTTTTTCCTCACATGGGGTTTTCACCTTCTCATTCATCATTGAGAGCATTTCATTTCTTGTATTTAATCTCTCTTTTGGGGAGGAGTTTTTTCCCACCGAGTTTTCTCCTTTTCTCCGTTTGTGAGAGATTGCATTGCATTTGTACATGGGTACCTAACATGGCCTAGTTGTCGAGACCCATCTTGCATTGTTTGCATTTGTGTACATTCTCCCTAAGTTGCACTTAAGGGGGGGTGTTGGTGTAATTAAATATTTTGTACCTTGTCCTAGGTCATAATTACACCTTAGTTAAGTTTACTTAGGGACCACATAGGAGTTGTTGGAGAATTTCCACCTTTGGTGGACTTATCTTCTTATTACTTTATCACCTCCACCTTTCGTGGACATATCATGTGATTAGGTTTCCACCTTTTGTGGTGGATCCACTATTTGTGGTGGTTATCACATTATCACATTTCCACTTTAGGTGGAATGATAGCTTTTCATTGTTGTCTCATGTCATAAGATTACGACACTTGTCATAATCTTATGCACTCCTATGTTCTCACCTTGGCTATATGACCAAGGGGTCTCTCATTGTAAAATCAATCATTCTATATCATTGACATTGAATACAGTTTATTCTTGTCATATTATTTTCTCTCTTCTTTGTGCTTTCTATTTGGTCCATAGATCTTGGCATCCATAGCCAATTCTAACATGGTATCAGAGCATGTTTGATTTTAACAAGAAGGATATAGTTCTACTTCAAGAACTCAAAGTGGTTAAATTTCAACTTGAAACTAGCCTAAACTTCATATGGAGGGACCTCGCCCATTTTATAACAAAACACATAAATGGGTTAAATTCCAAGGTCCTCACCTTGCAACAAAGCTATTTGGGTTATAATAGAGAAAGATAGCTTGAGATTTGGAATCTGCTATATCTATGCCCCAAATGACTACAGGTCAAGATGTAAGCCTTGGGAGTGGATGAGTAAGATGTAGGAAGTCCCCTGGATTATTGGGGGGACTTCAATATGATTGAAAGAATGGAGGATAAAGTTGGGGGCTATAACATGGGTCAGAAAGGGAATGGATTTTTTTGGTACAAAATAAAGAATTGTCTCAAGTTGTTGACCCCATAGAGGGGTAGAGAAATGAAGAAAGGAACATATGGTTCACTTGGTGCAATTTCTAGGAAGGATACAAAAGGATCTATTGCAGGATAGATAGGTTTTATGCTCACAAAGAAACATTCCAATTTGGCCAAGTGGATGGAACCAACATTAGAGTTAAAGGTTCCCCTTAGACACTCTCAGATCATCACCCCATGATTGTTAAAATTATCTTGGAAAATGAGCAACCCGCTCCTTCCAAGAAAGGCAGTAAATTCATGTTAAACACCAAATTGCTTGCTAATGAGGATTTTTGTGATGTTGTGAGAATAGTAAGATAAATCAATAAATGGATGCATAGAAGTTTCTCATGCATTGAAAATTGGAATGATAATCTCCAAACCATTGGGGAGAAGAGAGAAAAATACCTAAGGAGGAAAGAGAGCCTTCTCCAAGAGAATCTACTCAAAGCCAAAAATGAAATTCAAGAGGAACCCCAAGAACCTGCTCATGAATGAAGCAATAATCTCAATCAAAAGTTAGTCGAGGAGTGTACAAATTGTTAAGTATCAAGGGGTTAAGGTAAGGGAAAGAATGAAATGGGCTGCCTGAGGAGATAAAGGCTCAAAATACTTCTTCAATATATTGAAAAGTGAGGAGGTAAAAGAAAAAATAAACATAGTTTGGCATGAAAAGAATCTGGTTAAATACCCTAAAGAGATTCATACCTACTTCCTCCATTTCTATAAAAAAACTCTTTACCTCTAAAGGACATAGTTCACTCTTAACCTTAAAGCCAAGTAAGATTGCAAGTTGCTAATCCCCAAGAAAATCTCTAAGTAGGAGACTGAAATGCTAAACAAACAATTGTCAATAGATGAAATTAAAGAGGCAATCCTTTCTTTAAAAAATGATAAGTCACTTGGGTTGTATGGAATCTTGATGAAATTCTATAAAAATAACATCTATAAATGCATACTATATACATGGAGACACTTAGTCAAGGTTTATTTTAACTTTAATCACTCACTCTTTAAAGATTAAAAAGTGTTATAACAAGTTCGAGATGAACCTAGTTAATTATAGTATCAAAAGATATACCTAGAGTTGAAAACATGAAACTCTTGGGATTCTTGAAAGATTTTCTTCTCTTCTAGCTTTATCGCTACTCCCTTAATATTCCATCCCCCTCTTTGAATAATCTAATTTTTGGCCCAAAATTCCCCAATGTGAGTAGCCTAGGGTTTCTCAATGTAAACTTTGCATGCAATCCCAAAGATATGCAAGCACCAAAATATTTACAAGGGCACCCATACATCCACATTGTGATTTTCATTATTTTCATACCCTAAATATTTCTCAATCATGGAATTTACTCTTTGAGAGGAATGTTGAGCCATTTTCATTCAATATGCAATAATTTTGGTTATTAAAAGCACCCACACAATATGGGAGAGTAGGTGGAATGATCAGTTGAGCCTTGGTGTGATTTTCTAGGTTATTTGGTGTTTGGCAAGGGTCCAAGCCTAGGAGGGACCTCAAGACATATATTTAAGTTCATTATCTATGGTAGTATAAAGTGGCATATATAACATGGAAGAGAAAATAAAGTGACAATTCCATACAAGTCCCCAAGTTCTTATGTGATGTATGTGTTGGGGGTCAGACCTAGGGAGGAAACATGAAATAAGAACTAGGGAAGAATGGGGATTGGGTCTTGAGAGCGAACTAGAGTACATGAGGAAGGGTTAAGGTATAAGGATGAGAAATGAACTAGAAACAAGAATTATAGGGATGAGAAGGAGGAAAAGCGAGGGCTAAGTCATAGGGAAAACTTGACAATGGGAATTATCACCAAAGTCTACAGTTTCCTTGGAGGTATGGGCTCTAGGGGTGGCATGAGGCAAGAGTTAGGATGTTAAAGTTCATAAGAACTCTATAAAATTGAAAGGGACAAATATTTTAATGAAATGGGTTGAGGGAGTGATTAGGAGTTGGGGCATCAAGTGGGACAAGGACTTCAAGACTTAGTCCCTTGATTTGAGTTTCATCTGGGGTTTTGTTTCTAGTAGTGAGAACATAGAGAAAGGTGTCCAAGCATAAAATAAAATGAGGAAAAATATCACTTTAGATCAAGTCATGGCTTTAGCCATTTAATGAACTTTTCTAAAGTTTGGCAAGTTTAGGAAGAAAAAAAAATTGTTAGTGTACCTCTATGCATTAGTATTTATTTAACCTTCATTGTCAAAGAATTTGAGAGGCTTTGAACTTGCAAGAGATTCAAGAGGTTCTTGAAACTTTGAACCCTCTAACATATGCCTTAGAATATATTTCCATTTTTTTTTCCTTGTTCTGTTTGCACTTGAAGGTTTTAAATTATATTGAATTTGTTGATGAGCACTACCTTTCCTTCCTTCCTCTTCCCTTATGTTTCCCTTGTCTACCAGAATATTACTAAGTTCCTAAAATTACACAAAGCCTTGTCAACAAGTTCAAAACAAAGCCTCATTCATCAAAAAATATTGAAAAACATACTATAACAATTTGACATGTATGTCAAACCTTGTAGTTTAGGTTTAAGAACCTATAAAAGTGTCAAAAATAATTACACTTAAATCCTATTGACATTTCACTCTTGGTTTAGAAATAGCTACCAAGAGCTAATAGGGGTTCTAGAACCCCTAAAATTGTTGATGAACACTTAGAATTTGTCTAAGATTTAGCCCATGTTTAGAACTAGGTGTTGGGAGATGATGAAGGTTTTGTAACCACTCCCACCTATTAAAAAACATTGAAAGGACCTCCCAAACACAAAATTAGAAACATTTATTATTTTAGGCAACTTAACCATATGAGGGAGAGATAGAAAACACAAGAGGACACACTTAGGTAACTCTTGAGAAGGGAATGCTCATTTAGTGTTTCTTAGGTTGGATAATTATGATGGAAATGTCAAGGGTCATGTGCACCTTGCATTTGAATAGATTAATGTGTCTAATTTTCAAATTTGAGGTGTGCCCATGGTAATTTGTAGCAAAATTCCAACTAGTAGTTCTCTTTTAAAACTTCAATCTTCATTATTAAACATGCATTCTACACCTATTTACTTGAAAGGAAATGGACTAATTGTAATTGACTAAATTTCTATCCATCCCTTCAAATTATTGCGAAACATAATTCAATCTAATGAAATCATAAATTACAATAAGAAATAACTATTGCTGAAAATAACATAATCTAATGAAATCACTTATTGCAATAGGAAATAACTATTGTTGAAAATAATTCAATCTAATGAAAATATATATTACAATAGAAAATGCTATTTTGAATAAATAGTCAAACACTTAAGAAATATCAATCCCTATGCATCAGTTGGAGTGGGCTCTTACTCCACCTCTAGAGAGAGACCACTCAAATTTCAATAATCAACAAATATATAAACTCCTTCCTCTTATTTAATAGCTTGAATAAAATATACATTCTTACTTTCAAACAATTAACAATGTTCTAGTCTTCTCTCTCTCTCAACAAAAAATTATATATTTTACCTATGCCACAATTCTATATATATCAACCATTTTCTAACCAATATACAAAATTGTTAAAATCTCATCTTAACTAAGAGACTCTACCAAAATAAAGGATTTGTTTGTTTATTCTAATGATTACACATTTTTTAAATATAAGATAAAACATGGAGTGCTCTGAAGAGAGACATGTAGTATCATTAATTATATATTACAATGAATATTTATTATGAATACTTATTTTATCTAAACTCAGCTAATATGAATGTGCAAAAAATTAACTAATGCATATCAATTAATAGACTCAACTTCATATTCTCCATCCGGAAGTACCCACTCAAAGGAATGAAGTAAAGAAGCCAAAACGAAATGAATCATACGGCTCGCCAATGGAAGGCCCAGACATATTCTTCTCCCTGCTCCGAATGGAATTAGCTCAAAGTTTTGTCCACTGTATTCTATCTTCCTATTCTCGCCATCCACAAATCTCTCGGGCATAAATTCAATATTTGAGATTGTCTCATGTCTTGGATCTACCAAAGTGTGTTCCTCCCTCATTAACTTGATGCAATTGTCATCTTATGCAATGCACAATTGCTATTGTTTGTATGGTAACCTATCTTTGATATAATATTCTTATTCAACACATATTTTGTTCATAAAAGGATACTTGGAGCAAGTGCCCAATCATAGACACATCCTCTACTCTACCTCAATACTATTTATTGATCCTCAATTTGAAAAATTTACTTCAATGTTATCCAACTCAAACATAAATAGGCCCTAGTTTATTAGTGACTAATCTTGGAATACACATTGATCTAAACATGTTGCAAGCTATTGATAATACTTAATATATATACAAGTGCACTTTTAGAAACTGATGTGAATAAATGGATGACCCAAAGCTACAAAAAAATATTATATGAATGATATTAAACCATTTTAAAATATTTTAGCATAAAATTTAATACATTTAAAGGTTCTACATGTATGACACTTATATGAACTACTTTTTATCATATCTAAACTTATTTTTTGTGTTTGTTTTGTTATTTATCATTTCTAAACTTGTTTTCTTTTTATTTACCATCTCTAAGTTTATGGAAATTTATTATTTTGATATAGGCTATTGATATTTCAAATGATACAAATGTGTGGTAATACACTTGGCCATCCACCTATCACCACCTACTTCCATATAGTGTTATCCTCCATATAAAGGAACTAAGTGTTCCATATGAATAAGGGAAAAAATGGTGAATCAAGTATAAAGAAATGTCCCAAGCATCGGTCCCAAACATTTCAAAAATTATATAGTGGTTTAACTTCTAATAATAAGTGAAGGTGTGGATGGTCTTGGATGTTGAATTTTGTAGTCTTAAAATAGAGATCATCTATTTTAGTGCATGGCTAGATGCTTTATACTTTGAACTCTATTAATATTATAAATTGTATATAGAGGGTCATGATAAGGGAAATGATGAGCATGGATAAACATACTCTACATTTAAACAACTTAGTATGAAATTCATGTGATTTTTTAAGGTTAAGGATGATATGGTGACAATGTGTCCCCTATAAAGGAATGTTTGTTATGTACTCTTTGATCTCTAAGGTTCTCCATGATATTAAGGGTGCTTGGCGACATTCCATCATTTACAGTTTTATAGAAATAATGTGGAATCCAAAGCTTGTATATTGTGATGTTAAATGTATCAATCAAAGACTGAACTATAATGATTATGGAGAACCATCACCACTATTAATAGTATAATGATGAGCAACAATATGACATTTTTGGTCAAGAGGAAGAGTGGTGACATGGTAGAATTTATGTTGTACAATATATTTATATAATTACATGTTGAAAATTATGACTTGTTCTTCCTATGTTTACAAAATTTGATATTCTCATCATTGTTGCATCTATTTGACTCTAGTTGTAGTGTATTTAAAATATTATATATATTTTTCATTTATGTTCAAATATCTTTGTGCAAATGTGTTGATCAAAAAGTTCCAATATGAAAAAAGCAAGTGAACTCAAGAATCGTAAGGTCATTCGCATGTAGATATCAAGCATTTAATTATATTTTTATTAAATCAAATCTTAGTTCTTGATTGTAACTTGGTTCTAGTTGGGTAAGTGCACCAATCTATGACACAATTTAGTTGCCAAATTGAAAAAACATTAAAAAAAAACTTGAAATAAGGCATTTGGCGCATGCAATGATAAAAAAGACATTCGGCACACACCAAATGTCTTTTTAGAATGTAAAAAGAAAAAATCGGGTTTCAAACCCTCATTCTGTCTTCAACCCGCGGCTTGAGGAAGAGGATTTCAGGTCTGCAACTCACACTTGCCAAATCTCTTCCATTGTTTGCATCCTTAGCTTGCAATTTTCCAAGAGGATGTTGCCAACACATCGGAGAGGTCGAAGATTGCAAAGAGGTGTGTATTTTTATTCTATTTATTTGGAATTTGATTTGGAATGCAAATTTAAATAGATTTTAGAATAAAACTTTGTTCTAATTTTCAGGGAATGAATCTCCACCTCAAAACATTGAGAATTCACAATCACCCCCTCATGAAGAGCCTCCTATACAAGAACAACCTGAAACCCCTCCATCAATTCATAGGCATCCTCAAGGAACACAAGAAAATATTCAAAATCAAATTGAAAACAATAAAAGAGACATTCAATGTAATTAATTGCAAGATTAATCGAGAATGCTGAAATCCACCCTTATAGGAGAGGGATTGTTGAATCATTGAAGTCAATTTTAACTCATGTAGGAGAAATGAGCGAGCAAATGAATTTTTGGTCAACTAAGAGGCATGAGATGAGACAATTTTATGCTAATGGTTTGTCGTATGCAGATGTCAAAAAACTAAAAATTAGCAAATCCGAGTTGTGTGCCCTATTTATAGACCCAAAAACCAATGAACCTTTGTCCCATGCATGTAGGAGGTTCCCCATCCATTGGTGCCAACATGAGTTAATTAAAAACAAAATTTGGGAGTGGTGGTGGATGGTATTTGACCAACCTCCATGCAATAACCATGAGGTGCCGCAATACTTTTTAAGGAAACTCTATTGCGAGTTTTTCCTTAATAAAATGTCAAACTATTTTGACATCTTAGACTTTCTGGGTAGAGGTGGGGGATCCACACACGATAGACCTGTAGCAAGACATAATCCACAGTTGGAATCAAAAGCCTTGGGCAAACCCATGGTGGAGCATGTCATTGTTCCTTCCATCGTTAAGGATAGTGTAGAGGTGGACACAATGAAGTCAATTGGCTCACTCACCTAGACCATTTTACAGTGTGTGAGTCCTCTAGTAGAGCCTGGTGTGGAGGAGACGTGTAGGCCCCGAGCTCCACCCCACCATTGTGGTGCTTGTGGTGTTGTTTGCACATACGATTATCAGGGTACTTGTGATGCAGTTACATAGCCTACGTCAATTGCAGAGGTGATGGCTTTCACAAATGATATTTTGAATGATACATTCGACATTGACACTCAGGTAAAATTTAGCAAGTTATTTTAATGTTGTTTATTAAAATATATTTTGAAATTTAAGAATAACTAAATTAGTAGAATTTTGATATGATGAAATTTTAGGGTCGCACTATTCATGAGGGATGCTCTATTCCTACATACCCTTATACATTCTCGACGATGAGTCCACAGGTATGAAACTAATATTAAAGATATTATTATTGCATTTGAAGAGTTGAATGTTATATTTGAATGTTTGTCTAATAACATGCTTCAGATTTCAAACAGTTTCCTGGTGCACCTTCTTCCTCCACACCTCGCGATTCATATCCTCAAACAACGTACACTCAAGTAGCCTTTATTCATTAATGGTGTTGTAAATCTATGTTAGCTAGTTTTCTTAATTTTGCGTATATACAAATCTAAAAAATTGATGAGAAATAAAAACATTGCATTTAAGTATTCCATGATCGTGTCACATTATGTTCTCCTATATCAACATGATACCTGAGATATTGTTTCATTTGCAGATGTTGATAAGAGATAGCCCTGGTGATGTTGGTGGCACGATGGACCATGGAGTTGCTGCAGCAATAGCCAGTTTTGATCCATTGAGAGAGGTATGGAATAGATTAGTCGATTTGACATTATATTTACTCTTTTATGGTCTATTATAGAAAATTTTCACAATAATTTTATGTAGTTTAATTTCTATCTTCATGGTTGATACAAGAGGTTGTCACTCCAGATCGTGGACGTGGTGATGTTGTAAATGTGCATGATGACTATATGTATGCAGTAAATGATTATATATTTTGTTATATGCCATTCCACAATTCAATTTATATGTTTTAACATCTTTATTTTTAATTGTATCAGTTGAAGGTCCAAAGTGAAGAGAGGAGGACTAGTGAGAGTGTTCAAAAGATAAGAGAAGCAATAGTCACTCCATCCAGCTGAATTTTGAAGGCAGCACGGGATCTATTTCCTTCCCCTAGAGGGAAATGACTATGTATTAGTGTTGTTTGTTGTATGCCTATGTGGCATTTTGGAACATATGTTTTGTACTATTGATATATATACATGATATTTTATGTCCATATGGCTCCTTTGTACTAAGCCTATATGGATTTTTTCGATATATTTATATACTTTTATCAATATATATCATTGTATAGCCTTTCGGATTTTTGATTAAAGAAACTCTTATTTTGCTACTGCCATTCTTGAATGATGTTATCATGCATATCATGTAAGTTGTATGCTCGAATGTTGTAGGCATGGATTTTTTTTACATCTAATGCTTAATTAATTATTGTTGAATTCTCAATAAGCCCCATCTAAAGCGTATTGTATAAATAAGCTCCATTCGTGGTGGTTTGTATCCTTTGGAATGCTTCGATTACTTGTACCTCACTGATGCAGAGCCAAGGAGGCTCAAATCCAATCAGTCTGACAACCTTCCTTTAAGGGGATCCTAACAAGATTAATACAACCTATTTTTAGCAATCTACACAACCTCAAATCCCCATCAAACCAAACTCTTCATTTAGCACCTTACCCAACAATCCACCCTTGTAGCACTCAAAACCCGGTCCAAGCCTAATTTCTCCCAACCTTTCCAAAACACCTGACCATTTAAAGGTGGATTAAGATACCCTTTTCAAGGTTACACAACATATGCCAGAACCAATAGTAACTCTTTTGGACCAACATGAACTTTCAATACACCTCCCTCGCTCTAGGCTTCATAATTAGGCCTAATTTCCAAAGGAACCCCCTCACAAACTCACCTCCGAACCAAGGAAACTTGAAACAATCTTAGGGATGCTCACCAAACTTGGAATTCTCCCATTTTAAGAGCCCCAAGAACTTGTTCTATTCCTCTACTTACAAACCCTCCTAAACCTTCACAAAAACAAGGGTTTTAAAGAAACTCATAACTCCATACCTCCCACAATCCTTCCAAAGGTCCAAACACCCCAAAATACCTCTACCATAACTTAAAAGACACTCACAATCCCATTCCTTTCAGTATTTCTCATATTCACTACTTGAGTTCCTTACTTTCATGGTGGAAACACCCCTGAACAACATTAGAACTTCACACCCCACTGAGTTTATTCATTCTCTCAGCCTCCAAAGTATTCATACACCAAACTAATCATGGTACAGTCCAATCCACTAAGCCATAGGGTCAGAACAGTAGGTGGATTGGCTAATGTGTCACGGTGTTGCCCTCAAAACCCCTAACACAAAAAACAAAGCAATAACCAAGTTTGTTGATCCCACACACACCAACGGTGGATTTAAACCTTCAGAAGAGATGCAAAGAGAGTAAACACATATGCAATCAAGCATCCAAAGCCTCAAGTCATGATAGACTTGTATGGGCCTGTGCAAGACAAATAAAATTCAAGAAAACAAAGAAAACCAATGATCAGCTTTTTCAAAAGTATATTTTCTTATTAGAAACTGAAAAAAATAAACCCTCAACTCAGACCCTATTACAACAATATATTTTGATACCACCTTCCAACTACCCCTTGAGCCGATCAACCACCATAACCACCCTTTGTTAGATTTCTAAGATGGCTCTTAATTATCATTCATTCATAACTTGATTTTGCAAATACCACCTAACTGACCTATTAAGCCTTTTAAATACAATTTCAAGGTATTTCCATAGCATATAGAGATATAAAGAGCAAATAAAATAAATATTTTAACTAATGAATTATAAAAAATGGATTTTTGTAGTTTATATTCATGTCGTTGATTACATTGCATTGCAAATCTGTCAAAGTCAAAGCATTACTTCACTTTGCATAACTAATAAGTAGATGCTGATAGATGCCGAAAATTTAATTAAAATATAGTTTGTACAAAGTCAACCTAAGCAGTTATGCAATTTCTTCACATTGCATAACTAATAACTAGGAGCAGCTGCCAATTGCATTTTCTTATCATGGAATTCTAAGAGACCAAATTTCTTTGAGATATTTTTTCAAATAGTTCCTTGCCTTGTCTATGTTACCACATTTTTCATACATGTCTACGAAAGCATCTTCTCAAACAGTTCACTACCTTGTTGCTATGGCTAAAAGCCTAAAACAACTGATTTTGAACAAGCTATGGATGCTTCGAAAAAATATATCAAAAGCATAATAGTAAGCAATAGCATAGACAAGGCAGTGAACTATTTGAAAAAATGCATCAAAAAAATTGCTTTGAAATGATAAATTTAGTTGTGCTTTCTCTCTTCTTTAACATTGTATATCTGCTCCTTTTGGTTTTCTATTTGTGTGATGGTAGACCAATGTTCAAGCCCTATGTACAATCTCAATTGGTATTTATTATTTTGGTCATAGCAACAAAAATCTTTTGGGGAATAAATCGGCAAACCAAAAGTATAAGATTTTTTTTTTAAATCGGGAAAAAATCGAGAAAAAATTGAACTTAAAAAAAACGTAAGCAATTGTATAACAAGAGATAAAAACTATCTTTTTTGAAATCAAAAGGAATTTCCATAGCATAGAGATATAGAGAACAAATAAAATAAAGAGTTTAACTAATGAAATGTAGAAAATAGATTTTTGTAGTTTATATTCATTCATTGCACATCTTTCAAACTCAAAGCATCACTTCACATTGCATAACGAATAACTAGATGCTAATAGATGACAAAATTTCAATTACAATATAGCTTTTTAAAAAGTCAACCTAAGCAGTTATGCAATTACTTCACATTGCATAACTAATGACAAAATTTCAATTACAATATAGCTTTTTAAAAAGTCAACCTAAGCAGTTATGCAATTACTTCACATTGCATAACTAATAACTAGGAGCAGCTACCAATTGCTTTAGCTTGTCATGGAATTCCATGAGACCACATTTCTTTGAGGAATTTTTTCAAATAGTTCATTCCCTTGTCTATGCTATGAAATTTTTCATATATGTCTACCAAAGCATTTTATGAAATAGTTCATTGCTTGTTGCTATGGCTAAAATCCTAAAACAGATGCTTTCGAACAAGCTATGGATTCTTGGAAAAATCTATCAAAGCATAATAGTAAGCAATAGCATAGACAAGGCATTGAACTTTTTGAAAAAATGTCTCAAAGAAAAGTGGTCTCATGGTGATGGAATTCCATGACAAGCCATAGACAAGGCAGTGAACTGTTTGAAAAGATGCCTCAAAGAAATGTGGTCTCATGGTGATGGACTATCATGGCATTCCATCACCATGAGAACACATTTCTTTGAGGCATCTTTTCAAATAGTTTGTTGCCTTGTCTATGGTATGACATTTTTCATACATATCTACCAGAGCATTTCATCAAACAGTTCACTGCTTTGCTGCTATGGCTAAAATCCTAAAATAGGTGCTTTTGAACAAGCTATGGATTCTTGGAAAAAAAATTTCAAAGCATAATAGTAAGCAATAGCATAGACAAGTCAGTAAATTGTTTGAAAAAATGCCTCAAAGAAATGTGGTGTCATGGTGATGGAAGGCCATGACAAGCCATAGACAAGGCAGTGAACTGTTTGAAAAAATGCCTCAAATAAATGCAGTCTCATGGTGATGGAATGCAATGACAATAATCACCATGAGACCGCATTTTTTCAAACAATTCACTACCTTGTCTATGCTACCACATTTTTCATACATGTCTACCAAATCATTTTGTCAAACAGTTCACTGCCTTGATGCTATGGCTAAAAGCCTAAAACAAGTGCTTTCAAACAAGCTATGGATGCTTGGAAAAAATATATTGAAGCATAATAGTAAGCAATAGCATAGACAAGGCAATGAACTACTTGAAAAAATTCCTCGAAGAAATGCGGTCTCATGGTGATGGAATGCCATGACAAATGTGTATGGCTATGGATTGTCATGGCATTCCATCACCATGAGACCACATTTCTTTGAGGCATTTTTTCAAATAGTTCATTGCCTTGTCTATGCTACGACATTTTTCATACATGTCTACCAAAGCATTTTATCAAACAGTTCACTGCCTTGCTGCTATAGCTAAAATCCTAAAACAAGTGCTTTTGAACAAGCTATGGATGCTTGGAAAAATTCTATCAAAGCATAATAGTAAGCAACAAGCTATGGTCTCATTGTTTTTTTTCACATCAAAATCAACACGATTTTATTCGTGTTTTTTTGCAGGTTTTAAAAACATTTTTTGCCGATTTTTTAGGTTTTTATAATCAGACGAGAAGTTTCTAAGCATCACGGTGTCTGAGTAATAGCATGCTAAGGTTCGCAACCATTTTGCACTTTGGACCCTTAAGGGATCGATCTGGTTGAACGTAGCTCGAAGCGATTCCGCATGTTTGGGTGCGAAAGAGGACCATGCCTAGCATAAACATACCTATTCAGACGTGTTGGAACAATCCGTTTGGTCACACGAGTTGCAGAACAAAAGTTGCACCACTTTGCAACTTTCAACTACTTGCATTTGACAACTTTTTTTCCTAGTGAAAATTCGCCACCATAGGAAAATGTCTCCGAGATAGAAAAAATCGAGCGAGGTTATTGTAGAGGGGCCCAACATGATCCCATAGGATCAAATGAGAAGTTTCTAAGCATCACGGTGTCTGAGTAATAGCATGCTAAAGTTTGAAGCCATTTTGCACTTTGGACTCGTAAGGGATTGATCTGGTTGAACGTAGCTCAGAGCGATTTTACGTGTTTGGGTGTGAAAAAGTACCATACCTAGCGTAAACATACCCACCCAAACGCATTGGAACAATCCATTTGGTCACACGAGTTGTAGAACGAAAGTTGCACCACTTTGCAACTTTCAACTACTTGCATTTGACAACTTTTTCCTTGACTGAAAATTCATCACCACAGGAAAATGCCTCTGGCATAGCAAAAACCAAGAGAGGTTACTAGAGATGGGTCCAACATGATCTTGTAGGATTAGACAAGAACTTTCTAAGCATCATGGTGTCTTATTAATAGCACGTTGAAGTTCGCAGTCATTTTGCACTTTAGACCCTTAAGGGATCAATCTGGTTGAATGTAGCTCGGAGCGATTCCGCATGTTTGGGTGAGAAAGAGGACCATGCCTAGTGTAAAAGTACCCACCCAGATGTAGAACGAAAGTTGCACCACTTTGCAACTTTCAACTACTTGCATTTGACAACTTTTTTCCCAAGTGAAAATTTGCCACCACAGGAAAATTCCTCTTAGATAGAAATAACCGAGAGAGGTTATTGTAGAGGGGTCCAACATGATCTCGTAGGTTCAGATAGAGATTTCGTAATCACCATGGTTTATGAGTAATACCCTATCAAATATTGTTCCCCTTTTGCACTTTGCACCCTTAAGGGATCGAGTCGGTTGAACCATAGTAGTTGTTTTGTTGAATGTCATACCCTAAGGTATATTAGAGATGACCTAGGTTGCATCGATTTCTATGAGGCATATGCTGCCCCTACTTTGTCAACCCTACAGATTTGGCAAGCCAGTGAGCTCACTAGCTTGCCAATTCAGTAGGATTGACAAGGTCGGTGGTGTAGGAGCACCTAGGCACCTAATCACAAATCTCCATGTTTGATGGTCAGAATGCACCCTTGCATTAAAAATGTGTCAACAAATGAGTTTGAAAGCCTAAAAGGCAACATGAAATATTGTATCTCAATGATATAATGGAGTCATTAGTTTAGTTAGTAGGAAAAGTGATACAGTTGCAAATTTGTGAGTTGCCTAATGCAACAAATTTGTTGCAATGGTTATGTGTTTTGAAAAGTTGGTTTCTTGGTGGTTAGGGGCATTGATCAGTTATAGGAGAATGATAAATTCAATGTAAATCCTAGAGAAGCTCGAGTTGTGGCTGTTGGATTGGAGGGAAAAGAATAAAGCTTGGAAATTATTTTGTTTTCTCATAGTTTTACTGATTTTTTTGAGTTCCCTACTTGTGTACAGGCTGAATAGGTCTTATATGTATTGAATTCCCTTGAGAAACAGTACATAAATTTTCTAACTTATGTTTGGTTCCTTGGCAAGGTTTGGTTTAAAATTTTATTTGAAGGTGATTTCATCTTTGTTCCATGAAGACATTGCAAAATGTGTGAAAACTTGAAAAAATTGTCAAAATTGTCAAAGATGTCAAATTGGGTAAATGAAGGGATTTTGTTGTTTTTGAGTCTACAAGTCTTAATAAGGGTTAAATAAGGTCTAAATTACCATATTTCAGGTTTCTAAAGGTATTAAGAGTCTTAAAAGTTCAATAATTGCAAAAATGCAAAATGTTGCAAATGTTGTCAATTTTTTGTTGATTTGCAAAATTAGAGTCATTTAAAGGGTAATTAGGTGCAATTTGGTTGGTTTTAAGGTGTTTATGGCTTGTAAATTTTATAATAGGCCTTCTCAAGCTCGAATCAAGGTTGTTGAAGGTGTAATAATTCACAGAATAAAAATACCACATTTTTTTGGTGCATTTTTTTATTTTTTTCACTATTTTTCAAAATTGTTTGTTGTTGTACGAACTATACGGACCCAATCATGCTTTGAAATCTTTAGAGATTGAATTTTTATGATTTTTCTTTGATTTGTACTTGGTTTGGAGTTCTAATCTTCTGTTTTGTAAGACAAATTCAAAAAATACAGTGTATACCCTATTTTTTCCTTTGTGAAGGGTTTGAAAGCAAAATAAAGAGTTTTTGACCAATCCACCCACTTTTTTCTCCCGTAACTCAATGGATTGGTGAAAAATATATTATTCTATATTTTTCAATGCATTTTATATCAGAATAAAGCATTCTTGTGGTGATTGTGTGATGCCATAGGGCTGGAAATGCAAATTTTCCCTTGAAAAGTGACGGTTTTGAAGTGTTTTTCAATGAAATGTTGATAAAGTTGAGTTTGTAAGAATTTAAAATATCAAGGAAGACCCTATGAAAGGTGTTTGGACCATTTATTTATTTATTGAAGCCTATGAATGCAGATTTTGACAAAACCCTTGTTTTTGTATTAGAAAAGGAGATTTTTTTGAGTTGGGCTGTTTTTGACTGTATAGGTGCAAACTAGTGTTGGATTATGTGGTTTTTGGCCATTTAATTTCAGCCTCAATGTTCCAAGGTGATTGGATAAGTTTGAAGGGTATTTCCTTTGTTAAATTGACCTCTTTTCCTTGATTTTCCTATGGTGAGTGTATTGGAAGTCTAAACTGGTCCAAAGGAGTTATACTTGATTTTGAAGTATGTTGTGTAATTCCTTAATGGGTGTCTAAATCCATCATTTAATTTACAAGTCTTTTGGGAAAGTTTGGTGAAAATTCTCTTGAAGTTGTTTAGCATTACTTGTAGAAAGAGTGTACCTGACAAGTGGATTTGTGAAATTCTTTTGAATTTGCTTTGGATTTTGGGTTGATCATATTGTATTTGTAATTTTAATTTGATCTCCACCCTAGGTTTGCATCACTTATTCAACTCCTCCTAAGACCTTAGACTCAAAAACAATAAAAAGTTTGCTTTCACCCATCTTGACATGGACTGACCATTTATTACATTGTATCATATTTTAACATATTTTGCAACTTCCTCAATTCATAATGTTCAAAAGACCTTACTAATATGCATTTCTACAATTATATTAAACATTATTTCATTCTTACTAATAAATCCACACGTTTTTCCTTGGAGACAACTTTAAATGTAAACCATGGAGCATTACAACTAATTTAAAATGTAATATACACATTTAATTGAGGCATATATTAAGGAATATACATATTTTCATGTATTAATTTCTCATAATTTTACACTAAGTCAATGACAAATATTATGATAGTGATGGAAGAACATCTTGAAAATATTCCCATTTGTCAATACTTGTAGCAATACATGTAGGGAAATAATCCTCCCATTTCCAGCACAGATCATGAAATATATTGTACTTGAGAAGAAACAAAAGGAGTTGTTGCCCAATTTTGTTTTTCCATTCCACCTTAGCTGGCCCAACTATTTGCATTCCAAAAAACCTACAAAAGCCTCTCAATCTTAGACATAGACTCACATAAAAATCATTAAAAGAGCAATAACTAAATAATGTCAGTCATACAGTTGACAAGACCTACTATCACCTTTATGCATGCTAGATAAGGTCGATTGAAATTCCTACAATGGTGATGTGCCCCTTCGCTACTTTATCATCTCTCAATGACCCTACGTATAAATTTCAAATATATCATTCAGAGGATTAACATAAAACATGTAACATATAAGAATCCGATAAATCTAGGAGATGGAAAAGAAAGAGAAGATTGACAACTAGAAAATGCACCAGCAACCGATGTTTCTCATACCACTGAACACTTGCACCACCAACCGATGTTGTTCTTTTCTTATATACTTTGACAAACTTCAATATTACCTAGAGTCACAATCATAAAAGGATCAATGACAGTCGTATATGCATATGACATCAAACAGTAATGGTGAAAAATCCTTATTGCAAGGTGTTGGTCCAAAAGAGTGATCAACAACATGACTTTACAAATTCAATGTGCATACTTACAAATCAATCCAGTGAACCATCTGAGTATGCTCTACTCTTTATCATGTTTTTTATTGCCTCGTGGTCAGACTCATGCACTTTCCACAAGTTCTTGTTCGTAGGTCTGCCCTTATATTTGATCAAATGAACATTGGTGGTGACGATAAGGTTCGAATAGTGAAGAATTTTTTGATGCGTGTCGAAGTCCTCAAACAACCAAACTGCAACATTCTTAACTAGATACCTTTGAATCCATGTTCCAGTAACAACCACCGAACCTATAGGATATTCTATGTTTTCTCCATCTATAACTGGGGACTCCAATTTCTTTTTGGCCTCGATACAACGACACAGGTAATAATTTGTACCCTCTTTATTGTCTTCATCTACAATCACTGAATAAACATGCCCTGTATTGATATATTCATCTTGTTAGATTTATTTACTAAGCAACATAATAAAACTTGTAAGTAAGATACATTACCTGGTTCGAGTAGGTTCGATACATGATCAAAGTCAATAGATGATTGCATCTTCATGATTTGTAGAGCCGTCGGGAGCTGATAAGTGTCAAGTGGGGTTAGAATTCTTATAGACCATTTTTCAACCCACTTTGTTGACTCGCAATCATTCCATGATTGAAGTGTACATGCATAACAACAGCATGCCATCTTCCTTGTATGGATAGTCCATGTACCTATATTGGAGCTTCTAAAAGAGTGTAGCTCACTCGATCCTGTTAATGTACAACAATCCTCATATTTTGCAATGTTAGTATCATCTACTAAATGAAAAAATCTACAAAGTAAAGAATTACTTTCACTACCTGGACCCATTGCACCATTGCACCACTGGACAATTGATCTTGCATTTGTCAACTTTACACTATTTATGTACTTTAACTCTTCTCGTGTTAGGGCTCTTTGATACATGCTCCCCCTTTCCATGCCTGGCCTCTGAGAATTTCCACATATGTTGAACACCACTAATCGTATGCATCTTGCTCAACCAGTAAAACATTTTGGCGTTCTTGAATTGTGATGTACAATTATCTGACCATATGATATGCTAACTAAATGATATGCCCTTGCTAGCCAGATCAACATAGAACATATGAAAGCAACCTTGAACAAACTTTGTAGAATGTGTGTGATCATCACTGATGTAAAAGTGATACTCCCTCAAAACTTTCCTATTTTCCTTTATACTATCATTTGCATGAATGAATGCTATATGCACAAATATAGCAACCTGCACGGAGTTGTAGTATTGTGATTGCACCTCGTTTTCTGGTTGTAGTGCGTAGTTCTCAATGAAGTCAACAACTGAAATGATATGATGAAGTTGAAATGTGTCCTTGCATAACTTGAACTATGAGTCCAACCATTGTTCTTTGTGTGTATGCGTTGCATAATAATAGACCACCTGATCATGAAAAATTCCCATAAACTGATACACTGGAATCTTATCACTGACCAATTCACACTTCTTTGCTTCTTTCTCATTTTTTAGACTGTATGCCACTATCTTATATTTGTCAAATTCCAAAAATTTTGTCTCCAATTGTGTGTGTACTAGCCATGTGTTGAAAAATTGGAAAATGTTGCATGCCACCACAATGATCACATGTGCCATCCAAACATGATTTTTGGTAAAATATTTGACCATCCTCTCTTTCACATAAAATGGAAGACAAAAATTTCCTTGATGATTTAGGTGGAGGCATTATGTTACATTCCTTCAAAACATTGTCAGTATGCATATCTACACATATACATCGATAAACATCATAATGGTTAGAAAACTCAATATGAACCCTACAACAACAAGTAGTGCATGTGTGATTTATTTTGACATAAAAAGGATTTAGCATTTCAAAATACCTTTGATATATTTTAAATTCAGGCAACATCTATACAAAATCAACAAAAAATTGGGTTTGAGTGTATCCAAATAATGCATTGGATGTGGCTCATGGTTTTCACTACCAATTCTCCTTCTTACAACATCTCTTTGATTAGGAGAGGTCCTTGTGTTATCCTTCCAATAATTCACAATTAAAGATCTCAAGCCTTGAGAAATTCTTGTGTCTTTTCATGGAACTCTACCCGAAAATGCCCATAACTCATTGCTATTTGGATCCTCCACTCTTTCACGCCTTCTTTTGGCTCTCATTAGAGATGATCTATTTATTTTCAAAGACTCACTTTCCTTTGTAAGGTTCATTTTGTTCCTTCTTTGACTTCTTAACAGTGTTGTTGTCATCACACGTCGTGTGACACAACTATCCTTCGTGCATGAGGTGGAACCCACACTCTCGTATGCACTCATCAAGTTCTTTACAATGGAATTTTCACTTGATTCATTCAAAAATCTTAGCCCAAGAGCCTTCATGGTGGGCCTAAATTTGATTTACCTCATCATTTCAACAAATTCTTGGCATCTTCCACCCTCACTTAGCTTTTCAAAAAACAAACTCCATATCCTTTGTGCATATCTTTGACATGTACGTTTTGGAATCTTATTAGGCATCTATTTTAAAAAATTAGAATCAATACCAATCAAAAATGTAGGTTTTCTATGCAAAACCCTAGGAGGATTTCTCAAATGTAAATTTGTGTCAATATTGGGAAGGTCAACAAAATCGAGGATAGATCGTGTACCTTCAATTGGAGGTGCAATTGATTACATGCCTTGAGATTTACATGTAAACGATGTTGTACCTCCAACTTGAGATGCCATTTGTGGAGTGCCTTCAAATAGAGATGTGTTTGTTGATGTACTTTCAAAACGCAATGTTTTTGATGGTGTGTCTTCAATTGGATATGTGATTTCCGATGTACCTGGAAAACCACATGTTGTTGTCAATGTGTCTTCAACTTGAGATGTGCATTGAGCTTCACCTATGGTTGATGATGTGCCCCCAAATTTTGTATCCATTCATGTCCTTCCACAAACTTTCCTCATTCGTGCCCTTTGTTTTTCCAATTTGACATCTCTCTTAGATTGCACAAGAATTTGTGGTTGTATGGGGTGCAATTCCTTTGCTTCATGAGCTACATTTTTTGATTCTCTTCTCCTTGCATTTTTAGCTGCACGTTCTTCTGGTGTTAGAGGTTCCGGTCATTTCCTCGACATGACCTTCAATGCTACATGTTCACAAACACACATAGAACAAAAGTAAGTAATGCATTTTACAAAAATATTGATATCGCTGATTACATTGCATTAAATATGAAACACACCAAAGCATTTTATGAAAGAAGGCAACGAGTTGTTTGGAATTATCAAACATGTCTATGCTACACAATATTTTTCATACATGATAGAGTTAGATGTCTGTAGGGTTAGATATTAGAGTAGGGATTTCGAGTGTGTTTGAAGAGTTGGAAAAGTACCTAGAGGCTGATGCAGTACATGTAGGGATCCAAAATGAACTTGTTCAAAGATTTAGAGCAAGGCTCTTAATAGACTTACACGCAACTTGATCACTTAACTTACCAAGAAACACCATTTTTTATGCAGAGAGGGGTGGAAACCATTCAATACAGAAAATCAATGAGAATCAATCAAATTCCAAAGCAAAACCAGATTTTCAACTCAAAATCCCTACTTCTACCAAGCTTTCCCTTATAGCATAGGTAACCCAGTTCAAGGGCCTTTTCACCAAGATTTTCTAAAACACTTGACAAACTCAGGGATGATTAAGATACCCATTTGCAAGTTATAAAACATAAATAAACCCCAACATCAACTCCTTTGGACCAACATTGACTTCCAATAGACCCACCTTAGAAAAGGCTATTCAATTGGCCTAATTTAAAAAGAGAGTACCTTTTAAACACTACATATTCACTCAAAATCCTCAAACAGAAGTATTTTATGTGTCAAAACCTCCAATTTCCTAATTTGTTTCTAGGTCCAAGACCTCTAGACCCCTAATACACCAAACCCTCAATTTCAAGAAAAATACTTGGAGTTTTAATGAAACTCCTATCTCCCAAACCTGTCAGACCCATACAAAGCACCAAACACACTTACCAAACCCTGCACATGGTGAATAATAGATTACATGGACAATCCTTCCCATAATTTGTCAAAACACCACTTGAAGCCCTAATTTTTACCATGAAAAGACCTTGCTACAATCCTAGAACATCATCCCAAACACCCAACCTTGACCCCACAACATTCTAAATAGGTTAGCCATGTATTTTAAAAGTTAGAGGACCCATTCCACAAGTTACAGTAGGCAGAAAAAGTGTAATGGGTCGAACTACATAATGAAACCCCTCAATCCAAGAACACTGTGAAAGTAGGTAGCAGTAGTAAAAACAATATAAATTTCACTATACAAAGAGTTAGAACCTCTAAATAGATTAAAATGAAAGATAATTCATTAATATACAACATCCAACCAATTTCATATCATCTTAGAGTCCGTAGAGGCCGTACAACAACAAGAAAAGTGAGAGAAACCAATAAATTTCTAGAAAATAACGTTCTTCTTGATAATAAAAAATGGGGTACAAATCAACCAACAACCTCTCCTTTGAGGCATTGAAGGTT
>CM021109.1:82548760-82561079 GCA_007115665.2 Sequoiadendron giganteum
TTACAATATAGCTTTTTACAAAGTCAACCTAAGAAATTATGCAATTACTTCACATTGCATAACTAATAACTAGGAGCAGCTGCCAATTGCTTTAGCTTGTCATGGCATTCCATGAGACCACATTTCGTTGAGGCATTTTTTCAAATATTTCATTCCCTTGTCTATGCTACGACATTTTTCATATATTTCTAACAAAGCATTTTATCAAATAGTTCATTTCCTTCTTGCTATGGCTAAGAGCCTAAAATAGATGCTTTTGAACAAGCTATGGATGCTTGGAAAAAATCTATCAAAGCATAATAGTAAGCAATAGCATAGACAAGGCATTGAACTTTTTGAAAAAATGCCTCAAAGAAAAGTGGTCTCATGGTGATGGAATACCATGACAAGCCATAGACAAGGCAGTGAATTATTTGAAAAGATGCCTCAAAGAAATGTGGTCTCATGGTGATGGAATTCCATGATGAATGCCTATGGTGATGGACTATCATGGCATTCCATCACCATGAGAACACATTTCTTTGAGGCATCTTTTCAAATAGTTCACTGCCTTGTCTATGGTATGGCATTTTTCATACATATCTACCAAAGCATTTCATCAAACAGTTCACTGCCTTGCTGCTATGGCTAAAAGCCTAAAACAGGTGCTTTCGAACAAGCTATGGATGCTTGGAAAAAATCTGTCAAAGCATAATAGTAATAAATAGCATAGACAAGGTAGTGAATTGTTTGAAAAAATGCCTCAAAGAAATGTGTTTTCATGGTGATGGAAGGCCATGACAAGCCATAGACAAGACAGTGAACTGTTTGAAAAAATGCCTCAAATAAATGCGGTCTCATGGTGATGGAATGCAATGACAATAATCACCATGAGACCGCATTTCTTTCAGGCATTTTTTCAAACAATTTACTGCCTTGTCTATGCTACCACATTATTGATACATGTCTACTAAAGCATTTTATCAAACAGTTCACTGCCTTGTTGCTATGGTTAAAATCCTAAAACAAGTGCTTTCGAACAAGCTATGGATGCTTGGAAAAAATCTATTGAAGCATAATAGTAAGCAATAACATAGACAAGGCAGTGAACTACTTGAAAAAATGCCTCAAAGAAATATGGTCTCATGGTGATGGAATGCCATGACGAATGCGTATGGCTATGGATTATCATGGCATTCCATCACCATGAGACCACATTTCTTTGAGGCATTTTTTCAAATAGTTCACTGCCTTGTCTATGCTACAACATTTTTCATACATGTCTACCAAAGCATTTTATAAAACAATTCACTGCCTTGCTGCTATAGCTAAAAGCCTAAAAAAGGTACTTTCGAACAAGCTATGGATGCTTGGAAAAAGTCTATCAAAGCATAATAGTAAGCAACAAGCTATGGTCTCATTGTTTTTTTTTCACATGAAAATCAACACGATTTTATTCACATTTTTTTGCAGGTTTTAAAAGCATTTTTTGCCGATTAGATGAGAAGTTTCTAAGCATCATGGTGTCTAAGTAATAGCATGTTGAGGTTTGAAGCCATTTTGTACTTTGGACCCTTAAGGGATCGATCTGGTTGAACGTAGCTCAGAGCAATTATGCGTGTTTGAGTGTGAAAGAGGACCATGCCTAACGTAAACATACCTATTTGGATGCATTGGAACAATCCATTTGGTCACACTAGCTGCAGAACTAAAGTTGCACCACTTTGCAACTTTCAACTACTTGCATTTGACAACTTTTTCCTTGAGTGAAAATTTGCCACCACAGGAAAATGCCTCCGAGATAGAAAAAACCGAGTGAGGTTATTGTAGAGGGGCCCAACGTGATCCCATAGGATCAGACAAGAATTTTTTAAGCATCACAGTGTCCGAGTAATAGCATGTTGAAGTTCACAACCATTTTGCACTTTGGACCCTTAAGGGATCGATCTGGTTGAACATAGCTCGAAGCGATTCCGCGTGTATGGGTGTGAAAGAGGACCATGCATAGGGTAAACGTACCCACCCAGATACATTGGAACAATCCATTTGGTCACACGATCTACAGAATGAAAGTTGCACCACTTTGCAATTTTCAACTACTTGCATTTGACAAATTTTTCCCTGAGTGAAAATTCGCAACCACAGGAAAATGCCTCCGAGATAGAAAAAACCGAGAGAGGTTACTGTAGATGGGTCCAACATGATCTTGTAGGATTAGATGAGAAGTTTCTAAGCATCACGATGTTCGAGTAATAGCATGTTGAAGTTCGCAGCCATTTTGCACTTTGGACCCTTAAGGGATCGATCTGGTTGAACGTAGCTTAGAGAAATTTCGTGTGTTTGGGTACAAAAGAGGACCATGCCTAGTGTAAACGTACCCAATCAGACACATTGAAACAATTATTTTGGTCACACGAGTTGCAGAACGGAAGTTGCACCACTTTGCAACTTTCAACTACTTGCATTTGACAACTTTTTTCCCAAGTGAAAATTTGCCACCACAGGAAAATTCCTCTTAGATAGAAATAACCGAGAGAGGTTATTGTAGAGGGGTCCAACATGATCTCGTAGGTTCAGATAGAGATTTCGTAATCACCATGGTTTATGAGTAATACCCTATCAAATATTGTTCCCCTTTTGCACTTTGCACCCTTAAGGGATCGAGTCGGTTGAACCATAGTAGTTGTTTTGTTGAATGTCATACCCTAAGGTATATTAGAGATGACCTAGGTTGCATCGATTTCTATGAGGCATATGCTGCCCCTACTTTGTCAACCCTACAGATTTGGCAAGCCAGTGAGCTCACTAGCTTGCCAATTCAGTAGGATTGACAAGGTCGGTGGTGTAGGAGCACCTAGGCACCTAATCACAAATCTCCATGTTTGATGGTCAGAATGCACCCTTGCATTAAAAATGTGTCAACAAATGAGTTTGAAAGCCTAAAAGGCAACATGAAATATTGTATCTCAATGATATAATGGAGTCATTAGTTTAGTTAGTAGGAAAAGTGATACAGTTGCAAATTTGTGAGTTGCCTAATGCAACAAATTTGTTGCAATGGTTATGTGTTTTGAAAAGTTGGTTTCTTGGTGGTTAGGGGCATTGATCAGTTATAGGAGAATGATAAATTCAATGTAAATCCTAGAGAAGCTCGAGTTGTGGCTGTTGGATTGGAGGGAAAAGAATAAAGCTTGGAAATTATTTTGTTTTCTCATAGTTTTACTGATTTTTTTGAGTTCCCTACTTGTGTACAGGCTGAATAGGTCTTATATGTATTGAATTCCCTTGAGAAACAGTACATAAATTTTCTAACTTATGTTTGGTTCCTTGGCAAGGTTTGGTTTAAAATTTTATTTGAAGGTGATTTCATCTTTGTTCCATGAAGACATTGCAAAATGTGTGAAAACTTGAAAAAATTGTCAAAATTGTCAAAGATGTCAAATTGGGTAAATGAAGGGATTTTGTTGTTTTTGAGTCTACAAGTCTTAATAAGGGTTAAATAAGGTCTAAATTACCATATTTCAGGTTTCTAAAGGTATTAAGAGTCTTAAAAGTTCAATAATTGCAAAAATGCAAAATGTTGCAAATGTTGTCAATTTTTTGTTGATTTGCAAAATTAGAGTCATTTAAAGGGTAATTAGGTGCAATTTGGTTGGTTTTAAGGTGTTTATGGCTTGTAAATTTTATAATAGGCCTTCTCAAGCTCGAATCAAGGTTGTTGAAGGTGTAATAATTCACAGAATAAAAATACCACATTTTTTTGGTGCATTTTTTTATTTTTTTCACTATTTTTCAAAATTGTTTGTTGTTGTACGAACTATACGGACCCAATCATGCTTTGAAATCTTTAGAGATTGAATTTTTATGATTTTTCTTTGATTTGTACTTGGTTTGGAGTTCTAATCTTCTGTTTTGTAAGACAAATTCAAAAAATACAGTGTATACCCTATTTTTTCCTTTGTGAAGGGTTTGAAAGCAAAATAAAGAGTTTTTGACCAATCCACCCACTTTTTTCTCCCGTAACTCAATGGATTGGTGAAAAATATATTATTCTATATTTTTCAATGCATTTTATATCAGAATAAAGCATTCTTGTGGTGATTGTGTGATGCCATAGGGCTGGAAATGCAAATTTTCCCTTGAAAAGTGACGGTTTTGAAGTGTTTTTCAATGAAATGTTGATAAAGTTGAGTTTGTAAGAATTTAAAATATCAAGGAAGACCCTATGAAAGGTGTTTGGACCATTTATTTATTTATTGAAGCCTATGAATGCAGATTTTGACAAAACCCTTGTTTTTGTATTAGAAAAGGAGATTTTTTTGAGTTGGGCTGTTTTTGACTGTATAGGTGCAAACTAGTGTTGGATTATGTGGTTTTTGGCCATTTAATTTCAGCCTCAATGTTCCAAGGTGATTGGATAAGTTTGAAGGGTATTTCCTTTGTTAAATTGACCTCTTTTCCTTGATTTTCCTATGGTGAGTGTATTGGAAGTCTAAACTGGTCCAAAGGAGTTATACTTGATTTTGAAGTATGTTGTGTAATTCCTTAATGGGTGTCTAAATCCATCATTTAATTTACAAGTCTTTTGGGAAAGTTTGGTGAAAATTCTCTTGAAGTTGTTTAGCATTACTTGTAGAAAGAGTGTACCTGACAAGTGGATTTGTGAAATTCTTTTGAATTTGCTTTGGATTTTGGGTTGATCATATTGTATTTGTAATTTTAATTTGATCTCCACCCTAGGTTTGCATCACTTATTCAACTCCTCCTAAGACCTTAGACTCAAAAACAATAAAAAGTTTGCTTTCACCCATCTTGACATGGACTGACCATTTATTACATTGTATCATATTTTAACATATTTTGCAACTTCCTCAATTCATAATGTTCAAAAGACCTTACTAATATGCATTTCTACAATTATATTAAACATTATTTCATTCTTACTAATAAATCCACACGTTTTTCCTTGGAGACAACTTTAAATGTAAACCATGGAGCATTACAACTAATTTAAAATGTAATATACACATTTAATTGAGGCATATATTAAGGAATATACATATTTTCATGTATTAATTTCTCATAATTTTACACTAAGTCAATGACAAATATTATGATAGTGATGGAAGAACATCTTGAAAATATTCCCATTTGTCAATACTTGTAGCAATACATGTAGGGAAATAATCCTCCCATTTCCAGCACAGATCATGAAATATATTGTACTTGAGAAGAAACAAAAGGAGTTGTTGCCCAATTTTGTTTTTCCATTCCACCTTAGCTGGCCCAACTATTTGCATTCCAAAAAACCTACAAAAGCCTCTCAATCTTAGACATAGACTCACATAAAAATCATTAAAAGAGCAATAACTAAATAATGTCAGTCATACAGTTGACAAGACCTACTATCACCTTTATGCATGCTAGATAAGGTCGATTGAAATTCCTACAATGGTGATGTGCCCCTTCGCTACTTTATCATCTCTCAATGACCCTACGTATAAATTTCAAATATATCATTCAGAGGATTAACATAAAACATGTAACATATAAGAATCCGATAAATCTAGGAGATGGAAAAGAAAGAGAAGATTGACAACTAGAAAATGCACCAGCAACCGATGTTTCTCATACCACTGAACACTTGCACCACCAACCGATGTTGTTCTTTTCTTATATACTTTGACAAACTTCAATATTACCTAGAGTCACAATCATAAAAGGATCAATGACAGTCGTATATGCATATGACATCAAACAGTAATGGTGAAAAATCCTTATTGCAAGGTGTTGGTCCAAAAGAGTGATCAACAACATGACTTTACAAATTCAATGTGCATACTTACAAATCAATCCAGTGAACCATCTGAGTATGCTCTACTCTTTATCATGTTTTTTATTGCCTCGTGGTCAGACTCATGCACTTTCCACAAGTTCTTGTTCGTAGGTCTGCCCTTATATTTGATCAAATGAACATTGGTGGTGACGATAAGGTTCGAATAGTGAAGAATTTTTTGATGCGTGTCGAAGTCCTCAAACAACCAAACTGCAACATTCTTAACTAGATACCTTTGAATCCATGTTCCAGTAACAACCACCGAACCTATAGGATATTCTATGTTTTCTCCATCTATAACTGGGGACTCCAATTTCTTTTTGGCCTCGATACAACGACACAGGTAATAATTTGTACCCTCTTTATTGTCTTCATCTACAATCACTGAATAAACATGCCCTGTATTGATATATTCATCTTGTTAGATTTATTTACTAAGCAACATAATAAAACTTGTAAGTAAGATACATTACCTGGTTCGAGTAGGTTCGATACATGATCAAAGTCAATAGATGATTGCATCTTCATGATTTGTAGAGCCGTCGGGAGCTGATAAGTGTCAAGTGGGGTTAGAATTCTTATAGACCATTTTTCAACCCACTTTGTTGACTCGCAATCATTCCATGATTGAAGTGTACATGCATAACAACAGCATGCCATCTTCCTTGTATGGATAGTCCATGTACCTATATTGGAGCTTCTAAAAGAGTGTAGCTCACTCGATCCTGTTAATGTACAACAATCCTCATATTTTGCAATGTTAGTATCATCTACTAAATGAAAAAATCTACAAAGTAAAGAATTACTTTCACTACCTGGACCCATTGCACCATTGCACCACTGGACAATTGATCTTGCATTTGTCAACTTTACACTATTTATGTACTTTAACTCTTCTCGTGTTAGGGCTCTTTGATACATGCTCCCCCTTTCCATGCCTGGCCTCTGAGAATTTCCACATATGTTGAACACCACTAATCGTATGCATCTTGCTCAACCAGTAAAACATTTTGGCGTTCTTGAATTGTGATGTACAATTATCTGACCATATGATATGCTAACTAAATGATATGCCCTTGCTAGCCAGATCAACATAGAACATATGAAAGCAACCTTGAACAAACTTTGTAGAATGTGTGTGATCATCACTGATGTAAAAGTGATACTCCCTCAAAACTTTCCTATTTTCCTTTATACTATCATTTGCATGAATGAATGCTATATGCACAAATATAGCAACCTGCACGGAGTTGTAGTATTGTGATTGCACCTCGTTTTCTGGTTGTAGTGCGTAGTTCTCAATGAAGTCAACAACTGAAATGATATGATGAAGTTGAAATGTGTCCTTGCATAACTTGAACTATGAGTCCAACCATTGTTCTTTGTGTGTATGCGTTGCATAATAATAGACCACCTGATCATGAAAAATTCCCATAAACTGATACACTGGAATCTTATCACTGACCAATTCACACTTCTTTGCTTCTTTCTCATTTTTTAGACTGTATGCCACTATCTTATATTTGTCAAATTCCAAAAATTTTGTCTCCAATTGTGTGTGTACTAGCCATGTGTTGAAAAATTGGAAAATGTTGCATGCCACCACAATGATCACATGTGCCATCCAAACATGATTTTTGGTAAAATATTTGACCATCCTCTCTTTCACATAAAATGGAAGACAAAAATTTCCTTGATGATTTAGGTGGAGGCATTATGTTACATTCCTTCAAAACATTGTCAGTATGCATATCTACACATATACATCGATAAACATCATAATGGTTAGAAAACTCAATATGAACCCTACAACAACAAGTAGTGCATGTGTGATTTATTTTGACATAAAAAGGATTTAGCATTTCAAAATACCTTTGATATATTTTAAATTCAGGCAACATCTATACAAAATCAACAAAAAATTGGGTTTGAGTGTATCCAAATAATGCATTGGATGTGGCTCATGGTTTTCACTACCAATTCTCCTTCTTACAACATCTCTTTGATTAGGAGAGGTCCTTGTGTTATCCTTCCAATAATTCACAATTAAAGATCTCAAGCCTTGAGAAATTCTTGTGTCTTTTCATGGAACTCTACCCGAAAATGCCCATAACTCATTGCTATTTGGATCCTCCACTCTTTCACGCCTTCTTTTGGCTCTCATTAGAGATGATCTATTTATTTTCAAAGACTCACTTTCCTTTGTAAGGTTCATTTTGTTCCTTCTTTGACTTCTTAACAGTGTTGTTGTCATCACACGTCGTGTGACACAACTATCCTTCGTGCATGAGGTGGAACCCACACTCTCGTATGCACTCATCAAGTTCTTTACAATGGAATTTTCACTTGATTCATTCAAAAATCTTAGCCCAAGAGCCTTCATGGTGGGCCTAAATTTGATTTACCTCATCATTTCAACAAATTCTTGGCATCTTCCACCCTCACTTAGCTTTTCAAAAAACAAACTCCATATCCTTTGTGCATATCTTTGACATGTACGTTTTGGAATCTTATTAGGCATCTATTTTAAAAAATTAGAATCAATACCAATCAAAAATGTAGGTTTTCTATGCAAAACCCTAGGAGGATTTCTCAAATGTAAATTTGTGTCAATATTGGGAAGGTCAACAAAATCGAGGATAGATCGTGTACCTTCAATTGGAGGTGCAATTGATTACATGCCTTGAGATTTACATGTAAACGATGTTGTACCTCCAACTTGAGATGCCATTTGTGGAGTGCCTTCAAATAGAGATGTGTTTGTTGATGTACTTTCAAAACGCAATGTTTTTGATGGTGTGTCTTCAATTGGATATGTGATTTCCGATGTACCTGGAAAACCACATGTTGTTGTCAATGTGTCTTCAACTTGAGATGTGCATTGAGCTTCACCTATGGTTGATGATGTGCCCCCAAATTTTGTATCCATTCATGTCCTTCCACAAACTTTCCTCATTCGTGCCCTTTGTTTTTCCAATTTGACATCTCTCTTAGATTGCACAAGAATTTGTGGTTGTATGGGGTGCAATTCCTTTGCTTCATGAGCTACATTTTTTGATTCTCTTCTCCTTGCATTTTTAGCTGCACGTTCTTCTGGTGTTAGAGGTTCCGGTCATTTCCTCGACATGACCTTCAATGCTACATGTTCACAAACACACATAGAACAAAAGTAAGTAATGCATTTTACAAAAATATTGATATCGCTGATTACATTGCATTAAATATGAAACACACCAAAGCATTTTATGAAAGAAGGCAACGAGTTGTTTGGAATTATCAAACATGTCTATGCTACACAATATTTTTCATACATGATAGAGTTAGATGTCTGTAGGGTTAGATATTAGAGTAGGGATTTCGAGTGTGTTTGAAGAGTTGGAAAAGTACCTAGAGGCTGATGCAGTACATGTAGGGATCCAAAATGAACTTGTTCAAAGATTTAGAGCAAGGCTCTTAATAGACTTACACGCAACTTGATCACTTAACTTACCAAGAAACACCATTTTTTATGCAGAGAGGGGTGGAAACCATTCAATACAGAAAATCAATGAGAATCAATCAAATTCCAAAGCAAAACCAGATTTTCAACTCAAAATCCCTACTTCTACCAAGCTTTCCCTTATAGCATAGGTAACCCAGTTCAAGGGCCTTTTCACCAAGATTTTCTAAAACACTTGACAAACTCAGGGATGATTAAGATACCCATTTGCAAGTTATAAAACATAAATAAACCCCAACATCAACTCCTTTGGACCAACATTGACTTCCAATAGACCCACCTTAGAAAAGGCTATTCAATTGGCCTAATTTAAAAAGAGAGTACCTTTTAAACACTACATATTCACTCAAAATCCTCAAACAGAAGTATTTTATGTGTCAAAACCTCCAATTTCCTAATTTGTTTCTAGGTCCAAGACCTCTAGACCCCTAATACACCAAACCCTCAATTTCAAGAAAAATACTTGGAGTTTTAATGAAACTCCTATCTCCCAAACCTGTCAGACCCATACAAAGCACCAAACACACTTACCAAACCCTGCACATGGTGAATAATAGATTACATGGACAATCCTTCCCATAATTTGTCAAAACACCACTTGAAGCCCTAATTTTTACCATGAAAAGACCTTGCTACAATCCTAGAACATCATCCCAAACACCCAACCTTGACCCCACAACATTCTAAATAGGTTAGCCATGTATTTTAAAAGTTAGAGGACCCATTCCACAAGTTACAGTAGGCAGAAAAAGTGTAATGGGTCGAACTACATAATGAAACCCCTCAATCCAAGAACACTGTGAAAGTAGGTAGCAGTAGTAAAAACAATATAAATTTCACTATACAAAGAGTTAGAACCTCTAAATAGATTAAAATGAAAGATAATTCATTAATATACAACATCCAACCAATTTCATATCATCTTAGAGTCCGTAGAGGCCGTACAACAACAAGAAAAGTGAGAGAAACCAATAAATTTCTAGAAAATAACGTTCTTCTTGATAATAAAAAATGGGGTACAAATCAACCAACAACCTCTCCTTTGAGGCATTGAAGGTTATTAAACGTATTTTTATTTCATTCCAACTACCACGAACTCTGCAACTTTTGCATCTTTTAGCAACTTTTCTAACCACATTTAGCCAAATTGCAAGCTATGACACAACTAAACTCCCTTAGCTCCAAATACATTATAAAATGGTCTAATCGACCTTACTGAACACAATATACTCAACATTAACTAAAATCCTAGCATTTGACCATGCTCACTAAAAGATGACATTTTTGACAAAATTGAGCTTATAAGGTGCTCCTGCACCAAAGGCATGGAACATTGATTTTGAAGTTGTGGACCTTTTGACTAGCATTATTGAACTTGAACTTTATAAAGGTTATGATGAAGAATTCATGGATTAGAGTTTCTAGTAATATTGAGTTTATTTCATTCTGTTAGGAGTGATTGTTGTATGAATACAATATTTCAAGCAATAGACTTACATATGGTGGGTTTCGTTAAAATCTTCCAGAGGTTTAGAATGGTAGTCATCTTGAAAAGCATAGCTTGTTATTTATGGATGATCTTTGTTTTGTTTTAGATGTGAATTGGTTAGTTCAGCATTGAATTGAGGTTTTTGAGATTGAAGATTGTTTGAAATTGATCTAATTAAATGATTGTTGAAGTTTTTGTCTCCCTGTTGTGCATCACTAACCTAGGGTATAATTTGTTGCCACCTAAATGAAAACTAGAGACTCTTGTGTTTATTTTTCTCAAAACCAAATTTTTGATTTTCAACAAAGTCATGGAGAATATGAATTCAAAGAAGGGTTTGTGATGCTATATCTTATAATTATTCACTATTTCTTTGGCAATGACATAACTTAGAAAGACAATAAGCATTCTCAATTGCACAAAATTTCCCATTTTTTTATTTATTAGAAAGGTAAATGGTATGAATAAATGGAAACTTGCATTAACAACTATGTCAACTCACTTGAATTTATCTAAGCACATGTTCAATGAAGGTGAATTTCATATGGAACAAAAAAATTAATGGACACTTGCATTAACATTGATGAAAGCTATTAGGTTTTCCAAATTAATTGAAAAAGAATGAAATACAGTGAATTCCACTAGCCATGCTAGAAATAGACAACTATAAGCAATGCAATTAGAATTCATAAGTAAATTTATGTTAAGTAAATGTCATGTTTTTATTTTTTTTGTTCTTCAAACTCATAAAAATTGAACTTTTTTATGCAAATCCCATCTAATGCAATGTTGAATTCTATGTCCAATTGTTATAATTAATAAAATCATTAAGGAAATTTAGTTTATATTGTCAAAAATAAACAAATATACTAAATATAAACATTTCAATTTAGCAAAATGAATATATTACCTCAGATAATGTAAAATGATGTAGAAACTTCAAAATGTCTTCTTCTACATTGTCTACCATGCAGATTGGTGGTAAAAAGGTGATGGATCAAGTATAGATTGGTACGATATGAAGTCAACTGCATAAAAAAAGGTGTTTCTGACTCAGATAAAGCATTGAACCAAACAACTTCATGAGAATGTGGGCCTGAATCATGGGGTCACTTATTTTACCATTTCAAGGTAAAACACATTTGGCACTCACCAAATACGTTGTTTTGGAAAGGAGAGACCTGAGAGAGAGGGGGAGAGACAAAGTGGGAGAGAGATAGAGGGAGTGAGAGAGAGAGGGAGAGGGAGAGAGTGGGAGAGAGAGAGAGAGAGAGAGAGAGGGGGAGGGGTGGGAGGGAGAGGAGAGAGGGTGGGAGGAGGACTTGAGGAGAGAGAGGAGGGAGAGAGAGAGAGGGAGAGGGGGAGGATGTGGGAGGGAGAAACCTAAGAGAGAGGGTGGGAGGAGACACCTGAGAGAAGGAGAGGGAGTCAAATTGGGAGAGAGGGGGTGGGAAGGAGAGACCTAAGAAAGTAGGGTGGAAGGTAAGTGAGGCCTGAAAGAGAGGGAGTCAAAGTA